>OW285236.1:193030236-194292140 GCA_935421215.2 Melolontha melolontha | reverse complement strand
CTTGTTTCCAGATGCTTAAAAAAGACTGAATTGATAAAAGTCGAAACGTCGCAAACAAACATCTAAATTCAATAAAAGGTCGCTAAAACCAATAAAAATCTATTATTTTTAATATATATATATATATATATATATATATATATATATATATATATATATATATATATATATACATATATATATTTCGTCGAATATTTTGCGGTCGTTTGTTGAAGCGTTGTTCTTCGGGATATATCGCCGCGTTTGGATGATTTCGTCCTGAGAATGACAACTTTCTTTCTGACGTTTCGGTGACATCACTTTCACCTTTTTCTAGAGGATCTTCTCGTTGCAATGGTAAAATGGAAGTTACCATTTCAAAGAGAAGATCCTCTAGAAAAAGGTGAAAATGATGTCACCGAAACGTCAGGAAGAAAGTTGTCCTTCTCAGGACGAAATCATCCAAACGCGGCAAAATATCCCGAAGAACAACGCTTCATATATATATATATATATATATATATATATATATATATATATAAATATTGATGAGTGCTAGATGGCCAGTAGAAATTTCACACCTCAAAGAGAAAGAACTACAGAGAAAATAATGATAATAAATGGTAATATATCAGGATCGCGTCGTTGGTTCGTATGCTGTATGTTGAGGAAATAAAATATAGATTATATAATATTTTAACTTTTATATATTGATTTATTGGGAAAATTGTCGATTACTCAAACCAAAGGCGATCTAACCTGATATCTATCTCAGGATATCATCAACTAGCATGTATTATTATGCAAAGCAATATAGTTTTCCATACATTAACAGGTGTATTTTAATCTTTACTCATAAACAATTAACATACGACACTTCTTTTAAAATACAAAAAAACAAACATTTATTAGATGGTAAAAATACTAGGCGTAGCATAAGCAGGTGTAAATTATGGTTTAGATCAACAGGTAAGTGTTATGCTAATATCTTACAAAACAATATACGAAAATATATTATCACTTTACCATTTCTTTCAAGAATTGTAATTGTTAGATTTATCAAAGGTAGTAGAAACAGTTTGGATCTAGTTAAATGCATCTCAATTTATGTGAAGCAAATAAAATCTCAAATCCATAAATCGGAGGTCATTACAAATTAAACCGTATTAAATATAAATGATTATGTCCTTAAGAAGTCAGTTATCTATAATTATAAATTTTGAAAACACTAAGATTAACTGATACGATGGATGCTTGAATAGTTTTAAATTAATCGCACAGTTTACGATTAGTTTTGAGAAGTAAATATTATCAAATTAAATAAATGATGAAATTAGAAGAAACACTAAGATTAACTGATACGATGGATGTTTGAATAGTTTTAAATTAATCGCACAGTTTGCGATTAGTTTTGAGAAGTAAATATTATCAAATTAAATAAATGATGAAATTAGAAGAAACAATACTAATTTTAGGCACCTTTAAATTAATATAAACAGGAATAAACAGGAATTAAGGGAGGTTCTTGGTTACAGTACTACGGAAATCTCTTGGATAGGGAAATGTTTTTCGGTTTTCTTAAAAAAATGGTGTGATAACTAATCCAGATCATGTATTCATAATATCCATTTCATCAACACGACCTTGCTAAGTTACGATCTTACACCACATTGTTAACATGTTGTAACCAGGTCACTAAGCTAGTATATAATAATAATAGTATATAACGAGACACGGAGAGGTCTCTACAGGCAGAGTCACTGCAAAACCAGAGTGAGTACAAGTCTAGTGCCTCATATTTACAATGTAATATTTACAGTTGTTATCGTTGCTGTTATTGTTATTGCATTAAATGTCATTATTTAATCATTGTACTGCATATTATTTGTAACACTGTTAAACCTGCTGTATAAACAGACTTGCCTCGGCAACAATGTTATCTCCGGCACCAGATGACATTACAATGGTCTCCAATAACTTCTGGATGCCTGGGATTCGTGGAAATACCCCGGCAGGTACCAAAATATTATTATCTTATCAATTAAATTAGTTAGAATCAAATTCTAAACTGCTACGCTATTTAAAATTTTAAGTTGAAAAAGATACTTTCGCATATAATTAAATGGAGTTCATCGGATTCGTTCAAATTACTTTAATTAAATAGCTGACACTTTATACTATTTTTAGATATGTTTTAAATAACTTTTATTCGTTGGATTGAATTTTATCTTGACTTTAAAAAAATGTGGAGAACAAATGAAGCTGGATATATTCGAAAAATGGCGACTGTATCTTACGGAATATCGACAACGACTGGTTAGGGGGCTTTATACAACAAAAGACGAATGGCGTCTCCAATTTGAAAATAGAATCTCACGTCCTATTGGTTTGCATAACACAACGGAAGTGAAACGGTAACATATAAGTTTTGGATACATTTTTAAAATTATCTAATACAAATTCCTTCAGAGTCAAATTAAAATTACTACTAAATCATATTTTTATAACTAAATAGCAAAACTATTAAAAATTCTTGTTTATATTTCCTTTGATCTCTTTGATTGGTCTTAAACATTTAAGTTTTTATATAATTTAAATTGTAATTTTTTTCGAAGTTTTTTTTTCGAGTTTTTCCGAAATTTTACTATATATATAGTAAATATATACAGAATGACATCATCTTTACTAGAGCAGATATGGGTAAAACAGTTACTGCTATAAATAAACAAAAAATAAACAATACGACATTTTGGACTCAGATAAGTATGTCTGTCTTACTTAATAAAGACCCTACAAATTCACATGAATTAGCAATTAAAAACACTCTAAAAAATATAAATATTGTTATTAACAAAAAAGAGAAAAGAAGTTTAGTAATTATAAACCCTCAACCTCCTAAATTATACTCATTGATTAAATTATATAAACAAAACTTTATGCCACAGTACAACATAAAAAATTCATACGAATTAATTAATAAAATCAAAAATATTTCAATACCTCATAAATTTACTTATAGCTGAGAACACTAACCCGGTAATTAAAGCTGAAATTTTAGATTTGTTGAACATAGTTCTGAAACAAAATTATTTCCAGTTTAATAATGCAATATACACTTGTAGGGAAAGACCAATTATGGGCAACTCTTTAAGTCCATTACTATCACAAGTTTTCATGAACCACTTAGAATCCATCATTTTTAATAATCCCCCAAGACAGCATATTTTCTTTTGCATAGATATGTAGACGACATTATACTTGTTTCACTGGAACACAAAGACAATTAAACTTGCTACTGGAACTGGTCAATTCTATTCATAAAAATATTGAATTTACCATGGAACAAGAAGTAAACAATAGCATCAATTTTTTGAATCTAACTAATAAAAAAATCAACAAGAAATTAGGGTTCGATATTTACCATAAAGAATCTCATACTGACATAACTATGCATAATTCGTCAACACATCCCATACAACACAAATTAGCGAGTTTCCATAGTTTTTTACATAGATTAACTAATTATCCACTATCCAAAGAAAATTTTGAAAAAGAATTAGATTTAGTAAAACAAATAGCTATCAATAACGGCTACACAGATACTGTAATTCAAAATATGCTGACAAAAAACTTTTCAAAAAAGCAATCTCTATGGTATATCCTGCAATAAAGGATAAGGAAAATTCAAAATTTAGATTACAGACGCATACAAGGGTAACCTAATAAGTATATTTCAAGTTATTTAAAAAAACTTAATATGAACACGGTTTTCAAAACTAATAATAATTTTTCCAAACATATTAAAAACAATAAAGATAAAACAGATAAGAATAAGAAGTCTGGAGTCTATAAGTTAATGTGTAGATGCGGTAAGATATATGTTGGTCAAACAGGAAGATCGTTTGAAAAACGTATTGTCGAACAATGTTCTTCGTTTAGAAATAAAAAACAAGATTTCACTTTTGCTAATAATCTATTAGAAGAAAACCACACTTTCATTAAAGATTTTCAAATTCTGCATTTAGAAAATAAAGGCAATAAATTAAATTTACTGGAAAGTTTAGAAACCAATAAATTAAATAACTCAGAAATTTTACTTAATGACCAATTAGATTTAAATAACTCGCCTTCCTTAAATTTATTCACTTAAAATCTGTTTAGACGATAATATGATGCACATTTAGTTTATTAAAACAAATTTTAAGCGTAAACATGTTTAATACCCTATAATATAACAGTTAGGGCCGACCAGATGAGCCACATTTTCTCACTACCGACAATGCTTGTGTAAATTCATAGATTTCTAAAATAATACCAACCTTGTTGATTTTATTTATATATTTTTTTAATTTAGTTTATAGCGTACTCCTTAGCTGTAAGTACCTGCGGAAGTCACTGTGCTGGCGAAACAATTGTCGTGTTACGATTAAATATTAAAAAGTGAAGATTTGAACCGTAGTTCTGTGTCTATTTTAAATTATGGATCTTCATCAAGTAAAAGCCGAATCAATTCAGTTTATTTTAAATTTCAAAATCAATTAATTATATAATGTGGTTGGAGGCAATTTGCCTGGCAACAATATACAGTGTGGGCATAAAGTTTGGAACTAAGCTTATAACCGCATTATTTTACATTTTTAGGAAAAACGCTCGGACAGGTAAATTTTCTTTTTTAAAACGCCATCTCTTGACATATAATTTTTTTCTATGACGTCATTGGTTTTCGAGTGATGACGTTATAAATACTTTCTTTAAATGGCAACCATATCATTTTTTTCTCGTTTTTGGTAGATCTTTATATACACCAAATAGTGATATATAACAATTGGTATTTTTCATCACAATTTTTTGGAAAAAATGATATAAATTTTGAAAAAAATACGAAAATTTTATTTTTGTACAAAATTAAAATTAAATTAAAAAAAATACATCTAAACTTAAATTTATCTTATTATCTTAAATCTGCGTTATTCGCTCAAGGTCAAAAGAAATTCGTCTTCCAAATCGGCCAACTACTTATTAAAAAATCTTATTTAACATTAAATAGTTTCACAAAAAAGGGCCAAAGAAGTTTAATTTATTTAAAAAATTGACATGATGTGACAGACCATTTCTTAATTAAAATTATCGCCCAAAAATTGAAGATTTCAAAAACTAATTAAGCTTACAAAATTTACTGAAATATGTAAGTAAATTTTTATCACACTTCTGTCTTGTGTGAGGACTTAAATATTCTTCTTGAACAAACCGGATCGTCAAAAGCACTCATGTCATGTACATCGTCAAAAGTACTCATGTTATTATGCAAAAAATTTACAAAAACAAAAACACGCACTTTTTTGCGAGATATTTCTTTATGACATTCTTGCTTCTATTTATACAATCTATGTACAAAAATTTTAGTTTGAAATTGTTTCTATGGCGACAACATTGATTAATTATTTACTTCTATTTTTGACGTTAAATTTTTGAGATATTGCGTAAAAATTTTTCATTTTTGCTAATATAAAAAATGGCACATTTATCTGAGCGAGAAAGAATCGAAATTTTAATTATGGTTGGGTGTGGGGCAGACAAAGGACGCATGCAGAAGCATGCGAATTGTTTAACCATGAACACCCTGATAGACCTCCAATTACCAGGTCTACGGTGACAAAACTAGTTGGAAAGTTTACCGAAACTGGATCCGTAAAAGATCGACCACGGCAAGGTAGACCTCAAGTAGGAGAAGATGTGAAATTAAATGTGTTTCTAGAAGCAGAAGATAGGCATCATGTTTCCACCAGACAACTTGCGTTAGCCAATCAGGTGGCTCACTCATTTGTCGTCAACTTATTTAAAAAAGAACACTATCGTCCTTACAAAGTTCAACTTGTACAGGAATTACATGAGGATGACGAAGATCGTCGACTGCAGTTCTGTGAAGACGTAATGTTATGTTGTGACCAAAATCCAAATTTCTTGGAAAACATCGTCATCTCAGATGAAGCTACGTTCTGCCTAAATGGATCTGTTCACCGCCATAATTGCAGATATTGGTCGCAGAACAATCCGCATTGGACTCAAGCGTGTCATACTCAGCGCAGAGGAAAAGTTAACGTATGGGTTGGAATGATTGGACGAGGCATTTTAGGACCATATTTTTTTGAAGGAAATTTGACTGCTGTGCAATATTTAGAATTTTTAAGATTTGAACTGGTTCCAGCGCTCGCTGTTATTTTCCCAAATCATGAGGATGGTGATGTACCCCATCCAAATATTTGGTTTCAACAAGATGGGGCGCCTCCCCATTACGGTGTAGAGGTTCGCCACTATCTTGACGAAATATTTCCCAATAAATGGATTGGACGGAGAGGCGCCATAGAATGGCCACCTCGTTCTCCTGACCTGACTACGTTAGACTTTTTTTTGCGGGGTTATTTGAAATCGAAAGTATATTTTAACAAACCGAACAATTTAGAAGATTTAAAAGAACGAATTCGCGTAGAACTTACACAAATAGACATAATTGAGGCGAGTATACGAAGTGTTTACACTCGGCTGGGACAGTGTCAGTTGGTTGGTGGGGTCCATTTTGAAAATTTACTGTTACAATAAATTTAAGTTCAGATGTATTTTTTTTAATTTAATTTTAATTTTGTACAAAAATAAAATTTTCGTATTTTTTTCTAAATTTATATAATTTTTTCCAAAAAATTGTGATGCAACATACCAATTGTTTTATATCTCTATTTGGTGGATATAAAGATCTACCAAAAACGAGAAAAAAATAATATGGTTTCCATTTAAAGAAAGTGTTGATAACGTCATCACTCGAAAACCAATGACGTCATTGAAAAAAAATTGTATGTCAAAAGATTGTGTTTTAAAAAAGAAAATGGTTCGAAACTTTATGACCACACTGTATATAACTGCTCCATTATTTAAACCTAAATTATATTTCAGACTTCAAAAACGTAAGTAAGGCGTTTCCCTAAGACGAAGTTTATGTCTCCGTTTACAACTCTCACATATGTAGTTAGATATCTTGTTTTATTTTACATGAAACACGTAAACATCTTGGGCTATTATTTGAAAAGTACCATTCTGTAACTTATTGCCATGAAGTTTTTGTGTAATTAAAAGAGACTCTCTTACTGTGTCATGCACGGATACTAAAAGAAAGAACTTACTTTGGAATTCCTTATTCGCTGGTGGACGATCTGCAACAAAGAAGAACTAAATGTACTTTGTTCTAGTTTTTAAACTGTAAAGAAAGCGAGCATTTAATACAAGTACACTAAAATACATACAGTCTCATACACATATAACATATTTTCAATTTTAAGAGAAAAACATAGACTACCGCTCAAACAAACATAGAAATAGAGATTTCCGCTTCAAAATCACAGCATTTCCCGTAAGCAGTTATATTACTTGTCCAAACTTCCATCATAAATCCATCCAATTTTCCACCGTCTTACGTTTATATTTTTTCTCTCTTTCATTTTGCATTTTACGCTTTTCGAATTTCCTCCTGATTTCATAAATAAAAAACTTCTTTGTATGTCGCGTCTGAAACAATTTTCAAATGCAAATTAGGATTTTGTAGGTTTCGAGATTAAATGAAAATGCAACATATTTCTACTGGAAACGCTGAAATGGGTTGGCCCCTATTCCATTTATTTACACTATGCGAGTTCAAAGGGCAAAATCTAACGTAATTCAGATAGAAGCGCGCATTAAAGTAAATTGTCTATGCTTCCTAATTGAGTCAATTAAAGCAAATTGTCTTCATTTTTAATTTACGGGCAATATGCAGGCAGAACTCATTGTGCTTTTTAATTTTACGCATTAATTTTATTTAATTTAGCTGACGAAATCCCCGGAAACATTAAGGGCTTTCATGAATAATAATTGATCTCCAGTTTAGTTGACCGCACACTACAGTAAGTTTTGCCAGATATATGCATATTTAACAACATGTAGGTTATATAGAATTCAAAATGGAAATTAACTGGTGTTATTAAATACAGTGTGTATCAGAAAAAGGACGAAAGTTTATAAAAAGCTATAACTTTAATCATTTAAATAAAAGTTTAAACGAAATTATCTACAGTACGTAGGCTATTTGACGGCAAAATTTTATTTTTCAAAATTATGGCCTTTCAACTCTACAAAGGTAGCACCGATTATTTCTGCAAACTAATAAAACAAAATGTTGTAGTCAAAAATTATATTTATTATTGTTTTTCAAAATATTCACCCTAAAACTCAATGCATTTAGACATTCGATAAAACCAGTTATCATAGCATAAATTCCACTCCTCCTGAGTCACTTCAGATATAAGGCACTGCACCTTCTGGGCTTGCAAATTGTGCACCACGCATTTATAGTCTTGGAAATAGAAAAAAATCTGAAGGTGACAGGTCAGGACTATATGGCGGATGATCTAGTAATTTTAATCTGGAAGCTTTCAAAAATTCGTTTGTTTGACGCGCAATGTGACTTGAAGCATTGTCGTGATGAAGGACAATCTCTGATTTAGGGCGTCGTAAACGAATCTTTTGATCAACATCCGGCTGACATACTGTAGTGTACCATTCTGCGGTAACCGTAAGCTTATTTTCAAGCACAACTGTTGTCATAGGTCTTGATTTTGAGAAAAAGCTGGTTACCATTTTCTTTCCAACACTTCGAGATTTTTTCACTTTGACTGTTGGACACACCCATTGAGCCGACTGCCGTTTTGATTCCGGTTCAATTGCATATATCCAGCTTTCATCACCAGTAATGATGTTGTAAAATGCTTTAGACCTTTCTTAATCGTTCTTTCCACCGTTCCACTCGGTATTATTTTTGTTCTGGTGTTAAATTATGAGGTATCCAACTACAACCGACTGTCTTCACACCAAAATTATTATGTAAAATCTTGTTTATTCCAGTCATGCGAATACCCAAGATACTCCTAATAATCGTAAACGTGACTCGATTGTCATCTTGAATCCATTCTTTGTACGGCGTTTACATTTGTTTCAGTAACGGCTGATATTGGCCTTTCTTCGCGAAAATCGTCACTAAGTGAAACCCTTTGAAATTTAAATTCGTTATACCAGTTGTAAACACTCCTCTGAGTAGTATCTTGATCACCAAATGCGGAACGAAGCCTTGAAACACTTTGTTTTGGAGTTAAAGAACTTTTAAAATCGCAGTAAATCATGGCTCTAAAATTTTCTCTCGTTAAATGCATTTTTATGCAGGCCACTCGGCTTGTAAAATAACTGTTGCAGTTATCAAAACTAAATTCGAACTGTCAAAATAGAAAACAATAAATATTTGTTTCATAGCATATTTGATTCCTTTGATTCAATGGAAATATTAATTTGCATAAATAATTAATGCTACCCTCGTATACATTTTGACCAGCATTATTATAACTTGTTTATGCTCTCCAAATAAGAGTATCTTTCAAACTCTTTAAAATAAGCCTCCGTTTCAGCGATGACCACCTTGCTCGTTGCGAATCTCTTCCCGCTGATCCATTCTTTCAGATTCTGTGTTAAAAAAACATTGCAAAGATGCAGGTCAGACGAATATGAGGGATGACAGGTCAATAAGAAATGTAATTCGACTAATTTAATGGTTACAATTGCAGACAAATGAACTGATGCATTATTATGGTGTTTTTTGTTTAATTCAGCATTGAAATAGTTCAATGTATCAACACTATACAGTTCAGTTACTATTGTTCGGTTTTCCAAATAACAGGTATCGTTATAAAATCTTAATTTTGAAGAAGGAATAAAGTTGATATTAATTTAAATTTACTGTGTAGCTGTGAATTGCAATAAATGTGTATATGTAAAATATACGTCAGAAAGTGAAAAATGATGACTGACATAAGCTTGTCAGTGTATTAGGAATGTAAAAAGTACTGTTCCAATGGGATTCGTTTTAAAAAATTAACAAGTAACTGGGTATTTATTCAAGATAGGTAATTGATTATGATTTTTTATTCATAGCCACATTAGTTATTTGTATTATAAGTACAGAAAGATATTGTTTTTTTTACGAATCGCGTTTTTTCTAATCGATACGTAGTTGAGTTTAGAAACACAGTAATTAAAGAAACACTTTCTTTTCTTAAGATTAATACATAAATTTGTTTCTGACACTCAATGGACATTGTAGATACATTTTATAAATTATTTAAAAAAAAACATGACAAGCGCAAGAATTAAATTACCGTTTCTATCACTGCAGCAACTAAACAATAAAAACGTAAACAAAAATTTGGTCAAGTGCGGTAGCGTGAAATTTTGTGAAAATGGAAATAAATTATGAAAATCATCCTGAAATACCGGCATTAGCGCTTGAAGCTGTTGCTTCATAGATGTGGCTTCGATAGATATCGTTTTAGCAGCTTCATTACGTTTCGTTGCCAGCTAGGTAGCCGGAATCAAGGTCCATTGTGGCCAATCTACATATCCTTTAAGATATTGGTTAATTCCGAGAGATCATTTTGAATATTTGTTAATATCATTGTTAATGCATTATTTGTTTTTAATATATCAGTGACATTATTAGAAGTGGTCCACTCAGAAGGAAAAATTTGTACAACTTGATTTTTTGGCAATGTTACAGTTTTACATCAAAACTGAAACGGTCACATTTAAAAGAAATTTTATTGAGATGTAATACGAAAAGAAATTAATAATATGTTTGGCGACCCCGTCGCTGAGTACACTCCTGTACACGTCTAGGCATTGACAAAATGAGATGGTCGATATCTGCTTGTGGTACCTCGATCCAAGCAACTTGAGTTTCGTGGATTAACTGCGCCAGAATCTGTTGGAGATGGTTGATAATGTACAGTCTCCTCATCATGATATCCCATACATTTTCAATGGGGTTTAAATCCGGTGAACGGGGTGGCCACGTCAAAACATTAACGCCTGCTTCTTGGAGAAAGTTCATAGATCGACGAGAAATATGGAGAAGTGCGTTGTCTTGCTGAAAAAGGACGTGTGGACGGCCATCTAGATAAGGTAGTAAAGTGGATTGTGGGACATCATCAACATAACGCACAGCTGTCATACTCTCGCGAATAAAGAGAAGTGGTGATCGGCTACCATAGGTAATAGCCCCCCAAACCATTACTCCAACAGTCCTGTGTACATGCTCTTAACAGCAAACCCAATATCACGTCGCTTTTCACGCCATCATCTTACCCTTCTACGGCCATCGTGCATACCTAGACAGAATCGCGATTCGTCGCTGAAGACGACATTTTGCCATTCTGCCTCCCAATGCTGCCGTTCTCTGCACCAGTTAAAACATTGACGACAGTGGTTCGCAGTCAAAGGAAGCACTAATCGTGGACGGTATGAAAGAAGTCCATAGGCTCGAATGCGGCGATATAGTGTACGCATAGTAACAGGTATACCTTCTTCTCCAAACCATAAGTCACCGATTTGAAGCGTAGTAGAAAAACGGTCTCGTAGAGCTAGTTGTCTGAATCGCCTATCTTGAAGCTTAGTACGCCTCAGTTGACCAGTTGGCCTTCTTCGAGTTCCTCTACCTTCTTCTATCCACACATGACCCATACGCATTCCCGTCATTGCAGTACAATTAACGCGACGGCCAATTTCGCGATAGGACAAACCAACATCTCGATAGGCAACAATTCTATCGCTGTCACACTCACTAACACGGTGACAATTTTGACATCTTTGAACCCTAGGCATTCTGTTACCCTTAACACTCGCAGACGGACGCGCAATAACTAAACATTTCTGCTCATAAACAGGTTTCTTCACAAAAAAACTAAGAGATAATTTATTTTTGCCAAAAAATTTTAAAAGATAGAAAGTTCACATTCATATCGTAGCATGTTTTAAATATAATCATTTTGATTCCAAAAAATCAAATTGAACAAATTATTTCTTCTGGGTGTAACACTTCTAATGTCACTGATATATGTTGGTTTTATACATTTTTCTGCATGTCAATGTATAGTTGTTTTTGTTATTTCATATGATACGAATTCTATTTTCAGTTTTGCAATCTATTTTCTTTTCTAATCGTTTCGAAAAAGTTTGATGAATCTAAATACAATTGATATAATTTCAAAACTATTTAGAATTTTTTTTGAAAAGCTTACTAATAATGCACAATTTAGAAAATAATAATTAAGAACTATTAATAAAATTATGAGATATAGGCATAGAGAAACCTATACCTGTACTATGCAAAATATTTATATACATACTATGTGTGCTCATCTACAGGCCGTTCCATTAAAAAAAATTTTTCTTTAATTATGGATTACATAAATAATTAATAATTTTCGAACAGCCTGTAAGAGATTTATTAAATGCTTGGACATTACTCAGAATCTTATACCTTTTCCTGTCTCCAGTAGAAATATGACGTAGTTCAATCCAAACACGCTTTAGATATGTGGTTTTAAGAAAGGCAACAAAAAATTTCACAAAAATCAAAATAATACAAAAACGGCTAATTTTTTACACAAAACCCTTAATATAGATTATTATAGCACTTTGCAAGCAATCTAAAAAACAATAAAAACATAAAATCCCATTTAAAATAAATAAATAAAAAAGTTGGTTATCAAGATTATGCGTCACAAATTTTCAAAGGTGTCTGTTAACATATAAAACTTCTAAAGAACGAGATTCGCAAAAAACCTAAATGTTTATTTCACCCTTGCAATTGTTCAGCCATTCGAGAAGAAACCGCTTTATCGACAAGTCTCTCTTGTCTGTTGTCACGAGATATATCTTGTCACCGGACAAAATAAGATTGCTATTACTTGCGAAAGCGAACTATAAGACGTCACCTTGAAAACCCGCACTGATGAGGTCAATCAAGATCGAAACGCATGTGTGTGCCGTTTAAGTGACCACTAGGTATACGTAGTGTATGTCCATGGGTACAGATACAGACTTGTTTCATCCATACATCTTACACTTTGTTTCATATGAATATAATATTTTTTGGTACAAATGATGTGGACGACTACAAAATCTTAAACGAAACAATATAAAGAACAATTTATACTAAAGGTAAAAGAATATTAAAGCAAAATAATTGGAATTACATTTGGTGTTGCTTTCGTTGGCTTTCTAACGACCGAATACTATAAGTTTCCTAGGGAACAAGCCCTTTCAAGGCATCATTTTATTTGTAATCTTATTATCGAAGTTCTGCTACATCGGGATAGATGTCTAAAGTTGTTATTAAGTTAATATCCATCAAGTAAGTTTTCGGACGTTATAGAGCAAGGCAAGGTAACAAGAAATAAGCTCTGTTATTATTTCCATTTTTAAATATGGAAAAGGGCTTGACGTAAAGTAAAGTAAAGCGTATATATATATATATATATATATATATATATATATATATATACCGTGTGTCCCAATTTCGATGCTCACCATTGGTATCTCGGTTATTAGAAGATATAGAACAACGGTTAAATGGGGAATGTTTTGCAGAATTCAATACTCGCGGCAAATCTCATTTCAAATTTGATCTAACTTTTTAAATTTTTAAAATATTTTGAAAAATCAAAAATTTTCCGATTTCGTTATTCCTCAATAACTCGATAACGCTTAGTCTGACCTCTTTTAAAGTTTTACATTGTTCAGACACTTTTTTAAAACAAATTATTTGATACAAACAGAAACCCCCGATTGTCATTTGTTTTTAAGTTATTACCACTATCTTTTGTTTTCCATATGGCGGCCATATTGGATTTTGGGTTTGTTAGGTAGTCCTCAAAATGTGCTTTTCAACGATGTATAACATGCCTGAAAAATTTTTATTTATAAGGAAAATATTAATAAAAACGTAAATTAATCTTTAATATGAAATTAGTAGGCTGAAAAATTAAACACCAATGTCAAATGAAAGTGAAAAGATATTCTAAGTATAGCAAACGCCAATTAAGTTGGCGCGAGGAGGGGTAAGTTCGCGCAGGATTAAAAGTAGTGGGGAGATTTGTATTTGGTTTTACATCAAATGTCAGATAATTCTAACCTCTGAGCGTGTATCACAAGCAAAGACATTATGTTCCGTCAAACGTCAATGACAAATGTATTCTGACAATGAAACAAAACGATAACCTGTCAAAGTACAATTAGTGCTGCAGAGATAAGTTAATTAAAACTACTTGTAGTTAGTGATAAGTAATTATTGTCAAGTATTAAGATTTATAAGTATTGATAATGGCACATACATATTCAAACGAAGAAAAGTTGATATGTTGGAAGTATTTCAAAGCAAATAGAAACACTAAAAATGCGTGCACGAGTTATGCAGAGCGTTTTCCAGAAAGACAACAGCCACACAGGACAATTTTTAGAAGACTAGATAGCAAATTAAAAAACTTTGGAAGCTTCGAACAAAAACGAGCTAACTATGAAGTTAATGATGCTGATACACGTCGAAATAATATTTTGCAGAACGTTAGGAACAATCCCAGCACATCAGTTCGTCGTGTGAAACGAGAAACAGGGATTTCAAAATCTACTGTTCACAGAACCTTGACGAAAAACAAGTATCACCCTTACAAACCAACAATTGTACAAGGTTTAAGTGATAATGACAATCTCCGACGATTACAGTTTAGCAGGTGGTACCTTCAAAAATGTGAATATGACGCTAATTTTCCTAGGAAAATACTATGGACAGATGAAACACGATTTACCAATTGTGGAGTGTTCAATAGGAATAACTATCATCATTGGTCTACTGAAAATCCACATTTAGTAAATCAAAGAAGATTTCAAGTTCGATTTGGTTTTAATGTCTGGTGCGGTTTAATTGGTATGACATTTTGTTTACATTTTTTTTTGTTTTTTAAACCCTTTTTTTCGTTTTAGATAATCAGTTAATCAGTTAAAAAGTTTCATCTTTGATTACAATTTAACTGGTAACAGATATTTGGAGCTACTAACAAACGAGATAATGCCTGCTTTGAGGCAAATTATTAATCCCGAGAACATGCAAAACATCTGGTTCCAGCAAGATGGTTGCCCGGCCCATAACACTCGTAACGTGCAACATTTTTTGAGAGAAAACTTTAATGAGAGAGTGATTTCAAATAATGGACCCGTGCAATGGCCTGCGAGGTCACCCGACCTTAACCCGCTTGACTTTTATTTATGGGGTACCACTAAAAACGAAGTATTTGATTTTGAACCGCCAGAAACTCGGGAAATTTTAGAACAAAGAGTACTAGATGTGCTACGATCAGTAAACGGAAACACGCTACGTAGAGTTTGTAACTCTACTCGAACAAGGTGTCAAAATTGTGTGGAACAGAATGGTCGTCATATTGAACAATTTCTTTAAGTGAATGTGAACTTTAAGTTCTGTATCTTTACTTTTTATTTCTATAATTTTTTATCGTTTCGTTTGTTTACAGTATTACTTAGAATATCTTTTCACTTTCATTTGACATTGGTGTTTAATTTTTCAGCCTACTAATTTCATATTAAAGATTAATTTACGTTTTTATTAATATTTTCCTTATAAATAAAAATTTTTCAGGCATGTTATACATCGTTGAAAAGCACATTTTGAGGACTACCTAATAAACCCAAAATCCAATATGGCCGCCATATGAAAAACAAAAGATAGTGGTAATAACTTAAAAACAAATGACAATCGGAGGTTTCTGTTTGTATCAAATAATTTGTTTTAAAAAAGTGTCTGAACAATGTAAAACTTTAAAAGAGGTCAGACTAAGCGTTATCGAGTTATTGAGGAATAACGAAATCGGCAAATTGTTGATTTTTCAAAATATTTTAAAAATTTAAAAAGTTAGGTCAAATTTGAAATGAGATTTGCCGCGAGTATTGAATTCTGCAAAACATTCCCCATTTAACCCTTGTTCTATATCTTCTAATAACCGAGATACCAATGGTGAGCATCGAAATTGGGACACACGGTATATACGTTCTTCATGTCCTCTCATGGCTCAATAATCCAACGAACTTTTACTTACAAGAAAAGAATCCTCTTTAATAATCGGCTAGACAATAAGCGTGTTTTTTGTGAGTACAGTAAAGGTGTAGTAAAGGACACATTCTGTTTTCCTTTTCTTATTCGCGCAATATACGAGGTGTGATCAAAAAGTACGGTGACTAAATTTCTGTAGCAGCAACTACTGACGCTATATTTTTTGAAATAATAAATCCGACAGCCTGATTCGTTGAGACAGTAAGTGCTACATTAGAACAAGTTGTGAGTTGTCAGTCGGTTTTCAGAGCCAGAAGAGTGAGGTCGTGTTTACCGTGTCTGTTACGCTTCATGGATTTCGAACAACGCGTTAACATTAAGCTTTGGTTTATGTTGCAAAAGCCCATGAAATCTTAGGATCAGTATATGGCACTAATGTGGTGACTCTGAAGGTAAATATATCTGTCTAGTTAGTGTACCATGAATGACATGAAGACCAATAATACCCTTCCTGAAAATACCAGCCCAAACGTTTAATTTATGCGGATTATGTGTATGGGTTTCCAGCATCCAGTAAGGGTTATCTCAGTACAATTATGGCGATTAACGGCACCATTCAAACAAAACCTAGCTTGTAGATTGTATGTAAAATATTCGTCATTTTTGCTGCAAATCTTCATCATTCTTTCGCAAAATTTAATTCTAGGATCATAATCCCCGTCCAATAATTCTTGCACTAAATGTGGTTTATATGGATGGTATTTTTCGTGCTTCAATATTCTGGGTACTGATCGGCAACTTGTACCATAGTTTAGTGCAAGAGATGTAGTAGAAATTTGTGGTAATTTTTCTAATGCTATAGTAATGTCTTGAGCAATAACTTCATTAGTTGCAACTTTTGGTCGTCTGCTCTATAGTCAAGTTTTACCTTCTCGAAATTTTCCCAACCACATTTCGTGATATTTGATGTCGATTTTGATGCAAATTATTAGATAGATCGCATCCTTCGTCATGAGTTCTGACGCGGTTACCAAAACCAATGATCATCAGAATTTCAATACGTTTTTTTTCAATTAATTGAGCCATTATTAATATTTGAACGTCTTCATAGTTAATTCTGACAGAATTATTATTCGAATGGATCCATACATTCGCCTAACACTGTATAAAAATATTATTTCAATACAGGGAACGGAACTCAAGCAAATGACAGTAATAACGGACAGCAAGATTCCGATGTTTTTTGGAACATATTCGGAATTTTAATATTTATTGGGTAAGTGTTTCTCGATATATTAATTATAACTTATAGATTCTTACTTAAATAAAGAGGAGGTTGGAGTATTAGCGCGCTTGGGGCAATAGCGCAAAGCGTAGTTACTGTAATAGCATTTGCAGCTATAGATTAAATTACAATTTTCATAGTCCTCGCTTCAGTTTCACCACAACACAAAAGCAAGCGTGTGCATGTGAAAAGAAATTCAAAACGTAAAGTTTTGTTTATCCGGAAAGTTCTTTGAGTTACGTTCTAAAACCGATTGGAACAGGTAAAATACGTGTTTCCTTACTTCGTTGAATTTTATTTTGTTGATTCCTTATATTTCCCTGCATTACACGCTCAAACATTTTGCGAATCAGTTCGTTAATTCGTCTTATTTACTGTGTTGTTCGAATACAGCGATTGGGAAAATAGCACGTATTTTAGTTCGGGTGAATAGCATGATTACGGTAGATCGCGTTATTGCCCCATGCTTACTACAAGTGCATTTCCCGCTTTACAGATGGCGTCTTGGTATTTTAGATGGTAAAAAATTAAACAAGAAAATGTTAAAGTCACAATATCATAACAAATGATTTTGAAACAGCTCTGGCACAAATGCGAACAAAATCCGAAGCTATCGTAGAACTTATACGGTGGTTATTTCTACGCAAGTTGAAAATAAAAACAGCAATACTGAGGCACAAGGAGCGGAACTGGAAAGATATGTCATAAAATTGTCACAATTGGAGTTTCTATTCTTGAATTTAGACGAATAGCGTATCAATTTGTAGAGCGTTTGCAAATTTCGAGATGAATTAAAAAATAACGAAAATGAGAAGATTGCTGGTTTGGACAGAACCCAAAAGTTTCATTTCGATCTCCTGAATCAACAAGTTTAAATAGAATATTAAGTTTCAATAAAACTGAAATTGATGCTTTATTTAAATCTCAGATATCTTTATGAAAAGCGACACAATCCACCAAGTATAATATAGTATATGGGTGAAAGCGGTTTGCACATCGTCCAGAAACCCTCCAAAATTTTAGCCAACAAAGGCATAAAGTAAATTTGAAAATTAATATGTGGTGAGGTCGATGAATTTGTAATTTTAATGCAACTGTTATGTCGTATCATTTCTTGTATTTCCGATAAAACTGACCAAAGATCGTTTGATGAAGCATGCCCTGTTACGCTCTGCATATAAGAATATTTTTATTTATTTTTAAATAATATATTCTTCTTTAAATATCTCGATATAAAATATTTAACGTAGACATTTTTCTTCTGTACAGTTTCGTTGCAAAGAGAAAGCATTTCTTTTGTTATATCCTGCCGTCAGTAACCTTTAGTTTTCTACCTGACCCAACAACGTTACTGTGGAATTTCTTTCTAGATACATTTAATTTTAAATTGTTTTAATTTATCTTCTTTCATATGTGGTGATTCATATCATTAGGAAGCTTATGTCACAAGCGTTATTTTAATAATATTTATGCCATCTATAGAACACATCTTGAGGTCCCGCTTCTTAATTAATTATTACTCAAGATATCGACCCTCTCTTCGACAGGTCATAAAACAGATCTTTTCTAGACCTTTTCTATCGACACAAAAACTATCAGATAGCTTCTCGTTAGAACTCTCGTACACACAGATCTTACTCATAGTACTGTCCAAGTACACGCCACGATGCCGCCCGGTGTCTTTCGCTTCTAAGAATCGCTCTACATATACTTGACCAGGTATATCTGCGGACGTGACCATCATCGCCACATAAAGGTAACTCTGTATTGTTCGATACAGAGATTATTTTATATTAATCGTATTCAATTAACCCTTAATTTACTACTCAATTAAACGTTCGTTTCAGAGTATTTTTTTTTGTGTTAATTTTTAATTACTTATTTACCGCTCCTCATGTACATATTACTTTTGTTTTAATTACTTTTAAATATATCAATTTCAATTTCTCTTATGTAAATATAAATACAAACTTTAAGGACAACGCTATTGTGTTTTATTTAGTAAGTAAGTTGTAGTATAGTTATTTTAATTAACCAATATCACGCACGTCCTGGCACTTTGAAGAAACTTCACCAGCACCACTAATTACTTTATTTATCTTAGAATAATTTCATTATTATTAGCATGGCACATTCACATCCCGATATCCAGCAAAGCCCCCGTTTGTAATAGCCCCATCGGAGTCAAAACAATTTGCATCTGATAATGGTTGGATTAATTCTCAAATCTCTGTCGAATGGATGAGGCATTTCGTCAGTCAAGTTAGACCTTCTAAAACTAATAGTGTATATTTAGTTCTCGATAATCACGAGAGCAACATCTCCTTAGATGTTTACGACAAAGAAAATGGAATCGATATAGTGCGGCTTCCTCATACTTCCCATCGAACCCAGATATTTGACTTGACCTTCTTTGGCCCACTGAAATAGGCGTGCAACAGTCAATGTGCCTATTGGTGAAGTCCCACCCTGCAAGAAGAATAACAACTTATGAAGTGGCAGAACTCTTTGCAAAGACTTCCAAACTGCTGAGATACATACGTATTAGCCCACCCTTTTTCAGTTTCTATTTTGTGAATGTGAATCTCAGAAATAAGATTTACTTTATTTTTTTCTTCCAAAGTATTGTACGTAGCATTAATATTTTTGATTTCTGTACAATTCTCCTTCAATTTGTGCATAGTTCTTAAAACATTATAAAAAACATTTTTACAGAAACATTTCATTAATGCCATTTCAGGATTTAAGTTTTTCCAATAACACATTTGCTTCACACTGTACGTCCTTAGTCTAATCACTGTCATTTGTTACGCGTACCAGAGCACAAAGAATCCCCTGAAACGACTTCTGTAATGCTTGACTGGCCCGGGCACTTTATTAGTCCCTGCATGTCTGCAGATTGTTAATATGTAGTTAAACGAATTCAGGGCATTCATAAAATTATTGAAGTCAATAAGATTTAAATTAAATAAAAAATATGTAAAATTTCTTCTGAAACATTTATCCTATGTATAAGACTAAATGTAATATTCCCTGTTTAATGAACTGTAAAAGTAGAACCCTTGAATAAACTTGAAAAACACATATTTGTAAAGATGATAAAGAGGAAATGGAATAAATGAAATCACTGCTGTGTATTTTCTGTTACTCGATGCGCAAATATTTATTTAAAAGTATGGACTGCTAGTGTATGTAAGCAACAAATTAGTGTTCTTTACGCTGGCAATAATACACGATCCCTGGCGTTTCAGAAGCAAATAATGAAAATGTAAACAGATATTTACTTACATTTCATATACTTTCTGTGGATTTTATTAATGAGAAATATATATAAAAATATTTGTGCTTTTATGGATTTTCGTTATCAAGATATTATGAAAGGATTCAGTGATTTTTTTAGTAATAATGTGTGAATTATTTTATATAGGCGCTAATTATTATGAACAATATTCCAAAGCTCTGTAATAATTCTTGTTCTATTACCGTAAATTTCGTTTTTTGAATGACGTAAGTATTTCGAAGAATAGCAACTAATACCTAATCTTTCTTAAGGAATAGTACTTGATTAAAAAATAAAATATTCCATCCGTTTGACTGCTCCGAATAATTTGGCGTACAAAAACTACACCAGATATTCTAAATACAACCCTATGATAAGAATAAAATCTAATTAAAGTAAATAATTCGTGCTTACACAAGGCTATAGGCATCAGTATCATCTGCTTCGTATTTATTATGCTGCCCTTGAAATAAAGAGACAACGTGTGATAAATGGAAAGATGTAATTATATAGAACAGCAATCTAAAATATTGTGAGTCAATTACGACTTGAACACCGCAATTAAAAACACTCTGAAAATTGTATTATAGGACGCCTGTGAATTCAAAATATTCGGAATGTACATAAGTAATAATAACCTCTCACATACATACGCTACAGCTTATGTTTACATACGTAACAGCTGAATGATATGGACAATAACGAAAATATTCTTTTTCTATTTTGCGTTCGAAATGAACTCATTATGAAACCCAAAACAGTATCGAAATGAGTTTCATTTCGATACGCTTTTTTTCATTTTTCAATGTTGGCGTTGTTCGAATACAGAAATAAATATCATTGCTGTCATTTGATTTTAAGAATTTATGTACATTTGACATATATGATATATGTCCGTATTTTACACAAACAACGTATGTTGTATACAATTGACAACAACATATATATGTTTCTATGTCACTCATGTTTATATTTTCAAATGAAGTATCAAGTAATGTTAACGAAAATTAGTAAATAATAGGTAATATAATATACTTCGCGGATAGCAAGATTTAAATTTGAAAATGTCAAGTATCAATGTGACCAACTGCATGCTTTATATAAAAATTAAACTCTGAACTTTCAAATTAAGTAATTCCAATTTAAGCAATTAATTAATGGAAAAAACGCAAAATAGAAAAAATAGTATAAAAAACTCGTTTCATAAGGCCTTTTGCCGCACTCGCTCTTTAGAAAACTCGCCGCTATCGCGGCTCGTTTTCTAAACTGATCTCGTGCGGCAAAATGGTGCCTTATGAAACTTGTTTTTTAATATACTATTTTCTATTTTGCGTTCGAAATGAACTCATTATGAAACCCAAAACAGTATCGAAATGAGCTTCATTTCGATACGCTTTTTTTTCCATTTTTTAATGTTGGCGTTGTTCGAATACAGAGCTATAGATTAAGATGTTGCAATTTTTAATGTTTAACCAATAAAAATCAACTACATATTAAAAACCGTTGATGCATTTTGGAATTTCCTGTATAAAAATTGAACGTTCGAATTGTAAAATGTATATTAAAACACAAGTTTCATAAGGCACCATTTTGCCACACGAGTTCAGTTTAGAAAATGAGCCGTAATAGCGGCGAGGTTTTTTCTAAAGAACGAGTGCGGCAAAAGTTTTTTATACTATTTTTTCTATTTTGCATTTTTTACATTAATAAATTCAAATTATTTAATTTATTATATATATATATATATATATATATATATATATATAAAGTATGTAGTTGGTCACATTGATACTTGACATTTTCAAATTTAAATCTTCCTATCCGCGAATACAAATTATTTATTAAGTTTCGGTAATATTAATTAATATTTTATTTAAAAATATAAACGTAAGTGACATAAAAACAAACTAATATAACTTGTTGTCAATAGTATACAATATACGTTATTTGTGTAGCGTACGTACATACACCATATTAGTCAAATGTACTTAAATTCTTAAAATCAAATGACAGCAATGATATTTATATATGTGTTCGAACAATGCCAACATTGAAAAATGAAAAAAAGCGTATCGAAATGAAGCCCATTTCGATACTGTTATGGGTTTCATAATAAGTTCATTACGAGCGCAAAATATAAATAAAAATATATGCACGCACAAACACATATTAAAATCACATTCAGCCTTTCCTTGCTTTTCGGTTACAAATTTTCATTGGATGACCCTTTAAAATTTACCAATTGTTGTGTAGGTTTAGGTATTGAGAAGTACCATCAGTAGCTATAGGCCTAGACTCATAGGAGGAATTAGGACATTTCATGGACTGTGATTTTTAAAATCCTAAAAACAAAACTAAGCAAACTTATCTAGAATATACTGAGCAATCGCCTAATCGCGTTCTACTTAAATTACCGTACCATAAATGGCAAAACCTTGAAAACTGACCTTCCTCAAGATTCGGTTCTGACTCAGTATCTACACCCCACAAAATCACGAAGATTTCTATATGCATATGATGTGCCTTTATGCACCCAAACCAAGAATTTGGAGAATGAAAACAAGTTTACAACCTGCTGAAGATCTGTAAGCTTTAGATGAATATTATAAGAATAAGAAATAGGTCTTACAAGCAGACACTTCAAAATCCGAACCTTGTGCCTTTTGTTTGTGTAAAAAAAAAACAGAAGGCTGAATGTTTAATTTATTGCTGGACTGATTGACCGCAGCCCCACCTTTAATATCTGGGCGTAACTCTAGGCCGATCTCTGACATTCAGACAGCACCTCTATAAAACTAGTCAAAAGTTGGGAACCCGCAATAATATATTGCATAAAGTTGCCAGCATATCCTGAGGAGCGACTTGGTACACCTTGCGAACGGCAGCCATAGCACTTGCTGAATACTGTGCTACTGTCTGGTATCGAAGCTTTCACACTAAGCCAATAGATATACAACATAACTATCCAATAAGGATCGTTACCGGTACTGTTAGAACCGCACCTTTATTATCTGGCCACCGATTTTCCCTAACATTGCCCTGTCGAATGTCAGACATCTCGCTGCAGCTGCAGCTGCAGCACATAACGAATGGGCCAAGATTACCAACAACATTGATCTTCCTATACACAATGATTTGGAGAGCGTCTCCAGGACCTAAATGAAATCTAGGAAACTGATTTGGCTGGATAGGAAATTTAGCAGCCCATGAATGTAAATGGTAACTGGATAGCCCTCCTTGAAAAACACCCTGAATTAGAGAATAGAGATTTAATTTCTAATCTTTTGGAACCTCTGTCGTCCGTAAATCCTCTACGTACGCAATGGTCTCAATTAAATAGCTTCTGCATAGGTCACGGACGGTGCAACTCAATTTTGTATAAATGGAAATTAGCTGATACTAGCCTCTGCGACCGCGGAAATATACAATAAAGTATGGCCCACATAGTAAACGATTACCACAGAAGGAGTTTCCCATATGGCATCTACGAGTTGAGTAAAACAACTTCTGCAGCACTTGACTAGTTTTATTATTAGATATTAGTGTATAAATTTTGTAACAATTTTAATCTTTTTTACTTTTAATATGGCTTCTCAAACTAAATAATAATAAGCCGCGTGAGTAAAGACCACAGCCAATACAAAATATATTAAGCGTGCCCTTGTATAAGAATATAGGTATTGTACAATGAAAAACTATTCAACATTGTAGTGAGGATAAATAGCAAAGGGAAAATATTTGGCATTCGATTCACAGTTAAGTTACAGTTGTGTAAGATTAATGTCGCCACTCTTTTATTATACTGGCAATGTTTACGCGTAAGGAAAATAAAATTATATTATCAGGGACATGCTCCGCATGCTATTTGCAATGTGTTGGAAAACAATTTTGCAAAACAACCTTTCCCTGTATTTTTCACCGCTTCATTAACAATTTTTAGAAATTTGCGGTTTGTCTCAATAGCATAAAAGGCTTAGAAATAATAATTTAAATAACTTTAATGAACAACATAATTTACCCATTTGTGCTTCTTTGGAAAAAAATCTGAACCAAATCTGAAACAAATTGCAAATCAATTTAATATTTCCGATAGAAGTGTGTACGTAAGATTTTAAAGTAGCAAGTACCGTTCATACAAAATTTAAAAAATGGAGAAAATATTTACTGGTACGAAATTTAGACTCGTTAAATGAGAAAATGCGATCAAAATAAAAGTCTTATTAAAAATATTCTATTTAATCGACATTTTCTTTTCATGAGCATCATACAAATACTGCTTGCTGATTAATACTGATGTGAATCAAACCGCATGAGCGCTTGTAGCGCAGCGAGAGATCCGCATTCTCATTTAAGGCCCCGTTTACTGTACGTAGAACCCATATGTTATTTTGGCCTCAAATTTACATCAAAGTCTAGCTTACCTCCCTCTTTAATTAGACATGTTAGTACTCCCTTTAAAATGTATAACAGGGATTCGCCATATAGATAAAAAAGCGAATTAGAATCATTTATACACTTTTTGAAAATTTGTTTAAATAATACATGCATAATGCAATTGATGTAAAGTAATTAACAACACGACGAAATTTAGCTGCGATCAATACCCTCTTTCAGAACAAGACAAATTTAAATTATGAACATTCGTCTTGATATGTTCGTTACCTTTAACCCTTAACTACAGACAAGTTGTTGCCGAGACGCAAGCACAGACACCCGGTAAATTCTACCGGCTTTTTTCTACCGCTATTAACAAGTTAAAAAAAAGAAATTATATAAAAAAAACCTCTAGAAAATGTTTTTTGGTGTATCTAAATTTGCAATTTGGGTATTTCAAATGACTTTTAATCATACAACAAAGAACGTTTATAAAAAATATATTTCACCTCAAATTTTAATATGGAATGAGGTGTATATACAATATATATAAAATTTCTCAAAAAAAAATTAAACTCAACTCTTTTTTATAAGGGAACCTATAAAGGAAACTGTAATAACGAAAATAAAAGTAATTTCAAGTTAAAAAGTTCATATCGAAAAAATCCAACAGGAGGTAATGTAGCACAAAATTTTATGTGGTACAATCTTTGCAAATCCTCTCGGTGCACTGTAAACATATCTTACATATCAAACATATGTGGGTGGTTTTTCTTTCTTTCTTGGCCGGGCATTTTCTGCACGTGGTTCGTTTAGGAGGTTGACCAATTTCAAATGGGTATTCTTCATCCAATTTTAGAATCCGTCTTGTACATAGTTTAACTTCTCGGCATATACGTATATTATAGAATCTACGTTTCATTTGAGGAGTTACCAACAACATTCCTAAGTGTTTTCCAAACTCGTAACGAAGCATAGTTTTATTGTCCCTGTAAGCTTGGTGAGCAATATTTGAATTAACAGATGCTATATCCAATAATCTAAAGAATATAGCTAGAGGCCAGCGGCGAGTCCTGCAACTACAACAGTAACCGCTGCATTTTTGGTCGAGACTATCGACCCCTCCTTTTGTTTGATTATAATAATTTATAATTTCTGGCTTACCAGTTTCAGCATCATTATATTCGTTGTGATGCATGGAGGAGATCAATAATACGGACTTATTCTTTTTTGGTATGTATGATAATAATGTCATGTCACTAGTATATCCATATAAACTAGTACCTACATCTTTTTTTCTGTTGGGCAAAAATGCAGGAGGTATTTCACCTTTATTTTTTTTAAGAGTTCCCATATAAGTAAGCTTTTTACTCTTCAGAACATTTACTAGTTCTATTGAAGAGAACCAATTGTCGGCTGTTACATTCCTATTTGTATTTGAGATTGGCTGGGTAAGCCTTAATACGGCTTGTGTGTGTTTTGAATATTTATTTTCCTCTTCACTCAAAACATTACCGTCAGAGTTCTTTCCACAATATATATAGGAATTGTATAAATATCCTGTTCTGGCATCTGTCAGAGCCATAAGTTTGAGACCATCCTTAGCCGGTTTGTTTGGCATAAACATCTTGAACTTGCATCTGCCGCGAAAAGCAATTAGCATCTCATGCTTGTGTGGGCATTACTTCCAATGCTGTATCTAGATTGACAATTTACTATAAATGCATTAAAAATTTCATTAATAGCTGCTAGTTGATCGATTTTTTTCCGTTCATTTCTAGATTCAGCATCATCAAATCTTAGACACGTAACAATGATGGTGAATCGATTTACATTCATTACAGATCGAAAGATATCTCGACCAGATCCATCAGTAGCAAAAATGGATCGTATATCCTCGTGATTGGATTTAAAAATTGAGGATAGAATTAGTAATCCTAAAAAAGCTCGTAGTTCTATTATATCTAAATCACGCAGATCAGAATTATTTTCATATTTTTTGTATTTCAGTCTCATCTTTGCAAGACGAGCATTAGATGAAAGTAGAATCACTTTTAAAATATGATCATCAATCAAAAGATTCCACACATCTTCAGGATTAGCCGTGTAGATATTGTTAGTCTTTACATATGGGCATTTTACAACAATATTCTGTTGTAAGGTACGCGTATTCCTAGGCACTGGTGAAGTTTTTGACGATTTAAAACGATTCTTACCATAATAATAATTATTGTTATCTGAGGCGTCCAGGTTATCTGGACGCCTCAGATAACCTTACATTTTCTTCCTCCTCCTCTTGGTTTAGTTCAACCTCCGATTCACTTTCATGATCCGACGGAATGTACACTTCATCTGATTCTATATCGCTATCGTCAGAATTCACTTCTGCCGCCCGTTTCAACAAGGTCTCTTCAAAATTCACATCTCCGTACCTTACCCCCTTTAAGGGTCCTTGATTTTCTTGTGTAGACATATTAGCGACTAAAATATTACACAAAATCAGTAAATTAAAATATAAACATAATATCATAAATACATACCTCCGGTAATTTTTACCGGTTACAATCTTCAAACTAATACTATTACTCTATTTAGAATCAAATGACGCGCTCACCTCGGCAGTCTACTCAAAACTGACCACTAGGAAGGTACATAGACGCATAGATCTGTAAGTGACGGAAATCTCCGAAACTTGACGAATCGGAAACGCTCAAAGGTAATATTTACCTGGGATCTGTAGTTAAGTGTTAATAAGACAATATTTGAAATTGTTCTAAAAATCTTCTAAACGTAAATTTTGTAACCCTTAAATGCACACCCTTGCAAACTTGCCATGACTACTTTTTATTCATAATTCACTAAAGGAATGAAATATAAAGCAACTATGCACACTGCTGCATTTACTACAAACTTGACATATAGGTTATTACATTTCTTACATAGATGGTGGCATTTGAATCATACCCGCCACCTACCCGTTAGTTGTAATAAAAATTCCCATGTGTGTTTGTTGCTGAAATACAAATCGTCGTATCTTGTGGATTTTGGTAATAAATTGAATTTAAAGATTGTGTCTATATGTACTAAGGTATGTAGTTGTCATATGTATAAAGCAGATACGTTAAAATTTTTCATAGTTCATGATTTTTCATTTTATTACCGTTGTTGTAAATATGCAATGTCATGTCCTCTTATATATTTTTGGTTTTCGTTTGTGTTGCAGATTCGCAACATTGCGTATTTGAAGAACTGAGTATTGCAATCAACGTGAACAGAAACATTAATAAGACGCGGGCGTTAAGCGACAAGAAGCTAGCAGAGATGGCGGACAACTTCGACAGATGGTCAGAGAGCGAAGATGGATTAGATTTTATAAATACAGGTAGTATTGCCGATCCAATAAATGCATCAGACGAATCTAACTCTATTGATATTTTTCCTTCTGAAGACGTGATAGAAAGTACATTTTCTGAAGATGAATGTGAAGAAAACGATGCACAAAATGATGATCCTGTGCCAGATAATAATGAAAGAGACTTGAGTAACAACAACTCTGGGGGAAATAAGAATTTGTATAGGAGAAATGTGTTATGGAGACTTCGAGGTTTGTACCTAAATGACCTACAATTACAATTCCAACTACCACCAGAACCCTAACCTATATGCAACATAGCTGAACCCTAACAATAGTGTTCATTTCTCAGCCAGGGATATATAGCAGATACGATCTAATTAGGAATGTGACGTCTGTGAACAAATTTGAAAAGATACGGCGTTATATAGACTTCAATTATAACTCAAAGCATTTAGATCAAGAAAATCTAGTTCACAACCGCCTATACAAACATTTGCTTTCTTTCTCTTAAAATTGCGTCTCGCAGTTAATGAACAAATGTGTCCTACCAAAGTAAAACACTTTATGAAGCAATATCTACCAATGAAGCGTCACAAATGGGGCTTCAAAGTATTTGTTCTAGCTGGCGTTTCGGAATTTACTTACCGTTTTTAAGTGTATTCTGGTCAGGCTAGCTTACTGAAGAGACCATCCAATGAACCAGATATAGGTGCGTCCGCTATATTGTTAAGCTTGCATCATTCCCTCAACGTAAAATTATAGACTGATATCTAATTACACGTCACCAGAGCTAATCTTGTTGACAGAGGGATGCATTTTTTTTGGTACCATCAGGCACAACCGCATTCCAGATTGTAAATTCCCTGTAGAAATGGGCCTCAAAAAACCAAAAACGTGGTTCATCAGTTGAATATGTCACCACAATTGATGCTGTTTACATATCATTGCTAGTATGGAAAGAGAGTAAATATGTTACCCTCCTCTCAACATATGCTGGTAAAGCACCCGCTACCTCCGTACGTCGTTTAGACGTTTCTACAACAAGGAAAAGGTTGTTGTGCAAGAATACAGTCACCATATGGATGGTGTGGACTATAGGAAGATATACTATATACTATTGCTTTGAAAAGTAGAAAACAGTACATAATCTTTTATCATTTGTTAGATTTTTCCATACGTCAGATCAGATTCTGAAAGCGAAATCTCAATTGTCGCTTGTGTAGCGCTGGAAGTCCAAATACCACCAAAAGAGGAAGACCTAATTACAATTAGAACAAGAAATTCGAGCATAGCAACGTGAGGGTAATACGTAGCATGTTCCTCACAGAGATGTCCGAGTAATAATTGTTTCTAATTATTCCATAATTAAATGTGAATTTACACCTATTGCGCAACGTTGCATTTTTGCAACAACCTCTAATTATTCCATACACGCTTGATTTAAAAAAAAGAAAATTTTAATTTTTTCCTCATTCTTTGCATCATTCCCGAGTTAAAACTAATTTTATAATGCAAAAATTAATAATCGTGCTTTTAAGGGTTAAACAAAATCACACAAATATCTTAAAAACTGTGGGTGATACACATTAGGAATCAAGACCTCGTGGTGAATGATAATCACCCAACGGAATCTTGAGGAAAAGCGTTTTCAGTGGTAAGTTTCACCAGATAAAAGAATTTGAAAAGATAAACAGAAGTGGATGAAGAACCATCTTCTATAAGATCTACAAACCGAACGACCTTCAATCAATTCAGCATTTCCGGATTGAATTCCCTTTGGTTGACCTATTAGAATTTGAATGGCTAATAAACTAGCCATATCAGCTGTCCTTGTAAGAAAGAAGCAATTCATGAAAAATTGAAAGAGTATGAATCCAAAATATCGTCGTCAAATTTCTTCAAATATACGCGAAAAAGAATGACAAAAATATTTTTCCACCTACTGTATTTTGTTCAGACTATAATTAAGAGTTTATAAATAAATAGGTATATAAATAAATGTAGTGTTTTCATAATATCGACAGCTGTATAAACAATGTTATCTTCTAGAGTTTTTATAAACATAAACATAGCAGCCTATATTTTCGTGTAAAGTCAATGGAGGTATTTTTTAAAGACATTCTAAATCCATAAGCTGCACATAATACAATTTTCAGGGGGTTTTCAATTTTTGCGTTGTAATAAATAATATTTTGGTTTCATATTCTACATAATTGCGTCTTTCTATTTTGCATACGTTGTTTTTTTTCTTTCAATGACAATCTTTTAATTAACCTGAATTTTTTTAATGATATTGTATTTCCTATTTCTATCTTAATGGTTCTGAATGCTGAACATTCAAAAAATATACAAATTTTAAAGTCAAAATTAAAATGGACGAAATCTATGATTATAAAAATATAATCTAATCTTACTCTTCATTGCTCTTGATACCGTGTACAAATCCAGATTATGTGCTTTTTGAATTGGTACAAAGATACAAAGTTTGTTGTTTTATTTTTCAATTTCACCATTAATTTTATCATTACACCCCATGCCGTTTTGAATTATTCGCTCGACCCTGGCTAGTCTTATAAATTTTAAAATTTACTAAAATATATGTGATAAATAATTTTCGATTCAGGTTTCCACAAAGGCCTATAACACAGTCTGGAAGAATGAAAGGATTTTTAAATTCCTAGAAACCATCTTCTGCTTCACTAAACAAACTTATTCAGAATATACTGCTTAAATAATCGAAATAGCAATGGCAAAAATTTGAAATATGGCCTTCTTCAAGGCTTGGTTCTGGCTCCTCTGGTTCCTCTGGCTCCTCCTCAACATTTACACCAGTGAACTCCAACCCATAAAATCACAAAAATTTCTATATGCATATTATCTGCCATTATGCGAAATTTATCCTTGTAAGAATGTAATCTAATCTTACTCTTCATTGTACTTGACAGAACATACAAATCCAGATTGGCTGTTTTTTATATGAGACTTGAATTTTGTTGGGGTCAGAGTTGCCTCTATTTCCACTCCATTGTTTTGTATTTCCCAGGGTTGTGACGTGTTTGTGTCTGATTAATAAATAATCGTGTGTTGTGTGTTTTTGAGCGGTCCTGTGTTGCGTATGTGTTGTCTGTGTGTTTGTCGCTTTTTGCGTTTAAGTCACTGGTCATCGGATTTTTGCGTTTCAGTCATGTGTGTGTTTAATGTTTGTTGTTGTAGAGTGTGATTATTTTCTGTGTTTGCGTTACGAAGTATTGTATCTGTTCTGTTGTTGCGTTTGTGGAGTGTAATGTTATTAGCATATTGCCTAAGGCAAGTGCTAGTTCGTCAGTTGTGTTAGGTGTTGTGTTTCTTTGTTTTTGTGTCCATGGGTTCGTTGTTGGGGGTGGTGCTGGTATGTGTTCGGGTTTGGGTGTGGTTTTGTTTACAGGGTTGTTTGGATTGTTAGCACAGTTAAGGAAAGTGGATAAGTGAGGACCACCGCAGTTTGCACACTTTGGTGGGGTTGTTTTGGGTTTTGTACATAGGTGTCCGCATTTCATGCATTTGTAGTGTATGTTACAGTTTTTTTGGTGGTGTCCAAATGTCTGACATTTGTGGCATTGTATTATGTCTGTCTGTTTGTTTAGTGGTTCGATTTTAATTGTGAGTCCGCAGCAGTCGTGTATGTTGTAAATTGATTTGTATTGTTTCGTCAGTTCTATTAGTACAAGTGGTGCTGGTATTCCGTGTTTGCCGTTCATGCGTTTTATTTTTATTGTCGGGTAGCCTTGGTCAGTCAGGTCGTCGGTGATGTCAGTGTCTGTGATAAAGGTAGGAATGCCACGCATAACTACCTTTAGTGTCTTTTCACTTCTCAGTTGAAAAGTGTAAAATTGTATTTGTTCATTGTCGAGTATGTGTTTAAGTTTTCGGTAGTCTTCGTCAGTTTTCGGTTCGATGTGAATGCCAGGTTTCACAAGTTTGTTTTGTACTGTGTTAATGTTATGTGTTTTAAGTATTTGTCGTATATATGTCCATTTGTCTTTGTCTGTTATTATTATTGGTGCGATTTTGTATGTTTTGCGTGTTTTGGTGTTTGTGTTTTGTGTGGTGCTTGTTTTGTCACTTACCCTGGGTGTGCTGTTTGATGTTGACGGTTGTGGGTTGATTTCGGTTGCTTCTTCTCCTTCTTCTTCCATTTTTTCCTCGGTTTTGGTTTCGAGGACGTCGTAGGAATTTTTTGTTTCGATTGGTGGCGCTGTGTGGTCAGTTTTCTGTCTTTTTGTTGTTTTTTTCGGGTGTCTGAATTCGTCGTTTTCGATCTTCGGTTCCGGTTGGCTCTTCTTCGATTTTACAGGAGGCTTTTCTTCTTCTTGTTTTTCTGTGGGGTTGTTTTTTAACTCGATTTGGATAGTTGGTTCTTCTGGGTTAACCATTAGTATATCCCCTGATTTTTGTAGTAGCCTCTGGATATTTTCTTCATCGTCGAGTATGTTGATTAGATTTTTAAAATCTTCCAGTATCTTGGGTGTACATTTGTTCAGGTATTCTGGTTAAATCATCAGGTTGGTTATTGTTCTTCTTTGTCCGGCCATGGCTTCCGGCGTCGCTTGACGTTGTATCGTCGTAGATGCTCTCAACTGCGATGTTGCGTGAACAGATATCGCAGTGAGAATGGGATTGGCTGCTTTGTGAATTGATCTTTTATTTATCGATTTCACCATGAATTTTATCATAACACTGCAAGCTGTTTTCAATTATCCGTTTGACCCTTGTTGAACTTGTAAACTTTAACAGTTATGAAAATGTCTGTCATAATCAATTATTGATTGTTCTAATATAAATATGCTTCATATTCTAAATTTTTAATCTTTGTGTCATTATCTCTGTCGACGTATATATAAATTACTTCGTTTTCTCTTTATGTATATTATACTTCAATTAGATAAGGGAATAATATTCTGTCTTAAATTTCTCGACTTCAAATAAACGTATATTTAACTTGTAAGTAGGAATGAAATAAGCATGCCCACGAGGCAGCGGTAGGGTAAAGACTTTCTCTATGCCAACTCTTCTGTTGAATGTGTGTAGAACTTAAACAAGCTAATTTAACCGTAATTAAGGTTTAGAGTTAACCTAGACAAAAATCTAGTTTTAATTAAAATATATAATTTAGCAAATTATCCATTCATAAATTGTTATACGACCCGAAACATTTGAGTTAAATGAAATTTCAAGTATCCAACTCTTCCAAAATAAATATTAATAAGTACTATTAATGATTTATTGCTTAAATTTTAGTTTAGTATTTGTTTAAGAAATTATTAATTTTATCAGTGTTTAACAACATAAACTGACATTGTTTTTATATTTATTTATTTATCTGCTGTCTCTCTTTATGTAATAAGAAAACTCTTGTATTAACGCTGAGTTTCATTTTTCAAGATATTTCGAAGTGCCTAATTTATTTAACTTTGAAATTAAAAAAAATCCATTTTGAAACTGAAACATATTGCATATACATGATAAAAATAAAATAAAACAGACGTGTTTAGATTGCTTTGTTACATTATATTCTATCCTTTCGATTTTTAAAATACGTACTTGCATTTATTTCTTAAAGAAATGCCCTGAATGTTATGTGGAATTTCTTTGCCATTCAATTAGTCGACGATTTAAGTTCAAAATGTATTTATTTAAAATAATCTTACATGTTTCGGCACATAATGCCTTTTTCAATGAAATTTAAAATGTAAATGACAGTATATTAATGTCATATTTATAAATCTGTAGTTATCATGGATCAAATTAAAATATTCAAAGATACATTTTAATAATAATAATTCATGTCTTAGCATTCTCCTACAGCTAGACGAAAATTACGGGGGAATGGCAAGCCAATATTTATTATTATGTCTGCGCCCGTGGAGCGACTTAGGATGTTAAACTGTCGACAGTCGCCTGGAATGAGAAGGAAAACGACGGAAACCTGGTCGGGCAGCCTGATCAATGATCTAAACACGGATCTGCCAGCATGATAAGCCAGTGTACAGATACATATGATAAATACATATATATATATATATATATATATATATATATATATATAATGGCAACATATATTCATGCATTTCTTTTGTTAATTGAGTTGTTTTCTGTTTAATATTAATAATTTCTTTAATTTCCCTTTTCTTTGTGTGTTGTTCTTTATTGACTATGTGTGTGTTTTCAAAATCGAAATCGTCATCGCGTTGCAGTTTGGGTGTAAATAAAGCAGTTTTGTCTATTTTGGAGTATATGTGGGTAATGTAATAATTAAGCAACATATACTCCAAAATAGCCAAAACTGTTTTATTCACACAATAACTATAATGTGATCACCATTTCGATTTTGAAAGAACACAGATAATCGATAAAGAACAACACACAATGAAAAGGGAAATTAAAGAAATGATTAATATTAAACAGGAAAAAAATCCAATTAACAACAGAAGTGATATAAAACATCTAAGCAGTATATACTAGAACCTAATAATGTAACGATCTGCAATTTACCATCAGAAATATATGTTGTTATTATATAAATTTCTATCATATTGTTATGGATTTTTCCCTAATTTATATTTAAAGTTTAATTATATATGAATGTACATAATTCGTGGATATCTGTGTATATCCGATGTGTTTTAAATCTCACATGTGAGATAAAAAACTTGTGTTTTTTGGTTATCGATCCCATGTTTGAGGGGCCTAGAGTAAAAATTCTGGGAGATTCACAACTGAATTTATACGGGAACGTTGTATTGTTTGACATATTTAATATTTAATTAGTACGGGTTGTTTTTTGAGTGTGACCATAGTGATGGTAGTTCATATTTATTTCCGATAATTATACGAGTTTGGTTTTCTCGTAATTTTGTTTCTGTAATTTATTAAACAACGTTTTCGAGTAAATGTGTCTCCAAAATTTTTTATGTAAGTAGACATATATATATATATATATATATATATATATATATATAACGTCTTATTAATTCAAAAAGCTTTTAAAAGTGTATGTCAATTGTATTAAAATAATTAGTGAAGTCTTAATTAGTAGTAATAAATAATAAAGAATATTTTTAAAATTTCTATGTAATAAAAAATTATAACTGAAAATTTATTCGACGAGGAGTCAAGGGTATTTTTTTCATGTGTTTGATGTTTGCACATGCGTAGTTTTCAACGTGTTTTATATTTGTTTATACAGTGTGGTTCTCCAGAGAGAAATTAAAAATAAACTTTATTTTAAATAAATTTGTTCGGAAATAATTTAAGACGAAGTTTTAATTCACGTAGCTGTCATATTCAGTGAATTGTTTTACCTCGAAGTATATTGTAAATACTTTATCTTTATACTTTATAAAGATAGATTTTTTTTCCTTTTTTGATTTTTTTTTATTAAATATTCATTTAAATTTTATTCTGTCTTTGATTTTATGCTACTACCTTTACTGTTGTTTAATTATTAAAATAAGTAACTTATAAAGTATATAACCATTATATTTATCAAGAAACATTGACTGGCGCCTAAATAATATTGCAGTTCCACGTTTTTCCGATTGGAACCCTGAGAAGAAAGAAGTCTCATTGTCGGATATCAACTGGCTGAGTATCCTGGTTGGGTAGATTAGTTGTGGATGGTGGTGCAATAAATATATAAACCACAATTCATAGCAATATATTCTTTAAATATCTGTACACTGGCTTATCATGCTGGTAGTTCCATGCTTCGATGCCTGACTGGGCTGTCCGAGTTACGTTTTCGTGATTTTCCTCCTCGTTCTAGGCGAATGCCAACAGCTTAACATTTTAGGTCGCTCCACGGGCGAAGACACAATAATAACTCATGGCTTGCCAATCCACCGTAATTGATAACTGGCTGTAGAGAGTGCTGAGCAATGAATTATTATTAAACTTGAATATATCTTTGAATAATCTAATTTTATCCATGACAACTACAAATATATAAATATGACATTAATATACTGTCATTTATACTTTAAATTTCTTTGAAAAAGGCATTATGTGCCGAAACATGTGAGATTATTTTAAATATATATATATATATATATATATATATATATATATATCTATATCTATATACAACGTGTCGAGGAAAGTATGCAACAAAGGGAAAACTTTTTTATTGTCTATTTCTCAGGAAATTTTATTCTTTATAAAAGTTTTTGCTTTACTTGAAACCAATTCACCCGTTAAAACAAATAAAATATCGCTTTAAATAATGAAAATATTCTTTAATAACTTGAAAATACGAAAAATGTTATTTTTACGTTTTAAACACACGTCACTCGATATGATACCCCTCTCGCTCAATACATAAATTTGTACGTCTACTTAAGTCCCTGACGGCATTTTTCAGGAAATTGAGATTATTATTTAAATGCGTTGCCGCTTCCTTAATCCTGTTCTGCAAATCTTCTTGGATATCAAATGGCCTTTCTGAAAACACCCGATTTTTCAACCAAGCCCATAAAAAATAATCCAAAGGATTTAAATCCGGCGAGCGTGGAGGCCATGGAATTGTTGAATATCTTCCTATCCATTTTTCTTGAAATTCTAGGTTTAAATACTGCACGACTCGACGAGAACTATGGTGCACCTGCACGTGCACCATACTGCATAAACCACAAAGAACGTCTTGTTTGTAAAGGTAAGTTGTCAAATTCATCTTCTAATTCAGTAGTCAGAAATGCTAAATACCTTTCAGCATTTAAAGTTTGTTGAAAAAAATACGGCCCGACCACTCTTCTCTCCAAAATTCCGCACTAAACATTTATCTTTCGTGAATATTGGTTTTTACACTCCATTTGGAAATGTGGATTCTCTTGAGACCACCAACGATAGTTTTGCGAACATACTACACCATTTGTGGTGAATGTCGCTTCATCGGTAAATAATAATTTTCTGGGAAATGTTATGTCTGTTTCTATTTCACCTTGTATCATGAAGGAAAACCCTAAACGCTGGTCATAATCTCGTTCTTGCAACGTTTGGACATACCTTGGTTTAAATGGAGTAAACTTGTTTGTTTTCAATATTTGATGTACTGATGATTTACGTAATCCTAAATTAGTTTGCACATTTTCTCACAGATAATTTAGGATTCTCAATTACACTTTGTAAAACATTTAAAGAATTATCTAAATTTCTCGCTGGTCTATCATGTTCCTTTTTAAAATTAAATTCCAAAGAGCCTGTTTGTTTAAATTGTCGCAAAATTCGGGATACCGTAGACCAACTAACGTTTTTATTGGGATGCCTTTCGTTAAAAGTCGCAGCTATATCTCTACATTATCGCCACATATAAGCATTAACTCTGCTCTTTCTTGCAAAGTTAAACGTTCTGCCATAGTAATGTATTTTGTAGGATGTCAAAGTTACTGTCAAATACCATGCATACATGATTAAAAGTAAAAAGTAATGACTGCACACGCGATATTAAGTAGGTACGGAAATTTTGAACAATTAATAAAATAATTGTATTTTTACTATCTAATATGATTTCTCATTTATTTTAACGGGTAAATAGATTTAAAGCAAAGCAAAAACTTTTATAAAGAATAAAATTTCCTGAGAAATAGACAATAAAAAAGTTTTCCCTTTGTTGCATACTTTCCTGGACACGTTGTATATATTGAAATAAAACAGACCTTGTAATCGAGCCTATTATTTCTACGTATCCTCAAAGAAGAAAATCTAAAGGGCTTAAAACATGCGAAGAGGCTGGCCATTCAGTGTTTCCACGTCCCTCAATCCATCTGTTTGAACAAAGATTTCTAGACATCAATGAACATTTAAACTATAATGTGATGGGACGCCATATTGTTGGAACCAGTTGGAAAGGTGTTCGTTGCTTTCATGTGGATAGAAAATAGCACAAGCAGATATAATTTAATTTTTCAATAACTACAAAATCATTACCATAGATTTTTCATTATTATTACAAATTATTGCAAATATTTAATATTTCTCACAAAATTGTAATCTCCTATCAAAATCAATATCTATCAACTCGTGTACAAGTTGTACCTTGTAAAGTTTATACTTTTCAGCTTCGAAAATTGAGACGACCTACAACTGTGAAAGATTGAAATTGCCCTCTAATTGATTGGTTAATAAATGGGAATCTTCAAACATAGAGAATACAGCATCCAGTTTTTTAATTTCATATTTCGCTGTTCTAGGTATACCAATATTTGGCAAATCTTTACAACTAGTTTCTTTAAAGCGCTTTAATGTTCTTTTTGCAACGGATTTAAAAATTGTATTTATACTTCTATGCGTACTACAGCTCCAAGAAATAAACACACTATGTAGTAAACGAATAAATGTTTATCTTATTTGTTGATAATTTTTGACTTTTTGAATTTTCAAACTTGTGTTGACATTTAATGTTGTTTTTAGTGTTAGTTACATAAAGTTAGATCACATTCAATAATCAATTAATCATTTAATTTTATCAATTTTTACTTGTTTTCATATCATGTTTTATTTTGATAAAGTTATCTTATTGTTTCTTGTTTTGCTTTTTCGTCATTATGCAACGTGAATTTCGAAATCTGACGATACCCATATTTTAAAATTCACGTTGCATAGTGCACAACAAATACTGTAAATCCCTGCACATTAAAACATTTATGAATTCCCTGGTTAATTTTTAGGTAATAATTCTGTTTGCATTATTTCACACTGACGTTGAACGATTTCGATAGTATGTACAAAATTCAGTTTATTGTTGGTATTGTAAATTTAGAAATTTTATAAGAATTTCTACTTGAATTACTATTCTTTTATAATATTTCCTAAACAGTATGTATATTGTATTAATTCAACTGTTCCATCAAAAATTAATTTAATTAACAGAACAAAACGTACGAAACTAAACAACGGACTACTTAGTTTTATATGACTTATTGTTTAATGTTAAATGTGTTTCCATTTTATTTAAAAGTTTTCCTTCATGTTTTCTCGATATAATTGTCCGTAAACTCTTAAGCTATGTACGACAACACATACTGAGGTCAGAATAACAAAGACGCTCATTACAAATCTCCAGGCTTATACAGATACGTCACTTGAATAAAAGACGATAAAAGAAAGCGGCCTACGAAGAAAGGAAGGGAACACAAAGGATTAGAAAAGGTTTTACCCGTCTCTTAAGTTAGTCAGATCGTAATTCTTATTTTAATTTTGTTTTTTAAGTTGGCGAAAAGATTGTTTTTGTAGACACTCACTTCGGCACGACTGAAATTAATTTTTAGATGTATAATTCGTACATGACGTGCGTATCTTAGAAGTACAAACGACTGTAATTGATATTATAATTGATTATTTTTATTTGTTTTATGTAATTGTATCGAATAGTAATTCGATTGTTTAAGCCTAGAATAAAAACCTTACCTTCAAACCAAATCTTTGTCAAATTCATGACTACAAATTTAAACAATCAATAATGACTCCAATTGCAAGTTTTTATTACCAGACATATACATTATATATCTATATATATATATATATATATATATATATATATATATATGAACTTCATATGTATGAGAATTAATAATTATTAAATCTCATTTTACATGCGATTGTCGCTATAATTTGTTGCATTTAATTCTACAATTCGGCAAATCACTTTTGCCCTAGATTGTAGACGCAACAAGCCACGACATCAACTGTACAAGTTGTCAGTACAAATGAAAAATTTTGTGAAAAACTTATCTGCGCGGAATGTGCATATATCGATATTTCACTGTTTTTTACAGATCATCAGTGCACCTTACCGAAGACATACATGTTATTCACTTCTATACTACGTGTATATATACGAACTGTAATGAACTTCATGTGTATGAGAATTAATAATTATTAAATCTCATTTTACATGCGATTGTCGCTATAATTTGTTGCATTTAAAATCGCATGTAAAATGAGATTTAATAATTATTAATTCTCATACACATGAAGTTCATTACAGTTCGTATATATACACGTAGTATAGAAGTGAATAACATGTCTGTCTTCACTGATGATCTGTAAAAAACAGTGAAATATCGATATATGCACATTCCGCGCAGATAAGTTTTTCACAAAATTTTTCATTTGTACTGACAACTTGTACAGTTGATGTCGCGGCTTGTTGCGTCTACAATCTAGGGCAAAAGTGATTTGCCGAATTGTAGAATTAAATGCAACAAATTATAGCGACAATCGCATGTAAAATGAGATTTAATAATTATTAATTCTCATACACATGAAGTTCATTACAGTTCGTATATATACACGTAGTATAGAAGTGAATAACATGTCTGTCTTCGGTAAGGTGCACTGATGATCTGTAAAAAACAGTGAAATATCGATATATGCACATTCCGCGCAGATAAGTTTTTCACAAAATTTTTCATATATATATATATATATAACAGTTGATAAATTATTGGAGCTTTTCGGCTTTTTATATATATATATATATATATATATATATATATATATATATATATAGTGTTTAGATAATTTCTTAGCTGTTCATTACATATATCAATTGATAATTAATCAATTGATATGAATTATTTACAAATTTCAAATTAGTATGTAATTGCGAAGTAAATGAGGATGCAAAAATTGCTATCTACAAATTACAAAGCAAATCAATTAATTTAGATACTTACAAAAAATTATTTAATGGAGACTCTTACGAAGAAGGTGGTTAATTAATTTAATACATCATACATACGAGAATTTATCTCTTTAAATCTCGAGAATTTAAATCTCTAATACATCAATAAAACACTTTCAATCAAATAACCGAATTAATTAAATATATTTACATATATCTCCCGAAGCAAACACCTCTTTGTTTAACAGCTAGAATACGTCTCCCCGAATTACCTCGGCCTCTCTATGAGAACCTCGGATAACCAGTTTTTCACTCGCAAAATTTATATATACATTTATTATACAGTCAATGACACATAATATTATATTTTAAATATTTTAAATTTAATTAAAAATCCATAGCACATTCCCAAAAATATATAATTAATATGCCTGGACATGTCAAAATCTTATTTATTATATAGTTTTCCGCACTCATCGAAAATTGTCAGTTTCTTACACTTACACAATTGTCCCCGCACTCAGCTGATGAACAGTCTCAGTCTGGACCTTCTTCCTCAACATGCACCTGTGGAGCGAACGGTTGCAGAGCACTAATGTGGTATCGTCCTTTCTTTCGACGACCATCCATAGTACCCAACTCGTATGTGATATCATTAACTCTTCTGGTGATACGATAGGGTCCAATGTATGGAAGATCGAGCTTTTGGCATTTACCTTGGCGACGTCTACCAAGACGATAACTTCTTTCAATAACGGAGTCGCCAACTACGAATCTGGTTCTGCTTGTAATTTTGTCATTTTGTGTGTTGACAGGCTTTATCCCATACATCACGGTCGAAGAACACTCCAGAGTAACAGTATTCGGAGAATGGTTGATATTATCTTCAACCTCCTGGACATGTATCTCACATGGATTTCCACATGGATGGCGTAGGGAAGAGAAAGAAATATTTGTAACATTGCTTGTCGAGCATAAACATCATCAACTACCATATACCTTTGATCTCTAATATTTTTTCATTATTAAACCGTCGCGCACAACAAAATTTTTATAATTTTCTTGATTTCTTAAAACCTCTCTTAAATTATCAAAACTTTCATTCTGTTGGACCTGAAGAATCACATCGTACTCAAATGCGCCCTCAGCATAATCTCTATTACTCGCATTTAATTCTATATAATTAAAATAACTTTTACTGTTATACATTCTATAGATAACGCATCGGCAGTAACATTTAGTACTCCCTTTATATGACGAATTTCAAAATTGTACTCTAACAGTAATAAGGACCAACGATACACTCTATTATTTGCAAATCTTGTACACATTAGTGATGTCAACACAGCATGATCTGTCTCTACTAGGCAGTTCTTGCCCAATAAATAAAATCTTAGCTTTTGAACCGCATGTACTAAAGCAAACATTTCTTTTTCAGAAATAGTATATTTAATTTCATAGCTTTTTAAGATTCGAGATATAAAACAAATAGGTTCTTCTATACTTTCATTATTCACTCGGATTAAAACTCCACTAATTGCGACATCACTAGCAGCTACTCTTAATACAAATTGTTTATTAAAATCTGGCAATATCAAAACTAACTGATTATAAAATTCATTTTTTAAATTTTCGAAAGCTTTTATTCTTTCCTCATTCCAACTAAATTTAACATTCTTTTTTAACATTTCATACAGTGGTGCACTTGTTTGTGCCAGGTAAGGAATAAAACGTTTATAATAATTAATTATACCTAAGAACCCTCTCAACATTCTTACATTTTTAGGACGTGGATACTCTTTAGTCAGCTCCAGCCTACTTTGTTCCACACTGACATATCTAGGGCTTATATTATAACCTAGAAACTTTATTTTACTCTTAAAAAAATCACACTTCTTAATATTTAATTTTAAACATTCTCTTACCAATATTTCCATTATGTTTCGTACATGCTCCAAATGATCCTGATAATTTGTACTGTATATTAAAATATCATCTATGTAATGTACTACATAATCTTCATAGGGTTCCAATATTTGTTGCATTTCCCTAATCAACGCAGCAGCAGAACTGCTTAATCCATATGGTACAGTCCTAAACTGATATACTTTGCCATTTACCATAAAACAACAATACTTCCTCGATTCCTTTTCTAACGGTACCAACCAAAAAGCACTCCTCAAGTCCAATTTACTATACACTTTTGCATTGCTACATCTAGACAGTAATATTTCAGTCGTAATCGGAGTTTCAAATTGAGCTTTTGTTTTCTCATTACGTCTGCGCGCATCCAAACATCTGACATCTCCTTCTTTACCACTACTAACGGATTCACATATCTAGTTTTGCTTCGTTCTATTACACCATCTCGTAATATCTTCTTAACTTCTTCTTCAACTTGTTGTTGCATATTCTTTGGAATAGGATAATTTTTAACTTTGAAAGCTTTTGTATCATCTACTTCTAATGAATGTTGATAATTTCTGGCTATACTGGGAAACTTGTTTACTAATTCAATATTATTTTTAATTATCAATTTAACTTCTTCTTCATACTTCTTATCACAATCTATTTTTAACGAATCAATATCTTCCGGAATTTCCACTTCTACATCATTTTCTTTATCCAATTCTTCTAAAACCATTAGCTCCTTTACTTCAAATACTCCTTCTTCAACTTCATTTTCTTTAATCTTCATTTTATTATTCATACAATTCATTTTCTGCATACAATTTATTATTTTTTCTTCCTCTCCAGCCTTCTGGATCCATGGTATATTTTTATTATTGATTATTATATTCTTTTTATTTATATCTTTAATTGCTTTAATTTTTTCTAACAAGTCTATTCCGAATATCTCTTCCTAATCCTTTGATTACAATAAATTCTCCCATAACTTTATGGTTCTTTACTTCAAACTCCATAACATAAATTTTATTAGCTATAGCAATTATCTTTTTAGTAGCTGATACAATTGTAATTTTTCTCGTAGGTACAAATTTCCCTACCTTATTCCTTATTAACTCTTCAACGACCTTTTCATTTAAAAATGACGTTTCACTACCCGAATCCATTAACCAATGACATTCCCTTTTTCCTATCTTAACCTTAATATGTGGAAAACTAGTATTAATCGCGCTATTTGACTTATCATATTACAATGCATAACTTTCTTTCTTTTTGGTTGGCCCTACAAAAATCCTTACTACAAGCTAGTTCTGATTTGTTTTTAGGTCCATTTTTTCTGGCTCTACATTAAAATTAGGCCTTGTATCTTTATATCTCGTACCTGTATATTTATTTTGATTTATTACTCTTTTCTATTATCTCTATCTGAACCATTTATTTCTCTATTTGGGAGGAAGCCATTTTATTTCTTTTTATTTGAGTATGATCATTAAACATAGGTCTTTCAAATCTCAAATGCATGTTGTGCAAGTTAACTCTCGAATATTGATTTCTCTTATTATTACTTGCTGAATAACTATTATTATATCTACTGCCACGCTTTGCATCATCTAACCTTTTTAATAACTCAAGAAATTGTTGCATACCAGTGATGTTATGCATAGCTGCTGCCTGGTTGACTTCAAAATTAAAATGTCTAACTAATTGTGAAACCAAATCAAATTCATTTATCTTTGGGGTCAAATATTTTAATATCGAGTACCTCTTCATGACATAGGCCTCTCTTGTTTCATTATTACCAACTCTATATCTACCAAATAATAATTCTTGTCTTACCCTTGACTGCTTGTTTTGTCCCCAAAATTGTTTGGTGAATCTGGCTTCAAATTGGTCAATGGTCGTCACCTCATCAGACACCATCTCCCACCAAACCAAAGCATCATCCTTCAGGCACTTTCCAATCATTTGCAACTTTTTATCGTCCGCTGGCACACCTTCCAAGCTGGCTTTTATCTTCTTTAGAAAATTAATGGGATTCGTTGTTGAAATTCCATAAAATTTTCGTAACATTTCATTCGGTACTGATACAGGAATATATGTGGGCATATTTACTTGATTCTTTTGTTTTCTTACTTCTTCTATTTTTGTTCGCGTATCAGTATCTGAGTATACAGCGTGGTTTTCTTTGAGGAATTTAATATTAAACTTGATTATTTTAGATAAGTTTGATCGGAGTCATTAAAGAAAATGTTTTCCATTCATTTAGCTGTCAATTTTCAATGAATGTTTTTACCTCAAGTATTTTTGTATCTTTATACTTTGTATAGATATATTTTTTTATTTTTTTTATTTTTGTATTAAATATTTATTTCACCTTTTAAACTGCGTTTGTTTTACTTACTCACTACAATTTTGTTAAATAGTAATTTTATATAAAATAAGTAAATAAATTTTTGTGAACATTTCACTGGCGTTCAACTTATATTATAGATACGTATTTCCTAAGTGGAACCCGAGAAGTTAGAGGTCTCACATTTGAAAATTCAACGGCTGAGAAACCTAGTTGGGAAAACTAGTTGTGGATGGTGGAGTGCTAAATTTTCAAACCACTATTCATAGCAATATGTTACACATATTCCTTAAACGTATTTATTACATGTGAAGCACGTCTAGGATGTTTTATTTTTTCCGCGTTGTTTCACTTAACACTGGTTTCGTTTCTTATCGTTCTTTCGCTTTGTTTTACTTATCACAACCATTGTAACCTGCACCTAAATGTTTTTTGAATCTAGGTAGTATTTTCTTAGTTCTAATAATAGATCCAAAATTAAATCCCTTCCTTTTTATTTTACTGCCTGTAACTTCTTTATAAATAATCCAGGCGTTGATTGTGACAAGATGCAATATGTTATAAAACACATGCACTGACCATCTGTGTGATACAGCTTTGGTACAGTACCTTCTAGCCATTTGATCCAAAACATCCACTATTTTGATTAGCTGTAATATAACACTGTCTGGGGTTTCTTCTTTGAGTCATTATCTATTGCTACATTGGATGAAGTGTACTTAGAAGTATAACCTTTTTATTTTTTTTTGGCCTGATAAACTGCCAGTGTGATTACATCATGTTTCCTAACTATAGTGGAATTCTGTTTTTTTTTTGGTTCTTGATACAAATTGGACTTTCCTTCGTTGCTTAATTCATTGTTCCTACAGTTATAGTATCTTTTGCAACCACAGTTTGCGCAAACTTCAGGCTAGTAAAACCGTTATCAGTAGTGACATTTCTTCCCATATTTTGAAAAGGCTCCATTAGTTTTTGAACAACATACCCCGAAAGCAGTTGGTTATGGGGACGCGTATCGTCTTTGCCTAGCTAAGGAAAGCCTTTCAACAGATATTTCGAATTGATATAGGCAGCCAGCCAAAATTTTAATACTAAATTTATCGGGCTTATTTGCCAAATATTGCGTAAATCTACATCTTTTTACGCTTTAATTTCCCTTTTTAATAACTATTTATAGTCTTCATTACTTATTGACGAGCCCCGGTATCTTATATATTACCTACCTTGGGAGTGAAAAGTCGATCCAATTAAGTGGTGCACATTTTCTTAACGAGAGTTTTATCACGTTTTTGACTTATCGCTAATCTATAGTTTAATAGGGATCTTGTGAAAAAGTGAATAATTATTTTGGAACAGCCAATTTTGCGTTTGCTGCTTGCACAGGTTTGGGGTATCGAATAATCCAACGTGGGTTTATTTGAATAGTGCGTAATAGTGTTTGATCTATTATAGTTGAATTGAATTAAAAATATTCTAAATTCTAAATAATATTGTAGGCTCTATTCTAGCCTTGTACGGAGTGGCGCAAAATTATCTTTAGTGTTTGAATTGTTTATAACTTTTTTATTTCAACACCTTTTCAATTTCTTGTTTCAGAATGTTGTAAACAAGACTTCTAAAATTTAATATGGAAAGATACACAACAAAACAACGAACAAAAGTACTCCAATTTTATTTTGAAAACAGTCAGTTGTTTAGACGCGGCATGCATATCGTCGATAGATATTTGTTCAGGCAGCACCCACATTGCCAGAAATACATTGTTTACTTGCAAATTTTCGGCAAGACGGGTCCATAAGCGACCTCCCCAGTACAGGAAGATCTTGTATGGTGCATACAAACCAAAATATCCAACGTGAACTGGATAATGTGCAGGATAGTCCAGAATCATCAACAAGGAGACGCTCGGCTGAACTCGTGCTATCGCGCAGGTCCGTTCAGAGAAGTTTAGCCGCAATGCACATGTTTCCATATCAGGTCCAGCTTGTATAAGAATTGAAGCTGACAGACTATGAGCAACGAACTATGCTATTTCGTTGCCTGGAAAGCAAGAACAGAATCCAGATTTCATCCGCATGTTGGAAATGAGTAGTAAAGCCCATTTTTAATTAAATAGTTTTGTTAGCAAACAAAATTCCGGCTACGGACTACGAAGAATCCAAAAGCAGTCCCTCAGCGACAACTACACCCACTGAGGTGTACTGTACAAAAGCAGACCCTCAGCGACAACTGCACCCACTGAAGTGTACTGCTTGGTGCGGTATATTGCCCGAAAGGATCTTTGGCCCATATGTTTTTGGAAAATGGAGGAAAATCTTGAAGGACTTGTTGAGGCCAGCTGGGGAAGACAATCTAGAAATGTGGTTCTAATAAGATGAAGCTACAGCGCACTCTGCAAGAGGCACTATGGCTTTGTTCCTAGACATCTTTGGCAAACGCATTATTTCACGCAATAGTGACTTCAACTGAGTACCACATTCATCGGACTTAACCGCTTCCAACTGTTTACTTTGGCCGTGTTTGAAAGAGCAAGTGTGCTTCAATAAATCAGCGATCATCCTCAGACTTAAAACCTATAGTCACAATTAAATCCGTGCAATAACTGAAAATTTTGCGAAAAGTCATGGAAAATATGTTGGAAACAGCACGAATGTGTTAAGTATAAAATGGCCGCCATTTGCAAGATGTAATCTTTTATGTCAAGTTCAATAAAGTTCCTCTTCTGTAGACTATATTTTTTCCAATATATTTTTTATTTCACTATAAAATAAAAAAAAGTTATGACAAATTCTAATTACGAAAGTGATTTTGGGTCATTCTGTATATTTTAAATATTCTCTTGATATTTATACTATTTTGTTTCTTTAACCCTTAACTGTGCTGGTGAAATAAGCTAACACTTATCTGCTGGTGGGGTCCGTCCGAACCCCAATTTCCAGTTGATAAAAACAAAAAATGTTTACATTGCTTATTTATTTTTTTAAAGAAATACAATAAACAGTAATATTTATAAGCGATTAAACGTTCTTAAAACATATATTGCAAACTAAACCGGTGTGATCTGGGCAAATGTGTTTGCCGCATTTTTTGCATACACTCTTAACCTTTCGGTCTTTGTCCCTGGAGCAGAGATCGCATCGCTTTTTTCGTGTTGGCTCATTGTTCGTAAAGGTTGTAGGTAGCTCTTTACCCAACTGCTTGCAAATTATTGTTTGCAGTTCACGCGGTAATCGGCTGAGATTTCTTCGTTGCATATGCGCAGTAATGAGGCTTTTTCCGAGGCTTACCAGCAAATGTCGCCTTTTAAATGTTTCTTCTCGCCCACAGTTCAATACTACCATACTATTTACACCTGCTATATTTATCATAGCGTAAAAAATTACCATGGGCCAACGCCTGGTACGTCTAGCTACTGAATAATTGGCGCATAACTGATCTAATACATCTACGCCAACTTTGGTCCTATTATAATCATTGATCATATCAGGTTTTCCATTTTCAGTGCTTATTTTTTGATCGTGGTGCATGGTAGATATCAATGACACCGATCGGTTTTTTTTAGGCACATATGAAGCTATTGTTATATCATTGTTATGTCCAAATATCGTAGAACCCACTTGTCTCCTTCTGTTAGGCTTAAACTCAAGTGGTAATTGCGGTTTGTTGATTCTTATAGTTCCTAAAATGGTCAAGCCTTGTTCTCTCAGTTTGTTACATAACTCGACTGACGAGAACCAATTATCAGTTGTGACATTCCGATTTGTGTTTTGTATGGGAGGTATGAGCTTTAGGACATCGCGGGTTGGTACAGATACTTTATCTATTGATACTGTATTTTCCTTGCCAGTATAAACAAATGCATTACACAGGTAGAAAGTACGTGCATCGCAGAGGCACATAATTTTTAGACAATACTTCGCCGGTTTCTTGGGCATGTACATTTTAAATGAACATCTGCCTCGAAATGGTACCAACATCTCATCGATGGTGAGATATTCTCCTGGAGTATATAAAGATTCACAATTCGCAATAAAAATATCCCAACATTCCTGTATTGCAGCCAATTTATTATGCTCTTTTCTTTGATCTCTTGTAAGTGCATCATCAAATCGCAAACATGACAAAATAAACAGAAAACGAGTTACACTCATTGTAGCCCGAAAAACATCCCGACCAGTTCCATCATTGGCAAATAAAGCAGATATATCCTCGTGATTAGATTTCATAACACCTGATAGATATAAAAGACCAAGGAAAGCGTTTAGTTCAATCATATCCAGTTCAGCTGTGTACGATGGCCGAGGTACTTGAAATTGTTCATGTCTGTTCCTTATTTTTACATTTGTATGCAACAAGATGGTCTCTAGCATATTATCAGTAAAAAATAACTTCCAGACTGCTGTAATGTCATTTTTATCGATATTTTTGGCTCTCCCTTTGGGGCCTGGTAGATGTATAATCAGATTGTGAGTGCGAGTACGTGAACGACTTTTACATGCCTTCTGCCATTTAAAATTTTTATCCTTACCATAAAATACATTACTATCATCGGAATCGTTATCAAAATGGCTTTCATCGCCATCTGAAGAAGCTTCTGAATTTGTTTCATGATCACTAGCTTGAAATTCGTTTTCTTCAGCTGCGCTTTCTTCATCGGAATAAAAATTTTGATCATTCGCTATTTCATTTAATTCTGATTCAGTCAAAGGTCTACTCCACTCATTCATTGACATGGTAAAATTGACAAAAATACACTAAAAATAATGCATTATATAGTTAGGTTTTTGAAGAGCTAATAATAATTTTACTGTACACTTACGTGTTGGTGGGGTCTTTAAAGATTCGAGGTCTTATAATTTTCAAAATAATTTAGCTGTTCACTTTACAGCTACACACGTCTCTTATAACTAACCTAATTTAAGATTACGTTGACCCACAACGCCATCTGTTTAATACTCTAAAGAATGCTAACAGAAAACTATACCGCCAGGTCCGCGCGGACCCCACTAGCACAGTTAAGGGTTAACATAGTATACGAGAATAACAAAAAATAAATCTTTATTATAATTTACAACCTTGACAAGATCATTTGATTATTGCACCCTTTAACACAGACAGCTAATAATAATTTCAACTTGTTACATTAGGAAGATTATTCTTGGTATTTCTGTGAAGAATAGGCAGGTGTATAGAAGCTATTACTGTAACAAAATACCTTAATTTAGACTTATTTCTGACACAACAGAATTCTCTAAATTTAAAAAGAGAATTGGAAGTACGCATGTACCATACACTGTTAAAGAAGACACAATTTATTAACATATTTATAGTGTCCGCCTTTTTTAAATAAAAAAATCAAACTAGATGACAAAAACTTGTGGAAATTTCTCAGGAATTTTACTGGGTGTATAGTGCCGAAGAAGATGAATGAAGGCCATGCAGATAATTTTCAGTAATGACAGATGCGGGTCGGGTCCGTTTTTTTACAGACAGTATTGACATTGCTTATCCATATCAACCTACTGCCTTGACCTAACAATGTATCTTTCATTCATCTTTTGCACTGAGAAATATAGCATCTACTTCCTTATTCACATTAATGTGACGAAAAGATTTTATCAGCTTCTAAAATATTGTATTTTCGTATCACTTATTAATATGAACATTAAATTTAATAGAGCTATTTTGTAACGTAATTTTCGAAATATTCTTTAAATTGCTTTGGCAAGACAAAACGCGGGAGATCTTTGCTCTAAAAACAAGAAAACATGAACGCTGAAAAAGGATAATAAATAAAAATTAATAGGGTCAGAACTTGAGAGGTCAACAATTTTTTGAACATATTTTACGCGAGCGATATGAGCTGGAAGAGTTGGAATGATATATCGGCGAGTACATCCCCTACTAACTCTCTACAACAATGATGAATTTCGTGAACGGGGAGATTAGCGAGATTTTGAAATATTGGTAAAGTTAATCGGCGTTATAAATGTCAGGTAAGACACTGAATTTATCGCATTCAGTTTTATCCGTAACATCTCCTCCCTTTACAGTGTTTTTGCTTCGGGTACTACTTCTTTAGAATATCCGATTCCATGAATAGTAATCCAAGATGCTTCCGAATGTCCCATTTGCAATAATGTAGAACAAACTGCTGAAATTACTCACATATTTTCGTTCGATAAGGGTTAGAATTTAATTACAGTTTTTGTAGATCTCGATTTCATGTCGACAAAAAGTAATTACTACTGGAAACTTTATTGCTGCATGGGAATTTATCTCTACATAACGCTGTTTTAACTTTTCGAATGTTTTGTTTTCATTTACGAGAGCAGCACTATTTTAAATAGATATATCTAGAAAATAGCTTACCGTTTTATGAAAGATAAAACTGGCCTATTAAAATTACATAAATATTTGTACGATTCACTTAGAATATTCTTTTTTACAATTTCCTCAATTTGTATTAAGATTTGTCTAATATCTAACAACTGAGGAGATTAATAGTTCAAGCATTATAATTGAGCAAGTAAGGCAGAAATATGTACTTTTTTAATTAAGTTCCAAGCTTTCTATGTCATTATCTTCACCAGTAGAGAGGTTTATTCAAGTAACGTCCCACCGGCAGCTCGTCCTAACGCATATATGTGCTTTGTCAGTTGCTGTCCGAACATCGTTCAGTGCACTCCGCTGGTTTACAGTGATAAATGATAATTTTGTAATATCACATATAGCCAGAAAGAGATCGTTTTATAATGTAACTCATAAATTAATAAAAGGATATTGGGATTTAGTGTACGATGGCGGTATAATAACGTGTAAGATGTGTGATATACCGCTAATATGATTAAGGAAATCTAACTGCGAAAGACTCGTAAATAGTGTAATGCACAATCGCAAAAAAAGTAGCGAGACATTTTAGCCTCATTTATGTGTAACTTTCATACTGTGTAATGCACCGTTTAAGTTTGTAGACAACAAATCATTGCGTTCATTTCGTAGGCACTACGGCAAAGAAGGAAAGTTACATAGTCGGAAAAGGTTACTGAATTTTCTACCATCCGTCAGCGAACGTATTGAACATATGATTAAATCCGACTTGAAGAATAAGAAGCTGTGGTTATCTGTTGACGAAACAACAGATTGTAACAAAAATCTATTATTAATGTTATGGTACGTATAATGGATCCACATTGATCGTTACCTTTAATTTTACTAGCTTATAGAAGAGTACAACAATGTACTGCCGAAATAATTTCAGAGTTAGTGTTAAATATATTGGGAAAGTTTGAACTTACAACAATCCAAGTGTTAATATTTGTGAGTGTCGAAAACAAGCTCTCTGTACGCCGGTCTTTAAAAAAGGTTTGTGCTAACTTATCACATATGTTATCCAAATGTAGATGCATTCAGTACAAGTATAATGGATGTGCTTCTCACAACACCAAAATGTGTTCGCTAATTTCACAGAATGTGTCCCTATATTCCTAAAGTATCACAGCCGATTCATACACGTTGGGAACATGGTTATAGGTAGCGTTTTACTATCATAAATATTTTGATAGTGGTTTTTAAATTCGATCCCAAAAAAGCTGCAGCTAGCAAGGAAAGCCAGTCCAAATTTCGAGATAGTAACGTTAAAACAGATTTAAAAACTATTCAGAACAATTACGTCGCACTAGTGGAGGCACTGGAAAAATTAGAAAATCCTTCGATGTCGTTACTGGAATCTCTGCAAAAAGTGCGACATGTTAAGGCACAGCTATGCACGGTAGACAACGTAAAAATGTTTATTTTCTAGATAGGTCTGAAAGTGTTTTAGAGAAAGATTCAGATTTTGCCACATTAAGACAAAATTTGTGAAGGTGCGTCAACAAAACAGTTATGTTGCTTTAAAGATTATTTTAATTATGCAAATATAACATCAGTAGATGTAGAACACTCGTTTTCTGCATACGAGGGTAGCACCAATTTTAATCTGCAAACTAATAAATCAAAATGTTGTATTAAGAATTAAGAAATACTGAAAAAACAAGTCAATCAACGGGAGGAAACGTACAGACGGCGTTTCGTTCTGGTTGTAACTTTTCAATGCACGGTATTCCTCGAAGACGGACATTGCTTTTTCATTTCTATACTTTCTGTATATATAGTTAACATTTGGAACTTACTGCAAGTGAGAATTAATGAATATTAAATCACATTCTTACATGTAAATGCCGACTTATATGATGCGTTCATAACTACAATCCGACAAACTAAGTTTGTCGGATTTGTCCTATTTTTATTTTGGATTATGAAATTGTACTACTTGGAATTTTTTTTCTTATAATGCACAATAAGTAAATAAGTAAATCAATAAATAAATCAATAAGTAAATAAATAAATAAATAAGTAAATAAATAAATAAATAGATAAATAAATAATAAATAAATAAATAAATAAATAAATTTATTGTCCCTAGCATATCAAACGCGATTAGTATTCTATATAAAATCACCCTGCACTTGAATACACATTCCATATTCCAGCATGTTCCAGCATCAAGACACCTCTTTTAAGGCAATTCAAGAAATCTTCTGCGATGAAGACGTGCACATTTTTCCACGTCTTCAATTGCCGTCATAACGTCATCGTCGTTCTCGAATCTGATTCCATGAATACTTTCTTTTAACTTCGGTAATAAATTGTTACGCTTCGCATATAAGAATATTTTAATTTATTTTTAAATAATATATTTCTTCTTTAAATATCTCGATTTAATATTTAACGTTCGTCTGCAAAGAGATATCATTTCTTTTGTTATATCCCTAACCGAGAGACCCTTGGTTTTATACCTGACCCGTCAACAACCTAGCGTTCACGGTGGAATTTCTATATACATTTCATTAAATTGTTTTAATTTAATTACGTACATCTCCTATGGTGTTTCATATCATTAGGAAGCTTCTTTCACAAGGGATATTTTCATAATATTTATGCCATCGATAGAACACCTCTTCAAGTCGCGCTTCTTATTCATTATTATTCCAGATATCGACCCTCTCTTCGACTTGGTCTTAAAACAGATCTTTTCTAGACTAATGTTCTATCGACACAAACTATCAGGCTTCTTCTCGTTAGAATCTTCGTAAGTAAAACATCTTACCCGCCGTACTGGTCACGTACTGGTATCATGCACGTGCCCTTACATCTCTGCAACTAGAAGGTAATCTTGTATTGTTCAATATATATTATTCTTTTAAGCGAATCCATATTAATTCACATTGATTTAATTAATTTATTTCTTGTTCCTCTGGTCAAACATCGCTCTACATATACTTGACCAATTATATCTTCGCAGACCACGTGGCCGACCGCCTTCGCAACTCAAAGGTAATTCTGTATTGTTCTATACAGAGATTATTTTATATTAATTGTAATTAATTAACATTTAATTTACTGCTGAATTTAACGTTCGTTTTCAGTGTATTTTGTGTTAATTTTCAATTACTTATTTACCGCTCCTCCTGAATATATTACTTTTATTCAATTACTTTTAAATGTACCTAGTTCAATTTCTTTCTTATGTACAAATAAATACAGACTTTAAGGAAAACGCTCCTGTTTTATTTAGTAAGTTGTAATATATTTATTTAATTAAACCATTATCACGCACGTCCTCGACCGTTGATAAACTTCACCAGCACCACTTATCATATAATTTCATTATTATTAGCACGGCAGCCCACACCCGATAACCTGTAAAACCGCTGTTTGTAATAAAATGAAGATCACTAGATTCTAGGTCTAGGTGGTCTAGTAAGTGAATATTATGGCTGTGTCATTAGTTCTAAACCAGCGTCGTGAATTGTTTGCAAGGAAATAAGGCTTCCGATAGACATTCCTACCCCATTTTCTTTAATGCAATCGCAAAGTTTGTGTACTAGTTTACATAATACTTGCCTGTGATTATGTGGCCACCTTCCAGGTAGTTAATTAATAATATTCCCTCAACATAAAAAAAAATGGTGCCATAATCTTACCCGCCGAGAGTTGAACACTAAATTTGCGAAGTGGTGGAGATCCTCTGTGTCGTCACCCTATGCTTTGGAATTTAGACACGGAATAAAAGTGATGAATTCACGTTTCATCAACCGCAACAAAGCGAGCAAGAAAAACTCTTCAATTATACTTAAACAACGCCAAATTTGCTTCTAAAGTGACGAATTTCTATCTCATTTGTTCGGGCGTCAACATTCGGGGCACTCATCGTGCAGAAACCTTATGAAGTCCCAAATACTCGATGATTATTGCAAATAGTTTGCGGCCGACCGGCACCTTTGGCATGTTCGCAGTTGTTCTACCTCATCGAAACTTTCTAGACCAGTTGTTTACTACTTGATACGTTGGACCATCATCTCCAAGTACACTAACCATATCTTCATGAATTTGTTTTGGTGTTAGAACCTTTATATTTCATAAGAGTATGAAGTTCATTTTTCTCATAAAACAAAAACACGATTAGTCCAGCCGAGATTTTTAACGGTACTGACCAAAGTCCCACGCCAACATGTATTTCCTCTGCGACGCAAGTCACGTATGTCTGAAGGAGAGCGAAAGCGCTACGGGTATACACAATCCACCAAAATAACGTAATACAAGCTTACCATGTTACACCCCAAGGGCCTGGAAGGCTAGTTACGCAGACTATTACTATTATCGCTCTAAAGAATACTCGTAGTTCTATTTAGTCCTAGTAGAGCGCAAAAGAATGTCTCCTATTCTACAACCAGCTAATTTTCATCAATTAATTGGATTTGAGCGTAGCAGGATAATTGTACCACGAGGAGGATTATCCATTGATGTTGTTGGTGATCATGTAGGGCGTCGTTACCATTGCTCTGTGTTAGCGAAGATGGACAGAAAATATTGAGAAGCGAGGACGTTTACGACCCAGACGCCCCAGGCGCACCATTAATCGTAAAGATTGTGCCCTTTGGCTTCCACCTCTTAGGGCCCATTTTTCATCAACAATGGAAATTAATGGTAAATGGAGAGGTTCAATTAATCAACATATCTCCTCTTGATGTTTTGGGCTCAGATAGTAACGACCATTTTTTTGTTTACCTCTTACTTCACGCCATAAACTAGATCGAGTTGTGTAACTGAAAGTTGCACTGGAGTAAGGAATGGAATCGAGTCATCTTCAGTAGCGAATATCGATTTTGTCTACGGGCCCATAATGGTGGTAAAATTGTCAGAAGACGTATCGTAGACAAGGAAACTTGCAGTTTTCTCTACAGCGATAAACAGCTCTTACTCAATATATGGTGATACAGAGAATTATTTCTCGTGGAAGTAGATCTCTAGTCGTGCTCAAGGAAAATCTAATGCGATTTGTTACGTCCATAGTGTACATGAACCAGTGTTAATAACTGTATTTTCAGTAAGTGGTAAATCCAATTTTCTTGCAGGATAATGCGTGGCCACATACATGAAGTTTCTATATAATGATAATGGATGCTAAGTAATAGATATCAAGTAGTCAAATATAGAAATGAGATGTCTGATAAGATTATTACAAAATACGGAGTGCCCCAGGGAACAGTGTTTGGTCCACTATTGTTTATTCTGTACATTAATGATATAGTCAAAGCGGTGGATAATTGCGAAATATGTATGCTTGATGACGACATCATGATCTATAGAGTTGGTGATGATATTAGGGAGATGGTGGATAGCATGACTGTCCAATTAAATAAATTGTATAAATGGGTATGTGAGAATAATATGGCACTGAATTTCAGTAAAACTAAGTTCATGATAATAACTTCAAAAACTACAGAATAAGGCTTTGCGAATAGTATTAAAATGTAACAGATATACTTCAATTAATCTAATGCTAGAAACTTTAATTTTATTAAGTGTAAAACAATACATAGTATATAAGACAATGGTTTTCATCTATAAAATTAAAATTGGAAAAATGCCTCCTTACTTAAGTAGCAAATTGACATGCCTCGATCAAATTCACAACTACGCAACCAGAAATACCAACGATTATTAAATTGACAACAATAATAGGGTGCAAACAACCAAGAATGTGTTTGCGAACAGACTGAAACTGTTTAATAGTTTACCTACGCATATGAAATCCAGTGGTAGTTTGAATAGATTTAAGATCCTTGTAATTGAATTTGTTAGGAAAACTTTTAGATTAGTCTTCTGTTATTGTTCTAACTTTCATGATTTATATTTTCAAAATTTATTGTGCATGTACATAGCAGTTGCTTAATAAAGTTATATTATTATTATTATTATTATTAATTGCTTACCATTTTGTGTTCATTTATTCCAAAAATTCTAAATCTCAGAGCGTTTGTTTATATTTTGAATAAATTATTTCCTTTACTACTTGACAATTGAACTCTAAGTAAGTGTATAATTAACATTAGTGTTATAACACTCGTGCTTGTATACATAAAAAAGATTCTGATGGAATTGGTCTCACAGACGAAGATAAAAAATACTCAAAGCCTAAGCAGTCTGTTCTCAGACTAACTGAACCAATTCAGAAAACCAATCGCAACGTAACTGCTAACAACTGCTTTACGGCAGTAGAATTAGCGGAAAAACTGAAAAAAAGAGGCCTGACATATTGCTATGAACTGTGAGTTTGCTTAAAGTGTAGATGCACAGTTCACCACAATATGTACGTGCTAATTCAGTCGAAGATTCCGCTTGCTTGAGATAGCTTGCTCCAGGCTTTCCCTCTTTTTCTCAAGTGAAAATGTGGACAAATTGAAGATTCAATAAATAATAGTCACAATTTGATTTTTACACTTTCATTATATTAAAAAAAATAAAAAAAAAAACCTCTTTACAAAGTGTAAAGAGAGCTAATGCGTTATTTAACAAAAGCTTTGAGTAAAAAAGATTGTGTGAAAAATTTACTCGCACACAATTAAAAAAACTCTAATGACTCCCGAGCAAAAATTAAAACTAATAGATTGTTAAGAAAATTCTCAAATTTACAAATCTAAATAAATAACCCCAAAAATCAATTCGTAAATAGACTAAACGTCAACCTCGTAATTTACTTTACTCGTGCGCACTAAACACAAGTATAAAATCTCCCACCAAAATCCTGAATAAAATGTTCTAGTATATCGTGACAAAAAAAAAACTCCCTCATTCAAAAAATATGGTAATTTTCTTAGCTATCTATATTATAAGCTAATATAAATAATTCAAAATTACAAATAAGCACAAATATCATAGAATTATCAAGAATAGAATTTATATAAAACAATTGTAAAAAGTACTTACGTACCCAACACTTTTTATAAAGAAAAAGACTAATGCGAGAGATATCAAACATAATATAAATTAAATAATATACGAGATTATCACCACTCGTAATGCGTAAATGAAATATTAAATACACATAAAAAATACACAAAACAAAATAAACCGAAATTAAATCAAATATAGAAGTAAAAGAAGATATTTTTTACCCCCAACTGTACAATGCAACGAACCTGATATCTCTGTCTCCCAAACCGGCAAAATATACGGACATCGGGCACAAATCGTACCAAATAAATCCGCCAGTTGATATATTTCCTGTTTAAAATTAACTATACAGTCACGGTCATTACAATAAATTCAAAAATATAAACATAATTCAAAATATACACAGTAATAACTTCAAATATAGGTTCAGTATACTTAAATGTTTTTTTAAAAATGTTCTTCGGGGAAAAATCATAATATGTACGAACGATAAAGAAAAGTACCCTAACCCTTTTTGGTAAATAGAAATCGAACTGTTTGATCAACTTTATATGGTTTTACTCAAAACACTAATGACACTAATTTCTAATGTGCCAAAAAATAATAAGGCTGTTATACTTATTTCTGCTATGCGCCATTCAAATGCCACTGATTAGGAGACGGGCAAAACAGAAATAGTATCGTTTTACAATTTAATCAAGGGAGGTGTTGACGCGCTTGATGAAAAGTGTGCTAAGCATTCAACAAGTCGCCGCACACAAAGATGGCCGATGATTCTTTTTTTTCGAGTGCTTGATATAAGTAGTGTAAATGCTCACGTTCGGCATCAGTCATTTAAGGATTTTCTAAGATAGATAAGACAGATTTCTTAAAACAGCTTGCAGATAGTTTCGTACGCCCTCACATTGAAAAAAGATCAAGAAGCGTTCATCTAAAACGTGAATTGCGTGCCACCATACGAAGAATTATAGGTATTTCTGAGGAAACTCCCGAAGCTACAGGGGAGAAAAAATTAGAAAAGCGTAAGACATGCTATACCTGTCCTTCTAAGATTAAGAGAATGACTTTTTAGTGTATATCATGTCATAAACCGACTTGCCTGGAATGTGCTTTAAACCTGTGCAAAAATTGTAAACATAATTTGTGAAAAGTTTAGCTCCCGTAATTTTTACAACGCCAATTTTTTCTTGCCGGTTTATTTTTATTTAAATTAGTATATTATTCTTCTTTAAGAATTTAAATAAGATTTTTTGCTAAAGTCATTTGCTTCATAAGATAAACATTTTTGTTATATTAGTACAAAATAAATACTCCAATAATAAGTATAAGCATTCATATTTTGATGAATAATAAAATGAGAATATGTGTTAACTGTGCATTAATAGTCTTCCCTTATTGTTGGCATCCTATTTAATCTATAAAATTAAAAAATGTAGAAAAAATTATATTATTAATTTTCTCGGAATGACCGCACCATGACCGCACTACGGCTAGTAAGCGACAACAATTGTACTACGGTGGTTAAGGGGTATTTTTTTTGCAATGGAAGGTAACGTGTATTCATTTGAAAAGTCAACCTAGGTTACTTTGAAATTTTGATTGAATAAGACGCAAATATATTAGTATGTGTTTGTTGTTCCGTAAACGTAAATCCAAATGACATTTGATAATGTCAATCACAAATATCAGTTAGTGCATAAAATAATCGTGCGTAGATTCTGGTTTAAATAAATTGCTTCTCAGTTTTAAAATGGCTTTCACCTTAGAACTTAAATTTTTTTTAGTCCAGGCTTATTTTCGAAGTGGTAATAAAATTGATGGTTTATGGGTTTATTCAGTTCAAGATTGCATGGTAGAATTTCAAGTTGAGTTTCCACATTTTGTAATAGATTATATACAATTTAAGAATACTTTGGATAGAACTTTAAAACTTTTTTCTGAAACTGGTAGTCTATTAAGAAAATCAGACAGCGGAGCAGTTAAGAAACGTACACCTCAAGTTGTCCATCGTGTTGAAAAAATAATGGAAAATGAACCACAAACATCTGTTCGATATTAGAGTCAACAAATAAACCTTTCTGTTGGTACAACACACAAGTTATTAAAAAAAGATATGCAAATTTATCCATACCGTGTCACAGCAGTACAAGAATTGTTAGAAATTGATTACCCACGTAGACTACAGTTTTATAATTGGTTTGTAAATATGAACAATAATGGAGAGCTTTCGCAAAGGGTCATCTTTACTGATGAAGCATGGTTTTATAAAGCGGGATACCTAAATTCACAAAATACAAGAATTTGAAGTAGTGAATATCCACATCTAATTAATGAAGAATCGCTACATCCAGAGAAAATTGGTGTTTGGGCAGCGATAAGCCAAAGGCGAATCATTGGACCAATATTTTTTCAGGGAACGTTAACTGCTCAAAGGTACCGTACGGAAATTTTACAACCATTTGTCAATCAGTTGCATGATGATGAACTACAAAATGCATATTTCCAACAAGACGGAACACCTTGTCACTGTACTGCAGAACCTTTGGATTATTTAAGAGAATTTTTTGATGAGCGTATAATTAGTCGAAATACTGAAATTGCTTGGCCTACACGTTCATGCGGTTTAACACCTTGCGACTTCTTTTTGTGGCCTTATCTAAAAAATAATATATTTCGAACACCTATATTGAATTTGAATGATATGCTACAGAGAATCGAACAGAAATGCTTGGAAATTAATGACAATCCAATAATGTTACAGAATATCATCAGAAATTTTGAACGGAGGATTTTAAAGTGCATTCATCTTGAAGGAGAACATTTTCAACATTTGTTATAGTTTTCAATAAATACCTATTATTTGTTATTTATTTGTATGTATGAAACTGTCAAAATATACGACTTCGTAGGTCAAGAAGTAAATTTTAATTTGCGACATACTTCAAAATGTTCTCAGTAAATCACATGCTACTAGATTGACTTTTCAAATGAACACTTGTTACTTGTAACTTATTTTGGAATCTTTGCACAATTTTCAAATTGAAGGTACTAGTAGTTTACCACAGTTGTACACTGCATGTCAATTTAGGCCTGAATACAGCTTTATAAACCAGTCTTTTGTTTCCAAGTAAGAGGTGTAATATTCTCCATACAAACCAATTTCAGTTAACTCGAATTTTGACATGAACACAAAGAAAATGAATGGAAGCTGCACTGACCTTTCTCAGTCTATACGGTAGGGAAAGCGAGAAGTTTTTGAACCACATTATTGATGAGACCTGGATTTTGCGTAAAACTTATGAAACAAAGTGCCAGTCAATGGAATGGCATGTTTCCTGATTCCGAGCAAAACTATAAAAAAAAAACAAATTCTAAGCACTAAAAAGGTTACGGATATAATTTTTTGGGTATCGAAATGGCGTCTTACTTATCGTATAGATGCCTAGAGAGGAGATTATAAATGTAGCGGCTTACAGTTAGATCTTTCACCGACTACGCCGCTGCATTAAGAAAAACGGCATGGATTGTTCCCTAGCAGCACCACAATTCCGCTGAACAGCAATCCATGCCGTTCACGCTGATTCGCGATAACGCACGTTCGCATACTGCTGCGTTTATGGATAACTTGTTTCAGTAGTTTATGTGGGAAGTTTTTAAACATTCACTTTATAGTTGGGACTTGGTCCCGATTACCGTCTTTCTTTTAAAGGATTTTTGGGCGTAAACCACTATGGATGTGATAATTAACTTGAAGAGGGCGTTAGTAACCGGCTTAACAACTTGGCGGTCGCTGAGTATCCAGAATGCATAAAAAAGCTAGTGAAACGCATTACAAATGTTTAAATTTGAAAGGCGACTATGTAGAAAAAAGCTAAGGTATCAAAGGTATTGTAAAATAAGTTTTGTTTCACTATTTTAAATAAAAATGTCTGGAGAAACAAACGTTCTTTACTTTTAGAATAGCTATTGAATATGTACAGGTGTCCATGGAAGAAAGCGACAACTTCAATAAGATTACTGACGAATATATCAGCTGTGAATCATTTATAATCGTTATTTACGATACAAGTGTTAAAAGTGGGATTTTACTTTGCGAGTAAAAGGTTTGCGACATGAGCGGTGGCGAGTGTCGCAATTTGCAAGCAAAATAAACTAGCATTTTTAACACGTATATCGTACACTATTTTTTCTACAAACACAATTTTTGTTACAAAATTTGCATAAAAAGTGTAATGAAAATGCAGTGATCAAAATCTGACAGCTTATAATAATAATAATAGTTGCGCCGCGCAATGCACACACCACTAGGATCGGTCCTGGGCGGCAACCTGGCTAGGCTGCCGTTAACAGTACACACACGTTCGACGTGTGTGTAGTGCCCCCGCAATGGCGGAAAACGTTAAGATGGCACAAAGTGTGACCGTCGTCGACCGAAGTAGCCGCTAAGAGTGTTCTCTCGGTTGGCGATGAGCAACCCCGTGCAGGGTACGCTTCGCTGGTCTGCGCCTTGCCTCGATGGGGCGGGGGTCGGGCTGTCGAAGTACTGCACGGAAAAGTAAAGAAGTTGCCGGGAAAGGGTTGGCGGTCCTGCGCAACGGCTGGTTCTCCGATCTCTCAAAATTAACGCGACCGATCACTAAACACACGCACGAGCGCGCCAACATACAACACCCTTCACTTGCGCGCTCGCACAAACACAAGCCACACACCCAGAGAGAGACGCAAGCTGCCAGCACCAACCAACACACAAGTTCATACCCAGAAAGAGACACAAGCTGCTAGCAGCGGACAACACATATGTTCACACCTCTTGAAAGTACTGGTAAGTATCTACTATAATCAATATTCATATAAAGTAAATGAATGATAGATAACTATGCCATCCATCTTGTTCGAATGAACCGATGGGGTAAGATAATGGCAACCAAGAACGAATGGTTCTTGTGAGTGGAAGAGATAATAATAATAAATATATCCTTTATTCCAACACAAATTTTCTTTCAAATTACATATATGAAAATAACAAAACAGAGAGAAAGAAGAGCCCAAAAAAAAAGTGCCGGAACCTTAAGGCGTGGTTCAGATCGACGGAAAATAATTTCCGCCGCCTGTTCTTCCACCAAAACCTTAATGCCCACGATCACTAACAAAAAAAAAAGTTTGCCTAGTCTAACTTAAAAATAATATTCTGCTAATTCTACATAATATTAATAAAATAATAATAAAAATACATAAAAAAATAAAAAATAAATAAAACAAAAAGTATGCAAATACAGCAATATGCAATAAACAATTGAGCCTGTACATCCAGTCGCGAACCATAAGAGCAGAACAGACGCAAAGGAACAAAAAAAAAGCAACAATATATACACATATACATACACACAGACACACATACGTATATATACATATAGATACATACATACACGCACATACTAGCCGAAAACCATTACTGACGCTTAAAAAGAAAGTACTTGATTTGTTTCCTGAATGCCTTTTCCTCCAAGGATTTGTAACACGCCGGAATGGAGTTGTATAGTAGATAAATGTTATGCGTAAAGGATCTTTCAAAAAGCGCCAATCTGTGTTTGGGGGGTCTAATCAAGTTGGTGTTACGGAGATTTATATTGTGTACATCAGACCGGAAACGTATCTTTTCAGTTAAGTACGATGGCGTTTTCAAAGTTATAATTTTATGTTATAGACACAAGGCTTGAAGCTTTCTCCTGTTGGCCAAATTCAACCATTGCAATATGTTCAAATTTGCGTATACCAAAAATATAACGTATACACGCGTTCTGAACCTTCTGTACGCGAGCTCGATCAGCACTATCCAAGCAAGGGCCGTAGATTGTGGACGCAAAATTAAACATCGACAAGACAAGACTCTCGCATAACATGGTTTTAGTACGGATGTCAAAAGTTGATTGATAAGGATACAATATTTAGAGATTGGCATAGGCCGACTGAATAATTTTTGAAAGATGTTTCTTGTATCGGAAGGTGTTATCAATGATTAAACCTAGGTTTTTTGCCGAATCAACCAACGACACTTCTGCATTATTAATCTAGATCATGATTTGTTCATTGATGTTCTAAATTAATGCAGGGTTACCAAACAAGACGGCAGTGGTCTTTTCCGGGTCGATCTTTAGTGCATGATTCTGCGAAAATGATTGTATGCGCTCTAAGTCGTGATTAATCTTATCAATAGCAACACGAACGTCGTTTTTTGTGAAACCAACGTAGACCTGGGTATCATCAGCATACATTTGCACCTGGCAGTGGTTGACACATTTGTGTAAGCGGCTGGTATAAATGGGGAAAAATAAAGGGCCAAGGATTGATCCCTGTGGAACACCACTTGTCACAGGCAATGGTGATGATACGTCGCCACGCAACGTTACGCACTGACATCTTTCGGAGAAGTACTAAAATACCAGATCCAAGGCACCACTGCTGAACCCGAGATGATATAGTATAGCCAATAAAATGTCATGGTTAACAGTATCAAACGCCTTACTGTAATCTAGCATAACCAATAGAGACATAGCGTTATAATCTCTAGATCTGAGAATATCATCTGTGACCTTCAAAATTGCAGTAGTACAACTATGATTAATTCGGAAACCGGATTGACACTGAGGGAGTAAATCAAAAGCTTGCAGATGTTCAGTGATTTGTGTATTTATTATTTTTTCCAAGACTTTGCTTAGAACAGGCAATAAACTAATAGGTCTAAAGTCACCGATGTTAGTAGCGTTCACATTCTTAGGTATAGGGATTACAAGTGATTTTTTCCACGTTACCGGAAAAACGCTTTCTGTTATGCAACAATTTATTAAATGAGTTATGTATGGAAGCGCATACGGTATGAGCAATCTCAGCATGTGAATGCCAATGCCATCACTACCGACAGCAGTACTCTTAATACTTAAGATAAATCGAAACACCACATTCTCGTCGACAGGGTGAAATACGAAAGTGAATAAGTGAATACGTTTTGACATAACCGTTAAATCACGTCAAATTAAGTTGTCACAATTTATACAAAAGTTGAGTGTTTTAATAAAGAAAATGATGTAATACAACCAATAATTCGGAAAGCATTGCAACCCAAGGCATAATCACTTTGATGTGTTTTTTTCTTGTAATTTTTGACAAAATGTTATGTCAACTTACTTTTAACGCCAGTGTTAAAAGTACAACTTTTAACACGCTACGTTATCAAATCGCATTTTTAATTCAAGTTAGCCGTGTCAAAATGTCAAATTTTAATAGTGTTTGTAGTAGTGTAACAGTGTTTTTTATGTTTACATGTAAAAACCGTAAATCATATCGAAGAAATGAATGCATTGCATAAGGCATAATCGAAAGGTACACATGTAACGATCGAAATTGACCGCGTCACAGGCAGAATTGTTTCGTTAGTTACGGCCGGAACAAATGCAGTGGTAAGACAAATATTTTATTAAACATTTTTACTTTTTTTTTTCTCACGTTTGCCGAGGATTTTGGGGAAAATATTTTGTATTCATATTCCATATAATTACGTCTTTCTATTTTTCATACGCTATATTTTTCTTTCAAGGACAGCCGGTATATATAGTGTAAATACATACATCTAATATTTTATGAACTATATGGTGAAATTTATGTTTATATATATTTGATCGTCCACCAGTACACTCACATTAGTTACATGAATTCGTAATATAACGTGAAATGACAAATTGTTAGTTTATTTACATACTTACCGTATATCGCAGCGAATTTCTATCCGTACCTTTGATGTTTCATTAAAGCTGACACAACCCTGAAGAGGTTCGTTACTTGTTTGAAGCAAACATTTACTATACTGTCCCTTGACGAAATGTAAATATTAATTATTCGTATGGAAATCAAAACATGAGGTTAAGTAATTACACCACAAGTACAAGAATCTTTCTGGGATTTGGCAAAAATAAAATAAAATGAGTGTCACGTATAACGATGTTACATCGAATGATTTGTGGCAGATCTGTAATTTATTTGCTGCTCTATTGAATATGTTTACGCCTAACACTATACAAATTCTACATTTTATTAAGATAGGTAAGATTTTTTAAGTAATTTATGTTTATCATATATATTTTCACCCTGTCCTAGTATTTAATAATAATAAACACAGAGGCCATGGGCCACATATTATTACTAAAATATTTGTGATAATTCTGGCGTTTTAAAGATACTGTAAAATAATATTAACCCTAAACGGTGCAACATATCATATCTGAAACGTAGTGAATAATTGGCTGCTGAAATATACATAACTGTTTACTTGAATTATAAGAGCAACGTGTCTATTCTGTTATACACCGTCTAATTTATACTATTGACTGCAACCGGCATCTACTCTAGATGTGTTTTATTATCCAGTTTAAATGTGACCGTTATAATACGATAACTATAGCGTATGACAGCATCGTATTGTGAGTGTGTTTTTTTAATGTTTTTGGGGAAAGTAGAGGTAATTAAAAGTATTTTCAGTATCTGGGATTATTATAGTTGTTTTGTTCATACATAATAACTGGAAATATTGGAAAATCTGAAGATTGTAAGTAATAAATAGGTATGTTTCATTTATGATGCACCGCGCACTTTCGACGTACATGTCTGCAATAAATTCCAAAATCCCGCTGTCGGACAAGGAATTAGAAGAAATTACTCAGAATTGGTCTATGAGTGACGATGATATTCAGCAATCAGCCGATGAAAATGATAATTTTGACTTGAATACGATGACAATTTTATTTAAAGACGATGGTCTTGAAATAAATCCTGAAGATGGTGACGCTGTATTTCATGAACTGCAAGAACTTGTGAACGAACCGCAAAATAATGAATATTAAGTTATAAATTAAAAAGACATTATATGGAAAAACAAAAATATACTTTTAAATAAAGTTGTGCTCTCATTTAAAAGTAAGACGACGCTGCCAAATACATTTGCACAATTTGATACTCCATATCAATTTCTTTCATACTTCTTCAACAATAAACTTTTCAAATGATTAAAGAACAATCTAATCTTTATGGTATACAAACTGATCCATCAAAATCTATCAATATTGGCATAGAAGATTTGAAAAAGTATATAGTTATAATAATCTATACGTCAGTAGTACATTTACCAAGTATAAAGTCATACTTGTCTCAAAAGCTTGGTCCTAAACAAGTAAAGAGGTAGAAGCAGTTTCAATTAATTAAAAAACATTTACATTTAAATGATAATGCCACATTGCAAACAAAAGATGATTCTAATGCAGACAAACTGCATAAAATAAGACCAGTAGTTTGACTTTTTAAACCCAACTTTTGAAACAGTTCCTTATGAACAATATCTGTGTGTGGACCGACAGTTGTGTACCACTAAAACTCGTCATTATTTAAAACAGTATTTACTGTCTAATACTTAAAAACATACAAAGGGAAAAAATGAGATATTTGATTACATGTCCATACATGATTTAGTCTCCTTTTGAACTATGAGAGATATCTGTGAAGTAACTATTCGCTATTCTAGACATATTGTTCAAATATGAGTTTATCATTAAATTTGTTCTCGACGTCGGTGATACGAATATTGAAGAAGCATATCTAAATGGACGGCTAGAAACATGGAAGCCCAGTGTAAGCACTGGATCGCTGCAGTCAATAATTCCATTTAGCAGTTTGCTCAAATATATTCACCAATGTTTTAGTCTCCGTTCATGAAGGGATTGGCTACCACGATGTTCTAATCATTAATTATAGTCGATACCCCTAACAGATTATTGGTTCAATTCTTAGTTGATGACAGACGTAATATGGAGACTAGACAATGGAACAATACTCCAAACAGTTCAGAATAAACGACTTTAATGTCCTAAAGTCACTAAATTGTCTGGAAGTACGTATTATGAATCCTAAGTGTTTGGGAAACATATTCAATATTATTCCTAAAACTCAGGCGTCGAAGAAACCTGCACCAAGATCTCTGAACGCATTAATCTTAGATAAAACTTTTTGATCAATATTACGATTGTGGCAATTAAATAACGGGACTGCGCCCCTCCTACCCCGTGGTCACATGGTGGGAGGTTGTCAGTGGAATGTAGTCGACCTTGATCCTTCCCGAGCAAGCATACTTCGTTTCGTCGCTGTACCTGCTTTAATTTGCTTTTGAGACTTGGTTGTAGTGGACGCTGTTGTGTAGTGGTGCCGCGATCATGGTGAACATAAAAGTCGAGCAGCGCATTAACCTGAAATTCCTAGTGAAATTAAAGATATCACCCACGGAATGTTTTCAAATGTTAAAGGAGGTGTTTGGTGACAATGCTATGTCACGTGCACGAGTGTTTGAGTGGCACAAACGGTTTTCTGAAGGTCGGGAAGAAGTTGAAGATGATGAACGTCCCGGACGACCTGTGACTGTCAGAAGTGAAGGAAACGTCCAGAAAGTCAGCGAAATTGTGCGGAAAGACCGACGTCTGAGTATTCGGATGATTGGCGACATGTTAAACATTAACAAAGAGACAGTGAGACAAATTTTACATGATGAATTAAACATGAGAAAAGTTTGTGCAAAATTAGTTCCGAAAAACCTCCCTCAGGGACAAAAAGACAATCGGAAGAACATTTGCTCTGACATCATGGCACGACTCGCAGATGATCCAGACTTGCTCACAAATGTCATCACATGTGACGAAACATGGATTTTCCAGTATGACCCGGAAACTAAACGTCAATCCATGCACTGGAAGACCCCCTCATCGCCAAGAATGAAAAAAGCCCGAATGAGCAAATCCAATCTGAACGCAATGTTGCTCGTGTTTTTCGATATCCAGGGTGTTCTGATAATTCAATGGGTTCCTGAGGGTCAAACCGTAAATCAGCAATACTATAGAAGTCCTAATCAAGCTCAGGGAACATGTAAGGAAGAAAAGACCAGATGCATGGAAGAACGGCTCATGGATTCTTCACCAAGACAACGCGCCAGTCCACAACGCCCTGTCTGTGAAGCAGTTTTTAGCTGAAAAGTGCATTCCTGTGCTAGAACATCCTCCGTATTCGCCTGATCTTGCTCCATGTGACTTTTATCTCTTCCCAAAAGTGAAAAGTGTATTGAAAGGAACACATTTTGAGTCGGTGGAACACGTAAAAGTAAAAACGGCAGAGTTGTTGCGCAGTATCACAAAGAATGACCTACAGCATTGCTTCGAACAATGGAAGGCACGTATGCAACATTGTATAGATAGGGGAGGGGAGTATGTTGAAGGGGATAAAAGTTTATTCTAACTTTGTTTGCAATAAATAACATTTTTCACATCAGTCTCGTTATTTAATTGCCGCACCTCGTATATAATGAGGAAATGGCTGCATTTTTTTTCAGTATATATAATGATCTGACGTTTATTGATATTCAATTTCAAGCTAATATATCGACACCACTGAGATAAAACATCGACATTCTCCTGTAAGATTCGAACATCATTGTGCACGTAATAGAATTTTATTTTCTATTACGAGGGAAACTCGTTCTCGCCAACCTTTTAAAAAATGTTGACATTACTTTGATCAGCTTATCTTCAGTTACAGGTAGTCGCGAGTAAGATAAATAATTACTATACTCATTAATATGAGAAAATGATCTGCTTTGTGTTTGCCTGCTAGAGAATAATTTCGCACAGGTGTCAACAATTAACTGTGGACCTTCAAACACTTCATGATTATGGATCAATTTTCTGGATGTTCTAGTTGAACCCTGGCTGGATCAGACGAAGGAGAAAAATTTACTTATTGAGTTTTCGATATCCACTAAATAACATTTGGATCCGGAAGAAATTGTAAGCTTGCAGTCAATCCTCGGTCTCTTAAATTAATATAGTAGGATGGGATTTTTCTGGTCGTCTACCGTAGTCTGTAATAATTCTTGAGTTTCAATTTTGAGATTACAGTGGTAGTAAATCACGGCGGATAAGAAGCTTTTCTTTTTGAAGTTACTGGCACAGATTTAAAGCATATTCTATTTAGCCAAGAATACAAATTGGCAGATCGCAATATTTACATCACAGAGGTCACCCAAGAAAGTCCAGTCAGTAAGTAGAAAGTCATTATTCAACTGGTTGAAATTTGGTTCACGAATGTTGAAGTCTGCAGCCATTGAAACAGGAAATTTTGAAATTTGGTTTCAGATAAAAGTATTATTGACCACGAAAGTGCAAGATGATCAACACTCACAAATGGCAGAGTTTCACGCTCGATTAAGGTATTAAAGTCTATATTGGAAAGATTTTGATCCAAGAAGCGATTATCACAATTACAGATATTATTAAATTGTTTCAAAGTCAGTTATATGGCAATGAGTCGCAATTAAGAGGTGCAAACGAGATATAAAAGTTTAATTTTAGAAAACACAGGAATTCAAGGGTTTAGGTTATAGTTGTGTTAAGAGATTGGAGGAAATTTTCTTCTTTCAAAAGGTCAAATTCTTCGGAATTTAAACTGAATAATCGTCCTTTGATATTTTAGTTACTTCAAAAACAACTAAGTTAATGCAGACTTCATTTTCCGCTTTATTTTCTACATATAAAGTAAATAACTGCTCTAAATTCTCTCGATTTGTGATTTTAAGCTGGTTTATAAACAATAATTATTAGTGTTATACTTTTTTTTTTGTTGTCGTTAATACAGTTATTGTATAATTTATTATAAACATTTCAACAAATAAGATTTATGTTCTAAACGTGTAAGCTAGTGAATTTGAAAAGTAAGCAAAGCTTTTTCAATCGAATATTTTAGCAAAAAGACGAGAATGGTAAACAAATTCAGTTTCATAAAAATAATTTCTTTATTGTTAAATAGGAAATTGTCTGCAAACAATAAGTGATTTTACTATATACTATTGTACAGAGTTTATAGTTTTGAAAACTTAGTGAATAAATACAATCATAGCTCAATTCCGATTTCCAATAAGCTCATTGTATACACATATAACGGATATAATCTCGTATTCATTAAGTACTTTGCCGCACCTGACTAAGTTGTTTATTTCCTACATCTGACTTATAAACTCAAATACAATATACATTAGTTTCTAAATTATGCATTAGTTAGAGAATATCCTACTTGAAATTCTAACCACAACTTCAACCAAGGCAAACGACTAAATGCCATTAATGCAACAGAGAATGCAAAACGGCTCTTGCCTTATAAATGATATAGAACTGCATACAATAACCTACATACTCGTATAACACAATCCTGTTACTTCGCTAAGTGACTTAATATTAAACTTTAAATTGGAAATACACAGAAAATAATTCGAGAGCTATGTTAACTTTAGTTGTTGTATACATTTCAAATTGAATTTTATGAATTATGCGTTACTTGGCTTGCAACTAATACAATTTCAAGTCATCTGCGTAAATGAATTCTGAATCATGACAACATAGTTTAAAATATTTACCCTACTTAATATATGGAGTAATTTTACAGAAAAAGCTCAATTGAAATTTTGCATTGCAGTTACAATTCTCTGTATATTTCAATGTGTTTCATTACAAAGATAAACGTAGCCTTTGAGTGGTAAAATACATATTTAAAAATAAGTTAAATTTGAAACACACCACAATATTTTCTAAGTGATTTAGGCTACAATATCAAGGAATAACAATATTTTTGTAGTTTCTGAATACTGTTCGAATTTTGCTGCTGTAATTTTTGTATTTATTCAGGTTGTTGGTACATAAATATTTTTATAAAACAAACGCAATCTTATTATCAAATATTATTTTATGTTATGCAAATAATGATGTTTTATATATACCGTAGTCGACAAATTTTAACTCCGTATTCGAAATAGCAAGAGCGAGCGAGCACCCGGTATAAAATAGAGACAAATACTTTGCGGCGATGACAAATGTTTGATTTGTAGTGGAGAATGTGAAGGCATCCTGGTGCGCGACGATGTAACTGCCTTATCGGCAGTTAACCCTTAAGCACCCAGGTGAAATATTTTTACACAAGCACCCAGGTGACGTCTGACAGACTACTTAATTAAAGACCATAAAAACAATCATCGTTTTTTGAAAATATTGTTTATTGTGTATTTACTAGTTACAAATGAGCCTACTAAGACATAAACCTAAGGAAAATTGGGAAACTTTTTTACTAAAAATAACAAAATAAAGAACTATTTGTAAAATAAATTCAAGCCTTCCCATTATAAACATAAAAATCATAAAAACCTGTCAATCTCTTAAGGCATATTCATTAATAAAAGGTTGTATTAGGTATATGAAAAACTAAAAAAAACTCTAAAATTAATAAAAATACTTTGCGGCAGGAGCTAAACATCGCGGTTGTTTACACATGTATTACAAATTGGCTTTGAGCATTGTAAACAAACTGCTTTTCTACACTGCACACATATATATTTCGTCATTCGGTTTTTGGCCCTCGGCCACAGATAACATCCTTTGAGTTTTTCCAATAAAAGGTCTTCACCACTTGATGGCGCAATTATCTGGAATTCCCAAAATTCTGCTAAATCTGGAACGTACTTCGCGAGATACTCGAGGATTTGTTAGTCGCCTTTCCATGTGCTGACGTACTAATTGGGCCGCTAGTTGTTTTGCAAATACCGACTTTTCCCTAATTACCGAATTTCTCGTCTAACATTGATGTAGAATATAAGAATTAACAATAGAAATGTCAAGGATTCTGAATAATTTTACCAGGGGCCATCTGCAAGTGTGTCGGCTTGACGAACTTTTTGCGCACTTCTCATCAATTGTGTCTACTCCTCCTTTGTTACGGTTGTAGTACATGATAATGTCTGGCTTCTGGGTGTCTGGATCGGTAGATGCACCACTATGCACCATAGTTTTCTCACCTCTAAATCCATAAAATGATGATCCTACCGCTCTTTTTTTGTTTGGCAAAAACTCGCTTGGTATTTCTCGCTTATTTTTTTTAACAGTGCCAACATATGGTAGTTTGTTTCTTAGTAAAATATCTACAAGTTCTATAGAACTAAACCAATTGTCGGCAGTAACATTTCGATTACTACCAATGAGAGGTTTCGCGAGACGTATTACTGCCTGTGTTGGCTTAGAGAATTTATGTTCTTCTTCGCTTAGTCCAAGTCCATCGGAACCCTTTCCGCTGTAAATGTAGGCATTGTATAAATAGCTTGTTCTGGAATCAATTAGACACATAATTTTTATGCCGTATTTACACGGCTTATTTGGCATGTACATCTTGAAGTGTGTTCGCCCTCTAAAACTTAAAAGCATCTCGTCGATTGTCACCGAATACACCATTCCATAGATATTTTGGCAGTTTTCAATAAATTTGTGAAAAACTTGAGAAATTGTTGCCGTTGGATCTTCTTTTTTACGCTCGGTTCTTGTCCTAGGGTCATCAAATCTTAGGGCAGACAGCAGAACTGAAAAACGATTTTTGCTCATCACCGCTCTAAATATATCTCTGCCTGTCCCGTCAGTAGCGAAAATTGTATCCATGTTTTCATGATTGGAATTGAATATTGAAGTATAAATCAAGAGTCCTAGAAAGGCCTTCAATTCTATCATGTCTACATCACTTACATAATATTTTTGTGTATAGTTTGATTGCACTTGAAATAGTTTATGATTTGTCCACTCAACTATCTGAACTAGAATATCCTCCGAAAAAAGTAAATTCCATATAGAAAATGGATCTGCAGTTTGGCCAAGATCACGAGCACTTCCTTTGAGAACAGGAACTTTCAATACAATGTTGTGTTTTCTCACCCGCGATGAAGGAACTACCTCAGTAGTACACCATCTGTACTCGTTTTTGCCATATAAATAATTTTTGCTTGTAGAACTTTCACCATGTTCTACCACATTCTCATCAACATCGCTATAATCAGGCGAGTCTTCCTCCTAAACTTCGGAAGCAGAATCATGTTCTGATTCTATATTTTCGTTCTCTGACGCACTGCCTATGTCACTTGCATCATCATCTACTTCCTCAAGCCATTTCAAAACAGTTTCGTCAAAATCTTTATCGCCAAACCGAACTCTTTTCGACGGACCCGCCATTTCAGGTCACACAATATTTAGTACACAAACACACAGGTGCTGTCTGACAGAGTGTGACAAACTGAATTCTGTACGTAAAATTCGATAACTTCTTTACGAGTAATGATAGACTCATAGGTAGGGAGTAGTGGTGGGAGCAACAATAGAGAAATTATTAGATGAAGCAACCGATTTATGGACGGACGAATTACAGAAGTATCACATAATATATTTATCGCGTCGTCCGTCAGACGGCACCTGGGTGGTTAAGGGTTAACCTTTAGTAGGCGGGAGTAATGTTCAATTAAAGTCATAATGTGTATTTCAAAAATAATTTATTTAATTGTTTTACAGTGGCGTGAAACAAAACATGTATTCTTCTTACAAATATAAAAAAGTTCTAGCAGTTGAAGTAATAAAATATAAGACAAACTCAAATTAGATATTCAAATAATGCAGCCTGTTGTTCTTAAGAATACGCGAATCTGTGATAAAATTCTTGCCGGACGTTAGCCAGCATTTCAAGCTTTATTGTACGAAAAGCGTTTATTATTTTAACACGCAGTTCATTTATATTACGTACTGTTTCATGAGAGGCATTATAAACTTTTTATTTCATATAACCCCATAAAAAAAGTCCGGTGATAGGTCTGGTTATCTTAGAGTTCAGCCAATTGTTTATAATGCGATTATGAAAAGTATTTCTTAAAAACTCCTTCAGAATTCTCGCATTAGGAGTCGGGCAACCGTCTTGCTGAAACCAAATGTCTTCAAAATTGATATTAATGTTATGGACTGCGGGAATAAGTTAGTTATTTAACATATCTAAATATTTGTCGTTATTAACAGAAAGAACCAACAATTACGTTGTTCAATATTCCAGCCCATAGATTTAATTTTGCTTGGATACAGTGTATGTGTTTCTGTGTTCAGGTGTTTGTTTTCTTTAAACCAATAACCGGTTATTTGGGAATGGTGAGACTCATACAACCGAAATGTTTCATCGGAAAAAAAATATTGTTAAAATTTTGATTTTCTTGTACTTTGTGCATTATTGTTTCACAAAATTCCAATAGATTATTTTCGTCATGTGGAAATATTTCTTGAGTAGAACGAAATTTTCGCCACTTGTATCCATGTCTTCTCAAGACCCTCTGTACTGTCCACTGTTTAACTCCACTTTCTTCTAATATCTATTTTGCACTAAATATATTTGCTTCAGCTGCAGCACATATCGCAGTTTTACTTCATTGCCGTTCCTCGTTGATATATCTATTTCTAGTCTCTTCGTCTTGTAAGCGTAAACACTTTCGGCAATTTGTTACACATCCACAAGTCTCAAACTTAGGAATAATATTTACTATAGTATATTCAGTAGAAATGAGCCGATTTTCAAAAACAAAGGGAAATTGTCCAATAATTTCTTGTAAAGTACTACCTGCATAATACCACTTTATTATTTAGACATTTTCTTCAGTGGTGTAAAATACATCTTCAATCGTAGTATTTTGTTCCTATATAAAGATAACGTACACCTTACCCTAGGGCCGCACTAACGTCTAATGTCATTAATTATCGCGTTATTCGTCATAAGCTCAACGATAAATGTCATGGTATTAATGACATTAGATATTAGTGTGACAAGTTGGCATCAATGTTGTACCAATGCATTGTATTGCCATGGGAATGCCTATATTAATACTTCCACACGGAATTAAAATTTGTCGCTTACGGTATAGTGGACACACGCTAAAATAGTTTTCGTCAATTATGTTTGTGATTGTCCGAAGACCACTTGTTAATATTCAATATATCAACAAGCAAGAGAAAGTTTGATACAAATATCTGCAATAAATCAATAAGTTTTTTGTTTCCGCAAGTTATTAGCTAATTTAATTAAAAATTATTTAATTGGTTGCCAAATCTCTTTCCAAATAATACGAAAAAAATGATCGTGTATAGTAATAATTACGGACAGGACACGATACGCCGATGACTCATCGCCCACGGGCGTAATATTGAGAATTTGTATTTTTAAACAGTTTTTAATTTCATTTTAATAATTTAATTAGAAAACAAACAGGTGACGATCAATAATATACGAAATAAATTTTTATTTCTTCATTTTGTAGTTCGAGTTGAGTAAAGGAGTTTTATATTAACTAACAATACTTGCTCGAGGTTCTCTTCTGTAAAATGTGTTCTGTTTGAATGAAATACATCCTTGTGGATAGAAAACGGCATTTCTATATCGAAACCGGTTGTAGGTGAATACTGGACATATTATTTTATTTCAGCGTGTTTAGCAGTTAGATTTTGAGGCATTGTCCTCATACACAATTGCCGCAATGTTAATAAATCTGGATTCCTATTAAAAACTTTTTCCTTTGCCGCAGGCCGTATCAGAAGTCACTTGCAATATTTTTCAAATTACAGACGCGTTTATTAACGCATCACATAAGGCGACATTTACATGTAAAAATGAGATTTAATATTCATTAATTCTCATTTGCAGTAAGTTTAGAATGTTAACTATATATACACAAAGTATAGAAGTGAAAATCCATATCCGTCTTCGAGATACCGTGCATTGATAAGCTCCAATAAGAGCGAATCGCGTCTGTACGTTCCGTTGATGAACGTAGCTTTTCAGCAATTTTTAATTATCCTAATTACCAGGAAGGTCGGAGTCGTGACGAGGTGTGTTCTACATACTGGTGCAAACTTAGTTTGTCGGATTGTAGTTATTAACGCATCACATAAGGCGACATTTACATGTAAAAATGAGATTTAATATTCATTAATTCTCATTTGCAGTAAGTTCAAAATGTTAACTATATATACACAAAGTATAGAAGTAAAAAGCCATATCCGTCTTCGAGATACCGTGCATTGATAAGCTCCAATAAGAGTGAAACGCGTCTGTACGTTCCGTTGATGAACGTAGCTTTTCAGCAATTTTTAATTATCCTAATTACCAGGAAGGTCGGAGTCGCGACGAGGTGTGTTCTACATACTGGTGCAAACTTAGTTTGTCGGATTGTAGTTATTAACGCATCACATAAGGCGACATTTACATGCAATAATGAGATTTAATATTCATTAATTCTCATTTGCAGTAAGTTCAGAATGTTAACTATATATACACAAAGTATAGAAGTGAAAAACCATATCCGCCTTCGAGATACCGTGCATTGATAAGCTCCAATAAGAGCGAAACGCGTCTGTACGTTCCGTTGATGAACGTAGCTTTTCAGCAATTTTTAATTATCCTAATTACCAGGAAGGTCGGAGTCGCGACGAGGTGTGTTCTACATACTGGTGCAAACTTAGTTTGTCGGATTGTAGTTATTAACGCATCACATAAGGCGACATTTACATGTAAAAATGAGATTTAATATTCATTAATTCTCATTTGCAGTAAGTTCAGAATGTTAACTATATATACACAAGTATAGAAGTGAAAAGCCATATCCTTCTTCGAGATACCGTACATTGATAAGCTCCAATAAGAGCGAAACGCGTCTGTAAGTTCCGTTGATGGAGGTGGCTTTTCAGCAATTTTTAATTATCCTAATTACCAGGAAAGTCGGAGTCGCGACGAGGTGTGTTCTACATACTGGTACAAACTTAGTTTGTCGGATTGTAGTTATTAACGCATCACATAAGGCGACAGTTACATGTAAAAATGAGATTTAATATTCATTAATTCTCATTTGCAGTAAGTTCAGAATGTTAACGATATATACGCAAAGTATAGATGTAAAAAGCCATATCCGTCTTCGAGATACCGTGCATTGATAAGCTCCAACAAGAGCGAAACGCGTCTGTACATTCCGCTGATGAACGTAGCTTTTCAGCAATTTTTAATTATCCTAATTACCAGGAAGGTCGGGGTCGCGACGAGGTGTGTTCTACATACTGGTGCAAACTTAGTTTGTCGGATTGTAGTTATTAACGCATCACATAAGGCGACATTTACATGCAATAATGAGATTTAATATTCATTAATTCTCATTTGCAGTAAGTTCAGAATGTTAACTATATATACACAAAGTATAGAAGTGAAAAACCATATCCGCCTTCGAGATACCGTGCATTGATAAGCTCCAATAAGAGCGAAACGCGTCTGTACGTTCCGTTGATGAACGTAGCTTTTCAGCAATTTTTAATTATCCTAATTACCAGGAAGGTCGGAGTCGCGACGAGGTGTGTTCTACATACTGGTGCAAACTTAGTTTGTCGGATTGTAGTTATTAACGCATCACATAAGGCGACATTTACATGTAAAAATGAGATTTAATATTCATTAATTCTCATTTGCAGTAAGTTCAGAATGTTAACTATATATACACAAGTATAGAAGTGAAAAGCCATATCCTTCTTCGAGATACCGTACATTGATAAGCTCCAATAAGAGCGAAACGCGTCTGTAAGTTCCGTTGATGGAGGTGGCTTTTCAGCAATTTTTAATTATCCTAATTACCAGGAAGGTCGGAGTCGCGACGAGGTGTGTTCTACATACTGGTACAAACTTAGTTTGTCGGATTGTAGTTATTAACGCATCACATAAGGCGACAGTTACATGTGAAAATGAGATTTAATATTCATTAATTCTCATTTGCAGTAAGTTCAGAATGTTAACGATATATACGCAAAGTATAGATGTAAAAAGCCATATCCGTCTTCGAGATACCGTGCATTGATAAGCTCCAACAAGAGCGAAACGCGTCTGTACATTCCGCTGATGGAGGTGGCTTTTCAACAATTTTTAATTATCCTAATTACCAGGAAGGTCGGAGTCGCGACGAGGTGTGTTCTACATACTGGTACAAACTTAGTTTGCCGGATTGTAGATATTAACGCATGACATAAGGCGACATTTACATGTAAAAATGAGATTTAATATTCATTAATTCTCATTTGCAATAACTTCAGAATATTTTATATTATTAAAAATACCTTTGTAATATACAAAAATAGATGCTAAAGAAACCAAGTCTGACATTATAAGAAAACTAGTCAAACTAATACTAACTTACGGACTCCAGAAAATCATAGACAAACAAAGATATGATATTTTTAAACAAGTTAAAACAAAAACTAGAAAAAGTACAATAAAAAGTGAGGCATTCAGAAAGTAACTACATGTAGGATCCATTGAGGCAACAATAGAACAAAACCAACTGAGATGGTTGGAACTAACAAAAGGATGAAAAAGGCTAGTTATAGAAAATATGAAATAAAAGAATTTGCTCGACAGAGAAAGAAGGAAGGGGGTCTGAGAGAAATCTGGAGAGAGGAAATATGGAAGGAAGCGAAATATAGAGGAATAATCTAGAAAGATGTGCACCGACTTATACCAGGAAAAAAAACCGTGTAGAGACATATATAAAGAGCCGAATCTACTCAGCCTTTCGTTTAACAGGTAGATGGTCAGTACTAAGTAAGTGTGTAAGAAAATTATTCAGGAAAAAGGATTAATACAAGTAGTCACTTAAATAAAATAAATACTTTACGTAGATTATACTGTAAATATAGTTTTTTATTGGACCCTAAAACGATTATTTTATCAAGGAATCGATGCTTTCGAACTCCCAAGATTGTATAAATTTAGCATATGGTTGTTAAAATTAATAAGGCCTATTTACAAACTCGCGATTTGCTTTTGTTTTATTCTATGATACTAAATTATATCTCAGTTACGTCTTTGTCTGGAATCCTGAAATTTCAGCCTGTCCCTCAACTATTGATTTCGCATTACGGCGAAATGCTTGTCCTTTCATATTGCCATAGCTCAGTGCCGAAATTCGATTTGAATGATAAAATATATTTTAGATTCACTTCCGTGATATCTGGTAGATACGCACGTGTATACCTAAGCTCTAAATTTATTGTACGAGTTTTGGCTGCGTAAAGTTCAAGCAATGTTATTGTTCGGTGGAATCGTATATCGGCGGTTATTAAAAATAAACTTTCCTTGAATTTTATACTTTAGAAACAAAAATTTCTCGCTTCGCGAAATTGAATATTCAGATCAGATTTATAAGCAAAAACAAGTCGTCTGTATTTTAGGTAAATTAATGCCTCGAGGCTTCTTAAAGCTGGAAATCATGACGGTCCTTAGATATTTACGAAATATTTTCCAAACGAAAGTAAAGATAAAATCGTTTAATTTTATTCTCTGCAATATTCCATGCAGGAATATAACCTTCCTTCATTACCAGAACAGTACTGTTAAGTATCGTGATGTACGTCACGCGATGGTGACCTAAGCGATGACGACACGATGTGCACGTCATGGGATGGAATATTCCAGAAACAGGTTAATCTACGGATATATAAACACTCAATCGAAGGATTCTTTATTCGCCTAGTGATAGTCGTGAAATAAACATCGTAAACATAAATGTATATATAAATAGATATAAATACTGTTAGTCATAGTGTTAGATATTCTTTTTATTAATATAGTTAAACTTAATTACTGTGTGTTTTATTAATCGAATCGGTATTGAAGACTTGACTTGTTTTGATCAAAAATAGAATATTGATCACTGCTATGTGTTCTCGAAAATGATTATCCCTATCATATTACTCTGGACAAAAAGTAATGAGACTGATTAAATAAAACGCCCAGAAAATATTTTATTCATACAAATTTATTGTGTCTCCTTCAAACTAATCGCTTCCAACTCGAATATACTTATTCCAGCGTTTCTTTCAGTCTTCGAAACATTTGATATACCCAGCTGTAGGTGTAGACTCTAAAGCGGACAGCGAATTGTCCTGGATGGTTACTATTGATTCCAAACAATGTCTACGAAATCGTAATTTCAATCGAGAAAATAACGAAAAATCACCCCAAGCCATATCTGGCGAATACGATGCTTGCGAAATGACATTCGCTTGATTTTTGGTAAAAAACTTAATTTGAATAATGATGGCAGCATATGATGGTGCATTATTATAATGCAAAAACTATGAATTGTTTCGCCATAATTGTGGTCGTTTTTTGCGAATTGACTCACGTAAACAACGCAAAAGGCCTAAATAGTATTCTCTGTTTATTGTTTGGCCAGTTGGAAGGAACTCTTTGTGGATAACGCCTCGATACTCGAAGAAAACAGTCAACACATACCCTTCATTTTGGACATGCTTCGACGTGTTTTTCTTTTGTTTTGGTTCACCTATAGCACGATATTCACTTGATTGTAGAGCTGTTTCCGGGCAATATGCCTAGATCCAAATCTCTTCTCCAGTAATTATACATTTCCGATAATAAGTCATGGAAAGCATCTCTTCAGGCATATATCTTCCTTTAAAATTATTTGTATTGATCCTTTTGATATACCAACAACGTCTACAAGGTCTCTTTGTGTCAATTAATGATTGAAAAGTACAAGCTCCTTGATTTCATTGTTGCCTTCATCAGTAGCTGAGGTTGATGGCCTTCCTGAACGAGGTTAGTCTTCGACTACTTCCCGATGCCCCACCAAATAATTTGTGCCACTTAAAAACTTGTAATCTTGAGAAACATTGACCACCGTAACATTTTTCGAACACTGCTAATGTGTCTGTACAAGAAATTTCCTTTTTAACACAAAATTTAATGCTAATTCTTGGTTCATTTGATTTATCCACATTAAAAAATCGTCGCAACAAATTTTTCAAAATTACAAAACACGCTGTAATTTCTAAACTAAAGAAGCAAATGTTAGGAGATTTCCGTCAGCTGTTCACAATAGTCACACCAACCTACCAAATAAATACACACAATCGATATTGATATCGCGCGTATTTTAAAAAAATACAGTCTCATTACTTTTTGTCCATAATAGTATGATCGTAGTCAAGCGATTCAAGAAGTTTCAAAAGAAAATTTAGGCTTGGAAGATGCTCCGAGGTCAAAACACCCCACATTGTCTATTGCAGAGGAGAACGTTGATACTGTTAGTAAGAACCCGAGAAACATGTAAGTTATCGTGATATAGAAGAATGTACGGGTATTTGTATCGTGACAATTTTGACGCAAGAGCAGATGCCTCGATGCATTTGATCGTGTCGCGAGATGTTGGAGAAGTTTATAAATAATACACTAAAGCACAGAATAAATCTATTATTTCAAATATGAAAGCACATCGGTATCTATTATGTGTTAAGAAGAAACTGGTACCATAAGAGGAGCTGTGGAGTGGCTAGTGCTGGAAATACAGAAGGTAACTGTTGCAAAATGGCACACTGTGAAGTGCTTGCTCAGAGTTGTTGATGCACTCAAAAATATTAATCCTCGCTCGAGACCAAGCTTCCGATAACGCTGCGACCTATCGCGTCAACGTTTATTCCAAGTATTTAGCAAGAACAAGCTGACGATACGGAAATATCCAACCTAGAACACAGATCTCGCTACAAGCGACTTTCCGCTGTTCCCAGCTATCAGAAGAACCGCTAAAGAGTTGGTAAGATAACTAGTTTTGAACAATAGACAAGCATATAGAAAATCTAAAAAAAGGATAAAGCCTCTCTGAGGATGACAACTTATTTGTCCAAATGCGTACTTAGTATAGATTATTAATTGTGTTTTACACCTTTTTTAAGTTTTTTACTTTACCACAGTCTCCAAAGAACTAACATAACAGCCAACAATTTTAAATAAAATAATGCTTTCCAAATTAACAACTTGTGTTAATACACTACTATTTCTTATAAGTATCTAATACGATACCATAATAATGAAATTATTCATTTTTCGTTATTATGCATGTACTATTTAGTACATCACCAACTAACGATTGCCGACGGGTAAATCAGGGACAATGTAACTGTAATAATATTGTCGTTGTATAATATTCAGCAATATATGCTTACGTCAAGGAATAATTCTGTGCCGACAATGTGGCAGTGTAGTCAAGAATGGTATATGAATGATATAGTCAAACAGAGACTTTACCATGTGGCCAGTAAAGAAAACATACTATGGTGGTGCGCTCGGTACCTCGATATCGAAAGGTAAAGGAGGAATAAAGACGAATAAAAAATAAAGGTTTATGGATAGTACTATTTTATACATCACCAACTCTCACTATTTCCACACCACGATGTTATATTTTTCATTACACCTCGCTAGCTGCCACAACAGTAGCTATCGTTTGTAGTATCGCATATTATAATTGTGCTTGTCTATACTATACATTTGTAACAATGTATTATCATGCTCTATTTAAATTATTATGGAAGTAGAAAATCATGTTATCATAGTGTATTAATTTTACAATGGCCCAGCAATGCCATATAGTAATATTGAGTCCCTTTAAATGGTAATCCGCTTCAAACCTTATCTCGTTATTTGAGCTAATTTTCAAGTTAGACAATTTTGCAAATTGGGGAAATTACTACACTACATGTGGGAGTTGTATTGTAACGTGCATTAAACACTTTTACTTGTACAATTAATTATGAACATTGTTCTAATAACACAATTTCTTTTTTGAGAAATACGGCCCTTTGCTTTTGATAGGAGTATTCAATTTGTGCAATAATGATTTAAAATACTCTACTGTACTGGCTCTCCTTGTATCAGGATAATTGACGAATTATACACCAAAAGCATCCTAAGAAACAGTAGGCAATACTTTCCCATGCGATGAAATTGCTTCTACCTTAATTAGAGCACTTAAGCCAGCTTCTATTATCTAGACAATTGCTTCATGTTAGATGGCTAATAATTGATTCACGTCTCATTAACAAATATAACGCCAAAATTCACCGTGGTTTCGTTGGAAAATCTTCAAACACTACATTTTATATGCCTAGTTATTGACAGTTTTTTGGTGGATTGTTAGCAGTCACCACCCATATGGCCGAGAACTTTTAATATGGAATGTTCGTGTAAAATGTATTTTACTCTCTCATTTGAGATCTTAATAATGTCCACAGCTCCCGTATTTTTCATCTCAATTTCAGTTTCAGTTAATGTTAAATCTTTTAAAAAAAAATATACCACTGCGACTTGCTACAAATACTTTTTATTTTATTTCAGTTTTTGAATATAAATGTTGCTTAAAGTTTTTGTCTTAAATTTCAAAGAATTACAGCGAAATTCATGTTGTTCATATTAATTACTGTAATCTGTACATTAATTAAAAGTAGTTATAGACATTGTTTTTGAATATACCGCACTTGAACTATTTACCTTCTTTGACTTTCTATCAAATTGTTGTTGACCAACTCTGTTTGGGAAGTAAAAATGCTAAAAATATATTGACCTATTACCTCTTAAGGTCACTATTGTTTACTAAACTACAAATATTCAAAACATAAATTCGTATTGACGAAACCGATAAACCTGTTTCATGCCCGGTGAACTCATGTCACGTTATCGAATTCCGATACGCGAGCGATTACTACGGTTTACAGGTACGCAATCTCTGTTAAACGTATGATTTATATGCATAAGAGGCGATTAGGAAATAAACTAAATCAATGGTAATTAATAACTTGATATAACTTGAAATAACTTTTGTCTAATTATAGTTAATATTAATAAAGCTGAAATTACAAAGATTTGATATACAATTTAATACAATTTCATTGATAATGATAATTTAGCCTTGATTGTTCATAGTTTCTCAAACTACTTCTTGTCGTGATGTATTTAATCCCCGTAGAGGTAATCCAAGTTTTGACGATTGCTTTCACGGAAGAAATATGCGTCGTTTTGTTTATAACGGCTGTCCAGAATTTTAAATCTCGGGTAAGAAGAGAAGCTATAGAAATCGAACCTAACAGGCTAAATTAAAGACGCGACGCTCAACGGCTTTCTACTACAAGGAGACCCGTTATAGCTGAAGACGCATAACAAAATGAGAGAAAACGAAATACCATAAACACAGGAAACACCATCACCCTACACAGATATAGTTCGTAGATATGATTACTTTATTTTCCAGAGATAACTAAAGTTTTCTATTGGTTCGTTTCTTTTGTTTTTATAATTAACTTCGTATAAAAGCCAAATACGATTTCCTATTTTAGTTTTCTGTCTAAATAGAAACCCAGATATTTTACCAATTTTTTTTGTCGTAGCATCTTTGTCGTTTTTTGTTATTGGAAGAAATAATGCTACACCTTGTTGCGAATGTAATCTAAGATTATTTTTTATGAAGATGCTCACATTAAGTTAATATATCTAGAAATAAATTGAAATGATTTCGATGCTTTTGTATTCCTGCTTCTGAGCTTTGATGATTCTCGTATTACTGCATCGCCAGGGAAAAAAAAAACATTTATGTGGTTAAGGTAAAAAATCCTCGGCCTGCAATTCTCCGATAGAAAATGATTTTGTTTTTCTACATAATCTCCCATGACTTCAACATACTTGGTCCAGTGTTTCTCCAACATCAGTATGCTTTCCCGGAATTGAGAATCTGGAAGAAAGTGAAATTATCCATCTACGGCTCTCTGAACTTCTTTATTGGACGAGAAGCGCTTCCCAGAAACAAATTTCTTGGAGTTTTGGAACAGGTGGAAGTCTGAGGGTGTCAAATCAGGAGAATATGGGAAGATGGCCGAGCAAATAGTACACCAAATCCCGCAGTTTTCCCATTTTCAACGCACTTTTGTGAGCATGTGCGTTGTCCTGGTGAAACATGATTCTATTCTTCTTCAGACCCTCTTCTCGCGAATTTGGGCAACCAGCTGGTCGAGAAGGGTGAAGTAATATTCGTCTGTAGGGGTTCTGCCTTTTTCAAGATAATCAATTAACAGGATCGTTTTCGCATCCTGAAACACACTGGCCATGACCTTTCCGGTAGATGCGATCCAGTTCGCTTTGGCGCTGAACTTCCGGCTTCCACCCACTACTTCGACTGCTGTTTCGTCTCTGGCGTATAGTGGTGGACCCATGTCTCATCAATGGTAATAAATCGCCGCACAAAATCGGTCGGATCACTATTGCATTTGTCCAAACATTGCTGCGAAAGTCGTTTGCGCATTTGCTTCTGATCGGCATTCAGCAAATGCAGCCCCCACCTTGCGCATTGCTTTCGCATCCCTAATTCTGCGTGCAAGATGTTTCGCATCCTTTCTTCCGATATCTCCATGGCCGCAGTTATCTCACTCGCCTTCACACGCCCATCGTGCAAGACGATATCGTGCACTTTTTCAATGGTTTCCGATGTGGTTGCTGTGTTTGGCCGGCCTTCACGTGGGTTATCTTCGAGGGCCGTGCGACAACATTTAAAATCCGCTGCCCGCTTTTGAACGATTGAGATTGAAGGAGCAGAGTCCCAGTGAACATTTGTCGATTTCGGATGAATTTCCTTAGGGATTAATCCATTAAAAACGAAGAATTTTATCACCGCACGATATTCAAGTATATCCATTTTAACGAGAAACACGCAAGACGTCTACTGCGAAAATTCGTGCGAACAAACTACTTCACAAAACGAGTTGCAACTTGTCATACGAACTAATGACAGGTGCACGCAGGCAGAAATAAAAAATTTTCGTTTATTTGAGCGCCATCTATCTCTGTGTCGGTCCGAGAATTTTTCACTTTACCCTCGTATATTTAAAACACGAACTCAATCAACAGCCTCTAGCAACCTGGGCTGACGACTAAGTAAATATATTAAGATATAGGATAGTTTCAGCATTTACTTGATGAAATTCTTATTATAACTCATTATAACTATTGTCGGGATAAAATAAAACAAATTTTAATGAATTTCACTACTTTTTACTTCACAAAGTTACGATCGTTTCACTCACACAGTAGCTTCGTCAAACATATAACTAACTTAGTTATAGGTCCGTCGAAGCTCCTGTATGAGTGAAACGATCGTAACTATGTGAAGTTGAAAGTTGAAGTTGTGAAATTCATTAAAATCTGTTTTATTTTATCCCGATAAATAAATATATTTGTGTGTATGTTTAGAAAATGACAGCAGCCATATTTCAAATGCCAAAATTGTCAGTGGCAAAATCATTTCTTTCACGCCAGTACTGGTTAAGAAGTTCTGGGCAAATGCTTTCTCTTTGTTCTTTTATGTTAAGTGTATTTAGTATAGTCTACAATTTCGTTACGGAAAGATATCCAGTTTACTTTTATTAAAATAATCGTTCTTTTATTGCAACTTATCGAGCACTCCTTGTAATTTATGGTCGTTATAATCGACGTAGTGTTTTCCATTCGTAGAACTGTCAAAAATTTCAAGCGTAATTTTTATTTACATAATGCACGCATTTTAGTAAGACAAAGAAGTAATTTACTAAATAAAACACTTGGTATATTTGTTTCACAAAATGTATTTAAAATATCTCTGACATATGTTTCGACTTATTCAGTCATTCTCGAAGAGTCATGTAAACTAAGTGAAAAGTGTACTCCTACCAATATTTATGAGTTATTTTTTAAAAAGGTTTATTACAGCATCGATTGTGGGGGTGTTTGAAAAATCCAACTGCGTGTTTGTGACCTGTCTGTTGAGATTTATGGCCTTTTTAATTTCTAAAATTTCTAAGAAGTCAAGCCTTTTACCCTTATTACAAGAGTGTAAAAGTTTGAAATTATTAGCATTAAACAGATGAGAATTTTGAATACAGTGTTCCGCGAATCCCGTGACCATATTGCCATGTAGAATAGAACTTCTATGTTCTTTGATACGTTCTTTTATAGAGCGTCCTGATTGGCCAATGTATACCGCGTCACAATCACTGCAAGTTAATTCATACACCCCTGACTTATCACGCAATTCTGTTTTTCCTTTATTGTTAACTAGAATATTTCCTAAATTGCATTTATTTACTAGGATGACATTTAAACCTAATTTATTAAGTTTATTAGAAACTTTATTGCTAACCCCAGGTATATAGTTTAGGGCGTGAAACACTTTGTTAGTTTTTGTGTATGTATGTCCGGAGGAAAAATTTTTCGTAAGGATAGCGCGTTGTTTTTTGTAAATCATTTTGTCTAAGAATTCTGTTTTGTACCCGTTATTTCTAGCTATAGTTTTTATGGTATATACTTTTTTTTCGAAGTTCTTATTATTTAGAGGGAAATTAATCAGTTTGTGTATGAAACTGTGAAAAGCTGTCATTTTTATATTCCACGATTGGTTGGAATTTGCCGGAATTACTGTATCTGTTGTAGTGGGTTTTCTAAAGATATCAAATTCAAATCGTTTATCAACTCTTGTTAATTTTAAGTCTAAAAAGTTAATCGTTCCGTCTACCTCTTTTTCTATTGTGAATTGTATTTTATTATTAAGGGAATTTAAATAATTAAGAAACTGATCCAGCTGTCTGTCAGTGCCCGACCACAAGCACAAAATATCGTCTATATATCTGCCCCAAAAGGAAATGTATTTTAATAAAGGACTGCGGTTGAAATTATGAATGTGCTTATTTTCAAAATCTGCTAGATATAGTTCAGCGAGTAAAGGGCTAAGAGGGCTACCCATCGGTAAACCGTTGGTTTGTGTATAAAATTTTTCATGAAATTTGAAATAATTTTGTTTAAGACAAATATTAATTAGGTTGTATAAAGTGTTCTGTAGTTCGATGTTCGGAATATATTTTTGAATGTGACTTTTTAAAATAATTTTTAGTTCATCTAAGGGGATAGAAGTGAACAGACTTTTTATATCAAAGGACACTAGTTTCATGTTAGAGGTTAACTCAATATTCTTTAATTTGTCTATTAATTCCAAGGAATTTTTTACTGCTTTAGGCGAAATGAAATTTATTATATCTGGTAAATTTTTGTTTACTGATTTACATAATTTATAGGCAGGGGCGTTAATGTAGGACACCACCGGTCTTAAGGGAATCGATTCTTTGTGTAACTTTGGAAGACCATATAATATAGGAGCTCTAGGGTTCATTATTGTTAAATAAGTGAGTGGCAAAATATCTTTGACATCTTTTTGCGCTTGTCTGATTTCTTTATGGTATGTGTGGGTTGGGTCGGTTTTAAGTTCTGAGAAATCATCTGTATTTAGTAAATTGTACATTTTGTTTGAATAACTTACTTCGGACATAATGGTTACCGTGTTGCCTTTGTCAGCCTTGCATAAAATTAAACTATTGTCGGAAATCTTATTTTTAACCTGTTTTACAATATTGATATCTTTAGATTTGTTTTTAGGGTTGATATTATTGCTGATTGTTTTCGCGATATTGTATCTTTCTAGGTTATCTAAATCTTTTGTAATTAAATCTGTGTTAGCAGCTAAAGTTTCTATATCTTTATTACTATAACTATAAGGTGAAAATTTCAGACCTTTTGCTAATAAAAGTTGTTCATCGTTCGTGAAGGTAGTTTGTGATAAATTAATAACTCTCTTATAAAAGGGGCTAGTAAGGGTTAGGTTTTTGTCAAGATTGTTAACAGAATTGTGTGACTTACATTTTATATGTGACAGTTTCTTTAGGTGTCTGATGTGTTGTTGTTGTACTTCGGAGTTGACATTTTCTCTTATTTGCCTATCCAATATTTCGAATTCAATGTAGTTGAAGGTATGTAGCATTTCTGTGTGTATGAGTTTCAGATGTAGACCTAAATTGTCTCTTCTGTTGTACCATTTCTTGATTTCTTCTTTAATCCAGAGTTGTACCGATAAACGAACTGCTTTCTGTGCTTCTTGAGACTGATTATGGCAGACTATTTTCATGAATTTTGGTTGTGTTCCTGTTTTTTGGCACTGTTTGTTAAACCATATGTGGTTGGAGGACTTTTTCAGTTTCAGGAGAGTTTTTTGATATAAAACCGTTAACTTTGCTTTACTTGCACTTTTAATATAATGTATAGAATTCACGGTTGGCTCTTGGTGAAACATGATTAATAATTTACTAAATAAAACACTTGGTATATTTGTTTCACAAAATGTATTTAAAATATCTCTGACATATGTTTCGACTTATTCAGTCATTCTCGAAGAGTCATGTAAACTAAGTGAAAAGTGTACTCCTACCAATATTTATGGTTATTTTTTAAAAATTCCACGATTGGTTGGAATTAATTCCAACCAATCGTGGAATATAAAAATGACAGCTTTTCACAGTTTCATACACAGACTGATTAATTTCCCTCTAAATAATAACTTCGAAAAAGAAGTATATACCATAAAAACTATAGCTAGAAATAACGGGTACAAAACAATTCTTAGACAAAATGATTTACAAAAAACAATGCGCTATCCTTACGAAAAATTTTTAATCCGGACATACATACACAAAAACTAACAAAGTGTTTCACACCCTAAACTATATAAATTCACGATGAAACTAAACTATATACCTGGGGTTAGCAATAAAGTTTCTAATAAACTCAATAAATTAGGTTTAAATGTCATCCTAGTAAATAAATGCAATTTAGGAAATATTCTAGTTAACAATAAAGGAAAAACAGAATTGCGTGATAAGTCAGGGGTGTATGAATTAACTTGCTGTGATTGTGACGCGGTATACATTGGCCAATCAGGACGCTCTATAAAAGAACGTATCAAAGAACATAGAAGTTCTATTCTACATGGCAATATGGTCACGGGATTCGCGGAACACTGTATTCAAAATTCTCATCTGTTTAATGCTAATAATTTCAAACTTTTACACTCTTGTAATAAGGGTAAAAGGCTTGACTTCTTAGAAATTTTAGAAATTAAAAAAGCCATAAATCTCAACAGACAGGTCACAAACACGCAGTTGGATTTTTCAAACACCCCCACAATCGATGCTGTAATAAACCTTTTTAAAAAATAACTCATAAATATTGGTAGGAGTACACTTTTCACTTAGTTTACATGACTCTTCGAGAATGACTGAATAAGTCGAAACATATGTCAGAGATATTTTAAATACATTTTGTGAAACAAATATACCAAGTGTTTTATTTAGTAAATTATTAATCATGTTTCACCAAGAGCCAACCGTGAATTCTATACATTATAGACAAAGAAGTGTTCGAAATGCTTAGATTATTGCTGCTATTCAAGCTAGGATTTATGGAAATCATAATTTATCAATTTCAAAACGTTCAAAACAATTGTTGCTATCTGGAAGGTCTACTTGGCATATCTATTACGTAAGCATTTGTGTTTATATCCTTATAATATGATTCTGACCCAAGAGTGTCTTAATTTGCTGATTTAGTCTTGAATTAACTTAAAATGATCGCGATTTCTGGTATAAAATTAATATTCTCAGGTGAAGCGCATTTTTACCTCTCTAAAACGGTGAACAAGCAAAATTGTCGTTATAGGAGTAAGAACAATATACAAGAGACCTTTAAATTCTTAAAAAGTCATAGTTTGGAGTGATTTATGGTACTGTGGGATTATTGGTTCTTATTTCTTCCAAAATGAGATTGGAGATTTCATTGTTGTCAATGGTGAGTAGCACAGATCGATCGTAACTATCTTATTATGGCATAAACTGAATTATATTGACTTAACTAACATCTGATTCCAACAAGACGGTACTACATGCCTAACGACCCGTGGAACAGTAGAGATGGTTTATTGCCCCAAAAGTTTGAGCCGTTAATTATGGTCGTTTTGAGTAGCCTTCAAGAAGGTGTGATTTAACAGTTTTAGACTTGTGATAGTGGGATTATTTAAAGTTTATTGTTTATGAGTATAGACCAAAGATACATGATGCCTTAAGATTAAATATTCGTAACATAAGGCCTAATTCATTGAATGGGGTTCTTGAAAATTATCTTCATCGAATTCAGTCCTGCAGCGGAAGCAAAGGTTAAATGATGCTATTTTCAATTTAATTGCATCGGTGGTACTTCAAAATGAAATGAAAATTGTTGGTCTATATTTATTTCTTGTTGTTTCATTTTAATTTAAAAATATATCACTCTTATTGATAAACACCGTATTTCAATGAAAATGTTGAAACAACGCTTGAACTTATTTAGTAATTTATTGTTTATAATGTCTACGTTTAAATATGAATATGTATAGCAAGCGCCAGATAAGTTGGCGAGCGGTGGGGTAAGTTCGCGCAGGATTAGAAGTATTGGGGAGATTTGTATTTAGTTTTACATCAATTTGCATGATACGTTAGGTGGCGTAAACTACACATCTATTACTTAATAAATTAATAATTTATTAGAGTAAAATATATAACGTGGACGTTTATAAAAACGGCTTCTGCCTGGCCATTTATTAGGCGCTTGCTATACTTATGTATACTCGTCTTCATTAAAATTAACTTAATGAAATAGTTGAAACTGTTTTGTCTTGAAAATCGCTGTAATAACAAGTGAGAGTTTAATATTAAAAATAATAATGAACTAAATAAGTCTGTTCGTTTGTACAACCTTCACCTTAATATTAATTGAAGTTTATTAAGCTTTAGTAAGAGACATATAACCTAGGCTCTTCATTACAGATTTTACGGCGGAAAATGAGCCTCTGAAATCCAGCCTATATGCTGTAATTTTCCTTTACAAAAGTATTTAAATGTAAAGTTACTTTTTAGCCGTGTTTAACAAGGCTTTATATTCTAATGTCTAAAATTTAATAAAGAACAATAAGAGAATATGTAATTCGCAAAATCTAATATTAACACATAATACTTACCAATTGCCTTGAAGTTTCGAAGAATATTCATTACTTGCTAATCACGCAATGGGGTATTGTTGAAATGCTGTATTCACTGACACCGTTAATACAAAAGCAAATCAAATAATACTTAACAAGGAACACTGTTTAAGCAGATGTCCAAAAATAACTAAAGCAATTAAGTATCTAAATTGAAAAAATCTTGTACTAGAAAAAAACTATACTGTAATATTGAATTATTAATAAATACCTGTCCAAAATAGTGTAGTCACGCGAACCTCTACACACATGAGTTCCCTGTTACGATCGAAGATATTAAGGCAGTTGTGTTTATATATCTCGATTCGTGCGTGAATGGAAATCTTTCAGGTGTTTATTCTTGAACCGCAATCTTGTCATTTGTTGCTGACGTGTTTTCATGTTAGTTGGAAAATGATTTGTTTCATAATTGCATGCCAACGATGGAAAAAGTGGGACGTTAAATGATAAGCTACGGAAAATGGGAATTGTGAATGAGTTATTCGTTGTTTATGGCACTAAAATATGAGCAAACTTTTAATGAGTAATTGGTCATAATTTTCAGGCATTCGAATTATATTTTTGTCGAAATTTATGTACGTTTGGTCTTATTTTACTAATAAAAATAATAACTTTTATTGTGCAATACATCAAGATCCAATTCCAAAAGCAAAAATAAGTTGAACAACAATCGCTAACAGTTCTACCTATGATTTCAAAACAAACATATCCTTATTTAAAAGTGTATGTAATTGTAACACACGGGAATAATTTGGGAATGTATTTTTGTAAGTATGAGAAATTATTATTTATTATGTTATTGGAAATAAAATAGTAATAACATTACTTTTTGTTCAAAGAAGATTTCTATAAGATTTAGGGTCTAAGGTAGTTGCGACAAGACAATTAATAAATATGTAATATTTATGTGGCGTGAGATGTACAGTTAAACTCGCAATAATCTAGTACAACCAAAAATTGTTAAACAATCAAACTTTAAAATTTTGTCAGGAGTGATTATGATTTACAAACAATTCGTGAACCTGCTGCCCATATACGTTCTGCTGTAAGGAACCTGTAAAATTGACATTGATCTACCCTATACCAGGTGGCCTTTGCAGCTTGAGTCAAGGGATAGTCTCCTCTTCATCCGTACTATTTAGGTAAAATAAGCTGGTCTCTTACGAGTGCCCGGTTCACAGCCGACCATTCCAGTTCGGTTGTACCGTGGTTCATTTAAAACTGATCGACTTTTACCAGAACCTTGCCTCAAGGATCAGTACTTGCACCTGTCCTGTTTGACCTGTATATTTATGATATCCCACACACGAACTCAATAGAATGTGGATATGCCGATGACCTGGCTCTTGCAAGCCGGAATAAAACCATAGAGGGAACTAATAGAATACCTTCAGAGGACCTGTCCGTGTTGGGAAAATATTTCGCCGACTGGAGTTAATCCCGAATATGAATAAAGCAGAAGTGTCGTGCTGTCACCTCAATAATAAAGAAGCACGTCTAGAGCCGCATGTGTATTTCGATGACAACTTGCTACGTTCTAATCCTTACCGAAAATATCTGGGAGTGATAATGGATCGAACACTCTCATATAAAAAGAAGCTAAAGAAAATCGCAGCTAAAATAAACACTAGAAACAACATAATCTAAAAGCTCGGCGGTAATGCTTGAGTTGCGAACATATTCACCCTTAAAACATTAGGTCTTAGCCTTGTTTACTCAGTAGCTGAATACTGTGCTCCTGTCTAGGTAAACAGCTGTCACGCAAAGAAGATCAACATCAAACTCAACGAAACCATGAGAATAATTAGCCGTTGTCTAAAAAGTACACCTCTTCTACCCTGGCTCCCGGTTCTAAGCCATAATGCACCTCACACCAGCCAGAGACAGGAAAGCCTGGTAAGCGAATATAATAAAATAATGTCGAATCCCCACCTTCCAGTATACAATGATTTGCTTGAAGCAGGCCTGTCGAGAATGAAGCGTAGATCTCCTCAACTACTGCTAGCAGACCAACTTACAGCAGAGGATTGCAACTCTAATGATAGATGGAGAGTATTGGGCAGCGTTGAAACCCGCTCCAGCGGGTCCCACATCATTGATCCTATCGTGCCCTTCTTAGGAATGGAGCTGCTTCGCCTTGAGTGGAAGACACTCACTAGAATAAGAACGTTGAACGGAATTTGTCGTGATTCATTCTGTAAATATGAACTGACTGAGACACCAACTAGCGAATGCAGAGAACCTCGCCAGATTATTCACAATATTTCAGTTGAGTGCCCTCTTACAGCATATGGCGGTGAGATGAGTGACTTCTTTGAAGCCACTGACTCCACGTTGGACTGGATGAATGGCTTCGATTTTAAAATTTAACTTTTAGATCTATATTTCAAACCATGTTAGCCATAGGCTAAATAAATAAATACCCAGGACTTTCGGGACGGCTGTATCAAATCCAACGTAGCCTATACCAGGTATTGAGAGGTGTCTGAGTCAATGAGCCGCTGGCGTTATGGTCATCGTATAATTTCGGATAGGCTATTACCCGTCTTGCAGAAATCTACACAGGCTAGCTGAACAGATGCCACAGTTCGGCTTTGTAGTACATCCGTTGACGTTAATCGTCCTCTATTCCGATTATAATCTATACATTTCGAGTGGTGGTCGACGGCAATAGCTATTACCGCCTAAATTAATGAAAATCTATCTCTTATAGACACACACGTGAATCAAATTGAAAGCGTTTTCTTCAAATTTTTGAAATACATGGGTTACCAGTTGGACGGTATAAGACATTGATTGGGAATATTCTTCTTCTTCTTATGCTTATGTTAGGCCATGGCCTGTTATTACAGTGCATTTTCTTGGGACGTCGATTGCCAGCTATCCTCCACTTTTTTGGAAGTCTTCCAACTTACTGGTGCTCTTCCTGGTGGTTCTCTATCTCTTGCAATTTTTGCTATTCTTTCTCCGTTCATTCTGTTTACGTGTTGGTTCCATTCTCTTCTTTGCCGAGACCAAAAAACAACATCTTGTACTCTGCAAATTTCTCTGATTTCATTGTTTCGTATTCTATCTCTTAGTGCTTAGTGTATTTATTGCCCGTGATAGATCGTAATGTTCTCATTTCTGTTGTTCTTAGAATTATTTTGTTTTCTGCGGTATCTGCATTTGCGTCGACTGCATACGTCAAAAGCAGTCTTATGCACGTTTTGTAGATATGGAGTTTGTTTTCTAAACTGCCGTCTTAGTTTCTCCAAACTATATCCCTCACGCATCCTGAAGCTTTCGCCGCTTTATTAACTTGTTTTGGAATGGTGGGTGGCGAGAGCATTACTAGTGACCAATATTCTAAATAACAACGTCAACTCAGCGTAGTAATCAGCGTGAATAAATTTATTGGTACCACGTATTGCTACCAGACACCCCTAAAGTTTTGTGCTTTCACCATCGAGAACGAATACATTGTGCAGCGCTTCACTGGCACATTTGTCAAGAAATGTAAACCAGCTATTCAAAATGTTTTTTTTATAGATTTAAATGATTCGTTTATTTGTGTAATGTAATATAGAATCTTAATTTTGTTGCCCTATTTAGGTGGTATTTGGAAAAAATAAACTATTATTATTATTATTAAAATCTATAAAAATTCTTATATATTGTGCGTACCTACTCTTTCAAACAACTACAATCACTTTAGTGTGCATTTTTACAAACTATTGACGTTATTTCATAATAAATTGCGAAATAACTTTGGGATTTATAATCTAACTATTTCTTCAACCACTAAATTAGAATACAGTATGCTATTGTATAACCTAAACCAAAAATTATTCAAATCTGATGACGTTCAACCTTTCATGCCTTTATGTAAAAGTAAATAATCATACGTTATAAAAAAATTAAAATTGCCTGTTTTGCTATAGCAAATATTCACTAATAGCTGATATTCTTTCTGGTATTGGTATTAATAATAAATGTTTAAAGTTATTAGTATTGTAAAAATGTCATCTATTAACAATTTTTCATAAAAGTATAACAGACCTGACCTGTAGTAATTTCTGTTTTCCTAGTAAATGTAGGGAGAACTAAATCAATAGCAAATGTCAATTTGTGGTTAGCATCCTAGCCAAAGATTCAGTACCTACATAACTTCCTCTATTAAATTTACCTCACGGATTCCTAATTTCACGGTCAATTCAGCAATAGTTATTCAGTTTTGAATAATTCTAAGGCGCGTAATTATATTCAATAACCTATAAATTTACATTAATAGACCCGGGACACAAATTCACGCCAAAGTTGTTTAATTAGCCTATATATTTTACAAAATAGATTCAAGTAAATTACTCGTGAATAGACCTAAATCAAATGTAAAATGTCTTATGATTCCCTCTTGTGCAAGAAAATTGTTTCATTATTATTTATTTTATTTCTTCTTATTTACATTTGAATATCTAATTTGGAAAATTTCGTCATAATTTGTTTATTTTTGTTAATATTTGTTTTGGTGAGAACATTCCATTTTAGAGATAGAGTGATAGAGTGATATTTTTAGATTATACCTATTCTTATTGCAATCATTATTTTTCTTTTTATTTATCATTCTGAGCTTATTGGCATAGATACGTAGACGATGTGTTAGCTTATTTTACGGATATAGACAGACAATTAAGCCTTTTTTATCATATATTTACAATCTGCATCCTAACATTAAATTCACTACTGAAAAAGAAATAAATAAAACCACCAATTTCCTATATTTAATTATTTTAAATAAAAACAAATAAACATGATTTTTCCACATACCATAAATCGTCACATACTGCTACAGTAATTCACAATAAATCAACACATCCATTCTCCCATAAAATAGATTCATTCAATTCCCTAATTCATAGACTTATTAGTACTGCCTTATCGATAGAAAATTATAGTAAAGAGCTTAACTACATAAAACAAGTAGCTTCTAACAATGGATATAAACCAGATATTATTTACAATATTCTGCGCAAACAAAGTTACAAGAAAGCGATTGAATTAATACAGTCTACAGACAGTCGTGATATGAATAATAAATATAAAACTCTTACTTATACTGGTAATCTAACGCAAAAAATTCTAAATCCTTAACGAGAAATAATTATAATATAGCATTCAAAATCAACAACTCTTTAAGTTCAATTATTAAAAACAATAAACAAAAAATAGATAAAAATACTAAATCATGAGTATACAAACCTGAATGTAGTCCATGCCCTAAATTTTATATAGGCCAGACAGATAGAATTAAAGAATATGAACGAATTTATATTAATAACAAGAAGGACTCACATTATGCAATACATTCGAGAGAAGAAACCCATAATTTTAAAATTTTTGACACAAAAGAAATCGCAAAAATTAAATTTAAATTTATAAAATTATGAAAATTTTGAAATATAAAAATACAGACCTTTTACTCACTAATCACATAGATTTCGGCAATTCTTCTTTATTAGGTTTATTTTACAACTGATTCTTTTATTTATTTTGGTTTTCCCGTTTTTATGTTTGTTCTCGGTAAACTTTTGTCCCTTTGTGTGATACAAGTTACACAGTGATACAGTTTACATTTTGAATATTGAACCATCCTTCTGAGTATAATTATATATATATATATATATATATATATATATATATATATATATATATATATTCATTTAAGTTTAAATTTGTCAACATCCTTTAGGTTTAGTTTGCAATACAACTTTATCCGAAGAAGACACTCTGTGTCGAAACATTTGTAATTGGATTTTAACTCAATAAAGTGGAAATTAAGTAATATTGCTTTTTCATTTGTATTTAATTAATTCTAGCTTTACAAGAAATTGGATTATTAATTTTCGAAGCACGATACTTGAGCCGAAGAAAACCGTGATACGACTGTTACTACATATTACCAACACACCTTTTCATTAAATGTCTGATGTGGCCTTCTTGTCGACAATTTCGTCTTTTTGCCACATAGGCTTTCAGGTTTGGTTTATGCATGACGGAGCTCCAGCTCACTATTCTCATATTGTCGTTGATAAATTTAAGCACGATGAGTTGGTCGAGACGGACCTGTTCAATGGCCATCCCGATCTCTCGATCTAACAACGCTAGTTTTTTTTTTATGGAGCTGGATGAAGTCTAGGGTTTATTCTACGTGTATTGACACACAAGAAGAGGTTAGTAATTGGATCGTAGAAGCTGCAGTAACTGTCAAGAATCATCCTGATTCTATACGAAGTGCCAAGAAGCATGTATTCGTCGTGCTGAATGCTGCATTCAACAAAATGGTGGCCACTTTGAACAGGTATTCTAAACGGTGCATTGTTAAATAAATATTTTTAGACTCCAAATCTCTTGGTAATAAATTAATTTTAGACATTTGTTTAAATGAACTTTTTTGTTTATTTTATGCTAGTGAACACATACCTACAATAGCGCCGCGAAATTCCGAAATACCCTGTATAATACAAATTATTAAACTATATAGTTTGTATGTGAATTCAGAAAGGAAACCAGACGTTAAAATTGCGTTAACAAGCAAAATATTAGTAATATAATTAGAAATTATTATTAATTTTCAAGATTAGTTGTCGCTGCAAACAAACCATTACCTGTAGGTAAATGGAAATCGACCTAAATATCTACTTCCTAATTTCCGTGGTATATAATTTTAGGATAATTATTTCGGAGTTTTAGCTTATTATATTGACTTCTTTCTAACCAATATTTTTATATAGGATATCAAATTAATTATATGTACATACACATCAATCAATATAAAAAATAAATTCAAAAAATAAGGAAATGTGAAAAGAAATAGTTAAAAATGAGAAGATATATTTAAAAATTCAATGCAATACTATTTATAGTTCCATTTCCGAACTTTCCTGGAGTATTATATATATTTATTCTTTATTCTGCGTCTTCGTAAAAAAGACTACAATGTTGTATTTTTATATTTGTTTTGCTATCTTATTTTTTACATCATAATTATTACATTATACTATGAATAGCCCAACATTAAACTGTGCTTAAAACCCAAATAAACACTAATGCATTCATTGTGTTCACCCTTACGCTGGTCACACGTCGATAAAAACCGCTAGATCAGAAATATATGAGGGACTGGTCGACTTTATGAGCTCTGAGGTCTATCACGTATAAATAAAACTATCTTTAAAAGCGTGATCAAGAAGAAAGAGCTGCAGATAAAGGAAATGGGTTTCATTAAGTAAATTACCAGACATTTCTATTGGAAAATTTTCTCTGAAGTATTATTACACTATACAGCAAATTTTCAATTCTTTATTTTTTTTTATTATATACAGCCTTATTTTGTTTTGTAGATTGTAAAAATAAAAACATTTTTTTTTCTAACACGTAAGGAGAAAAAATAATGACAAAACTATGTACTATAATAATTTAATAATAAACATAGCAGGGTCGCATTAAGGTGGAATATTCTTAAGCCCGATTTTACAATATTTCCTTTACATTAAAAAAAAACTATTTAGTTTATTAGTTTCCGGGCAGATTAAAAAGTACGGGAAAATATATAAGTGTGTATTAAGTAATAATCCCATTAATTGTGTTTTGATTATTAAATTAATTATTTGTTAAATACGTTATTCCCAATGTACTGTTTAACTTTATTTTATTATGAATTTGCCCTTTAATTTTGTAAATTATAAAACTTATAGGTATTTGTGGAAAAAGTTTATTTACAGTTCTTGTCAGAAACGATGATGCCTGCGTCATCAATGTAACATTGTATTATTCAAATCAGTACTTCGGCGTCATATTAAATACTGTAAATTGCAAAATAAATATGAAAATTATGACTGTTTCCGGACCAAATAAGTTTGTTGACAGTCGGCCGAATTTACAGGTTATGTGAACATATATACTCGAATTACATCTTAGTTATATTACTTTGAAATGAATATCAATTGTAAACAGCAAATCAAATTAAACTATAACACGTCATGAAAAATAAAATAAACTATCAAGAATTGATAACATTTATGTCAAGATATAAGATTATGTAATTCTTTAATCAGTTATCCTAGTGAATTAATGAATGACAAAACCAAACAGCTTCAAGTTAGTTTGTACTTTGTATGACTATAATTAGATATTCATTGTTATGACAGTTTCATAAACATTATTTTATACAAAATGTATAATTTTTGTTAAAAAAAAAATAAACAATTTAGTTACATCAAATACATTTCAAGACAATTTTAAATATTTAAGAGCCGCTTCTACAATACACTTTAACCCATCAATTATAGCGTCGAATAACTCGAATGAGGATAAAGTTTAGTTAATCTCTAGTTAAACGTGCTACAGTGCCTAATTTTAAATTAAATTTGTGCCACACTTATGCCAAAGTTTTGTTTTTTTTTATGTGAAATGATTTAAAAAAAAGTAAATTTAAATAAATATGTATTTATAAAAAGAAAATAAATAACAATTCGATCAATATCAACGAAAATGTGCTGTCTAATGTCAAGGAGTGACGACTACTAATCGGAAATGTGTATATTTATCGGAGTAGGTAATAAGCCCGTCGAAATTTCCAAATTCAAGCTATACTTGTCATACAAGTAAGTACTGTTTGTTAACTGGATGTTTGAATATCGTTGATAGAATTATACGTAAGTGACGCAGGGATCATCTTTGGTGATTTTGAGTGTACCTGTTTATACGATACTTAGAATGTATTAAATGTTTTAATATTCTCTAATATATATGTTTTCTATTTTACCTATTCATATTTCTTATACTTTCATTTTTGTTTGTTTTGTTCCTTATGTATCTTGTACTTGTATTTACAGTATTAGTTTTCTTGTTTCTACTGTCTTTTATTACAACATTGTAACCGCGGTATTAAAATATATTGACAAATACATTAATTATATTAATATCAACAAACTGTATTATACAGGGTGTCCAGAAACTCTCCTGACAAACGAAGACCGGAGATTCCGCTGATAATTTTAAGTCAATTAAACCCAAATTCACGTAGTCCGAAAATGCTTCCTAAGGGAGCTAGATTTCTTTGAAGATGGCGCCTTGTATTTATTTTTTTTTAAATTCCTCCAGAACGCTTCTATTTAGAAAAACAAAAACTGGTATGCTTATTTATACTCCAGAGATGAATCGATTACATCAATTGCGAATTTCTAGTACCGGTCATACGCGTCCGTTTTGGGTAGGTCAACGGTTATTTTAAGGCATAACTTTTTTGTCTTTAACTTTTAAGCATATGTGACACTAGATTATTAAATTTTCAGGTATTCCAGTACTAAAATGTACTCTTACTTTAAGTCGGTAGGATACACCGTTTTCTAGAAAAATCGATTTGTAAATTTTTCGTTTCTTCTTCATTAAAGTTCAACTTATTATGTACCTACTTATTTTTAGCGACGAAGTTGGCTTGGACTATCAAGGCATGGATGAAAATTAATTTAATAAATTAAAAACAAATTATTTATTACAATGGAACGAAATTAACAAAAAAAGAACAAGTATCAAAGGTAGATTGTTACAAAAGTTGCTCGATCTGATGACCATTAGTCTCTATGCATAAGTTTACCCTTTTGCTTAGAGAACGCCGAATTCTTGCAAAAATTCCAAAGTTATTTCTAAATTCGTTGCAAGCATCTTGTATCCTTAGCCAGAGTTGTGCGCGATTTTGTATCGGAACGGAATAAACAAATGCTTTTATGTATCCCCAAACACAATAATCGCAAGGATTCAAATCCGGCGACCTTGCTGGCCAAGCAACTGGACCGCCTCTTCCAATCCAATGGTCTTCGTAGTTATTATCTAGAAAGTCTCGTACATTCCTGCTAAAGTGGGCCGGACAGCCGTCCTGTAGAAACCATAAGTTTTGCCGAATATCTAAACGCACCTCATCTAACAAATCAGGTAAAATATTTTGCAGGAAATGTAAGTAATCAGCACCATTTAAACGAGCAGGTAATTCCACAAGTCCAAGTAGATAGTCGTCAACTACTCCTATCCAGACGTTTATGCTAAACCTATGCTGATGCTTAAATTCTTGAACAACGTGGGGATTGTAACCAACGTACGAATATTAATGTGCATTATGTACATTAAAAATTCCATTTTTTGAGAATGTAGCTTCGTCACCAAACAAAATGTTCCTGAAGAAATCTTCATCTTGATTTTTCTGATTTTGTAACCATCTAGCGAATTCTACGCGAGCAGGAAAATCTCCTTCTAGCAGTGCTTGCACCTTTCTAAAATGAAAAGGATATAAATTTTCTTTGTGTAAGATATTTCCTACGGAAGATTTTGAAATTGTGGGGTACATGGCAGATAGTCTTCGAACGCTAATTTCTGGATTTTCCTCAACTTCCATTAAAATAACATCTTCATGTTCTGCTGTTACATCATTATGTCTCCCTGTTTCATTATTTTTTGGGACCACTGAACCTGTTTCTCTTAATCGTTGATGAAGAGCTGTAAATGTTGAGTGAGTAGGATGCTTACGATTGGGAAATTTTTCAGCGTATCCATTTTGCGCCGCTCGAGCGTTACACCTCATTTCGCCATAAACTAAATGCATATCGGCGTATTCCTCATTAGTAAAAACCATTTTTTTTTAAATTGAAATCGTTGTGTTTGAATAACACAAAGTAAAAAATGAAAAGATAAACTTCGCGAACTGACAACAATTTGACAATGAAAAACGTAGGTTTTACTTCTGTTGGCAGTTCAGAGCTAACTATTGCAAAAAATAAAAAATTGAACTTTAATGAAGAAAAAACGAAAAATTTACAAATCGATTTTTCTAGAAAACGGTGTATCCTACCGACTTAAAGTAAGAGTACCTTTTAGTACTGGAATACCTGAAAATTTAATAATCTAGTTTCACAAATGCTTAAAAGTTAAAGACAAAAAAGTTATGCCTTAAAATAACCGTTGACCTACCCAAAACGGACGTCTATGACCGGTACTAGAAATTCGCAATTGATGGAATCGATTCATCTCTGGAGTATAAATAAGCATATCAGTTTCTAGAAAACGGTGTATCCTACCCACTTAAAGTAAGAGTACCTTTTAGTACTGGAATACCTGAAAATTTAATAATCTAGTGTCACAAATGCTTAAAAGTTAAACACAAAGAAGTTATGCCTTAAAATAACCGTTGACCTACCCAAAACGGACGCCTATGACCGGTACTAGAAATTCGCAATTGATGGAATCGATTCATCTCTGGAGGATAAATAAGCGTACCAGTTTTTGTTTTTCTAAATAGAAGCGTTCTGGAGGAATTAAAAAAAAATAAATACAAGGCGCCATCTTCAAAGAACTCTAGCTCCCTTAGGAAGCATTTTCGGACTAGGTGAATTTGGGTTTAATTGTCTTAAAATTATCTGAGGAAACTCCGGTCTTCGTTTGTCAGCAGAGTTTCTCGACACCCTGTATAAATTGATGGATTGTGGAAGATATACTTGCATCATAACTCTCCCAATAAGACGTTCCTATAATCATAAACTTCGATGATAAAATTGTCAATATTGATTATTTAAAACAGTACTTGTTGCCGCTTTATATTTTTTTGGAATACACTCCTGATAGACAAATACTATTTCTAAACGTTTCATGCCCCACAGGTAAACTCACAACAGGTACTCCTTATAATCCGCTTAGAGTTAATTGCAGTTATTTTAGGTTATCTTGACGAGAACTATACTAACCCTAGAAGGTATACCAAAATAACACACTTGAAAACGTATACTTGGGGTCACCAGTTACCCCAGAAATTAATTTAGGAAAAATAAAAGAAAATTTTTTGAAAACGTTTATTTAGTGAAGCCAATAGCAACTTTAAGTATTTCTCTTACATTTTAGGCAAATATCAGTACGGTGTTCATTACATACATTGTTGGAACACATATAACATACAACTCTGCATTTTCGATCACGTGAACGAGGACATACATAACATCTTGACGATTTGAGTTTTTTTGGCCCTGGACCAAGCTGTTCCTCTTCTGGAATATGTGTTAGTCCCAGTACTTCCCGTATTTCACTTTGCAGTTTACCGGATATTTTTTTGGAGAGCCTACTTTCCATCCAAGGTTTAGCTAGTTGCAGTCCGAGTGATTGCAAAAATTTATTTCGGGTAACTTTGCTAGCGTTACCCGACACATTATATAACACAAAGGCATTTATCCCGGCTTGATCAAGCATCCCATAGAAATATCTAAGTGGCCACCTTCTTATTTTCCTGGATACGGTGTAGTTGTGAGCCATCTGATCGAATGTATCCACTCCACCTTTGGTGGAGTTGTAAAACTTAATAATTTCTGGTTTCTTCGAAACCTCGTTAACATTCTTGTCAGCGTGCATGGTCGAGATTAGTGTGACAGATTTATTTCTCTTTGGTGTAAACGAAACCAACGTCAAATTGTCTGAGAAAGCAAATTCGGAAGTTAGTACGGGTTTGGTTTTAGAAGGTAAAAAAGAAGGTGGTATTTCTCTTTTATTATGTCTTATTGTTCCCACGATTGTTAGACCATTGTTGCTAAGCATCTCTTTGGCTAATGGAACAGATGTAAACCAGTTATCCATTGTAATGTTTCTATTTGTTCCATGAATAGATTTGGATAACTCTTTCTCTAAATACATTGGAACAGATTCGTTGGTTGGATTGGTATTTTTTCCAATATATGGAATAGCACTTATCATGTAATATGTACGCGAATCACACATACATACAACCTTAAATCCGTATTTGTCAGGTTTAGAACCTATATATACACGAAACGGGCATTTGCCCCTAAAACCAAGTAGCTGCTCATCTATAGTTACGTAGCAGTGAGGAGAGTAACTCTTTGTACAATTTTCTATAAAATCCTCCCATATTTGCCTTATCGGTGAAAATTTGTCTTCACGATTTCTTTTTTCTTTATCGTCAAATCTTAGACAATTCAATAAGAATTTGAAACGTATTGCAGGCATAATGCATCTATATATTAGAGGCCCTTGTGAAGAAAACATTTGTTCTACAGATAGATGTGCATCTTTTCGAGCACCAGCTATGTATAAAAGGCCTAATAGGGCATAGATTTCTACATTATCTGTAGGATGTACGTATTTCGTACCTGGCTGGTATTTGAAACCTTGTCTTTCTATTTCTTCATTTGTATGAGTTATAATTTCATTTAAAATTGTAGGATTGAATAAAATGGCCCAAGCATCTATTTCTGTGATAATTACACGTGCACTCTTTATTCCAGGTACCTTTACCACGATGTTTCTTGAAGGCGTTCTGCTTTTTGCAGGTTCTCGTGAACTCCATGCAAAACCATTTCTGCCCTTCAAAATTCCTTCACGTTGAAATGGACGTTCTTCAAACTCATCATCTTCAGAAGAAGTGTCATCGTTGTGTTCCGACAACTCTTCCACCTCGTCCTCACTGTCACTTTCTGCAACATTGTCTTCAATATCGCTTTCTGCTTCATCGTACCATTGTTAGACAGTTTTTTCAAAGTCCGGATCTAGAGCACTAACGGTTTTTTTAGACATGTTTCACAAATATTCTATCACACGAAATTACAAACAGTATTATTTCACAATACGCAAACGTATCCTGGGGTCACTCACAACCCCAAATAATTTTTATTGAGAAAACGATAACCGGCAACGTAAGGTTCACTGCACGTGTTTATACTATTCACAATCGACTAACCTTACCTAAATTATCAGCGCCACCAAGCGCGAAATAAGAATATAAGTGGGAAAATTCAATTCTGTTGGGGTCCCTCGTAACCCCGGTATACCTTCTAGGGCTAAAGTGGGAAACGCGAAACGCACAATTTCAGCCGACAGCAGTTCTGAATCACTTAAACCCCTCGCTCTCCTTCACCTGTATAAGCCGACCGAGAATACCCTTCGTTAACTATTAGTATTATTATTATTAATGTCTGATATTTAAATTCAGTAAAGAATTTTTCGAGTATAATCAGACATGTCATTTTACATATTTATAACACTATCTGTAATGTACTTAATGCAACAGAAAGTATAATTTATTAACATGATTTTATTCCTGAATTTTTAACATTTATTTTTTTTATGCTTCTTTTATTAATTATCCTTAATGTTCGCCAAATCGAATTTTAGCCCAACTTCAATATTAATACATAAAATGGATCCGAAAACTGTCCGATAAATGAAGATAAGCCCAAATTATTAATGTTCATTTCTTACTCGCGTTATCGTAAATTAAAGAATTACGATTGCTTATGAAGGGCCGAGCTGTCATGTTTAAATCCAGTAAATTAATTCGCTTCAGGTTAAAGGTTAGTGAAATGTTAGAGAGATTCATAAACTCGATGCTATATCACCACATCGTCTAGGGAATTTACGTGAAACGATCATGCAAATGGGGCGTAGATAGTTCGCAAATGTTGATGTTATGTACATTCCGCTCTCACGGGTGCAAAGTTATTATTTATAATTATTCGCGATATGTTTGGTACTTAACCTTTAACCTCGTATCTTTTAATTTGTTTTAACGAAAATTATACATCTAGACGACGGTTATATTTTAATAAAAAAAATTATGCAAGCGAAAGCGCTTTGGAACTAAGTAAAAACAGTAATATTGTATACAATGTATTTATATTAAAAAAAAATTAAACTTGTCATGCTATCTTATAATTATAGCTGGGAATTATATGCACACGGAGACTGTATTATATACGCATACGAGGGACAAGCTGAAATTATTGAGAATGAAAAACGCGGTTCATATTTTCTAGATTATATGTTAAATATACTGAGATAGGTCAAGCCTACACCCAGGAATGCCTCAGTAAGCAAAAGGCAGAATTTTAAAATGTATATATATAAGTTCTAGAGTTATTTAAATATGTAAAAACTGAATTCTTCACGTGCTAAATCAATAAAGTTGATTTCGCGTATTTAATTATTTTTAAAAGTCATACACACATTTATTATTTATATCATTTCATTTGTATCAGTATTTTTATTTCGATAATTTGTTTTTACAAAAAAATATCAACTTAATTGATTAATCATTAATGACGCCATTTATTTAGGCATAACTGTATATTATTTGAATTGTTTTGCGGGAAAGTTTCCCACAATAAAAACAGCATTATGTACTATATTTGACATTCAAACAACAAACATTTACTCATCAAAATGAATTAGATATTTGTTGCTAATTATAAATATATTTAAAATTATTAGGTTGTCATTTTCATAATAATAATATGTCGAGATTTATTGAATACATACTGATGGACGAATCAAAAGTAAGATACAAAAATAAAAGAAAGTTAGCGTCACTAGAAATATCGCCATTAAAAGACCTAGACGTGTTTGTGTGTCTCTCTGAAAATAATAAGAAAAAGCATTAATAATTAAAATAAAATCATACGTCCGTTCTAGTCAATACCTACAAATATTCCCAGTTCCTGTTTGACATATTTTTCAAGACTAGACGATCACCAGTGTTAAAGAAATCACAGATTGCAGTTTGCCGGGAAGACGACCGTTGGACTGGGCAACAAATCGGGGTGACGCCGTTCAATTGCCGCTGAAAGATCCTGTCTCCACAGACCTACAAATTGATCCCATACACCGAATATCCTAGTCCAGATAACTTAAGTATTCCTATTATCTCCTACACATATTGAAAACGACAAATTAATTGACATATTTATAAATAGTACATCATATTTTCTTTAATTGATTAAATGATAATAATATATGTCGTAATATAAGATTTAGATATTCTATTTGAAAGATAAAGAAGAATACAGATTTTAATATAATTTAGTTTTAAATATTAGATTTGCTTTGTGTCTGTTTTGATCTCAATAATATATTAAATTTAGCATTAGTAAAATTTTATACTCGTTAATGTATCTATATCACTTTTAGTTCGTTAGTTATATTAACCTTAAATTCATCACCATATTTGTTTCAACACGTGACATGTATATTATAAATAATTCATTATAAGTATATTTTTCACTTACCTTTTTGTTTGGATAGTAATTTCATTAAAGTTGATATACATTAATTCGATATCTGACGTTTTATTTTGTAGTTTAGAATATAAACAATACCGTCAGTCTATCACTTTAGAATCAGTGAACTTTATGAGAGTTTGATTGGAGACACCGAACTTGCACTATTTAATTTGGACATATCTCAATGCCCTATCACAAGAGTCAACATTGTTCTTGAGTTTAGCCGGACCTTAATCACAACATACGCCCACTAATTAATACTTATAAGAAATTTTTATATCCGAACAGCTGTTTAAGGTTAAATTTATGGAGTTATTTACAAGCATGTACCTTTGTATCATGCGCATATAGTTCAATATTGTGCAACTCCATCTACATGCTATTTAAGTAACCTTTTTTTTAATTTTGAAATTGATAATTCACTAAATTTAATATAAAAATTACCAAGTTAATTTTAATTGATAACTTTGAATTTTGTATTTACTTACCTTTGACAAATAGGCAGCTCTTCCGTTCGGTTACAATACATAAAGAAATTCCCTTCAGCAATGGTACACTTGTCCTTCTTTCCACTCTTTAAAAGCTCCCAATCAATCTTGTTTCTGAATACCTTCAAAATAAGCGTGAACTACGGTATCAACCTTTTCTGCAGACGAAAACCTTCTACTCCACAAATTGCGTCTATGCCCAAAAATTGCCAAAAGTCACACATTACTAAATCAGGTGAGTACGGCGGATGTTCTATTATTTTTATATTTTTTCCAGCCAAAAACTGGAGAGTTAAAACTGCCGTATGGGACGATACATTAGCATAGTGGAGGATAATTCCCTTGTCTGGTACTCTACTAAACATGTCAGGCAAACATTTTTCAAAGTACCACTTAGCTACAACTGTCTTTTGTCCATCTAGCTTAATTGCGTTTACTAAGTCCATACCTCTGAAGAATACCCTATACATAACCTTTTTTATAGCTCGCTGCTTGTTAAACATTGTAAGAGTTATCTCATATTCGTGAATATATACACGACTCTTTTGGCGGGTAGGAAGGTCGAAAAAGGGAATATAAGTTTCGTCACCTTTCACTATTCTGGAAAAAAATTGATGCCCGCAATTATTTAAGAAATTTCATGCTTCGTGGCAAATTCTTACACACGCTCTTTTTTTTTGGAAGTTAGAAAGGTGTTGCAGCACAAAGCGACTTAACAATTTCTTTAAATGCAGGTGATTATATATGATTGTTTTAACAGCTGAAGATTCAATCTTGAGTTGATGCCTAGGCTTTATCGTCCGCTACAATTATTTTTTTAACAGCAGCAATGTTTTTGTTGGTAACAGCCGTAGGAGGACGCCCTGCTCCTTTTTGATGCTGAATAGAATTCCTTTCGCGTTCAAATTCCTTATAACATGGGTCAATTGCAGCCAACGAAGGTGGTTAGTCCACTAAAAACTAAATCTGAACTCTCTTTGCATTAACCTCTTTTAAAGTATACAAAAAAGGTTTAAGTATATCAATACGCTAAGTACGTACTACGCATTTGTTACAATTGAAACAGACATATAAAATACACATCTGTAACTGTAAACATGGACAACACACCTCGTATTTTCCAGCTTTTTACTTCTGCTTAAGATATATGTTTCTGCTATTACTATTAAGCGTCGTCAGTTAAGCTAGCATAAGTAATTTAAAAGCTTAAATCGCCTATAAGGTATAGGAAATTTCGTTCTATCAGGTAGCACCATATAATATAGTGACATCTGACGCACGAAAGAGACTATGCCGAAAATGGCAACCCTTCATTGCCGGCTAAGCCGGTACAGAAGGGAAGAATATACGTATATAGGTGTAAGTCCATTAACACGATGCCAGATGGCAGTAAATATACAAAAAATGTTTAAGTATATCAATACGTTAAGCACGTATTACGCATTTGTAATGGACTTACACCTATATACGTATTCTTCCCTTCTGTACCGGCTTAGCCGGTCAAGGGAAGGGTTGCCATTTTCGGCATGTCGCTTTCGTCCGTCAGATGTCACTATATTATATTGTGCTACCTGATAGGACGAAATTTGCTATACCTTATAGGAGATTTAAGCTTTTAAATTACTTCACTAGCTTAACTGACGACGCTTAATAGTAATAGCAGAAACATATGTCTTAAGCAGAAGTAAAAAGCTGGAAAATGTGAGGTGTGTTGTCCATGTTTACAGTTACAGATGTGTATTTTACATGTCTGTTTCATTTGTAACTCTTTTAAAGTAATAATAAATTATGATCCAAAAGTGCTCTTTGATTAATTCCATTTTATTTTACTTTTAAAAAATATGTAGCTGGGTTATAAACAACGTAAATTCAACAACAAAACTTCAAATGACAGATAAAGAGTTATTCTAAATAAACGCTGTTTGATTGTTCCTCACTGTCTACTAGATTTTCTAATTCTCAATAAATTTAGCTTAACCCTCCTATAAGTTTCCAATTTTCCAAGAAAATAAGCAGAACTTTTATTAAAATATCCAAAAATATCTAAAGTTTAAGTGATAGTTACACAACTGAATTATTGCTAAAATATTAAATAATGTCAACATAAGTTTAGAAATACTCCAAATATCTACTATATCAATATTTTATTCGAAATTGTACAAAATGCATATATAATAATAAGAATAAGAAAGTTAAACAATGTAATTCTTTGTATTTATATTTGTCTTTGTATAAAATTGTAAATATTTACAATTAAATGCTTTTCTAAATTCTCAACTAAAAATGATCTTCTGTGATCCGCCAATAATAGTTCGTATGCTGAAAAGCTTCGCTCAACGTCAACTGAAGCAATTGGCGCATATATATATATTTACAAATAATTGATAATCTCAATAATTTCATCGTAGTTTTGCTTGCAACAGACTGGATATTCTACAAAACTGACTAAAAACCTCGATTTTCTCTAGGACTTGTGTTAATTTAATTTTGAACCGCTCTCCCATGGTACCTCTCACATTATAAACTTTATTCTTCAAACTTTGAATCAATTCTGTCGATTCGCTGAGTTCAACGCCTTGAGTTTCAAGTTGTCGTAGTGTTTCACTAAGAAAACCATAGTTTGCTTTGATAAAAGCTATCTCTTGGCGCATTTGCTGTTTATCTAGCATATCTTTGCAATCTGCAATTGTTATCGAGTCGTTTGAAAAAGAGAGAATGAATACTCTTATCTGTTCAAAGGTATCTGTTCAAAGGTGTTCACGGCCCATCTTGTTATTATGGGTTGTGGTGGCACTGCCAGAGTAAGTAACTTATGTCTGTACGCTTGAGCCCTCAGCGGTGCTTTAATAAATACTTTTCTTGTCAAATTAATAAATGAATTAATATCTGGAAAAGTGTAAAGTATTTCTTGTATTACTCTGTTAAGATTCGGATCAAAAATCTTCAAATTTTGTGCTGACTTCACCATATATCTTGCAGCATCCGTTAACATCAGTCTTGGAAAGCATTCGGCAAATAAATACTCGTTTAACCATCGTCTATAAATCTTGTTATAGTTATTTGTTTTCTTCAATTCTTCTCTACCAATTAAAAAGGATTGGCTGGCGCAATTTTCTTTAAAATTGCAATAAATAAGTTGGAAATATAGCGTCGACAACTGCCTGTTGTCTCATCGACTACAAAATAAATATAATTTTCACCCATTAACCCCCCCCCCCCCCCACTTAAGAAGGCGTTACACAAGTCATAATGGAAACTATGCTGTTCTATATTTTTACTTGTTGAAGTAAACGATTGATTCAGAGCAGCTTGTGGTGCATTTTTAAATCTTGATATTTCTTTATGTAAATCAGTTCCTACATGCTGCGTGAATTGAAATTTTTTTTCGCTTCGAATCTACAATAATTAATTGCAGGTATTAAAATATGTAATTAAACGTAAACAAATTTAAACTTATAATTTTACTACAATACTTATTAAAACACTCTGCCATTATCTACACAAAATTCAGGATAATCTTTTATCCAGATCGACATACGTGAATATGATTTCAACATATTAAACGTAACAGAGTAAAATTACGTGTACATATACTTTAGAAAACTAACTAAACATATTTGGCGATATGACTGACCTATAGGTCAACCTCATTGCTCGTAGATTCATTGGAACTTCCCCGACTTGATAAATGCAAATCTGGGAATTCCCTCTATACGGAAATGTTCATGCTGGCTGTAATTTTGATATATGTATTATGAATAAATGGATATTTTTTATGGTGCATTTTAGAAATAAATTATAAAATATGAACAAATATGCAATTTTGTATGAAATATCCTCAAAGCAGTGTTTATATGCGACATGCAAAACAAAAGTAATCGCAAATGCTTTCTTTTTACGCAAGAATTTTGGTGTACATATAAATAAGAAATATGCATTTTCCTCTACTTATAATATTAAGAAGAATATGCTACTTTTGAAACTAACTTTGCTGGGAATCGAAGCCTAAGATTTCATTTTAGCAATACAGGACTAGTAAATACTTACATGGAATTACAGAAAATACATAATTAACCCTAGACCACTAACGTAATTAGCCTAACCATTAATAAGAAGAGGGGTTACGCGTAACCCCACATATTAAAAAAAAAAAGGATTCAATTTGTTTAAAATGAACTCTATTGCAATAAAACACTTTAGATACATTTTTGGCAAATATTGTATTCTAAAGAAAAATGAAAAAATTAAAATTTATTGACCAGTGTAATAGATAGTAATAATATTTTTTCCGCCACTTTAAAAATTCTGTGAGGAAATTTTATACGGTGTCTGAGCATCAAATCAATCTATATTCTGGAAACTATTTTTAATTATCGTACGTAGCAACTACGGAATACATATATATATATATATATATATATATATATATATATATATATATATATACATCACTCTATCGCTTTACAATTAGACTCATAGGATCATCTGGTGCCAAGGCAGACTGTATTATTTTCAAATAAAATGATAAAGAAATAAAAAAGTGTTCCCTTCATCAAACTAAATACTAATATTATTATATTATTGTATACCATCCAATTAATGAATTACATTCTTGAGATTAAAGTATACCTGTATCTTTAGCTTTAATGTATACAGGCTGGGCAAAAGGTACTGTATATCGCTTAGAACTTTTGAATGAGCACTTTAAATAAAAAATTTCTAATACAAAGAATGGTTCATATAATATTTGGCATTACTTGGTAGCATGCGTTTTTTTTGAGTTCAGTATTTTAATGTAAGAGAAACTAATCTTTTTCTTAAATAGCGTGATGTATTTTGTTTTACATATTTGAAAAACATTTTTTTCGTGAATATAATGATATGCAACTTATAGGGAGTGGTATAAGAAAACTTTCAAGAAAATGGTCAAAAACCTTTAAAATTTCGAGTGACAGCTCAGTTGTCTTGATTTAATAAGTTGTTCTGTTTTTAAATGCTAACATAACATAATATAAAAAAACTCGACAACTGCGCGTAATCGATAAAATTTTGAAGGTTAATTTACGTAAAAAATGGAAAAGGTATCAGAAAAAGAACAAATTGAAGTTTTGATTATGGTTTGTTACTGTAATAGGAAACGTATAATATGTATCCTGAGAGGATGTCGATTAACCAAACAACTGCAAGCCGTATTGCAAAACGGTTTAATGAGACGGGTACCGCTAAACACGCTCCAAAAACCGGCAGACCAAAAACAGTAACTGAAGGAGATAAGGCTCTGAACGTATTATTAGATGTTGCTGAGAATACCAGAATTTCTACCTGAATTCTAGCATTAAATAATATGTGCCCAAAATCCATTTGTAAAATTTAAAAAAAATAGAAGACCTTTTAAAATACATCTTCTACATGAACTGATTGATGATGATTTCGATAGAAGAAGTCAATTCTGTGAAGTTATGTTGGAAAGAGAAACTAATTTTCAGTTCTTCCAAAATATTTAATTTTCTGATGAAGCAAAATGTTATTTAAATGGCTTAATAAATCAGATAATAAATTCATGGTTGGGCATAATTTTCATCAATATTATTGGCCCATTTTTCATCGAAGGAAATTTAACCTCTGAAAGTTACTTGCGTTTGTTGCAAAATCATATGATTTCAACAGGATCGTGTTCTACCTCATTATGGAGCAGTAGTAAGAGAGTGCATAAATGAGGTGTTTCTTGGCAGGTAGAAAAAATCGGTAGAAGAGGTCCTATCGAATGGCCTGATAAGTTTCCAGATTTAAATCATTTGGATTTTTTTATGTGGGACCATTTAAAAATTGAAGTCTACCGAATGCAATCCAATAATCTCGAGGATTTACAGCTTAGAATTCAGACTAAAGCCAATAGAATTTCACAAATTGCGCTCCAAAATGTTTTCCAAGAGTTTAGAGACGGATTAGATTTGGCAGTATGTGATGCCAATTTTGAGAACTTAAACAATTAATTTTGTCAAGCTCTTTATTTTTTTCTAGTTTCTAAATTAACTCACCGTTTTTGTTTGTACATTAAAATAACACTTCATTTTAACAATTTTTTTTGTTCATTTCATTAAAACTTTATAATTTGACAATTAAAAAGGCTTTTGACAATTTTCTTGAAAATTTTCTTATACAACCCACTATAAATTGCATATCATTATATTCACGATGAAAATGTCTTTTAAATATGTAAAAAAGAAAATACATGACGCTGTTTAAGAAAAAAAAAATAGTTGGCCTTGCATTAAAATAGTGAACTCAAAAAAGACACGAATGCTACATAGTGATGCCAAATATTGTATAAACCATCTTTTTTTATGAGAAACTTTTTGATTAAATTTTTCATTCAAAAGTTGTAAGCGATATACAGTACTTTTTCCCCAGCCTATATACAAAATGCCTAAACTAAAAATAAACCCTAAGATGTATGTCGACATTGTTTCCAGACTAATAAAAGGTACCTGCAATACAGTGAGGAAACTATATCATTGTTATTAGCTTTGCTACTTGCTAAAAGAGCATGGAGTCTGTCCAACATTTACATTAATATACCTATCAGCATGTTTGCTGTTTTGAAAGGAAAACCTTTGGTTAGATAACGTCAAATTTTGTGGGGAAAAAAATTTAGGATATAAATTCTGTAATCCCTGGAAAAATGAAGCATTCAAATTAACCCACTGCTGTGCAAAACAAATGTATGTACTCGTAAATATCGTTTTCGGATAGATAATAGAGAGCGGAAAATGCAAATTCTTAGCGAAAGCATAAAAAAATGGACTCCGTTTTAATTAAAATAACGCACTGCGACCAATTTGATAATTAAGAGAGGTAAATCATTGACTATATGTCCACATATAATAAATAATAAGCACTAGATTACACGATTACATAATGTATATTATTTTCAATTTTTAGAGATAGAAAAAGGACATTCTTTTACTAATGTTCAACAAATATTTTTTGCTAGTTTCAGTACAAAGTATGGTAGAAAAGTAACCATTTTTAACCCTAGAATACGGGACTGTGTTTGCCAAACGTAATTACGGGACTATCGTAAATTTTACAACTCAATAAAAAAAAACAAAATTGCCTTATCATACTTTATGTTAAACAAATCCAAAAAAAAGATAACGTTCTTCATTATCAGAACAAACGTTTAAAATTATAAAACCAACATATTTTATTATTTTTCACAACATACGGTGCAAATATCTCTTCGGTGTTCGCCGCAAATTGGATTTTTGCGCTCCATACAATAATTAGTGGCCATGCGCCTCTTTTTGCTTGGACAGTAGAAACAGGTCTTCCTCTTCTTGTCTTGGGGTGTGTTCACAACGTTTTCTTTTGATATACCAAGGATTTGAGCTATGTCTTGCCGAAGATATCGACGTAAAGTTTTGCTGTTATATCTATACTGCATCCATGGTTTGGCAAGGCAAAGACTTAAATCAATCATATATTGATATCTTGAAATAGGTTTTTCGCCTTTTTTTAACGTATTAAAAGTGTAAATAACATAAGAGTTTATGCTGGCCATACTTATAATTCCATACAACACACATAATGGCCATCTCTGTGTTTTTCTGCTCGAACTCATATTTGAACACATTTGGCCAAAGGTGTCCACACCTGATTTAGTCTCATTAAAGTTATGAATTATTGTTGGCTTACCGGTTTCTTCTACGATCTCTGCTTTCTCATGCATAGTTGAAAGTAGCAAAACTAATTTGTTTTTCTTTGGCATGTAAGATAATAATGTCTTTTGTTGATCGAAACAAAACATTGACGTATTTGCGTTTCGACTATTTCCATCCAAGAACTCCTTGGGTATCTCTTTTTTATTTTTGCGTATAGTTCCTATCATAGTTAATTTGTAAGGATTTTGTAGCAACTGGTGAGCAAGGGAAACCGATGTGAACCAATTCATGTTTACTAATGAGCCATTAAAACTGCCTCAAACACAAACAAAATTAGTATCATTGAATAGGTTTTTTCGATACCTTTTAAAAGAGGTGTCGCTTGCCGTAGCGTTCCATTTAAAATTATTGGTCACAATGGCCTTGTGACGTCATCTATGACGATTTCGTCATCTATCATCACTAGTAGGGAAGTTTATAACCTATAATATTCAGTTTCCAAATTTCACTTGTGTATGTATAATCGTTCCAAAGATAAGAGGGGGGAGGGGACTTTTGAGAAGCACCGTATATACAGGGTGTTACAAAAATTTAGGGCTGGCTATACATAGACGGTTTCTACAACTAAAAATAAGCAAAAAAGTTTAAATAAATTTGTGTCCTATAATGTTTCGTTACTGATTTACGGCCACTTGAAGTTTTCGTATTGCATGTCCGACATGTGTGTATCTCGTCACAAATTATCGCGAAGACGCGAAGCGTTCGCATTGCATGTTTGAACAAGTCGCCGACAAGTGAGTAACTTATGTTAATCATATTCAGTAGGCAGTCCGTGTTTTTTGCTGTCAGTCGTGAAAGTTGATTAAGTCATTTGTGATTAGTACTGTTTTCTAATTAATAGTATAAAATGGCAGATTATTCTTTCGAAGAGATGTCCGACATGCATTTAATGTATGGTTTGGCACATTGCAACAGAGCAGAAGCAAGAAGACTTTACGCAAAATATTTCCCAAACCGACGTTTACCAAATGAAAAAACTTTCGAAAGGCTTCATATTAGATTAAGAGAAACAGGATCATTCAAACCAGTAGTCCGAGATCGCGGCAGACCACGAACCACAAGAAATTTGGAATAGGAGGAATGTTTGTTGGATCGTGTTGAAGAAAATGCAGATGCTAGTACTCGAAGAATGGCATTGGCGGAAGATGTCGATCATGTGAGTGTATGGCGTATTTTAAGAACTAATCAGCTTTTTCCTTACCACCTGCAAAGAGTACAGGGACTTAGTGAGAATGATTTCCCATCACGAGAAGCTAACTGTGTTTGGTTGTTACGGACATGCGCCGCCGATCATCTCTTTCTGTCGTGTGTGCTCTTTAGTGATGAAGCAGGCTTTACAAGAGATGGTATCGTCAATATTCATAATTTACACCAGTGGCAACAAGAAAACCCTCATGCTATTATTCAGTCCAGACATCAAGCGCAGTTTTCATTTAGTGTGTGGGCCGGAATTATTAACGAATTTGTGATTGGTCCTTTTGTACTTCCACCACGACTTACTGGGCAGAATTATCGTTATTTTTTAGAAAACGACTTAGCAGGTTTGCTGGACGATGTTCCACTAAATGTTAGAGGACGCATGTGGTTCATGCACGACGGTGCACCGGCTCACTTCAGTCACACAGCACGCGAATTTTTAAATGCCGTATATCCTGGAAGATGGATTGGTCGCGGTGGACCTGTAGCATGGCCTGCACGGTCTCCAGATTTAAATCCAATAGATTTTTACGTATGGGGGGACATTTAAAGTCTATGGTATATTCTACTCCAATTCAAAATATTGAAGATCTACAACGTATAGTGGAAGATGGATGCCACCAAATTCGAAATACACCAGGAATTTTTCAGCGCGTGAGGCAGTCTATGATACGACGAGCTGAAGCTTGTGTTGCTTCCCGTGGAGGTCATTTTGAACATTTACTATAAGAAACATAAGAAGCTCCCGTTTTCTGTAACCTTTTCTAAAATAAAAAGAAAAAGCCTCAAGTGGCCGTAACTCAGTAACGAACCATTTTAGGACATAAATTTATTTAAACTTTTTTGCTTATTTTTAGTTTTTGAAACCGTCTTTGTATAGCCAGCGCTACATTTTTGTAACACCCTGTATATATATATATATATACATTGAAAAAATAATAAATATTGAAAATATTGAAATTATGCAAACCGTTTGAAAAGAGATGAACATAATTCCGGTGCAAAGGTTTTGCCGCTTTGTTGAAAATATTCTATAAAAAAATGAGAAATGCCTGTATCAATTTTCATCGAAAAAAATGTACCTAATTTTCCACAAATAAAATTGTAACAAATTACGTTATTTTTAAATTGTCGTCCTTTTCTTATAATTTTCTGTTGTAATGCTTCAATAACTGTATGAACACAGGCGTTAATTAAAATTAGACAACAATATAATATGGGCCAGGCAGAGAAATTTCATATTATAGCCAAGCAAACAGTTCAATGCCGAGGCGCTAGCCGAAGCAGTAGAATGTGTTTGAGGCAATTAATATGCTTTCGCTGCCGTGCATTATATAAATTTTTTTTTAAAACTTTTAATTAGAATATTTCTTTGTAATTTTGTAAATGATTTTTAGGTGAGGTTCAAATGACAGAGTACACATTTAATTCTCTTTTTTAATGATAATGTTGCAATTTAGCGTTTTAGGTTAGTTGTCAGAACGAATTTACGATACATACCAGGCAGAATACATAGAGGGAGACACTCTTCCAACGTTATTTAAATGTGTTTAGTTCAGCGCTGGCGTACAATAATAACTACAAAACTACCACCGGGTTAAAATGTACTCTTTCAATACATGGTTGTGGATAGTATAATATAGAAATTATTATACACTTAAAGAAAAATATTTACTTATATTAATTATTGTAAAATTAACTCGTTTTAAATTTGCCATAATTTTAATATACCTTGATGATAAAATAGTTTCTTAACATCTGAAATAATTAGTGAACAAAATCCAAGAAGTGGATAAGAAATTATAGTTTAGGGAAAATACTAAAAAGCTCTACACTTAAACCAGGCAAATATACTAGTACAAACCGACAGAAGTAGACGGCGAGAGCTCTTAGTTTTCTTGCCCTGGAGAGGTTATTGTTATATTGTCAAGAGGTTGACGAAAATTGAGGAACGTAATAAAACCAGACACTTAACTTTATTTAGGGCTACAATCGCTAACATAATTATACAATAGTTTCTCTGACTAACTGTAATTAAAACTTTAGTAAAGCAAGTAAATGGGTTTATATTAAATTAATAATTATATAAAGTGTTATGACATCAATTTGAGTACATACTTCTTAATGAACTTACTTTACTTAACAATTACTGTTCATATTTAGAATCTACAAGTGAATCACCAAAATATTAAGAAACAATATATTACCAGTGTCTGTCGAGCTTATATAAAAATTTATTAGTTATTTAATCCATAATTAAAAAAATTTAAAATTAAAGTCAGTATATTGTCTATTTTTAAAATAGCACGCTATTGCTGAAATCTAGTAGTAAGATCTGAAGGTCTGAATCATTTCAACCTATGCACTTCATTTACATTCACAAACAGTTAATTGGTTAATTGGTCAACGATAACACGAAGCACTTTGTTCTGTTGTGGCTCATAATTGAAGCCGAGTTCATGCAAATTTAAGTATAGATTTGTATCGAAGAATTTAGATTCCCTGCTTGTTAGTGAATGCATTTGTCTAAATTTATGTCCAAGCTGAGTTTTCTTGGTTATTATATGTTCGTCCAAGTTACTTTCTCATCAAAGTATATACCAAGATACTTTACTTCATTGAATTGCGGAAGCTTCAATTTAACAGGTGAAAGTAGATCTGTTCATAGTGAAGATAGTAGGAGTGGATTCGTCAGTCCTTATTTCCATTTTCTTAACCACGTTAAGCTTTCCTCTAGATTTTTTGAAGATTTCTTGTTGCCTGTTCAGGATTTGTCTGTGATGCTAAGATGACAATGTCATCAGCAAACGTGGCAGCTGTAGTTAGCCTGGCCATATAGACCAGGTATAGACAGACCCTCGTAAAAACCTTATCAGACGCCTGACTTACATCTAACAGTGCAGCATAGCAATGTCTCCGTTTATCAAGTTTTAAGATTGTTAATTACATTAAATTGCCTATGTATCTATTCGATAGTGCCATACTTGGCATGATTTTTGTTCTTTAAATAAAAGTTTTTAATTTTTTAAGTAAATCTTTTTGAAGACTTGATAGAATAAGAAACAAGTTTCTTAGTCTATGCAACGTGATCTGATTTGGTGTTTTACCAGGCTTAGGAGTTATTATTACTTCAAGTGTAGATTCTAAACATGAAAGGTTCGTAGTATAGCATTGTAAGTAAAAGTAGTAAAGTTTAAACATTTTTCGAATAATTTCTGGGTTTTGCCTGAGCTTAAATCGAATTCAGGTGCTTTCTTTATATTTGTTTCATTCATCATCATGTGTTTAACTTTACGTATGCTAATCTTTAATTAGAAAATATAGTCGGCACGGCATTTCCAAGTAATCCATGATTTATTTTTCTTCTGTAGCTGGTGTCGTCGAGTTAAATGGTTGAAATACCTTTTCAAGGCCTTTGGCGAATGCTTCCGCTTTTTCGCAGGTTTTCACACCAATTTACTATTACTGGTTTTTACAAAAGATTTTGTTTGTCGTGATTATTTAAACATTTACCGGCTTTCCACACAGAAAAATATGTTGCGTCTGTCAAGGCAAGCGTTTCCAGATGCTTTTGAATGTATTTATTTTAATTATCAGAAAGAATTTTTTGCAAACCCTTTGCTTTATTTAATTTATTTTAATTTACTCAGTTCGCATCCTCGGCCATTGCCTTCAAAGCTTCTTTTATGAAATTTTATCTGGATTTGTATATGGAATTATATTATTTTCGTAGGTAGCAACTACATTCGGCGTTGCTCACCACGTTACTTCTTGAATACTTGAATACTAGTTATATTTTCCATCGCATTGTCAATTTCTTTTTCAGTCGTAAAAGGTATATTTAGAGAAGTTTTCTCTCGCGTTGGTTATCTGTAAAGTGTTAATTAGAAGAAAGGCAAATTAATGTCTTCTAACTTTATCAGTGCTTAAAATCGTAATTTTGTACGGGTTTCCTAGTTAAATAATTCTTTTACCTGTGCTTTGAGTGTCGTTTACACCTTTTAAATAATATGCTTTGACATTAATAGTACATGTGCCGTACATGAGAATTAGATGGACACAAACAAGCGATATACATATTGCTATGAATAGTGGTTTGAAAACTTATCACGCCACCATCCACAACTAGTTTTCCCAACTAGGTTTCTCAGCCGGTGACTTTTCAAATATGAGACTTTTAACTTCTCGGGTTCCACTCAGGAAAGACGTGTAAATACTAAAATGTGAGTTGAGCGCCAGTGAAATGTTCACAAAAATTTATTTACTTATTTTAAATAAGTTAAGTTAGAACAGCAATATAGGTATGATTAAATGAAACAAACGCAGGATAAAAATTAAAATGAATATTTAATACAAAATAAAAAAAATAAAAAATATATCTTTACAAAGTATAAAGATGCTGTATTATACAAAAATACTTGAGGTAAAAACATTCATTGAAAATTGACAGCTAAATGAATGGAAAACATCCTCTAAATGACACCGATCAAAACTTATCTAAAAATAATCAAGCTTAATATTAATTTCTCCCCAGAGAACAACACTGTATAATCAGATACTGATACACGAACAAAAACTTACACGTGTTCTTTAGACACGCACAAAAACCCTTGAATTCTCTCGAACAAACTTTTCAATTATAATTTTTTTACAAAGAAATGTTAATAATAAACTGTATTACCTGTATTTCTAATAATAAATTCTCTTAATTACAAGCTTGAATACAATAGAAATATACTTATAGTAATTTTATATACTATGACGACGTCATATAATTTTAATTCTACTTACAAGAAAAAAATATGTGGAGACACTTATGAACAAATAAGGTGCATAATCAATTTAAACATCAATAATACAACGAGAAATTTATCTCTAAAAATATCTGGACTTTAATAACAATATAACAAAATCACTTTCAATCAAACCGAATTAATTAATATATTTAAATATATTTCACAAATCAAGCAACCTTCTTAATCAATGGATAAATTACGTTTGCCCTCGAAAATTGACCTGAACTTTCACATGAGAGCGATCCCGAATAACAAGTTTTTCAATCTCGTTAAATTTTTATACATTTTGAATATACAACTCTATCCAAAATAATTGTACATTTTTAAATTAAATTATTTTTAATGAAAAATTCATAGCAATATTTGTGCGATTACTCAATTTCTGCAAAGTCATTTCGATTCTATAAATGAATGCACATCGTTTTAATGTAGTACGTAGTTATTTGTGATATAGTACGAGTTGTTGACTAGTTAATTTAGCCTTGGATTAGTGAAATTTAAAAGGAAAGAGGTTGTATATTGGTAGTATGTTTTCTTAGCCGTCGATTTCCTTTTAGAAAATAATGAAATATTGGATAACTGGAATATTCTTTCAAATATTGTTTTTTACTCGTATGACCTAGGAACAGCTCTAATAAAAATGCAAATGGAGCACGATTCTACCTCATTTTTGCTCTTGTTTTAAGTCTAAGTGATTTATTCCATGGTTTTATGGTGAAGAATTGTCTTAATAGTTAGATTTTGATAAAACAGACTTTCTGTTTGCAATAGCGGTTTTTAAGTTCAAAGTAATCTGGTAAAAGTAACGAGGTATTGTCCTACCGTTATTTTATCGTGAATAGTCACGGATTTAAGAAAATTTTTTCCGGCCATGTGTTGAATAGACAACGAAAATCTTTGAACAAGAGCAAAATTGGCATGGGCGCTAACATCCCAAAAAAAAATTGAGCAAACGTATGTAATCATCTTCCGAACATCCTAGAACGACCAGTATGCTGAAAATTTTCCTTCAAATAAACTTACTGTGGACCACGAGGTCGACGTTTTTTTAAGGAGAATTTCATAAGATAGTACTTATTTTAAATTTATTTGTGGGAGACTCCGATATAATTAATCGTCATCGTCACACGGAGAAATTGTATAAATTTTGTACATATATAAATATATAAATTACTTAATTATTTCTTTTCTGTAAAGATATTGGTGTTATTCAATTTAGTATAAATTTGCCTTTTGCTTTTTGTAGTGGACAATATGTAACCGATTCAATTATTCAAGGTTTTTTTTTTATTACGTAAGAATAATTTCTACATATACTGTGTGGAAACATAAATTTTAGGATTAATTTTGATAATATAATTTTTGTAATTATTATCATTGAAATTACTGAACAGTTCATTTTGTATTATAATTACTATATTTCTGCATATACAGTGTGGACAAGTCTTAATAGATCTATTTTGGTATAAATTTTTATAACTTGAAATTTACGCAATTAAATAATTAATTGTGTGTTATATAATTAATTGTTACATATACAATGTGTGTCAATATCTATGTAAGGTTTATTAAAGAACATTGATAAATTATTATGCAATTTCTAGATTAAGACTCATAGTTAATTTAATCGTTTTCCATATTGGTCAAATCATTCTCGACATTGACCTTAATTTTTTATTAAATCTTGTGATCTTATTTTATTTAAAATTTATCTAAAACACCTGATTTAAGGTGCACATATTTTAACCTCACATATAAGTCAATATATTGTCTGCACTTTAAATTATTTAAATTCATATATTATACTGGGTGAGTGTTTTACTCATGACCAGAATTTATAACTTGAATTTTGTTATTAAGAAATATATCACTACTTCAATGTCAACGCTTTGATCAAATTTAAATATAGTTTTTTTTATTCATTAAAATCTAAATCTTTTCTAAATAATTTTAATATTCTATTGTGACGTTGGTTAGCCAAGTTGGTATAACCGTTTTATTTTTACATTGGGCACGATATCCCTTTGTTTGTTGTGTTCATTTTAGTATACAGTAAATCCTTATTGTTATTGTTTTAAACTTGGTTGTTTTATTTGGTTTAGCAACGATACACGTAGTTACCTAGATTTATTCAATTTACTATCGACAGAGTCTTTCTCTGTTACGGCTAAAGGTATAAACATTGTGGCACGCTTAAGATATAAGAACTCCCCCTCCACTTGCCTCTAAGCTGAGCTGGTCTTTTGCCGAAAGATCTTCGGGGCAGTCATGTATTGAGGTAAATTGGGTAAGTCATAAGGAGTAGGTATTACACAAGTAGGCGCAAGACTAGTGCTCGTGGGGGCATATAGCAACTTTCATAATACTTCCCGTGTCTACCGTACTGAGTGTATTTTTTAACTTGAAGCTTTCAATTATCTCGGAAAACAAGCAGTTCATGAAAAAAAGTCCAGACTTAAAATTTTATAATTCAGAGGAAGGAAATACATTAGTACTAGAATTACTCTTTGTTTCTCTTTCTCTCCCACCATTTAGGTGGGGCGTATATTTGATAACAGATTCGAATTCTACTGGAAAAGATACGTTGGATTTTCAGGCAACATTTTTTTCAATTTATGACGGATGACGGTGCGATCGATGAAATTCAATATTTTTCAATTTTTCGCACTGCGAACCTATGCATACGATTTTGCAATTCGTTTTTAATAAAAAGAATACATATCACCAAAAACGACTTATCAAGAAAGCACTATTATCGTCACTCAGTAACGGACAAAGGACATAGAGTATTTACATCACTGAATTCAGAAAAAAAATTATATTTCCAAAGATACCAAATTCTTGCACTATTGCTACAAAAAAAAATCAAATAATTCTTGCATTTCAAGTATAGTGTTACGCTTCATATATATAAGAATGTTTAATTCTAGTTATAAATTATATTTCTTTAAATATTCCGTATTTTAAAATATTAAATTTCACTTAGACATTTTTCTGTGTACATATTCGTTTGCAAATAGAAAGTCTTCTTTTGTTCTCGGTAGCCTATAGACCCTTCGAGATCTACCCGACTTGTCACCAAGGCATCTTAACGGTTACTTTGAGTTCTTTATACATTTCGTTTTTAAACTTTAGTTATTAACTTAATTACGTACGTCTCCTTTACTATATTGTGTCGCATAGCGTTTTGAAACTTGTCTCACAAGGAATACTTTAATGATATCTGCGTCATCGATATCACAACTTTTCAGCTCGGGCTTTTGATTAATTCATTAGTCAAGACATCGACACCGTCGCTCCTTTTCTCTCAACTTAGGGGTAACAAAAGACAAACCTTTTGTAGACCAGTGTTCGCTCCTGCACGAATTCTCCTTCTGTTCAGATCCTTCGTAAGTTAAACATCTTACTCGCCGTAATGTTCAAATACCGGCTATGATGCATGTGCCCCTGCATCTTCGCTTCTAAGATAATCTGTATTGTTCTATATATATTATTCGTTTAAACTAATCCACATTAATTTAATTGATTTGACTAATTAGTTTCTCATTCCGACGGCCAAACATCGCTCTCCGTACTTGTCCAAGTATATCTTCGCCCACCTCGTGGACGAATATCCCCTCGCATCTGAAAGGTAACTCTGTATTGTTCGACACAGAAGCTATTTTATATCGCTCATAATTAATTCACATTTAATTCACTGCTTAATTTAGCATTCGTTTCAGTATAATTTTGTGTCTTAATTTTTAATTATTTATTCAACGTTCCTTGTGTATATTACTTTTATTTAGTTACTATTAAATAAATTAGTCTCAATTTCGTATGTAAATAATAAATACAAACTTTAAGGACAACGCTCCAGTGTTTTATTTAATTAGTAAGCTGTAATATATTTATTTATTTTAAGTATTATCACACACGTCCTGAACCTTTGATGCAACTTCACCAACACCACAATTATTTAATTCAAATAATACATTTTATTATTAGCAACCACAGCCAACCACAGCGCTTGTTAGTAATAATACGATAAGAACAAAAATAAAATATAGCCAAAAACATCAAAACATTTCCTTATATCCGTACACAAAATTCATATCTCGACCCGTTCAGCAATTTTCCGTAATACTGAAGTTGGGGCTCTTTGTAGGCATATAACTATCAACCGAAACAAATTCAGTTAAATCTACAATTTCGTTACGAACTGTAGAAAAGAGTTGAGCAAGGAGTATTTCGCCTTCTTCATCAAAAAAACTTCTTGGATATTGGAGAATCAGCGCTTAGAAAAACATTTTTCAAACAGCTGTAATCCATATAAGTCCATTGGTTAAATTTATGTTTTTTTCAGAATTCTCAAAATCACTTTCACTGTCAATAAACGTTAGAATCTTTTTAATCAAAAAATTTCGGTAAATCAACTTCGGTAAAGAAATTCTGAATTATTCGTTGATCTAAGGGCTGATAATACAAAGTGGTATTTGGCGGAAGCAAGACTAGTTTAACATTTTATAACGGAACTTTTGAATGTAACGTGGTATTATCCAAGAAAATATGCAATTTTCTATTTTGGTTTTTCGTTTTATTATAAAATTTATGCAGCCAACTTGTTGTCATCCAAACCTTTTTGTTAGAAACCCATTCTAAGGGTAATTTTTCAATATGATTACTTAATGGACCTTCTTTCTCACCTTCCATATATGCACATAGTATAATAGTCAAACGTTGTTTTGCTATGTTCTTCCCTGCAGAATTCTCATTCTTAATGCAAATGTTTTATTTGGCATGCCGCGGTAATAGAGACCTGTCTCGTAAGCATTATAGACATCTCAAGAAGAATAATTCCTTTAAATAAACGGTAGCTTGGTTTTCCAGTCCTCTATATCGTTCAAATTAACCTCTGCGGACTCACCAGAAATAGATTTAAAAGTTATACTGTGTCGCCGGCAGTAACATTCCAAATATACAATTGAGGCTGCGAAATTTTCAATTTTTAAATTGCTTGCTGCCTTCAGTGCTTTTTGTTTAAGTAGCACCCCGGATATTGGAATTGCTTTATTTCTGGCTTTGCAAAATCAATTGTAGACAACTAGATCTACTGCTAATCCTTCCGCTTTTCCTCCAAGTTAACACCTTCCTCAGCCATCTTTTTTTAATTCACCTTTATTTTTCATAATATCGTTAATTTGTTTTTTTCCAACCCAATATTTATCGGCCAACTTTCGCGAACTTAACGGATACGTTTTACTTTCGGCGATTATATTTATTTTGTCTTTTAGCGACAAACGTTTTCTTTTTAGCGAGTAGTTAAGAACCTTTCGAATACGGAGACAACTTTAAATTAAACAAGTAACCGAAAGACTCTTCGCATACGGAGATAATTTTAAATTGATAAAGTAACTGAAGGAGCACATTATGTGTATACTTGTAGAAATGAAGGCGATCTCTGTTTGATCCGACATCAACATGTACGTATTGTGCCGGAAGTTTGCTTGCGGGGTGTTGGGGACTGAAATCGCATTCATTTCTAAAAATTCAATTTAATTATACTAGTGTACATACTAAGAATACATAATTATGGGTAATTTCGCACAAATACGAAATAATATTAAGTATTTACATCAATAAAGATACATCATAAATAGTCCGCCAGATTTCGGCACGTAAATTGCTATGAAAACAAGTGTTAAAAATTTGGGATGTATTTGGCCGAGATCTTTTTATTAAGGTGGCCGAAAATAGCAGGTATATGGGAATTTCCTTACAGGCGATTCGGGGAATTTTGAAACTGTCCGTTACCTCAGGTGGCCGTTTTAGACAGGTGACCGTTAACACACGTTTAACTGTATAGCAAAATACTTCATATCTAACCCGTTCAATTTTGCATTTGGAAATGCTGTAGCGTCGTTGACGGTTATTATGACACCATACTTCATACTTCATATCCATCTTTATTATATATCGATAAAAGAATTCCGTTATACAAGAATGTACATATCCATAAGCAGTACATAATTTACTCAAAGTAAAATTTAGTACATAACATGAAATTTTCTGCGATAATTATTACCTATTATTATTATTTTCTTCTCTAATAAACTGACTAAATATCCATATAAGGTAAATAGTTTGAAACATCCATTATGTTAGTACTGGTTCTTGTTCTAAGTTTGTGTTTAACTTTCTGAAAGTTTAATTTAAGTCCCAGGATAGCAAGTCTTACGAATTTCACAGTTACTTTATTGACAAGTAAATTACTCAAATAGATGTCAGCAAATATTTCGCAAAGAACGTTGTATTTTGCCTTATAAGTAAATTTTATACTTTCTTCACGATTTATGATATACGGAGGCGGATTAATATATAAGTGAGTAGTGAGTAGTGAGGATAGAAAACGTTTTAAACTGCAATCGGTAATTTCAAGTATTTCGTAGCATGCAAACTTTCATTTTCCTGAGTATCGTCATCGAGCAACAATGTTATTTGTCATGAGTTCGATTTCTGAGATGCATACCAAGCGATGATCCTTGATAGAATTTTTAACGCTGAAAGGTTGCGCGCCCATCGAAATTTACAGTAGCTTGAGACCTGTTTATGGAAGCGATTATATGAATGCGAAGAATGTTCTCCAGTGTATCCGACGTACAAAATTTTATCATGAAGTCGATACCAGTGAACAGAAGTGAGTTCTCCTTCTTCTCCTTCTCGTCTTACACCTTTAATAGATATGGAAAAAATAGTTCGAGAGGTTGCTGAGCGCGAGAAACGAAAGCATAATATTATTGTCTATGGTTCACCCGAACTTGCTTCTACGAGGGAGGATCAAAAGGTTCTCGATACTACTTTAGTACAAGACATCCTTACGTTCTTACCTGTTACATGTAATATCATTTCCACCACACGCTTGGGTAAGTTTGATCTGGCTGCCAAGAATCGAAGGCGTCCGATTAAAATTCAGTTGCCATCTGAGGGTGATGTTTTATCTGTTGTCAAAAATTGAAAATGTCTGATTTTTCCAATATTTCTGTTTCCCGTGATTCTACTCAAATGCAAAAAGTATAAGTCTGGCGTTCCTACCATTATACAGTTGAGTCCGGAAAACTAGATACGTCCAACGGTAACATCTCTACCAATTTCAATATCTACTATCAGAATACACGCGGACTTCGTACTAAAACCCATGATGCGTACATTAATATTTTGAATTCTAACTTTGATGTGTTCATTTTCACGGAAACTTGGCTTAATTCTTCTGTAAGAAGTGCCGAAATTCCAAAAAATCCTTATGGAAAATATGTAAAATGTGAACAGGTAGATGGCTTATAATGTGTATTTTAAGAACAAAGTTAATATATCCAAAACAGCTGCTGTTCGTCAAACTTCAAGATAAGTAGGGATTAGTGGGAATACTATGTTTGACATTGTTATGGAAATTGAAATGTCTGAAGTTACACATTCTCCTTTAAGAAAACAAAGTTGCCGAGATGCTTACAATAAATTGGATGAGGTATCAAAAAATATGATTAGAAGGCACGGTCATTCATTTTTTTTTAATGAGTTACCGACTTGCACCAAAATATGTGAAGCTACCAGTTTACCTCCTCTAAAACGAACATCACTTTGGAGAATCCTAAAAAAAGCTAGGATTCAAGTGGGGAAAACACACCCAAAACAACTAATATTGAACGAAATGATATCTTATGGAGACCTCGTTATCTGACAAGTATAACAAAGTTTAGTACAAAAGGGAGAAAAATCTATTATTTAGATGAAACATGGTTGAATGAAGGTTACATAAAAGCAAAAATATGGAAAGATACAATGGTACTTAATCCAAGGTAAGCATTTGTTGAAGGTCTTTCTACTGGTTTAAAAGATCCATCTGGCAAAGGAAAGCGACTAATTGTACTTCACATTGGCAGCGAAACTAGTTTTATGAATAGGGGTTTATTATTATTTGAATCCAAGAAAACTGGAGATTATCATGAAGATATTAATAGTGAGGTGTTTATCGCATGGATACAAAAAATATTACCGGCTCTTGAGCCCAATTGTGTTATAGTAATGGACAAGAGGCCCTATCATTCTACTAAAACAGAAAAATCACTACTTCATCATGGAAAAAGGAGGCACTTTTTGAATGGCTTTTAATAAAAGGAATTTTAGTTGATAATACTATGCTAAAGATTGAATTGTTTGAGCTTGTAAAAAATTACGTATCCTGTCATCCAGTTTCAGACGAGATCGATGAAATAAGTAGAGAAAGTGGTCATACAGTTTTACGTTTCCCTCCACATCATTGTAATCTGAACCCCTTTGAACTTGTATGGGCTCAAGTTAAGCATCATGTTGCAGACAATAATAAGACATTTAAATTGGATGAAGTAAGAAATTTATTATTATAAGAATTAGACATGGTTGATGCTGACGTATGGAAAAATAGCATTCATCCATGTTACAAAAGAAGAAAACAAGATGTACGATTTAGATAATATTGTTGAAAATGTGTTTTCATTAGATTCAGGTTCTGATCTTGAAGATGAGTAGTTCTCAATATATATTCGTAAACAATATGCAATATAGTGAACTGTGGTTTATTAAGTTTAGTTAGATAAAATTACATGTGCATGTAATGTGTTAGATATAATTATACTTATAAATTATATAGTTTAATAAATATAGTGAATATTGTGAATAAAGTGTAAATGAAATATAATTATATAATAATTCTACCATATAAATTCATGGGATTATAAGTTGTTTCAAGTCCTCAGAAATTGTTCGACAATCTGGGTGTCAAGTATCTACCAGATATTGTGATACTGTGTGAAATGACTATATAATATGTTTAATGTAATTATCTAAGTGTAGGTAAAAGATTTAATGTAGATTATGCTAATAACAGGTTTTACACTTATGGTGTCAGACATTTACGAAAAAGATTGCTTTTGCTGAACACACGGAGTTTCTTTTTATTTATTCTTATTCTTCATTTTTTTTATTAATAAAGAAATTATATTATTTATATAAAATATATAAAACACACATTATACATAAAGTTTATTTGGCACTAAAGCGATTACAATGAGAAAAATATAAATCTGAAACTTTATTCAAACCACATTTATGCTAAAGGCAAAAAAAAATTCATTGTACAATAGCAGCAATTTATCCCATACATATTTAGCGAAATACTGAAGCTGGGAAAATGCTTACGTTTTACCTATCTTTGGGCCTTAAACTGATATTTTAGCCTTTTTAATATGTACTTACTTATTTTTGTAAAATGAAAATTTTTTAAATCAATACCTTTTTAGATGTATAAACTTCTTTAACAAAATTATGTGAAATGATGTGCAGCTAAATGAATTTCCTTATTGCTCTCTCATTATAGACACTATTGAAATAACCGTATTTCGTAAAATGCTATATTTGTTAATCACTAATGTTAAACGATACACAAATATCATAATTATAATACATTATCACCATCAAACCTTTAAATTTGTTAGTTTCACATCTACACAATAGTTTTGTTCTGTAGTAAAATTAAAGTAAGATGTAAATATTTCTCCTATGGTAATTTTAACATATTCTCACTGTATTTACGCACAAATTTATTGTGGATGCAACACCTTCAAACAATAGATAACAGATTGTAAGATATCGATTAAAATATTTTATATAAGTCTAATACCTTGCATTGGTATATATTTGCCGCTTCTTGCTTGAATAAAATGATTAAAGTCTAAGCTTTCTTAATAATAAGTATGTTAACGAACGTCAAAAAATATTTTATATAGGTTAGTAGGTATATAACCTCACAAACAAATTATCTCCTTTTTTGAAATTCCTGTGTAAATTATACTCAGATTGCCGCGCCATCTGGTCCATTCTTAATTGGAATGCATTATAGTTCATGTATGAATTCAGAAAGCAAGCCAGAAGTTAGAATTACTTTCAGAAGCAAAATATTAATAACAATGTGAATGCTTCCTTTATTTTATAGTATTTTGAAAAATATTTACGTGCATCATATTTACATAAATATGAATTACAAGCGATTATTATGATGTTATTACTAGAGAACGGACACGCTTACCACTCAGTGCAGTACTGGCGAAAGGCTTTATTTCTAAAATATTTAATTTTATTTATATAATTGGAAAACGAACGGGCGGTGATCTATAAAACTACGAAACACATATTTATTTGTTGAAAAGTTGTATTTATAAAGTTTTTAATTTTATTTATATAATTGGAAAACGAACGGATGGTGATCTACAAAATTACAAAATACATATTTATTTGTTGAAAAGTTGTATTTATAAAGTTTTTAATTTTATTTATATAATTGGAAAACGAACGGGTGGTGATCTACAAAATTACGAAATACATATTGCAGTGGAATTTGCCTTGAAATTGCTTATTAATTTTAATTCACACTACAGCTTATCTTGCCGGCTATTCAGTCTAGTAGAATCCACGAACTCCCATCTCATGAATCGTTCCTTGCGGAATAGGTCCAAGTTTTTTTTTTTTTTTTATTTGAAAATAAAACAAAGAATGTCAATGAAAGATCTTAATTAGTTGATTTGGAAAATTTTATTAAAAAAAATAAAAAAAAATCCCTCTACCGAGTGTATAGGGTGCTAAAGCATCATTAACAGTAGCAATGGGGAAACACTCTTTGTGAATAATGACTCGCACACAGAGAAAAACCCCTTGTGACACTCGAACAAAATTAAAACTAATAAATACTAGTGAAATTTGTCAAGTTTGACCTCTACTTTAACCCCTACAATCAAATGTCAAAAACAACCAAGTTTTCACAACCCGCGAAAATTGAATTTAAGTCGTGCGCAAAAATAACACAACAAGGTCAACCCACAATAAAGAAAACTCCAACCTTGAATTCAAAACGTTCTAGAATATTATTTTTAAGAAAAAACTCCCCTTACAAAAAACATGACAATTTTCTCTAATACCCATATACTACCTTCAAATATATAAATTATTACAAGAAATACATGAAATTATAATAATGATAATAATCGCAATATAAAATATATAAATAAAATATTTTTATCGAACTTACATAGATCTATGCACCATTAATAAAAACTGCGTGAGAGATATCTTATTTATAAGAACATTTTATAATCACCATAACACTCGCAAAAATCGAATTAAGATTTACATGCACCTCACACAAATGCATAAACAAAATACAACCCGATTTTATAAAACAAAGAATAAAATTGAGTATTTTATCCTTTAATAATCCGATCACTTCAAACGTCAAGATATCTCTAACAAAAATAAAATTTTTAACATCCGCCTGGATATCCCTACCAACTATAAAATCAAAATATATACAGACAATACACATTTTTATAATAATACAATATCCGGGAAAGCGGCAACTTCAATCCTCTGATCAACCTAAATATACGAGGATGGATCAAAATTTCAAACATAATAACCTTTATCACTTATAAAATAAAATATATTTATAACGATCCCCGTCTGAAATAAATAAACATAAAAATTGAAATAGATAATTTTAATAAATGTACTACATAAAAATTTTAATATCGTTCAATCATTTTCCTTTCTTGTCCAACGAAAAATCCATGACAATATATATTTGTTGAAAAGTTGTATTTTTAAAGTTTTTAATTTTATTTCTATAATTGGAACATTTTTATTTGTTCATTTTGTCGTTCAAGTTGAGTAAAGGAGTATTAATATTGACTAGCAATAGTTTCTCAAGGTTTTCTTCTGTCAATTTTATTCTCTTTGAATTAAGTACATCCTTATAAATAGAAAACGTCCTTTCTACATCGCAACTGGTTATAGGTGCATACTGGAAATATTCTTTTATTTCTTCATATTTAGCCGTTAGATTTTGTGGAATTGTCTCCATACATAATTGCTGCAATGTAATTAAGTCTGGATTTCTGTTAAGAATTGCTTCAAACTTTTGCCGAAGGCCACATCCGAAGTCACTTGGAATACTTTTCAAATTATTAACAGCCACATCTAATGTGGTTAATCCGTCATTTAATTTGAGATTTCGATTTTCAAAATAAGTGATTAGTTTTGGCAATTTTCCAAAATGTTCGTGAAGAAAGTACAACTGATTTTTTAAATTTGGGATTTGTGTGAGCTCCTTGCACTCACCAATACTTCTAGCATCCTCCTTTAGCAGTGTTACGAAATGTTTTAGACTATCGAAATTCTCAGCATAATAACTAGTAGCTTCCAGCCATGTTTCTCATCTAGTTATTACTGGAGTGGGAGGCAGTGACAGAGATGGAAATTTTTCCCTGAAAAGAGCTACTCTCAATGGTGCTTTTCTGAAAACTTTTTTAAAAGCTGATACAAGTCTATCAACTTCCGGAAAAGTGTCTCTGATATATTCACAGATTCTGTGGAGAGCATGTGCTACACAAGTAATATGCAGCATATTAGGATATGTTTTCTTCAATAGCCTGTTTTTAACATATACGCAGCACTATCACTGACAAATAAAAGCATTTTTTCATTGTACGTGGCGTCCGAATGAAGCATTTTTTGCATATTCTCCTTAATGGTTTCAGCAACTGTTTCCGCATCAACTCTATTTATAACACTTGTTGCTATTACATATGAGTTATAGGGAATAGTTGGATGTAGTACACCAGCTACAACATTTACCACACAGCGTCCTAACATATCCACCGTTTCGTCGGCGCATATCCATATGTATTGATTTAAAAGATGGCTTCTAATGCGTTCTACTGTTCTCGTATAGCACCTAGAAACATAATATTTGCGTAAGTTGATTCATCAGGAACATTTCGACCAGTATATTTTTGAAGAAATATTTTTAAAGTGCTAAGTTTATTTAATGGAATATTAGCCGCCATAAGAGTTCAGATGTGTTTGCGATCCTAAGTGACGAATTTTTGACGATATTTTACGGATTTTGTAATAAATTTCGGAATCACTGACAATGGACATACAATCAGTATGACCGTCAATCCAACTCGCCATTGTTTTACAATGGCGTTCTCGACATTCTTCCATATCATGTCTGAAAAAGTGACTTAAACAATTCTCTAGATCTAAATAAATGAAAACTAAAAATGTGTGCGTAAGTTATTGAAACTGAACGAAATTCAATGCACACTCTTACGTCGAAATAATTGGTAGAAATAGATTCAATCAAACGATATTAAACAGGATCTATCACAAAAATTACGATGTAATGAACAGTTAAAACTATGAAAACAAGAAACTTACTCACAGCACTTTATTTATCTTACGAAATATAAACTAATAAATAAAATACATGCATTATAAAAACCCCACTTCTATCTACGCTCATGAAAACACTTTAAAAAGCACTATATTCTCGGAATACAATAGCTGGCTTGTCCATTGTTATCGCGGCGAGACCAGGTGCCCGAATAAGTCAAACAAATACTTCATTGAATTACGCCGGGATGTACTGAGCGATGTTAGACACAATTCCAATTGCCGATTGCGTTTCATGGAAATTGCGTCCGTTCTCTTGTTATTACCTATGAAAGCTTACACGTTTTAAAGTATAGCCATAGAATATTTTTCGTTTCGTGTTCATGTAGTCGATTTTTTCCGATAGACTATAAACAGCTTGAATATTTTATATAAATTATAAACAAAAACTTCCTTCTAGAAAGTTTTTTATGGGAGGAGAAGTAATTCTGAAACAAAGACTTTAACATATATTAATTTCTGTACAATTTTTAGATTAACTATTAACGCTAATGAAGTAATATTAAATAAAGGTTACGTGCAGCAACTCCCTCGTGTTCTCGGTTTAAGTATAGTACGTAATGCAATTTTGTCTTGGGTGCACCATGTAAAACATTTTTTGTTCGTATGCATAATAACACGGAGATAAGGTTGTTTTATGTATATCCATTTTGCGTGAATAATGCATAAGTTAATTTAAAACTTGAAGTGTTGCGAGAATTTATAGTGGTCGAGGAATTATACGTAAGTGTTTTACTGAGGATCCCGAAAATTGAATTTCGGAAGATCTTTAATGGAGGCCGCGGCGTAGAGTCCAGTTTCGGACAAGCTGTAAATCTGTTTGTCTTCACGTCTTTGTGTATGTCAGATAAATCGTAGGTCAAGCGAAGTAATCCCCGCAAAGCCGGAGGTACCTTGTTTGCAAATGACAGCCAGTTCCCAAACTTCTCGCTTCCAACGTAATTTCGTAGTTATTGTGTCCGGCGACCGCGTTGCGTTACGAAAATAATATTATGGCTACTCCAGATACGGATTTATGTCAAACGGCGATTATTTTCTAATTTTAGATACTTTCCGAGGAATATACGATAGAATAAATAAATGATTCTTTTCAGATAATTCGTCTTATCGCGTTTTACTTCATTTCCTTACATGGATAACATAGAAAAGTGAAAGAAAGAATTGTTTTTATAGTCGAAGTGATCTACGAGTATTGTATATTCTTAGCCTACTATTGAAACAATTTAAATTTGGGACTTCTCTTAAATTAATACACTTAATACAGTGATCCTCCAACGCTTTTAACTCTTTTAAAAAAGAAAATTCTTCTTGGTCTGCAAGCAAGCCCTCCGCAGCGTCTGTTACCTCACCTCTTCGTTTCACAAATATTGACGTTCTATAGATAATAGATAAAAGTCTGAGGGGGGCTAAGTCTGAGAAATATGGCGGGTGTTCCAGTAGTTCGTACCCTAGATTACGAATTTTATTCATTATCTTGCAAAACCAACACACCTTTCTCTAACGTGCCACGTCTTATTTACTTAATTATCCCTCTCAGGTTGGTTAGTAATATAGAATACCAATCTCCAATGATAATCTGACCCTTTTTTAGGTAATCGATCATAATTATTCCACGGATATCCCAAAAAACTGAAGCAAGAAGTTTTCCAGCGGATTTTTAAACTCGAAATTTCTTAGGTCTTGGACAACCATAATGCTTCCACTCCATCGATTGCTGTTTAGTTTCTGTGTCGTAAAAATGGACCCATGTTTCATCCATAGTTACAACACGGTTAAAAAATTTGGATCTCCTTCAAAACGGGAACAGATTGGAATTCATATGTAAATCGACGTAAACTATATGATGGACGCGTTCATACGAAATCTTCAGTGCCTCAGCTAAACGTTCCAGCCAATCTTGACTGTGTGATAACATCGTGTCATTATCTGCGTCAATATTTTTGGGGGTGGTCACCGAAATCGGACTTCCTGTTCACTTCCCATCTTCAACGGAAAGTTTTCCTCTTTTGAATGACGTAATCCACTTTTTCACAGTCGCATATGATGGGCATTTATCGCCAAATTCGTTAAGCATATCTTAGTAAATATCCTTCCAAGTACCCTCTTCAAATACATGTATTTGTTGATGCCTCGATACTCAAATTTATAGATTTTCACATTTGCATTCGACATGCTTTCTTTCAAAATTTACTGCACAGCAATACTTCAACTTTTTGAAGTAATATTTTACAGTGACACTTTTAAAATATCATTGTTTCTTGCCATTATAAAAAGATTTTATTTTGTTCAAGGAAGATGGTGTAGAATAACTAGATATCTATACTTCCTCGTATGTACGAAGGTGGTTGGGTTGATTATTTCGCACGATCGTAGAGGAACAAAGGAATAATTTAAATAATCGAACTTTATCCTATTACCCAACCTCCTCTTATATCTATACATTAGCTCTATCTGTATTCAAGCTTCTTTATTCCGTCTCAAAAGTTGCTATCTTCTAACGCTGCAAAATAATCGTCCATTGTTGAAATTGGCTCTTCATTTGTGCATAATTTTTTTATGGAATAAACAAAAGTCAGATGGTGCTAGGTCCGGCGAATATGGAGTACGATATTAATTTGAACCTTATTTCGTCATTTTCTTGCAACCACCATACTGTAATGTAGATGTTAATTATCATAGTGAATGAGCACTTTCTTCTTAGTCCTTCCCAGGATGCTTTCCAGCGATAGCTCTCTTCGAACGATTTAGAAAATTTGCGTAATATTCGCTGTTAAAAGTCTTGCTCTTCTGATGATAGTCTATCAAAAAAATTCCTTTAGCATCCTAAAATACCGATGCCATTATCTTTCCCAGCAATAAATCTGTCTTGGTCTTCTTTGGAGTTGATGCTACACGTTTGGTTGTTTAGATTCGGGTATATAATAATGAACCCATGTTTCGTTATAGGTAACAAATAGGTGGAAAAAATATATTGTGTTGCGTTTGAAAATTTTTAAATGTTTCATCGACATTTGGCAGCGAATGCGTCTTTTTTTTCCATCGTCATAAACACGGCATCCATCTTGCCGAAAACTTTCGCATATAAAGTTCTTCGTGCAAAATATAAAGCATCCCTTCCTTTAAAATACCGACTGCCTCTGATATTTCTTATGCTTTCAATCGTCGGTCATTTAGCAACAAATCATGAACTTTACCCACCATTTCTGGACTTGTAGCCGTTTTCGGCCGTCCACTTCGCGGATCATCTCCTAAGCTGCTCCTGCCATGCTTAAATTCATTTCCCATTTTCTAGCGGGTGTATATGGAAGACAATTCTCATCCAGTGTATCTTGGATTTCGGTAAAGGACTTTCTTGGACAGATACTTAATCCACCGCACTATTTTCAAAATTATACATTTACTCTTAATTAGTAGCAGGGTAAAATTAAAACAATTGCCTATGAAACACACTTTGTCACAAAATTATCGAAGGCTTTCTTTATTTCATGGTCTTCTCTAGGCGATCACGCGAATATATCAATCCCTCGTACATCTATGAATTTTCTTTATTAGGTGTTGAGTCTTAGTTATTACTATCAGTATGCTTTCCATTTCGGAGTGATAGATCTGTGAATAATTAAGTTCACAGTTAGTTGTACATTTTCCAATATTTCATCATAATAAGCTGGCTTGTGGATTTCCGCGGTCTTTGTCTATGATTAAGCAATCATAGACAAAGAATTTCAGGACGGAATTATGTCCTTCAGTGTAACAACAGCAGTAGCAGCCCTGAAGGTGTCCCTTGGAGCAGTGGAGGAAACGTCGGCCAAGAAAGTATTAATGCCAAAAATACAATTCCAGCCCGAAATCCCAGAAGCAGTTATTTCATCACATTTTTTACTATTGAACGGCGCAAATAGTACTCGGACTCGGTACTGGGACTACGGGAGTGAGGGTCCTGATTTGCGATCGAGGGTTGGCCCAGGTAGAACTCTTGGAACCAGCGTAATTGGTTTGTTTCGGGATCGATATCTTCTTCAATTACCCTCAGATGTTGCCGAAGTGAACGTCATATCAATATTTCCACCTTCTTACGACGACGAGATGTACAAACAAAGTCATTAGAAATACTGCAAATTTGTGCATAATATAATAGTAATGTATATTATAAATAAACATGTTGTTAATAAGTCTACACTGACAAAATTTCATTTGAAAATTAATCTAATATCAGATGTGGTAAATAAATAGCGGGACTTCTTTAAGCTCGAGATTGCACCGTTAACACCACAACTGCATTCAGTAAGTCTTGGATAGTATTTGTTTAATGTATACATTGTGTTTGTAGTTTCCAGATATACGCTTTAGAATTCGTTAAAAAAGCAACTAATCAACTTCTCGTGGCATTAAGCGACAGACCGGACAAAATTTATCGAAAATTGCAAGACTTTTTATCGAAGGCATATATCTACGAATGGGTATATCATACTTCAAATCCGTATCATATTGCATGATACTGTGTTCAAAATAGGTTCTGAAAATGTTTACTGACGACGAAAAAGTGCAACGTTTGACGATTTGTAAATAAATGTAGCAACGAATTAAGCTATAGAGGCGATACTAGTTGGATATGATCGTGATTACAGGTTCTCAACTAGGTCTCCAAAAGTAACGCTGAGACCATAACATAGAGTAGTTAGTGGATGAGATCTCGACCAACAAAAGCCAGGATGTTAAAATTGCATATCTAGACGATATTCCTGGCTTTCTTTTAATATTTGAGATATAATCCATCAGTAATTTGTACTGAATTGTTAGAAAATCAGTTCTACGTTATATCTAGAAGTTTTGTAGCTTTTAAGAAAGAACGTGGCACGAGTTCACGCGAAACTTACTAAGAACCGATGATTGCTTCATCAAAACAATGGGCCGTGGCATTCAGCAGAAATTATTCGCAAATTTTTGGTTATGGAAGATGTGTCCTCCATTATACGTACAACTCCGTCCTTGCAAATAACGAGTCCTACCTCTTCATCATCAAAACGACCTGGTTCAAAGATGTTGAAGATATTCAAATCACAGCAACGCGTATTCCTAAATATGTAACTTCAGAAGTGTTTCAAAGCTACTTTTAGGGTTGAACATATCGCTGGAGGCTCCGCGTCGAGTTTGGAAGATCTACTGAGAAGGTGTGTAACAATAGATATATAACAGTGTAAATGATAAGAGCGTCGGAACACGTGAGTGAGCTCCGCTGATGGAGGGTTCGCCTCTCGGGCCCAACGTGTTTTCGTCAGGATCGGACTATTCTTTAATTAATTAACTTCAAAATTAATTAATCAATAAAAAATAATTCTAATTATATATATCCAGATTATACTAATTTCAGCATATAAGTTCGTATAAGGAAAATACAAAACATATACAGTACACGCGATTCCGACTACCAATCGGTATGAATTGCTGATACATCGGTGCATTAACTAAGGTTGATGCACCGATGTACCATGTAAAAGAACATTCTTTTTATATTTAACATTTCTTTGCAATTTTCTTAACAAACGCAGCTTGTACCCACAGATATGCTTAAAATGTATTTAAAAGGTGAGCTTACATACTTAAAGCATGTGTGTCGTATACATAGTCATCCCAATTGATGCTAAATTACCTTTGTAACATATGTCTGACTCTTACAAATTAATTAGAATACGTCCGGTTCAAGTACAATCTACTTTTGCTGATGAAAACTAAATTTTTTTTTAATATAAAGCCACGAAAAATAAAAGACTACTTTAAACCACTTGAATTTCCAATTGCAAAAAATTACTTTGCTATAGATTGCGGATAAGATCTCTGAAAAAGTTATTCTTGAAGAATATATAATTATCAAAACATTAACAAATGGTCAAAACGTAAATAAAGAAGATAAATTTGTGAACACAGCAAGGCATAGTGTAATTATTAATGTACAACACGCTATAAATCATGACGAATGTGCAAAAACACTGAACCTTTCGAAAGTTAAAATGGGATTTAAATGTACAGTTCACAGTTTCATGAAAGAAGTTAATATAAAAAAATAAGGTAATTAGTTAGGACTAAATATTATAATGCTGACTAATTCACATCCAGGTGAGATATTATGAGGCAACCCTGTGTTCAGTACTGTTACTTTCATGCATATGTAAAATAGCTTATACGACGGTGGAGTGAAATGTTTTTGGCCTGACACACACCATGTTGATCATGTTATCTGCTAATTGCCATTAAACAAATTAAATTCAAGTTCGAGGTAAGCAAATTTTACATTGCAGTAATTAAATATTTAATTTTGAAAGTTTTAGCACGAACTGAAGCAAATCCTAAGAAAGAATCAACTCTCGAGAATAATGCTCCTTGGTTTTCAGTAATAAAAAAGTGAACAGCAGAATTTAAACGTGATCATATATCGATTCCGGATCGTGGAAAGCGTAAATCAATCACAACCGATGATGGTATTCTAAAGATCTCAGATTGACGGATACGAATTATTGACCCGGCCAATGTCGCGGTAGTAAGTCACTAGCCTACTGTGGCGAAAAATGTATTTTTTTCTCATTTAAGGTGAATGCCGACTGAAAAATATAAGTCGCTCCACGGGTGTAATTGGCATTAAACTGTTAGGGAAGCTAGAGCAAGCATTGAATATATCGAGCTCGACATCATCTTCGCCTGCTCTTAAGCGTTGAAGAAGTGAATGTCAAATCAACATATCTATTCGCTTAGGACAATCAAGTGTAGTAAAAAAGCCAAGTAATACTTTATATACACCATATACACTCTTAGTGGCCCTGGCATTTTTATAAGCTTCCACGTTAAGACATTGAACATACAAACACCACAAAAATTATGATTGTTATTACATGAGTATTGAAAAAACTATAACGAATAATATCTGCCACAATTGTTAAAAATCAACCAAAAACGTGAAAGGCTGAGCAGTGCTTTTCCAACATAGTGCATCTCAAGTTTTGCGCAGCTTCCTAACTATGGATGGCACTAGCAGCCATCTTACACATTCGCGACAAAACAATAATCTAGGCAATGGGTTCAAGTGTTCTCATGAAGGCTTTATTCAGCTAAAAAGGTAATTTTTATGCTGCTTTTTGGACCGGCCCTGGTGTGGTATTCGTCCGAAGAAAGGACGTACCAATATATTCTATTATTATGGTGCATTTCTGTGGAAAACGTGTAAACACTAAAATCAAAATCAAACGACCACATTTGATAAAGAAAGAATTTCTATTTCACCACCGTGATGCATCATCATTAACTACACAAGAAAAAGTGTTTTATCCATTTTATGAGCGACTTTCATATGCACCTTTCTGACCGGTATAGGTCCTTAATAACTTCCTCTTATTCTCAAAGTTGAAAAATTGTTGTCTAGAAACAAATTTTGCTCAAACGATGAGATAAAGTAACTTAAGAACCTCTGGATTAAGTGTGTTCGGCTAGAAGGGAAGTAAATTTGATTTCCTTGGTAAGTATTAAAGACCGTATTTTTAAACATATGTGTAAGTATATATATATATATATATATATATATATATATATATATATATATATATATAAATTGATAAATTATTGGTGTTTTTCGGCATTTATATAAAATATTTACTAATATCAAATTAGTATGTAATTGAGAAGTAAGTGAGGATGTAAACATTGCTGTCTTCAAATTACAAAGCAAACCATACGAAATCTTTAATTGAAAAATATTGTCTACGTTTGGACTTGAACCCAAGTCTACAGTTTGCCGGACTATCGCTTTTACCACTTAAGCCACGATAGACCTTGGTTCAAGCTATTTAGAAATGCATTATAATGTAACAGTGTTAATGAATCAGATGTCAGTTATTGAATGTAGATGTCAAGTTGAAAGCAGAAGTCAGTTTTGAAAGCTGATGTCAGTTTTGATAGCAGGTGTCAGTTATTGAAAGTAAATGTCAGTTTTTGAAAGCAGATGTCTGTTATGAAAGCAAACGTCAGATTTGAAAGCAGATGCCTGTTTTGAAAGCAGATGTCAGTTATTGATAGCAGATGTCAGTATTTTCAGAGCAGATGTCAGTTTTGAAGGTTTGAAATTGTTAATTATTACTCCATAGCTATATGAGTGTTTAGTTAATTTCTTAGCCTGTAGGAAAATAAACAATAAGAAGTTATTCACATGTACAGCTGTTGAGGTTAAGTATACTTCGTTATTAAACGTTACTTATCACTTGAATTATACGCATGTAACAGATAAAATATTTTAAACCACTCCATCTGTATGTAATATTTGAAACCATATTTAATAGATATTTATGTATTAAGGGAATAAACGACAGTTTTAATCCCGAGACAGTAAGTAATGCCTGAGCGACCGAAGGGAGCGAGGGCATTTTCTGTTGAGGGATTATAGACGTTTATTCCCGAATTACATACAAAACTTTTCTCCCGACCTTAAATGTAATAATTTATTTCATTATTAGTTTGACAGTTGATTGATCTGATGTCATTCAATTAAGTTGGTTTTGTCATGAAAATGTGCGTAGTTTCTGGTTACTAAGGTAAAACGAGTTTATTTATGTCTTAGTTTTTTCCAAAAAAACGCAGTCCATTTAAGTTATTGTGCAAAAAGAAAAATTTTACAAGTAAATGAGAACGAACCTTGCACAAGCACTACTGTAAACAACCGCCAAGTTAAGATATCAGATGATTGTCCATATATAAATATTGTAAACTCATTTAATGTTACTATTACTATTACAAAATAAAATTGATTGATATATTTAAATGCTTCGTCAATCTGACAGTTAAATTAATTTTGACTTAAATAAATGAACCAAAAGTCATTCACTACAGTATTCACATTATTCCCTAGGGAAAATCGAATATTTTATTCCCTAGAGAATAAAGTAGTCTAATATATGTCAATTGTCAGATGTATAAGATGACACTTTATTCTCGGTCGGGAGAAAATAGATATTTATAATACAGTTTTATAAAAATTACCTTATCAGCATCACTATATTTTACAATTTGGCTTTGTATTTACATAAAGCCCCTTTAGCTATACTTCAATATATATATATATATATGTATATATATATATATATATATATATATATATATATATATATGTATCATTCGCGTACATATTTATCTTCTTTTTCAATTATTAATTAATTAATGAATAAATAAGCTTATTTACGTATTGGTTTTATGTCTTTAATTTGCGGTAGTGCTGACAAATACCGATAACTGATTACTGATGAATTAGAAGTGGAAACCAATATTGCCGTCCGTGTATTTACCTGTGACAAGGCTGGACTCGAATAAAGAAAAATCATTTTCTCCTTACTACGTAAACATTGGACAGCGCTTTTTTGTATGAAGACATTACTCATGTATATCTTTTGCCCATTTTCTTCTTGGTCCCTATACGCAACTAATACTGTATATACGAAGGGCGTCTGATAATTGAAGTAACTAACACAGAGATGGCGCGATAATCTACGTATGCATATCATCTGTCAAATCTATTATATATTAGAAAACAGCTGTAAAAGTTTTAACCCTTTCGTGGGCGGTGGGAGATATGTTTCCCACCAATTTTAAATGTCCTTGCAAACGTCAGAATTCTAAATTAACCATTTTTTTTGGTGGCGTCATCTAGTGGTACAGTTTAAAAACACAAAATCGTAGGAATCTACTTAATTCTTCCTTGTCAACAACCATGAAGTTCATTTGTACGTCGCAGCGGGCGCACTTTCTGCAGTTTTTAGTCGGCAGTTGGTGGTTTTTTGAATTTTACTTGTGTGATTTTTGGAAAAGTAAGTATATAAGCTTGTTCTTTCGATATTTAGTTTTTCTATTATGTAGTGGTCGCAAACATACAAAAATAACCATAAATTTTGTTTATGGACATACTCAAAATGAACTTTTAATTGGTGGGATATATTTTTCCCACCGCCCAATTTACCACAATCATTGAAAGTTTGTACATCTTTGTAGTTCACCAACAAAAAATGTCCAAGCAATATGTTTGGAATCTTGAAGACCCTCAACAGGCCGAAAAAGCTTTGGAATATTTTTACAGTTTGCCGGAAGACGAATATAATTCTGAAAACGAAGCTGACTCCGATGCCGAGGAGCAATTGAATGCTTTGGATAAAGAATCAACCAGAAATAACAACATTTATAAGTTCGCCTGTACCCTCAGTGTCAACTGGTAGTAACAGCATTTACTCAAATTCACCTGTGACGGCAGATTACGATCCAAATGAAATATCGGAAACAAGTCCGCAATTAGATGTTTCTACAAACGTACAGCTTTCACCAAATATACATTAGGTAGAAAATGAACCAGAGGAGACAGGAATGACGAAAATTTTCTAACTGCAGCTTATTTATGTATCATTTTTAATTTTTTTTAAACTAGTTCGTCTGGCAGAAGAATCTGATAATATTGCCCCAATATCAGCAGAAGTAGAAGAAGATGAATTTGATCATTCAGAGTGGACAGAAGATTCTGAATATTTTGCAAATCTGTCGGTCATATTCGATCAACCACCTACGCCTCATACATCTGTAGGATTTCCAAAGAACTGTCATACTTTATGGAATTTTTCGATGATTACCTGTTTTCTCTGATTGTCGAACAAACTAATTTGTATGCATTACAAAAATCAGTAAAAAATTGCAGTCCTTTGAGCGTTCCTGAATTGAAGGCATATATTGGATGTCTAATTCTGATGGAGCTACACCAGTTACCTAGACTTGAGAATTATTGGAGCAGCGATCCATTGTTGAACGTTAGTGGTGTTTCTAATGTTATGAGTTCAAAACGGTTCAAAAAAATTACCGAAAGGCTACACTGTAATGATAATGAGACCTGTCCTCCTCAAGAGTCCCCAGAATATGATAAACTTTATAAACTTAGACCGCTGATTGACTACCTAAATAATAAATGTCGTTCTGTTTATGATTGCTCTGCAGAATTGTCTGTCGATGAGTCAATGATCCCCGTCAAAGGACGTTCTAGCTTCAAGCAATATATGCCGATGAAGCCGATAAAACGGGGGTATAAAGTTTGGTGTCTTGCAGATTCTCAGACCGGTTTTGTTTCGAAATTTGATATTTACATGGGCAAAAGTGCCGTCCCAGAAACTGAGAAAGATGTTGGGCTGGGAGAACGAGTGGTGCTCAAACTGACTGAGAATTTGACCAATAGAAATTGTTTAGTAGCTTTCGACAATTTTTTCACTTCTGTTACTTTGTTGAGAAGGCTTCATAATAAAGGAATTTCTTCTGTTGGCACAGTAAGAAGTAGTCGGAAAGATTTGCCCGAAATGATGAAGAAAAAAGACAAGATGAGTCGCGTTCAATTTCAGTTCAAATGCCGAGGGGTGGTTTCTGCGGTGAAGTGGCAAGATAATAAGCCCATCACTCTACTTACCACTGCTGTGTCCCCAAGAGAAGTGACCACTGTGAAAAGAACCAATAAAGATGGCTCTAAAAGTACTGTATACTGTCCTAAAGTTGTAGAGGTCTACAACAGTATCATGGGAGGTGTTGATCGATTCGACCAAAAAAAGGAAGCATACGCCATCGGAAGAAGGTCAGTGAGGTGGTGGCATAGAATATTTTACTTTCTGGTTGACGTGGCGATTGTCAACAGTTTCATTATATACCAAAAATTTCGACGAACCAACATAGATCAGTTGGCATACCGAATCGCTTTGATTCGTCAGCTTATATCTGGATACAGCAGTCGAAAAAGAAGAGGTAAACCTGCTCTATTTTTGGCCAATAAAAAAAGAGTCCCTGACGAAGGCTGTCAGATGTCGGGTCCCACTTACCCGAAAAAGGATCATATAGAAGGTGTAGAATCTGCAGCACTAAAGTTAATGAGAAACGAACACCATATACATGCACGCAATGTAAAGTTCCCGTTTGTGTGCCAATTTGTTTTAAAAAATTACATGGAAAATAACAATAAGTTGTAAACATACTCATTTATTTAAGTTTATATAGTTAGAAATTAAATTTAAACAGAAAATTCATAATTTATTTTTATTGTAAACTTTATTTATTTATTATTTCTCATTAAAACATGGTAAATTAAACGGGCTGTGGGAAATATGTTTCCCACCTCTATTTATTTAAACAAAAAAGAAAAATAAGACTTAGTAATGCAGAAATTTTATTAATCAGTGCTGAAGAAAAGTATTTCTGCCAAAAACAATTTCAAAATGCATTAGCTTATTATTTGCCCGCGAAAGGGTTAACAGAAAACATTTCGTTCATTGTCTCTTATAGTTATTTAAATTAGAAATGTTACGTCAATTTGTAAATATGAACAAAGGAGAATATCGTGCTGTGATTAAACACTCTCATATAGCCGGAAAAACACCAAAGAAATTAAAGAAGAGTTGGACAATGTTTACGGCGAATCTGCGCCATCATTTCTGGGTGAATGAATTCAAGCGTGGCCGTAGGAGCACCGCAGATGAATCAATAGCAGGACGCCCAAAAGAAGGTACCACTGACGAAATGATCACCAAAGTTCATGATCTTGCTTTAAATGATCGTCGACTAAAGGTACGTGAGATTGCAGACACTATATATATATATATATATATATATATATATATATATATATATATATATATATATATGTTGGTCATATCTTATATGAACATTTGCCTATGAGGAAGCTCTCAGTAAAGTGGATGCTGCGTCTGCAAAGTGTCGACCAGAAACGAATGCGCGTACTGTTCGAACATTTTCCCTTTGAATTTTTTGCACCGATATATTACCGTTGACGAAACGGGGATACACTGTTACACCCTCGTACTGAATTATTCTGTCTTTCCGACATTCTCACTCTTCATAAAATCACACATTTACGTTGCAAAAGTTTCAATAACGAATGAATTTTCTCGAAATATAAAAGAAACAAATCTAATGAAATTTTACAATATAAATACAAAATCAATTCTGATTGTACGATAAAATACAAAGCTCTTTTCTTTTAAATGTTAACACAACGATTGTAAAACGATTAAAATATAACAGGAATATCATTTACCTCTCCAATAGTCTACAAAGTAGGCTTGCTACTAGTAATATATTTATTTGTCACTAAAGATATCCGAATATTTTACATTGCTAACAATCCATGCCAAACTATTCTTCGTTAAGCAGTATATGCAAGCAATTGTTCTCAAAAAGTTCTTATGTAAGAATTATTTTGATGTAAGGTACAAGACATATATGCAGTTACTGTCGCGAGCAATAAATTCTGGTCGTCAATGCCACTTTAATTAGATTGTCGCAAATTGTAAATTTTCCCTGCCTGATAATGGCTATGAATTGTCAACATGAATGAAATTTGACAAAGAAAAAATTACAATTATTGTTACGGATCATGATAATAGGTTATGACATTTACAAAGGTTATAACGGGTGTTCAGAAACATTCGAAGTCAAGTGGGCTCTGAACAAAAAATCGTATATCTTTACTTAAGTATCTGATTTGTAATAATTATTAAATGTCAACTGTTGTCTGTCAAAAATCAATCTATCTCAGACATGACTTCATATTTTCAAGGACTACTTTGACTTCGAATGTTTCTGAACACTCGTTAGAAGGAAGTATTTGCCATTGTGTCAACGCATGACTTTGACGGCTAGAATTTATTGCTCGCGACTTTACATCAACAAATTCTATATGAATTATAATTGAAAATTCATTATTGCTACAAACATCAATAGAAAATAGAAAAAATTAGAATTCATATTTTCGCAATGGAAAGGGATGTATAAGAAGTGTTCTTGCGGAAACTAGTTTTATTTTAATTAAATCGTGTTTGCAGCACCTCAGATAAGTCTTCTATACTACCGTCGAAGCTTGTTGAACAAGGTTCTACGAAAACTTTGTCGCCTACGCAAATGCTCTGATGTATAAGTTCTGTTTCTCTTTTATCTACATAAATATCTATTGCTTGTTTCCGATAAGTAGAGCTATAAGCAGTATTTTTAAAGAAATGGTTTTATTATAACTTTCTGCTTGATTTAATTTGCCTTTTCTTAAAATTTAGATGTGAAAATAACATAATATTTTGTACACTACTAGAGCTTTAGCTTCTATGTAATAAACTTTTACCGAAATTAATAAAGCATCAAGTAATTTTCTCTTGGAAATAACCGTTTATTTACACAAAATAAAACACTCACATACTCGACATAATCTGCAACATTCGTTACGAAATGGAACAGCGACTCAGTAAACAAATGGCACAGATTTATTTAACATTTCTTTCCGAGAACCTTCATATATTGCCGAAATATTATATAAAGCCTCAACAACGAACAAATTCTTTGCTCCGTCATTTCCTCCTTGTGTAATATTACATTTCGACTATACTTGATACAAACATTTTTGATGTCATTTGATTCAATATTAAGAATTGACAAAGTTATTAATTTGTCAAAATATTATTTCTTTTATCATTTGAATTATTTCTTCAAAAATGTAAATATTCATTCATTACATATAAAAAGGATCTTGTTAGAAATAAGCTAAGATGCAGTTAGAGCCACATATACGAGTATTATGCATCGATAGTGTCTTTGTTCATACGTTTTAGAATCTTCCTAAATTAATGATACAAAAGTATTCCTCTACAGCTGCGTAACCGGGTGTAGTACCAAGATCTACACCATTTTCAGCTGCAATTCCTTCAGATGTAATTCAGATTAACGAGTTTTATTTCAGAAAGCGTCAAGTGTAAATCATATTAGTAAGTTTGATTTCAGAATGTGTCAATTGTAATTGAGTTTAATAAATTTAATTTCAGAAATTGTCAATTGAAATTAAGGAATTATCAATTGTAATTCAGAGAAGGATTATTTTTATTTATATACACAGAAGTTATAAAAAAGCAAGAACATAAACATAATTATAATAATTATATGGCTACATATATATATATATATATATATATATATATATATATATATATATATATAAGTAGACAACGAGTCTTTGCCGTTAAAACAAGTATGTAAAATAAAAATTGTTGGGGAATCCGGCAATAAAAACCTTTAATTAGTCAATTAGAGTCCTTTATTTTATACCTTATATTTCGCTCTGTAGATTTAGCGCTTCATCAGAGGTCAAAAAGCAGACTAGTTGTTGTGAGAGATATATACATTTTCAAAAAACCACAAACCGATAGAGAACAGGAAATCCACGAAATACAAACAAAACGTCATATTAATTAAAAATTGTGTCTTTAAAAGCTTATTGTTATTACATATTAAAAACCATTTCAAAAAATTCTTTTTTCAGCAAACACATTAAAAAAAGGAAACACGTAGCAAAGAGACTACTTGTCTTGATGTAAATTACATTTTAACAACTTAAGTGTTGACACGGTAGTCTACCGTGTCAACCGTGTTAAGTGTTGACACGGTAGTCTACCGTGTCAACACTTAAGTTGTTAAAATGTAAGTTACATCAAGACAAGTAGTCTCTTTGCTACGTGTTTCCTTTTTTTAATGTGTTTGCTGAAAAAAGAATTTTTTGAAATGGTTTTTAATATGTAATAACAATAAGCTTTTAAAGACACAATTTTTAATTAATATGACGTTTTGTTTGTATTTCGTGGATTTCCTGTTCTCTATCGGTTTGTGGTTTTTTGAAAATGTATATATCTCTCACAACAACTAGTCTGCTTTTTGACCTCTGATGAAGCGCTAAATCTACAGAGCGAAATATAAGGTATAAAATAAAGGACTCTAATTGACTAATTAAAGGTTTTTATTGCCGGATTCCCCAACAATTTTTATTTTATATATATATATATATATATATATATATATATATATATATATATATATATATATATATATATATATATATATATATATGTGTACATATTGCTATGAACTGTGGTTTTTATATTTGTTGTACCACCATTCACGACAAATCTATCCAGCTAGGATATTCAGTCGGATTATTTAAAAAAAAATGGGACTGCTTTCCTCTCAGGGTTCCAATCGGAAACGTGGTTGACTCTTCTACAAAATTTTTTAGGCGCCAGTAAAAGAGTATTGACAAATGTAATAATTACAATATCTTTAAGTTACTTATAAAACTCGTAATGGAAGGATGATTAAATTAAAGATCACAATATAAATTTAAAATGAAAATTTAATACAAAATCAAAAAAAGAAAAAAAAATTGATCTTTATAAAGTATAAAGATTGTGTAATGTAATATATTACACCCAGAGGTATAAATTTCATTGATATTGACAGCAAAATGAAATAAAAAACCCTCTATGACATCCGAACAAACTTATATAAAAATAATAATAAACATTATTTTTAATTTCTCCCCATAGAAACACACTGTATAAATTTGACAACGCGATGAACATCTACTACATGCGCGCTCACATGTAACAAAAAATTCCCTTGAAAACAAAACGAAATAAAATTTTACATTTATATTTTTTTACGTAGAATTTTAAAAATGTTCTTTTTCATTAATCTCAACTAACTAAGACTAAATTTCTTAAATAACAATGTTAATACAATTGAAATATAATATTCAAATATTTTGAACAAGTAAGATATCTTTTAAAAAAATATATATATATTCTTACTTATATAAAAAAAATGTGAGACACATTTAACGAGAAAGCGTAATAAATCAAAAATTACGAGATTAACAAACTCGTAGAAACTTCGGGAAATTGAAATACAATCACATCAACTATATTAATTCAAAAGCAACCCGAATTTACAATAGATAATTATCTATCGTAAATAAAATTGTACGTTCTCGTCAACAGTTGACTTGTGTCTGACCTCGCTTTCGCATAAAGCCGTCCTTAAAAGATACAAGTTTTTTGCATACACATAAATACATATGGATATACACAGATATCCAAAATAATATTACATTCATTTTTAAATACATTTTTACTATTTATTGAGGAAAAATCCATAGCAGTATGTACATAGAAAGTTATTGGCCAACAGCCATAACTTCCAATGTCAAAGCAGGAGCATGAAATGTAGTAGAGTGCTGAACGGTACGAGCACAATCTTCTCCAACTATCGTTGTTTTGGTTTGGTCAGACGCTTATTTGCGTTTTATATTAGTGCTATTTGTCATGTATTTTTGAATATCTCTTGTTGCCTTAACTCACACATTCTCTATAATAGATAATATCCTATACAAATTTGATTATCGTGTAACTACAGCATGCATTATATACATGTATACTTTCATTTGTGTAGGTAATACTAACCAAAGCTTTGTATTACGACCGATGCATTAATTACAATGTTCTGTACTCTCTCTTGTCTTTTTTTCAAGCGTTCCAATTACGACAGAATGCTCATTTATACTTGTTTGTGTTAGTTTTTCGTTTCCCACAAAACAAAGCATTAAATTACTTTATTTATGGTGAATTCGGTTTGTAAACGGGACTCCACAGTTCGTGCTAAGTTAATGACACTGTAGTATAGAATTTAAATTATTTCCACAATTCTAGTTGTTTTCACAGCATATATAAGTTTATGTATAACTTCACATATGCAAAATAGGAAACCATTCTCGTTGAATGTAACTTGAAATCAACGTGCAGTGGTATTCATACAAGCCACTTTCTGCTTTTGATAAATTTATTATACTCTAGTTTATATGAAACAAGAATTTATACGGTTGATGTAAAAACTCGAGAACAATGTGTTACGCTTCGCATATATTACGAATGTATTTAATTCTATTTTTAAATTATATTATTTACAAGTAGGTATATCGAATTCAAATATTATAAACTACTTAGCAATTTTGTGCCATTTACAGGTTCGGTCTACAATCATCTTGCATGCGGCTTCCCATACATAAGGCGTGAGAAGTTGCCAAACCGTACCTACCTAACAAATATACATACGAGAGTCGGCAAGTAGACCTTTAGAGAAATAAAAATATTCTTCTAGATTAGTGGTTTGCCGAAGCAGATGTGATAGACAACGTACTTTAATTTTACCAATACTTTTGTTGGAAAATTGACAAATGAATATGAATGTATTCCGTAATAGTGATATACTATACAGCTATGCACATGTACAATATTGTTAACAACGAGCGCAAAAAAACATAATTTGAGAAGCTTTTAGGTAAATAGTCATTAAATACAAGCTTTAAAAAATAGTAAATGTATAACACTACCAAAGTAGACGTATTGAAGTAAGAGAGAAAAAAATGCTCTTCTAAAGGCAATAAATTTTAAAATAAAATAGATAAAAAAAATAAAGAAAATTCTTAGAAAACAAAATGAAAAAATTCAATAAATATAATTTCTGGGGAAACAGGAAGAGTGCGATAAACTAAAAGAATAATTCTAAATAATGGAAATTAAAATATACTTCTAAAATAAACGGAATTCTTGAAAAACCAAATTAAAACTTCTCAATTAATCAAATGTTCGAATAATCCACCTCTTTGCTCCTGACAGTACGCAAGTCTATGATAAAAATTATTTCGTACATTCGAAAACATTTCCGGGGTTATCGTATTTGCACAATCAACAATTTTTTGTTGTAGTTCCCCAATATTACGTGCTCGATTATGCTGATGACTATACAGGGTTTGTTTTACATACCCCCAAAAAAATAAACCCAGGGGCGTTAGGTCGGGGGATCGTGGCGGCCAAACAATTGTACCAACGGAACTTATTAGACGTTCATGAAATGTTTCCCTTAAAAATGCTTGAACCAGACGAGCAGTATGGGCAGGACAGTTATCCTGCTGGAGACAGATATCGTCAAAATTAACCTCAAGGGCACGAAGAGCTGGTATAATTTCATTTTGCAGCATTTGCAAATATTTAGCTGCTGTTAAGGTGCCGTCAATAATAAAAGGACCAATGATGCGATCCCCCAAAATGCCGGTCCACACGTTCAATTTTTGGGGATACTGGGTACGCAGAGGTAGATAGATATGACAATTTGCTTTAGACCAATATCTTGTAGCCATTGGATTAGGACACACATGTAAATAAAAGGATGATTCGTCCGTAAACAAAATATTTGCAATAAAATTGTTACTGGCAATGACCTTCTCCATAACCTGTTCGCAAAATGCAACGCGTTTTGATTCATCGTGAGGAAATATTTCTTGACGTTTTTGAATTTTAAAGCTACGGTATCCTTGCCTATTCAAGATTTTTCTTACAGTTCTCGCTGGTATATTGACTTGTTCGGCAATTTGGCGCGATGAGCATGGTTCATTATGTTCAACCGCGCTACATACTAAAACTTCCCGTTCTTCTCTTTCTTCATTCAATACGCGCATTCTATGTACCTTATTTATACATTTTCGACAATTTTGCACACACCCAGTAGCTTCAAACTTATGATCAATACTCATTATTGTTGGTATTGTAGGCACAGGTCTATTTTGGAAAGAAAAAATAAATCGCCCTACTACCTCTTGAACAGTACTACCAGAGTAGTACCACTTAATAATTTGTATCCTTTCCTCGTTTGTATAAACCAACATATTGAATAAAAACTATAAAAACAGGCCAAAATCAAATAATGCAAAATATAACTGCCAATTAGAAACAAATTAAATTCAACAATAAAATCAATAAATGTGAAGTAGGTAATTCTTATAATATTAACTTCAGATACTTATTAAGAATATCACGAACGTGAATAATAATATAAAAATTAAGAAAACAACCACCAACATGCACATTATTGGTCTCTTATGATCGAAATGATAGTATTTAAGGGTTCCCACTACTTTTCTCGAACAGTACTTGCGCACTTGTGTATTTAACTTGGCAACTACGTTCGTTTATAAACATGGACTTGTAGCTCGCATTTAAGGTAAAAACGGGCCAAACGTGTATATACGCATTTGCAAAAGAAAGTCTTTGTATCGTACTGGTAACAAACGACCCTTCGATATCTATCTACCTGCGACAGAACGGTCAGCCAAAGTGCTCAATATTTTGGAACGCTCAATTACAATTTATATTATACAGTACAAATCTCTTCCCTATAGTCACCTACAAACGTGTATTACGTATGTGTGCGTTCGAGATGCGAGGAGTGGGGACGCACATAGCATGTATGTATGTACACTCTGTTCGTTTTCAGTTTGCAGTCACATGATCAATTTTCATGTATTTTTAGTAGTATGAATCTAGTCGGTACTTTTGAGTCAAAAGAGGTTTAAGTATTTTATAAATATAAAATTGTTATTTCAATACATAATGTTTTCTATTTATTTTCTAAATGTTTTTCCTGTTTAATCAATCGATGTTATTGACCAATGTAATGGTAATAAAATTGGAATGATGCCGTATGACATAACCTAAAATTTTTGAAGTATAAACACAGTAACTTTGGAAGTTTTAAATCTCAAATACGCATATAAAATAATATTCTTTAAAGAAGACAAAGGTACATGTAGAAAATGCAGCTTTTCATGTATTGTAAACAGATGCTTCACTTCTAGCATTAATCGCATTAAATAAATTTGGAATAAGAAATAATCTGGAAATTGCAGAAATCATACGAGAAGAAATTCACTAACATAAATGAATTACAAAGCAATTCAATATAACCAAAAAGTAGAACAGAAAGGTTGGGAAATAAGAAAATAGGAAGCTAAATTTTGATTGTTTCATATGTATAATCAAATTTTTTGCATTAGAAATTAAATAAATAAAAGCTCACCTTGATTATATTGGTATTATTATTTCCAAGAAAATGGTTAATAATAATTACACGAATAATTCATTTGTTTACAAAAACTATAGAGAACTATTAGTATTATGTATAAATTAATTATACAGTTCAATTATTACATTGCTACGCTAAGTAAAACCATTGAAGATATAACTTCATTTGGAATCAGTATGTTAAAAAATTATCATAACTGTTTGTTAAACTTGCTCATATAAAAACTATTCAACTTAATAAAATGCAGATACTTTAATCAATACAATAAATACAAAATAGCGAAATTGTATTATGTATTATTCTATTCTAGTGTTAACAGATATGGATGTGACTGCACAAGTGAGCGCTGATATTTTTTAATGTTATTCTGCATAAGACTATTAAAACCTGATTTTAAAATGCCATACAGTATACTAAACTCAATGAACAACAGTATTGCAGTATGTGACAAAAGCTATTTTCTTTATCTTCGCAATTTATGTTGGTTGTATCTGCAAATTCTTGAGTTGTTCATATATTAACTGAGCATATTAGAAAATAGAAGTATGTAGAAATAGCAAATAATTCATCTAATTCATAATCGGTCTAATAAGAAATATTTATTTGAATAAAACATATTTACATGGAAGCTTAAATATATAATCTTTCTAATACAATCATAAAAACACTATCATAGACAGAAAATAATGTTGTCTTCTACTAACATAAAATATGACACCTTTAGTTGCAATTACATATATTAATCTGAATCAGAGTCTGATTCTGTACTTGATTCTGTAACATTGATTATTACTGGATCTATATCCAAGTCTACCAAGCAGTTTTCTCTTTCATACCATTGTTTTATTAAATTATCAGTATGCCTTATGCAGTTACTCCATGTATTACTATCACATGTATGTAATGCCTCCTTCCACATTTCTTTCACCTTTTCGTCGGTGTAACTAGCCCTACCGATGTGCACATTGTAATATGTTTTTGCTTTTGCCCAAATTAGCTCAATAGCATTGAAGTCACAGTGGTATGGTGGCAGTCTAAGAATTTCATGTCCTGCATTTCTTAACAGTTCATCAATTTCATAAACTTTCTCTTTACGGTTTCGATCCTTTGGAAAATATCCATGTTTCATCTAAAAAGACAACTTGACGCAAACTAGAATTTGTATTCTCAATGTACTTCCTTAAAAATACACTTCGCATTACACTAACATCAAGTTTTCCATTAATGCTCTTCTATTATCATCTTTTTTATATTTGAAACCGATATGTTTGAGTAAAATGGAAAGAGATGTTTTTCCTATTTGCACCATTTGTTTAGTTTCCAGTTCAGTCTTCAATGTTTTCAATGTAACCTGTTTTTCTAAAAAAGTATATCGTTAAAAAATAAATCATTTATGAAAATAAAATTGCTTAGAATACTTTGATGAAACATGTCGTATAAAGTATTTCGGACTTCCATTTTCAAGCTTTCTGGCAAATCTTTGGTTTTTGGTTTACGTCGGGGTATTTGTTTTCCAGGTGATGATGTCCCACGTTTCTTGATATTGTAAACGGTTCGGACAGAGATCTTAAGAGCACTTGCTACTCTCTAAAAATATTTTTCCTCATTAATCTAAAGATATTAATTTGGTGATATCTTACCTCATAAACTGAATCAACAGACAATAATGGACCTCTATTATATTTCTCTTCTTCAAATAATGAAGAAGGTTGGCAACTAGATTTTGTGCCTGTGAGTAGACGTTTACCTGGCATATTCTACAACAAAAAGAACACAAACATGAAATTTTATATCACTTCATATTATGAAAATTACATTTTGCGATATGCATATCAATTTATCAAAAAATGTAATTTGTCAGTGTCAAAGTAAAATAATTTAATTAAGAAATATTACGTTAAATACTTACGATTAATTACTCGAAACTGACTATTATTGTTGCAAGAAGAACAGATAAATAAGAAATCTTAAAATATCAACGGAAAAATACAAACAAGAAGTAGACCGCACTAAACATAACCTGTATATGTCGATAAATATGGTACGTATTTTCTTTTTTGACTAAAACAGTTGTCGGTATCTCATATTATACAAGACATGCTAATATTATTTTTCTTTGTCTTTGCTACGAAGAAATTTCAAAGACGTATGTCTTGTATCAAATGACATACGTTTCAATTCTGAATATTTGTAGCTCAATATATCTGAAAAACAAAGTATATAGATTCTGTGTCTGAGATAGTATGACATAGTTAGTCATGTGACTGCAAACTGAAAACGGACAAAGTGTATGTATGTATGTACTGTAGATCAGACTTTATGTAATAATAAACACAAATAAGTGTGGACTTTTTAGAAGATTTTAATATTTTTAACGTTTAAAACAATGTCAGATATACCTATAACAATAACAATAAATAAAGCGGTAAATCATAATAACTTCTATATTCTATACATAATAAATAAAACTAGAATTAAAAAAATAAAAAGTAAACTATTTAATGTATTGTATGCTCAAAACGGTCTCCTAATGCAAACAAGCAATGTCCTAATCTGTCATAAAAGTTTCTCTGAACATTTAAAATCGTTTGCGGTTGAATATTTAGGATAGATTCAACTATTTTCGCCCGTAATTATCGTTTCAAATGCAATGGTACGTAGAAAGTTAATTTGAAATACCCGTGCAATTTCTTTTATGCTGCGACCAAGATGATACTGTTTTACGACATATTTTTTTTGTTCAAGGGTAAAAATATCCATCGTGAATACGGACTATTCGCAAAAGTTGAGCAAACCATCCAACTTAACAAGTAAACTGTAACTAATGGCATGTATGCATCGCTTCGTGCGTCCCCGCTCCTCGCTTCTTGAACGCACACATACGTAATATACGTTTGTAGGTGACTATAGGGAAGAGATTTGTACTGTATACATTTCAACTATTACAAACAGCGGCTTTACAGGTTATTGGGTGTGGGTTCCCGTGCTAATAATAATGAAATTATTCATAATAAAATAATTAGTGGTGCTGGTGAAGTTCCGTCAAAGGGGCAGGACGTGTGTGATAATGGTTAATTAAATAAATATATTACAACTTACTAACTAAATAAAACAGAGGAGCTTTTTCCTTAAAGTCTGTATTTATTTGTACATAAGAAAGAAATTGAACTTGGTATATTTAAAAGTAACTGAATAAAAGTAATATATACACGAGGAGTGGTAAATAACTAATTGAAAATCAACACAAAATACACTGAAAACGAACGTTAAATTGACGCAAAATAGGAAACCATTCTCGTTGAATGTAACTTGAAATCAACGCGCAGTGGTATTCATACAAGCCACTTTCTGCTTTTGATAAATTTATTATACTCTAGTTTATATGAAACAAGAATGTATACGGTTGATGTAAAAACGCGAGAACAATGTGTTACGCTTCGCATATATTACGAATGTATTTAATTCTATTTTTAAATTATATTATTTACAAGTAGGTATATCGAATTCAAATATTATAAACTACTTAGCAATTTTGTGCCATATACAGGTTCGGTCTACAATCATCTTGCATGCGGCTTCCCATACATAAGGCGTGAGAAGTTGCCAAACCGTACCTACCTAACAAATATACATACGAGAGTCGGCAAGTAGACCTTTAGAGAAATAAAAATATTCTTCTAGATTAGTGGTTTGCCGAAGCAGATGTGATAGACAACGTACTTTAATTTTACCAATACTTTTGTTGGAAAATTGACAAATGAATATGAATGTATTCCGTAATAGTGATACACTATACAGCTATGCACATGTACAATATTGTTAACAACGAGCGCAAAAAACATAATTTGAGAAGCTTTTAGGTAAATAGTCATTAAATACAAGCTTTAAAAAATTTCTTTCTAAATTCTAATACTGCAATAGGTTATTCGTGTAAGTGAAACGTGTTAACACATTTTGAATCTTCGGTATTGAAGTTGATAAACAAACAAAAGGCAAATAACTTGTATGCTGAAACTTGCTAAAAGCAAAAAGCGAATCACTTCATATTTCTGCTTACATATCCATATTCATTTGTAAATGTGTAAAGCACAATTTCCGTTTGAAATCTCTTTAAAATAATTTAAATTTACCTTTACCGGCAGTCATTTTTTAAATCATCAGCGCTTCCTGAGAAATTAGCAACCTCATTGAATTAACAGGATAGTAATTTACCCTGTTGGGGTGTTTCATTCCACAGAGGATAAAAATCTCCAGCGCTCTCTGCCGCTTCAACAGTGGCTACTAATTATCATTGCTCGTTTGTGTTCTGTATATCGGATATTGTGCCAGATTTGAATTGCTTTTAAACGAAGCAAGCAAAAAAGAATTACATGTAATTAGCTAAGATAAATAATGGAATGCTTTTAAGCAATTCTTTCGCTTGTTTGCTAGGCTGTAATATAGTCTGTTGTGTGGAAATTTGAGGAAAGGATTTTGAAGTTACCAGCAAAGACTAGAACTTTTCGAAAGTCGCACAAATTGGATACTCAAATAACTAAAAACTTTTAAATAACAACATTTAAGTACGACTTTTCCATAAAATGTGTATTGTAGTCTAAAAAACATGCAGAATTTACAATATATTTCATTTCGCTTGGTTCTACTTCGATGTAGAGTATATTCAATATTTTGAAATAACTCAAAGCCTAAATTTTAGTTAATATAAATTATGAATGGTTAATCGAATTAGCACAGTTCCCATTTAATTTCATACAGAACACTGTAGTGTTAAATTTATACTTGAATATCAGAAATTTCAAAATGCAGTTTCATCCAATAATAAAAGGTTGACATATTTGAGAAATACCGAATTTATTTTTTCGTGACTTTCTAAAAGAAATCCTTGGATTCTGTAACTGACATGTATAAGTTGTTTGAATTCGTTTATTCGCTAAGTAAAAACTTCAGTATCTTCTTTACCTAATCTAATCTTATTTTGTCCTTGAATACAATTTTTTTATTTAAGTAGCAATACATCTAAATAAAACAAAAGTAACTTTAACATTGTATGACAGCCTAGTGAACAGAGAAAGATGAACTATTCTTTTGTTATCTTTGGACATTATCAAAGGACTGTTTCAAATAAGGTCCATTTATGAACAAAAAGAAAATTCCTGTAAATATCATTAAAATATATCCACATACTTTCATCTACTTTTGTATATCATTTCTATTTTTGTTTAGACATTTGTCATACAGTTCAACAAGTTTTTGAATTCCGATTTAAAAGAAATTTGCCGCCATTGAAAAATATTCATCACGCCAGAGTTCATTTCTTTGCCGTCATCGTACTGTTGACCATCAAGGAATTCCTTTAGGTCTGGATTGTGTGGTTCCAGTTCTTCCAAATCGAAAGACCTGGTTATACCTTGTGTTTGCGCAGAAACATGTTGTCTTACACTGTCATGCAGCAAGATCACACCTGAAGACAGTAGGCTACGCCACTTGTTTTGTACGCCGCGCCGGCATTTTCTCAACGTCTCACAATACGCATAAGAATCGATTGTTATACCTCTTGGCATAAAATCCACTAACAAAATCCTTTTCCTGTCCAAAAACACAGTCACCATAATTTTTCGTGCTAGATGTACCTGGTTGGCTTTCGCACTGGTTGGCGGCGAAGATGTGTGTCGCCATTCCATTAACTGTTACTTAGACTCAGGAGTCTTGTGAGATTCCCAAGTCTAATATCCTGCTACGATGTGGTCGAAAAATTTGTCTCCATCGTGATAGTATCGACTCAAAAACGATAAAGCACAGCTCAATATTTTTGTTTTGCGATCGCCAGAAAGTAGTCTTGAAACCCACCAGCAACCCAATTTTCGATATTTGTTTCACCGAAACAAGTTGTACAAAAATGGCCTTAGAACCAGTGGAAAGTCAATTGATAACTTTGAATTTGTGAATCGTCGGTCCTCTCGAATTTCGTTGTCCACTTCACGAACCAAGTCTTCAGGAATCAGAGAAAGACGGCCAGGGCGTAGCTCATCACGCTGATTAACTAAACGAACGACTCAATTTTCTTAACATTATAAGCTTTTATACCTCAGCACACAGACAAACAGTACCGCAGCAAACGTCTAAACTCACGTATAGCATATTGGGAGCAACATGCTAAGATGCGCCTGAGCGCTGCGGCGATCGCGCTTCATTCACACTTTCCTTTATAAATGCACCCTATTTAAAAAAACATCCCCCGTATATAAAAGCCAATGTTCGTATGTGTGATAATAATAGATTAAAAAACTTGAGCGATTTACGCGCAGCTGAGAAGAGTTAAAGCTGTTGAAATCTTTGATCTGACCAGTGGAAAGATAATTAATGGACCAATAATATAATACCAATAGCAACAGTACCATTATTTAAATGTAGATGGCGCCACGAGACAGTCCTTCTCGCATTAAAGTTTATGGTGTAAGAAATGTAGCCGTGCATGCGTAGTAGTAAGCTTGAGGGTGTTGTTTTGGCACTAGGATTTATTTTTAGTTTGATAAAGTGAAGAAGATATCAGACTTTCAATTGTGTTCATTTAGTCTATATATATATATATATATATATATATATATATATATATATATATATATATATATATATATATATTAATATGCTACTAGGAGGGACGTTTTAATTTATATAACAAAGAATAATATGTTATGTTGAAAATGTAGAATTTTCAAATATTGGGCGCCAGCGATTAAATTAATCACAATAATAACTACGTCCTCTGTGTACATACAATAACACTAACAGCAGTCAGAGAGCATGGTTGTTGAATAGATTTGATATAAAATACCTCAAGGTTCTTAGTCGGTCTGTGAATTACCTCCCTAATTGTAGTTTGGTGTCTATGTAATGTGTTTAACTCAACAACTAAATGCTAACAAATAAAAAACAGATTAAAGAGATAAAAATAAAATATATTGAAATAAAAATTAGAAAACTGTAACAATTATATTACGCAGACAAGTGTCTATAAAGAGAATTACGATCTTAACATGTGTAAATCTAATAGTACTAAATATAGTGTTGGTGAACAAAGAAAACTAAGTTAAAGAGCATGTAGTATTGTTTAAACAAATTCGGTAAGTACTATGGTATTATATCTTTATTAAATTATGCTTGTAATTATTAAGCTAGGATTGACGATGTGTAGATAATAAAAATAGAAGTTTTATTAATGTTTAACTAGGTTATGATGATCTTGATTATTGAAATATAAATTTTACAGGCGATGAAAGAATAAATTGGTCATTCAAGAACCTGTGTTCCAAGATTTTACGTGTAGGATCAAGCTGGAAGCGTTGTGGTTGTGCAGCACCAAGTACGGCGTTAGGATTCTTGATATCGGCTTGGCGTCGTTCTATCGTCCGAGTTGCCCACGCTTTGCAGCTTGGATTTTTGCAATGATGCTATCCTCAATATCTGGCGTATCTTTGATGATGCCGGGCTTGTTGTTACTTCAAAAGGTTGGCCAATATTCTGCGTTTCTTTTATATATATTTTCGACGAGATATTTTAAGTTTGATTATGGTAATTTAATTTATAACTTGGATAATTACAAAAACGCGGCCATATGTTGTAAAATTATTTTTCGGCTTTTTTTTTTCGTTCATTTATTTTTCAAGGCCTATTTTTATATTGACAAATAGCCTCGAAGTTTTATTATCATAACATCGCTTTGTGCTTTGAATTTAATTGATATTACATTTTTAAATAAATTATAAAATTTTTAAAATAATTTTCAAATACAATTTGTTTACTTTTGAATGTAGGTTATGTCATTATTATGTGTTCTAAGTTGCATTCTTAGAAGTTCATGCTAAATTTAAAAAGAGGGCGTGTCCAATCAGTATCAATACATTATTTCAATGTAGATAAATTAGATACCGTTAGTTTCGCGTGAATTATTTGAATTAAGAAATTTAAAATAGAAATATAAAAGTAAGTTATAAAAATAAAAATAAGTAAATTTGAATTACTGTTCTCGTTGTATTAATTTATATACATGTTGATACTAATTTTACAAACTATATTCACCAATTTTACCCTTTTTATAATTGTGTTATATGCATTGTTCTATCTGTTTTTCCGTTTCAGATGCAGATATATGTGTGCAGTTTGAACCATAACATAATATATATATATATATAATATATATATATATATATATATATATATATATATATATATATATATATATATATATTATTATGGGCCAAATTTCACCATCATTACAGCTAACTGCGAAGGGAAAGACAGAAATTAACATAAAAATAACATACAATAGAATGGTTAAATTGGCGGACATAATTTGTAAAATTAGTATTGAAATGTAAATAAATTAATATTACGATAACTTTGTATATTTCAAATTAATTTATATTTATTTCAAAATTTACTTTTTATATTTTTAAATTGCCATTATCATAATTAAAGTCATTAGCGCGAAATAAACAGATAGCTAATTTATCTACATCAAAATTTTGTATCGATACTAATTAGACACGCCCACTTTTTAAATGTATACAAACCCGCGAATAGGTTATTTTCTTTCTACGCATAAAACATAACTCCACATTCAAAAACCCATAACAACTATTTGTAAAATAAAATTTTAATTTTGTTTTCGTGTTTAAATCAATATTCCATTTATATTCAAATTATTATTACATGTAATTTAAAGTAAAATTCGAGGCTATTTCATAATTGCATACTAGGCTTTGAAAGAAATAATTGCCATCAAGGCGTTAGTAGAAATATTTTTTACAAGTATCAGGAAAAAGTGCTACTCCGAAGTTTTAAATTTAATAAAATCTAAAATACCTGTGTTAGAATTTTAAAAGTATCCGGAAAAGAAACACTTAAATTTGGAGCTACTTTAAAACCATTTTTGAAGACGATAATCCGGAAGATCTGCCAGTTATCGTTCAAAGCATCTTTTCTATTGGAACACCGGCCCGTGAAAAACCAACGCCGTCGAATAACGCCAACACCGGCATCGCAGTATCGAAAACTCCGTACTTCGTACTGACCCATACTTCGAATTTCCTGACCAACGCCGATATCATTCAAGATACCTGCCCAGATTCTTCGAGAAACAGGTTTAATCAAGCTAAATTATTTCGAAAAAGTCTTATTAAAACATTTTACAACTAAACAAATTTTTACCAAATCAAAAACTCTTAATTTTACTTTAAAAATAACATTTTCAACTTACACAGAATTTTTGAAAGAACTTTTATTATTAAGGATTGTAGTACTTACCTGAATTTATTTGTCGATTAATTTATATTATAATTTACATGAAAATAACATTGACATTAGAACATAACCTTTCCAATTCACACGTGCACATAATATTAATTCTATAATTTGTCGTTAGGCACGTTTATTTGTTATTGTTTACAGAAATCTTATTGATCTTATTAATAAACTTTTACACATATTTCTTCAAACAAACTCATTTATTTATCGGTGCTTAGCTGGAGATAACTTAGTTATTTTATTATGCAACTTTCTACCAAACACATAGGGATAAATAGACCGACGAGGATCCAGTGAGAGTCAACTTTGCAAAATATATTACTTGCTCTCCGACATCTAGCCGCAAACAAAGAAATTACATGAGATAGGCTGGTGATCTAGTGTAATAGTTTTAAGCAAACCAAGGCGCCCAACCATTAATATAATTTCTATACTATTCAATTAACATTAAACATAAAATTAAAACTATTATACATTATTACTTATTATTATTAAATCTCAGCATCATCAGCGCCTATACAATATATATATATATATATATATATATATATATATATATATATATATATATTGTAACGGTCCCCGTATCAATGAGCGTATTAAAAGCTGATATTTAAAAATTTAAATAAACTGGAATGATTATTTAGAAAATGTGCATTATAAATTTCTATTATTCAAATACGTTATCAAATATAACATATAGATGGAGTTGAATGATGTTACAATAATTATTTGCGCACAATGCAAAAACGCATACTTGCACATAACAACATATACTTAATCTTAAAAACAGCTGTTCAGATGTACATAAAACTTCTTATAAGTGTTTTGAGTGGGCGTAATGTTTAGTGTTTTGTGGTTCCGGCTAGTCAATTGAACAATATAAACTCTTGTTATGGGACATAATTAAGTGCCCCTTAATATAGTAAGTTCGGTGACACCATATCGAACACTTACAATATCGGCTAATGGCCATGCAACAGACAAATAGAATTTATTTATTCTTAAAACTATAAAATAAAACGATCGAGATATGGATTATTGATTAACAACTTTAATGAAATGAATGCCAAATTAACAGGTAACAGGTACATTAACATTATGATCAATAAATATCTAACATGTCCCGTGATGAAATTAATATGGCGATTAAACTAGGTTAATAAAAATAAACAAACTTAGTGTGACATGAATAAAATAATTATTATGAGTGAAATCTATGATACATCTTAAAATATCAACAAGATTAAAACTAAAATTGAATTGAAATTGAACTTTAACTTGTATTCTTCGTAACAGTAATATAAATATCTCAATCTATTAAAAATAATATAAGTAATTATTACTCAATGAATCATAGAAATATGATATTTTATTTGTGCATGATGAATTAATTATTCGTTTTCTTAAAAATTCGTAGGTATTTTAAATAATACTTAAGTGAATCAGGATAGGATTTAAGGTGTTTGGAATCTGCAAAACAGGTCCATAAAAGTGGGTCTGCGTCTTGCGGCAATCTGTTGGCGTCACCTTAGCTGTAGTCCGGTCCAATCGGCCAAGCTTCGTGGTGAAATTCAATTGCTGTTTATCAGGACCCCGGTCACCTTCTGGACTTGTAAAATAGGTCAAACTGGAGCTGGATATATAGGTAAGATTTTTACTAGAGTAGACGTATGGTTTTATTAGTATTATTAATGTTTTTCATTTAATTTTTAGAGAAGCACTTCAAATACGTCGAGATGTTTTTAATGGCGGACTTCTAGTTACGCTAACTATCTTTTTTTTTCTCATCCCTCATCCTGATTCGTCTAATTGTATGTATCATTTTAATCGCGGTGTTTTATAATAATTAAAATGACAATTTAAACATTTTGAAAATACATATACTTAATATTAATTATTTAGTTTATTTTAGTGAATATATATTTCATGCTTGAATAATAATTATTGTAATTAAAGCTAATTTTATTGTGGGAAACATTCCCGCGATAACCTTTTTAAATATAAGTACAGTTTTGCCTAAATTTATGGCGTCTATAATTATTAATCAATTAAGTTGAAATATCATTAGAAAAATATAATATCGAAATGAAATGACTGATACAAATTAAAAGATACAAATAAATAAATGTGAAATTAAATTTAAAACCATTAATTACGCGAATTCAACTTTATTGATTTTTCATATGAAGAATTCAAGTTCTATACTTCCAAATTATCCTAAAACTTACATATACATTTAAATACAATCTTTTGTCCACTGAGGCATTCTTATGGATAGGCTTGACCTATATCAATATATATATCATGTCATTAATATTTTGTATTCTCTTGATAAAGGCGTACTGCCGAAACATGTAGAGTTTTTTAAATACATATATTTTGAAGTAATATACAGACCTTTAATCGCCTACTGATTAGGTTTACCATATATATATATATATATATATATATATATATATATATATATATATAATTAGATCAGGAGTCTTTGCCGTTAGAACATGTATGGAAAGAATAATCGTTTTTTGGGGGAATCCAGCAAAATTAAACTCTATTACTTAAGTCAGTTCTTGAACTGACAAAAAAATATATATTAATGACAATCCTGTAACATACGTTATTAATAAAATAGCATCAGAAAGTGGTTGCGCAGTATTACAATTACCACCATATCATTGTAATCATAACTCCCATCGAACTAATCTGGGCTCAAATAAAGCATTTTGTTGCAGTTAATAACAAAATTTTAATCTAGCAAAAGGCAAAACGCTATTATTGGAAGGAGTAAACAATGTCACTGCTGAAGCCTGGGATAATGCATTTAGCATTATATCGCAGAAGAAAATAAAATGTATGATTTGGAGAACGTAGTCGAAAAACTGGTCTAAGAATTTATTATCAATGTTAATACAGGATCTTCGACAGTTACCTTTTCGGACACTGATTCACCTGATATGTTATAGCTTTATTATATATTTATTTAACTTACAGTATGTATATTATTTGTTGTATATACTTTATGCTGGTTATTTGCTATTTTGCTATAGTATGCAACTATATTTGACATTGTATGAAAATGTTAAATTTTATCTAAATTGTCTTGAAAAAACAGTATGTAGGAAGTTGTAACGAAGGTTAATAAAACTCATTAGAATTGAAGTGTATTTATTGATAATACGATACGAAACATTATTAACCTCAATTATGATTATAACTTCTGTAGAAATACACCTCGAGTTTGCTTTCTAAAATACATATACACAGGCTGCCCATTTTCTATCTCCGTATATGGGTAACTCTTTTAGTACTGAAGATACCGGATCGATTAAATTAGCAAAGTTGCTCAGAATTTTGATAAGTATTTGATAACATTTTCAGATTTGTCCTACGTTGTCAACTTTTTGAGATATTTAAGGAAAATTAAAATTTGGCGAAATTTTCAGTTATACAAATCTTCGTAAACATTGAAGACTAAAACTGGAATCTGATAGTATTTTTTACGTAGAATATGATAATCTTTATTAAATATTCATGGCACACTTGAATATCAATATATAAAATAAACTTATGCTTTTTTAAATGGCAATCATAGTTGGCCATGACTTCATTAAAATGCTTATTTTGTTCTGATTTCATAAATATAAGGCTGGGTATGGTTACCTTTTTTAAATCTTTATTATGGCGGAAGTAATTCAAATACTATTACTACTTGAGGACGTTGCTGCAAGAAGGACGCAGCTCCAAAATTGAAACTTTTGGGAAAAGTGCAAAAAACGTTGTACGAGTTTGGTGTAACTTTAAGACATGCCCAATTTTTACTGTATCCTAATCTCACATGTTAAGAGTTAGAAAAATATAATAAAATCTTCGATACAATATATACTCGTATATATGCCGGGGGAGCATAATTTTTTTGTGGAGCTACCTCCTTCTTGCACCAAAAAGTAAAAAACTACTAAAGAAACAAATAAAACTGCTGTAAAATAAAGTTTATTTCTAAAATGAATATTCTAATCTTTTACATAACTATTAACAAAGAAACAAAACTGCTATTAAATAAAAAATAATAATGTTCTAACCTGTTACACAAGTATTACTTTAGGTTACATGTCAGTGTTTTCATCATCGTCGTTCAGTTCGGTTTCGGTATCGTCCCGCATACTTAAATGTGTAAGGTTTTCATAATATATCAAATCGTTTCTTGGAACATACTCCTTGGCTAATAGCATGACATTGTCGTACTTCAGTTTTTTCAATGGCAGCTTGTCAATATACAGTAGTTCTGGTTTAGTTTTCAAATCAAAATTAAATTTTTGTATATTGAAGGTACTACAGACTGGCGTTTCCAGCACTGCTTTTCTCATATAAAATAAGCCTATACTTGCTTATAGCAAACTTTTGTCGATGCTAGTTTATTACTGTCTTCTTAAAATAAGGTTTTGGAAGATTCACGAAGCCAAAAATCATATTTTGGGATACAGGGATAACCTGAAACTGTTTGCTGCTTTTGCCATATCGCTGCATATACTCCTGAGGAGTAAATACTCGTTCAGCTCTGCGCAATGCCTTTTCTACTACTCCAAAAGACCTATCACAAGGCATAAATGAATGTCCTTGTTCGGGATAACGGTGAAGTATTGTGTGGAATCGTCCAGATTTTGCCAAAGTAAATAAATATTGCACTAAGCTACTATTATTGTTTTGCGCAGCGCAGTTATCCGAGAATAAGTAGAGTACTTTGATATCTTTAGATATAATATTTTCAAAATAGTGATACAAAAGCTTATTGTTTCATTTGGCGTTTTTCTTCCTGTAATTTCATCATACCATAGTTGTCTGAGATAAAATGCGTCTTCAGAAGGCACCTTTGGCAAAGGTGCGTTTTGTTGGTGGTCAAAACATAAGACTTCAATGTCGAGATCATCTTTTGCCTCTTTACATTTTTCCTTTAGTTCTTCAAAGAAAACGTCACCTCTGGAGAGATGCATGTTTTTATTTAATTTTAACACAGAAAGTTCTTCTTCGGGAAGTGGCAATTTCAATTTAATTGCCAGCTCATCACATATTTTGCAAGTATCTGACCTAGGACTTTCAAATGATATATTGAAATTCGCTTTAAAGTACCTGAAGTAGAAATCGTATGTGACTTTTGGGCGAAAGAGATGCTTTTTGTCTTTTACGCCATATATTTCAAACATTTCTTTCTCGTACTTTTCTAAGTATAGTTCGTATAACTTCTTTACATTTAATTCAGATGACAGATACATTTTTATATCATGCTTTTGACGGCTATAGTGAGAAGATCTTCCTGGGAAAGTACGAATGTGTGAGTCAACCTGTTCCACTATTTGTGGGGGTATAGCGTTAGGTCTATTGTGGTGTTTTCCACGACCATCGAGGGGAGATGCAATACTTCCTTTTTGAAGTGTGCTGCTAAGCGGTCAACTCTTTTAAAAGATATACCGTGAATTGCAGAGAAAGCTTTCTTGCATACTTTAGTACACTTCCTCCCGACACGTATCTAAAATTAACAATAGCATTAAATAAAGTATTATTTATTCTAAAAATAAAAGCAACACTTACACTGTATTTGTGGGATACCAGTCGTTCTCGGCCATTTCCTGTTTTGGTGCGTTTACGAACAATTTCACAAGTACTTATTAATCCGCTATGATAGGTATCCTGCATCTGCTTTTCCCCAATTTTGTTAAAACTTGTTAAAACCCTTTGTCTATCTTTTTTGTTGACTTGCTCGAAGCATTTAAATTTACATTTGCAATCATTTCCGATCACTCTAGGGCCCTTTACTTTATTTGCTGTATTAAGATGTTTCTTTCCACTTGCTAACATTTCCTTTCTACGGTTTCGTGCCCATTGAGATTTGTTTACTGATTTTCTTTTCTGCTTAACCTCAAAATCTTCGCCAGCACCTGCACCACTATCATATGTATCACTTTCTGGCGTATATTCATCACTAGAACTACCATTATATGGTTCATATTCACTTTCACTATTAATTTATTTGTCCATATTACACTGTTATAAATAGTTATTAATAAAATAAAAACCAAACACGCTGCGTTCCACCACAACAAAACAAAATGGTACACCATTAACATACAGTTAACGTATTTACCAGCTGTCAAAACAATATGATTCGCACGTTTTGTGCAAGAAGGAGGCACTTCCAGGAGCTGCATCTTTCTTGCACCAAATGTTGTAAGATGCAGGTCCTATTTCGCTATCTTACGGCACAAGCAATGACAGGACCTGCGTCGTTCTTGCACCAAACTATAGCACACGTTTCGTATAATCTGATTAGTATAAAACTTCAATATACTAAAAAATTGTAGCTGCGTCCTTCTTGCAGCAAGGTCATCAATTGAAGAAATGATAGCCAAGTGGGCTTTTTAAAAACTACTTCACTGCAGCAAAAATTATTTAAAAGTTGTCAAATAAGTTGATTTCCCATGAAATAGTTAACTGTACTAGAGTTAAGTGGTATTATCTATAAAATATTTGTTTATAAATGTATTCCAACGAAGAAAAAGATTATATGCTTTTTGTTATTATGCCAGGACTAGAAATAGTAAACGCGCTAGCGAATTGTATTATCAACGCTATATGAAAAGGAGACAGGCAAATCGAAACCTATTTTCTAAGTTATAAAATAGTTTGAAATAGGTATGATTCGTTTACAAAACCAGATCACTTGAAAAAGAAATTCAAACCGCAAGACGAAGAAATGGTTTTAGTTTATGTAAATTACATACCCGCTACATCAATTCTTGAAATTGTGAGTGAATGTGCTGTTTCTAAAGAAAATGCTCATTTAATTTTTAAACAGAAAAAATACAGGCCATTTAATTTTTTTTTAAATTTTTGCTGCATTAAAGTAGTTTTTAAAAAGCCCACTTATTTCTTCAATTAGTAATAGTATTTGAATTACTTCCGCTATAATAAAGATTTAAAAAAGATAACCATACCAAACCTTATATTTATGAAATCAGAACAAAATAAGCATTTTAAGGAAGTCATGGCCAACTATGATTACCATTTAAAAATGGGAAGTTTATTTTATATCTTGACATTCAAGTATGCCATGAATATTTAATAAAGATTATTAAATTCTACGTAAAAATATTATTAGATGCCATTTTTAGTTTTGCTCTGTCTTCGATGGTTAGGAAGATATGTATAACTGAAAATTTCGTCAAACTTCAATTCTCCTTAAGTATTTCAAAAAGTTGATAACAAAAGAAACATCTGAAAATGCTAGCAAATATTAATCAACTTTCTGAGAAACTTTGCTAATTTAATCGATTTCGAATCTTTAATACTAAGAGCGTTGTCCATATATGGAGATAGAAAATGGATACCCTGTATTGGTGGAGGTTTGGTATACTTATTTCAATGTCGATTTTGAATTAAGCGGTATTTCTGAAATCTTCTGTATAAAACGTGCGCCAATTGGAGCGCCATCTATTTCATTCTTAAAATGAATGGACTATAGTAAGATCGAAGATGATTATTGATATGGTTTCATTGTACGTCCCATACCACTAACAATAATTTTTTTACAATTCGTTGTTCCGTCCACGCATAACCACTGTTTTCTATGTTTAAATTCTTATTTAATTATTTTTTCAATACATTCACTAGCAAATGGCACAAAATTTTGTAACCTCTTCCGACTAGCTAATGTGCAGTTCGTGTATTTATTCCAAAATGAGACGGTAAATGGCTCTTTGTTTAATAAAGTAAACGGTAGACTACATAATAAAAAAAAATGAAATAGAAATTGCTCATTGAATTCTACGCCATTTTTTCATAATTGCAGATAACTCGCTTTTATAGTCTCATACTGTGTCGGCAGTAACAAAGAACTTAAAAGTTAAGTTCAAACTATAGTTGTTTTTTAAACAGTAGGAATATATTTGAAGAAGTTATAGCTATAAGTTGTCATTTCATGTACGTGCTTCTATATTTTCGAAACTTCAAAACTTTTCCTGAAAAGATATTAACTGTACTCATAGAGAAACATAGTTATCTCGCTTCATTGTCCGAGTTGTAAAATTCTGAAACTTCGCATAATTAACAATTTAAACAGAGCTCCGGACGGCATGCTTTTAAGAACGTGTTTGTGTGTAAATGTGGATCGACGATGAAGTAAGAGAAGCTTTAAAGTACCTACGAACTTGCACACTTGCCATTCCGATCTTCGTGTAATTTAATTCAATCAGGAAAGCTTTGATAAAAACAAAACATTTTAAATGTCAAACGTACCAAACGCTATATTCCAGATAATTTTTTCACCATTTTCGTTATGAATATTTATGATCCACACGAAGCATTGGAAATACGATACTAACGTACTCATAGTTTTAAATTTAAATATTAAAATCGTATAAATTTCGAAAAATCAGGGCAAATGTGTGGTTTATCTGTTTCGTTGAAGATAGAGTTCATCATGAATAATGGATTGAATTAAAATGATAAACAAAATCTGGGGTATCTTTTTAGCGGTGGACATAAAAATTAATTTCTTTAAAATTTTATTAATAAATATACACTCGTGAACAAAAAACTCCGGACACTGAAGTAAATGTCTGCTATCATTCCTGTTATTTTGTTTGTTTTTTTCAAAAGATATGACATATTGTCTACGAAATAATAATTGGAACTTACAAAACATTTAATTTATCAAAACAGCGTTCTGGCCACCGTCAGAGCCCGCTCTAGGGGCAAGCAACCCGGACTTTTGTCCGGGACGCCAAAATTTAGGGTCGTCATTTTGGCTGTGTGAGAAAATTATTTATGTGTTAAATACCCAATTAATAGAAAATTGTATATATCGATTTTTTATCGATTATATTGTTTATGTCTAAAAGCTAAAAATATTTTCTAAATCAATTGGAACTGACGACGACACACTGACTCTATAATCACTAGATGAAAGCATTTGAAAAAATTGACACCAACGTGACACCAACAGACTGCGTCCTACAAACTTCAAGTACAGATCTAGCGCATTGTAGCCAAGAATTTTAAGAGACGCCGAAAGAAGCTTTTTAGTAGACGGTTCACCTAAACCATTGTATTACAACAAATTTCTTTCCAATGACATTGGTCGACATTAAACAAAAGAAATGACGAACCAAAAAATCCAACCCAACCCAAAGAAATCTTGGCGTGCTCCTTATTTAGCTTTTATCTGTTATGTTGAAATGTTATTAGAACTGTCATTACTAACACTTATTGGTTGAAAAAATGTAAGCAGAAAATTTAGTCCGAGCGGTAGCTTTGAACGAAGATTGAAGTAGTATTCGATACATCGCTACTGTCTTGAACATTCCCAGGAGTACCGTCCAAGACACAATGCAGTGACATCGTCAAACTGGCAAAAACACAAGAAAGCCAGGATCAGGTACTGCAGTTTCTGCACGAACCGTTCGCCAAAGATTAAAGGAATACAGATTGATGTCAAGGAAAGCTGTTGCTTGTCAATTTTTGCTCGGAACTCATCGTGTTCAGCGACTATGATTAGATCATAGACATTGGACACTGGATCAATGGAATTCCGTACTGTTCACGGATGAGTTTAGTTTTTGTTCGAGTGCACCATATGGACAAGAAAGCGTGTGGAGAAGGACTGGTGGACAATTTTCAGCGTCTTTTATATCTCCAAGAATGGCATTTGGGGGAGGCGGTATAATAGTTTCAGATGGCATTTCACTATATGCGAAAACTGAGCTTGTTCAAAAGCTCATTGAAAATGGTACCATGACGGCTATTTGACACATCAACGAGTGTTTAGCTAGTCACGTCGTACCATTTGCTCCATTCGTATGTGAGAACTTAACTCTTGTTGAGCAATACTTGGATGCGGTTAATTGGCCAGCTCAAAGCTCGTACTTGAATCCTATCGAAAATTGGATTCATTAAGACGACATGTTGAGCACAGACAATCTATACCGGTTATTCGGGAGGAATGAGAAAACATATATATAAAAAGAGGTCGCCAGCTGCATTCAAAGTTTACCACGCCATATGGCAGATTTCGTTAGAGTTCGTGGAGGTGGTACGCACTATTAATTGCTTAAATTGTGTGAAAACGTAGATGTAAAACTTAGCCCATAAAACTAATTTTGCCCAATTCACTTTCCTTAATGAATAAAATGTCAAGTACCTTTTTTTTATTTCTCATTCTTACTTTGTAGATGTTTCATGTCTTGTTAAAAAAAAGAAAGAAAAAAATAAATTTTTCTTGACCTAACAGACATTCACTTCAGTGTCTGAAATTTTTCGACCACGAATGTATAAAGTTTTGTATATCATTCATATCAGTTTACTGTGTCTACAACTATAATTTATTGTCGTTTGCTCGTATTTCTGCGTGAATCAATGGTTTCGAAGCTTGCGATCATCTCTAGTCATTATAGCTAGCAGAGATACAATAACAATAATAGTTCTATTTTCCAATAGAATTAACAGTAATTACATCAAGAAACTAAAAAAATTGTTTACTTCCAGGTGGATAAACCGGGCGTACTAGGCCTGGGGTAATATTTAAATGTTTATAATTTGTATTAAGTGTTCATAAATTAATCCAGCGTTCTTTTATGGTCTAAACAGGTATTCATTCAACTGTTTCTCAGGCAAATATCTTGTATTTATTTTTTTGAATTCGAAATTTTTTTTTTATCATCACTACCCTACTCTGCATTTACACAAACTGGCCCTGCGAGCCCCACAAACAATTTTTTTTGTATTAACACGTCTTAGCGTGTTATTGCTCGCGTGTGTTGTAAGACAATTTGAAGTAAATGACTCTACATGTTTTTACTAGTTGGAACCTGCACTATTACAAGATATATAAATACGCCTGTAGGATACTTTGTCATTCAATTGATGTATTGAGTGAAGTTGTATTACAAAAGCAATAATAATGGCATCGAAAAAGTGTGTACAAAGTGAAAAACTTGGTGAGTCGAAGCTTGCGAAAACGTTGTTGCAATGGGCAAATGAAAGCGATGATTGACTTTCTGGAGAAAGTGATGCTTCAGGAGTAAAAAATGATGACATAATGCACACAGATTTCCAAACAAATTGTGATGAGTTCTCTGCATTCAGTAGCGATGACGATGGTAACACTAATGCAGAAAATATTAGTGATAGTAATAATCCAAACTAGAATGTTGCATCTACAAGTTTTCATATTTCTCCAAGCCGGATCGGAAAATAGAAAATAAACCTTAATTACATGTCGACCTATATTGTCGTTCATTGATTTTAGGTAATAAATTTCCTTGCGAAACAAGGAAAAGTTCCACAAATTATTCTATAGGATATGTTGGCTATATATGAGAATACAGTACAAATAATGACAACTGCTTTTTGGGACTATCAAGAAATTTTGCTGATTGATTATGTGAATAAGGATAGTACTGTATATGAAAAGCATTAAATAAATTTTATGCATGGTCCAAGATAATCTATTAAAGTGAAATGTCGCGAAAAACTACTGTTTTGTCCTATTATTTTTTCTTTATTTATTACCCAACAGAATTATAATTCCATTTATAGAATAAAATCAAAACAAAATTGTAAATCATACCCATAACAACAAGTACAATTAGAAATAAAAAAAAAGTATTATAAAGACTTAACTTCCTACATATAAAAAATATAGAAGCCTAAAACAATACACAAAATTTAAGCTAATAATATATATGAATATAAATAAAAGTCTGCACAAGTGACTAAAACTAATAAAAAAAAAACAAGAACGTCCAGAAATTAATTGTTAAGATACATACATACTACAACGAATATATATTGCAGATGTTAGAAGGAGTTTGAATGTCAAAAAACCACAGAAATGTATATGCATTTCAGAAGAAACCTGATTAAAGTTTCTGTTCATAAGGTAGACAGGAGACCTGACCAACATATTGGTTCGAGGAAAAGGAAGATAGAAAATACGGGAAGTACGTGTGAAGAATAGTGGGGCAAAAAAATTAAAGTAGGATAATAGCATTGTGCAGTAAACTTCGTTGTGAAGAAACCTATGAAGGAAGTTGAGGCTGACTACAAAATGTCTAAACGAGAGAGTAGGCAAGTTGAAGCGAGAAAGGCGTTGAGTGCGGTCAAAGCCCATGTCGGGATACACGCCGTCCACCTTGAACTACATGTCTATCAAAAATCGCTGCTAAACTTGCTCAGGTAAACGTTTTTATGCTTGATAAAATGGATACCATATCAAGCTGGCATATTCCAAAGGTGATCTCGCTACTGTCAATACACTCACGTTAGAAAATTTGCCGCAGTTGCGGATAATAAATCCAGGAGTTTGCGTGGCCTGCTTAGATACATTACTGATATGCTCATTGAAAGTCAGTTTCATATCGAAGGTAATACTAAAGTCTTTAATTTATTCAACACGGGATATACTTATATCTCCAAGTTGGTAATTAAACTGAATAGCATTAAGTCTTTTAGTGAAAGATAAAATCTTGCACTTAACGGGGTTCAAAGGTAAGTTGTTATTTTTACACCAAGTTTGTATGTTAACCAGATCGGCCTGAGGACGAAGGCAGTCCCGCAAGACGCAGACTCGAGACAACAACCTCAAGTCATCGGCAAAGAAAAGGTTATTAGACTCGAGCTGGTCTGAGAGATCGTTAATGAAAATAAATATATCATATATATGTAAATATTCTTTTTACATTTTACGATGCTATTTTATTCGAATTTTTCATAGAAAAAATTCGCCCTCAAGTAGGAATCGAACCCACGACCTCTGGCTTGCCGGACGGACCATTGCTCGACCACTGAGCTGTGGAGGCGTGAACTAGAAACTTTTATGGGGATGCTTTGCGTTACATCAAAGGAATCAGATAAATATATCTTGCCCGTAGTACGGCAGTTGTACAAATTAATTGCATTTTAGCGAAGTAATGTAATTGTAAATATTCTTTCTACACTTTACGACATGGGTCGGCGACCTTTTTCGGACGGCGGGCCATTTTCAAAATAAAATTTTTTATGCGGGCCTCACATTCAAATGTAACTTAAATAGTGGTTTTATATCATATACGAGTATAAATATTATTAAAAATAAATATAGAAAAAATTTATTTTTTATTGACATGCTATAATAACAATAATGTCAGAGAACAAACATTTTACAATTCTTAAAAGGGAAAAAAATGAAAATACAATTCCAATTACATATGTGTAAATATGTAAATATAAAATATATAAATATGTAAATATAAAATATTAAGGAAAATAGTTTATCTTTCATTTTATTCATTCATTAAAATTCAATGCGCTTTTTGTTCTTGAATATTGTTTGATAATTCATTTAAGTCCGGTTGTGTTTGGGATACTGAGATCCTCAACAAGTTTTGTAAATTTTCATCCGCCAACCTCGTTCTATATTTTGATTTTATGAAATTCATTCTTGAAAATGTTTGTTCGCATAAATAGGTGCTTGAAAAAAATACAAATCATTGATTTTGCAAAATTTCTTAAATTGGGAAATTTATTTTCTGGTAGATTTGAATAAAATGCAATTAAATTATTTTCATCAAAATTATATTTATATACATTGTTAGATTGCAAATCAATTAACTCTAGTTTTAAATTGTCTGGTGCTTTTACAATATCAAATTTTGAAGGATTTTCAGATATTAATATGTCCATTTCTTTTGCATAAAAATCTTGAAACCGATGACGAAAATTTTCATCTAATATTTTTAGTGCTCAATAAAAATATTCGAAAGACACTGTTTGTCGTTTTTGGTTAAAAACGATTGCAAAGTAGGAAAATGACAATAATTATTCTTTTCAAGTTGAGAAATAAACAATTTTATTTTAAGCTGGAAACTTTTGATTTCTGTAAATAGCTCATCGATTAACTTTCCTTTGCCTTGTAGTGTTATATTTAATTTATTGAGGTAAGTTGTAATGTCCACAAGAAAAGCTAACTCGCTTATCCATTTAAAATTCGATAATCCTGGTATATTATTTTCTTTTTCTGACAAAAACATTTCCATCTCCTCTATCAACTCGAAAAATCTTTTTAAAACTTTCCCACGGCTGAGCCATCTTACTTCAGAAAAATAAATGATATCTTCATATTCTGCGTCAATTTCATTTAAGAAATTCCGGAATGTTCGATGGTTAATACCGTTTTTGCGAATATAATTGATGGACTTTACTACAATATTCATAACATTTTTCAAATTTACAACTTTTGCGCAAAGTGCATGTTGATGGATAATACAATGAAGTTGTAGAAGAGGCTGTGTAATATTTAATTCTTTCAATTTTTTATTAATCATGCCTACCAAACCAGTATTGTGACCCGTCATGTTCTTTGCACCGTCAGTTGTCACATTTTTTAATTTTTCCCACTTGAGATCGTACATATTGAAAACATCTAATAGTTGCAAAAATATATCTTCACCTCTTGTATTCCCATGGAGGCTTTTTAATGCTGCAAGTTCTTCTGTTACACAAAATTGTTTATCAATTCCACGGATAAAAATCAACAATTGAGCGGTGCTAGTTATATCGTTGCTTTCATCAAGTGCTAGTGAAAAATACTCAAATTGTGAAGAATTTTCTTTTAATTTATTAAACATATTAGTTGATATATTTTCAATACGTCGAACTACTGTACGTGCAGACAAACTAATATCTTCAAATTTTTTAATTTTTTCCGGACAAATTTCGTTAACAGCAGCCAAAATACATTTTTTAACGAACTCTCCATCCGTAAATGGTTTGTTATGTTCAGCAATTAATTTCGAAATATGTAAGGACGTTATGACCAATGCTGAACTTTGTTCCTAACATTTTTTAAAAACGTTTTGTTGTGCTTCTAATGATTTTTGTAAGAATCAATTTTATTTTGTCTAAATTGAGATTCAAATTTATCATATTCACTTTTGTGTTTCGTGTGGTAGTGGCGACGCAAATTAAATTCTTTGAATACGCTTATAGATTCTTTGCAAATTAAGCAGAGTGCTTTATTGTAATTATTAATAAAGAAATAATCAAAAGTCCACTTTTCATTAAATTCGCGGTTTTCCTCATTAATTTTTCTTTTCTTTGGTATTTTATTCATTTTTCCTACGATAAAATATGAATTATTTTACCAATAAATTGAAAATAACATGTATTTCTCATTACCTATTGTAATGAAACGTCATACGGTTGTCAATATGAACGTGTTTATGTGCAAAATGCACATATGAACATACAGTAGCAAACTGGCGAAATGAAAAAATGCTACACTTGCTAAGCGAGCCGTCGTATTCGCTGGGGAGTGGGGATTAAACTTACGCAGTAAAATAGGTTTCCCACTATGCTTCTGTTAGCGCGCATTTTTGTCACCGGCCACATTTCTGCACGCTCACACTCTAAGTTTGTTGATTTTTCCTAAAATTATATTGGTGTTTTGGCGGGCCGCGAAAAAGTTGCAAAGGGCCGCATGCGGCCCGCGGGCCGCAGGTTGCCGACCCCTGCTTTACGACGATATTTTATTCGAATTTTTCATAAAAAAATTTACCCTCAAGTAGGAATCGAACCCACAACCTCTGGCTTGCGGGACCGTTGCTCGACCACTGAGCTGTTGAGGCGTGAATTAGAAACTTTTATGGGGATGCTTTGAGTTACATCGATTCCTACTTGAGGGCGAATTTTTTCTATGAAAAATTCGAATAAAATATCGTCGTAAAGTGTAGAAAGAATATTTACAATTACATTACTTCGCGAAAACGCAATTAATTTGTACAACTGCCGTACTACGGGCAAGATATATTCATCTGTTTCCTTTGATGTAACTCAAAGCATCCCCATAAAAGTTTCTAATTCACGCCTCAACAGCGCAGTGGTCGAGCAATGGTCCGGCAAGCCAGAGGTCGTGGGTTCGATTCTTACTTGAGGGCAAATTTTTTCTATGAAAATTCGAATAAAATAGCGTCCTAAAGTGTAGAAAGAATATTTACATTTACATTACTTCGCGAAAACGCTATTAATTTGTACAACTGCCGTACAACGGGCAAGATATATTCATCTGTTTCCTTTGATGTAACTCAAAGCAACCCCATAAAAGTTTCTAATTCACGCCTCAACAGCTCAGTGGTCGAGCAAAGGTACGGCAAGCCAGAGGTCGTTGTTTCGATTCCTACTTGAGGGCGAATTTTTTCTATGAAAACTACGAATAAAATAGCGTCGTAAAGTGTAGAAAGTGTATTTACAATTACATTACTTCGCGAAAACGCAATTAATTTATATCATATATATAGATTTATATTTTTTATATTCCTTAAAAAGGCATTACTTGCCGAAACATGTAGGATTGTTTTAAATATATACATTTTGAAGTAAAACCAGACATTAAATCGGCAACAAATTGAATTTACTATATATACCGGGTGTATTATGAAAAACCTTTGGGGCTGTAGCTTCCTTATATTTTATCTGATTTAAATGAATGATATGTCAAACTAAATCGTTTTTAAAGCACTGTAACCTGTTTAAAAAAAAAAAAAATTTGACATTTCGTTTTTGACAGACAGCAGTAAATTTTTTTTTTAAATTGTAATACATATTTTTTTTTACTTATTCTAATAAACGTTTATTTCCTGAAGACACCTCCATTAAATTGAGTGACAAATTTTTTATTATTAAAAAAAACTACGAAATTTACAGAAATCAAGCTATCATATATTTTAATGAATCAAATGTTCGAAATTTGCCCCATTTTGTTCCAGACACATTTGACACCTTCTATTAACTCCAACTGCTGCGTTTAATATAAGATTTGGTGGTATTTCATGACATACTTGTACTATCCTTCTTACTAAATCATCTCTGGTATCAGGTGGAGTCAAATAGACATGATCTTGAATGTAAGACCACAGAAAGAAATCCAGTGGATTCAGATCTGGCGATCTAGCAGGCCATCGAATAGGTCCGTAAGTGCCCATCCATCTGACGCCAAAATAATTATTTAGAAAATCAGTATTCATTCGTGCATTATGGGGTGTTGGAACACCACCCTGTTTAACTCAGCAAGTGGCAACTCATCTAAATAATCGCCTAATTCATTGCGTAACAAATTATTATACTTTTCTTGGTTTAGATTACCCTCCACAAAAAAGGCCTTACTACTCTATCGCCTAAAATGCCACACCATACATTTACACTGAACCGATTTTGAAAATTGTGTTGCATCACAACATGGTTATTTTCAGTGTTCCAATGGCGATGATTATTTCTGTTGAATACACCATTTTTCCCAAAAGTGCATTCATCTGACCATAACACACGACGATAAGAAATTGGATCTTCCCTTAGTTTATTCATGAAAACCGTGCAGAATTGAACCCTTCGTTGAGGGTCGTTTTCACCGAGAGCATGCACCTTCCGTGGTTTATAAGGAAAGAACTTGTGCTTCTTCAGAATCTACTGAACTGTAGAATGTGATACCTGCATGTAGTGAGCAATTTCTCGCGTAGACGTATTAGGGTTTTCTTCCACATAGTGCAAGACACTTAATTCTAAATTTTGATCTTGAATTACACGTGCGTTTATTTTCGGTTTTTTGAATGATTCAAAATTTCGTAAATTTCGCACGAGCCTTCCAAACTTATCGGCACTTGGACGCAGTCTGTCAGGAAAACGATTTCCATAAAGCCGCAAAGCAGCTGCAGAATTTGTTCCGCATTCAAAATATGCTTGAATCGCATCCACACATTCGCCATTATCCATTTCAATAACAAAATTTAGAAATAAATTTGGAATGCACTTTTATCGTTCAATATGACTGCTTGATTTTTAAATTTTTAAAATAAACACTGTAAATGTTGTTGTTGACCCACCGCTCACTGATAACATTGGTTTGTAATCCTTTATGGGCTTAAAAGGTACACACATTTGCTGGTAATAAAATGAAACAGAGTATTTAAAATGCATTTAAGAAATCTCTGTGTTCGGAAAAACCAGAATAAATCTAATTAAAAAAAGAACCTTCAATTTCTCGATTTTTTTTCATACAAGGATATCGTTGTTTACAGTTTCATATTCAGAAAGAGTAATATATTTGAATAAGGAAAAAAAAGTATAGTGCAATTTAAAAAAACAGTTTGCAGCTGTCTGTCAAAAACAAAGTGTAAAAAAAAATTCAAAGCGGATCACGTTACAGTGTTTTTAAAACGATTTAATTCGACGTATAATTTATTACATTCGGATAAAAAATAAAAAAGTTACAGCACGAAAGGTTTTTCATAATACACCCGGTATATATGTATATATAGATATATGTCACTTTTGATGTTCTCGCGGGCGTATGATAAAGGTGTAGTTTTTCGGGTTCTTGGCAGCGTGTGAGTTTTGTCCTGAAAAGGACTATTTACTCTACGTTTCAACGAGATTGCACTCGTCATCTTCAGGAGCTAGTCGGTCTGTCGCTGGTTAGAGCTGGAGATCGTCTAATGTGCGCCCAGCACTACCTCTTATTATATGCTGCTGTGTCGGGAGGGGGCGTTCCACTATTGACGTCATGCGAGGGCGGCTTCGTGTAATTGGTCCGAGTGCCTGTAAGTTCCCTGGTCGGTCCGTGTGTCTGTGTAGGGGTTGCGATCTGTCGGCATTTGGTTGTGTTTTTATCTGTCGGTGAACTAGGAGCGATTTCCATGTATGCGGCAAGCGCTGGCCGTCGTCAAGTTTATTTAAGCACTTAGGACGCTTTTCTATTTCTATCGTTCTCTTGTAATTCTCGTCGTTAGGTTTTCACTTTTGGCTAGGATCTTCGTGTTTTTTCAAAGTCGATAGAGTGCCCTGTCAGAAGACCAGGGAACGTACAGGCACTCGGACAAATTACACGAAGCCGCACACGCATGACGTCAATAGTGGGACTCCCCCTCTCAACACAGCAGCATATAACAAGAGGTAGTGCTAGGCGCACATTAGACGATCTACAGCTCTAACCAGCGACAGACCGACTAGCTCCTGAAGATGACGAGTGCAATCTCGTTGAAACGTTGAGTAAATAGTCCTTTTCAGGACAAAACTCACACGCGGCCAAGAACCCGAGAAACTACACCTCCATATATATATATATATATATATATATAGTAAACCTAATCAGTAGGCGATTAAAAGTCTGTATATTACATCAAAATGTATGTATTTAAAAAACTCTACATGTTTCGGCAGTACGCCTTTATCAAGAGAATACAAAATATAAATGACAGGATATAATAATGATTTTATATCCTGTCATTTATATTTTGTATTCTCTTGATAAAGGCGTACTGCCGAAACATGTAGTTTTTTAAATACATATATTTTGAAGTAATATACAGACCTTTAATCGCCTACTGATTAGGTTTACCATATCATACCAAGGTCACGAAGTTATTATATATATATATATATATATTGATATAAGGCAAACCTGAACATAAGGATGCCTAGGAGAACAAATAACAGAATTTTAAAAACTAATGTACTCATTAGAAATATAGGAAATTTCGAAAACTGAATTCTTCTCACGGTATATCAATAAAGTTGATTTCGCGTTTATTCTAATGCATAAAATTAATTCTCACATTTCTTTATTTCTATCCTTTCAGTTGCTTTAGTTATTTTATTTCGAAATCTTGTATTTACTAAGATATGTCAACTTAATTGATTATCAAAAATAGATAATAATAATTTAGGTGAAACTGTACTTATTTAAAATAAACACAGCGGAAAAGTTCACCACAATAAAATAGCATTATGTAAACTTTTTAACATTTACATATTAATTATTTATATATTATAAAAAACTTTAGAATTTATGTTAAGCTCATGTATATTTGCAATGATTAAATTGTTATTTTCTTTAGAAAAATATGACGAGATTAAAGTTATGCATACGAATTAACGAATAAGAAGCCAATTGGAAAACAAAACACAGTTGGCGTCATCAGAATAAAAACGCCATTAAAAATGCCGCATCATATAAAAGTGCATCTCTGAAAATTAAAAGAAAAATACACAAAATAAAATTAGAAACTTATATAAAACACTAGTAATACCTCACCTATACATCCAGTACCTGTTTGAAGTATTTTACGTGCCCAACCGATTTCCTGTACCTTAGAAATCAAGAATTGCTGTTTGCCGGGGAAGCTAACTGCTATAGGAGAATTCTAGGCCAAACGACGCGCCATTGCCCATAGAAAATCGTATCCTGCATTAATCGACTTTCCAGACCATATCCAGTGACAACAGGCCTGAACCCATTCACTTAAGTATTCTTTAATCTCCAATGAACTATAGAAAATGCAAAATTAATTCATTTCATTTAAATAATAAACATAATCTATGTATTATTAAAAATTTATAACCTAGTATACATTTGATGTTTATGAATGCAAATTAAGTTAAAAGAATCCAGTTTTCTTGTTATTATATTTAATTAGATACTAAATTCATTTAAATATTAAAAGTTATGTAGGTAACATGTATTTAAACTGTTTTGCTAACCTAGAAAGTTGATCACATTTAATTTAACACGTGACAGGTTACATTTTCAATATATTTATAATTTAGTAATAATTTCAGTCACTTACCTGTTTTGATTTTACGTCATTAAAGTCTTTTACATTTATCCTTATCTTGCTTGTTTTATTCTTGGTAGTTTGATAACGTATTCACCATTGTTTATTGTATAACCTCCAACAAAATTGGTGTATATTCTATTTAGACACCGACCCCACTAGAAGGTGCATTGTATATGTACCAACCAAGAGTACTTTTGTTCTTTACTAGCTGGACACCCAAAGTTATAAAGTGTAACACACACACACACACAAAGAATAACCTTACAGAGAAGCTGAGTACATAAACAGCTGTTTAAGGGCAAGTGCACTTAGCATATAACATTTATGCATTTCAGATTTGTACGCAGGCAACAGAATATGATAAGAACCCCATCTATATGTAACACATATTATCATATTTAAAAATAGATATTTGTCGTACATTTATCAATATCGCCCTTAACAGTTACAATTCATTTATAATATTTATAATTCAGCTTTTATATATAAAGCATTCTTTCAGCATCATATTATTTGATGCAATCCAATATTCTATTATATAGATTGATTTTACATTACAGCTTCACTGTACTTCATCAATTAACTTTGTATTTATTAACACAAGCTCCTTATAGCGCTATATTATTTGGCCAGCCCAACGTAGAGGCCATTAGCACTATATTATTTGGCCAGCCCAACGTAGAGGCCCTTTAGCTTTATACTAATATATATATATATATAGCTTGAAAATCTTTACATTTGATGGTATATACACCTAATCTATTCAATTTATATATTTTATCTTTCTTGCTGTTTAACATTGTCCCTAATTGTATTTTACTAACCCATATTACTTTAATGTGTAATTTTCTTATTATTTTATTAAATTTATCTGAGGTGGGGGAAAAATAGATAATTGAGAGCTATATAGTTTAGCCTATTACTTTTATTCCTGTGTATAAACACTTTTTGATTGTATGTCTTTCTATTTTATGATTTTGAGATTATATTTATTATTTTCTTTAATTTTAATAACGTTAAGTTCATATTTAATGATCTCACTATTTAATTGGATGTGTGTTGCTCAATGTATGTAACTATGGAATGACATGTGATTGTTTTGATTTCGCATGTAGTATATTATTTGTAAATGTAGGTTTTCCATAAATAAATTTTTAATGATGTCCTAGTCTTTCATTTTCATGGATAGTCGCGGAAGACAAAAGCGTCCCCTCGTAGATACAATACAATTCGTATTGAATTGAAATTTCGCTTTATTACAAAATATATTATTAACACCCTCATTAATTAAGCTAATTATTAACAGATCTTAATAGTAGGTAATTTTCATATTAGATTAATTAATCTCTCTAGCCATTACAATAATAAAATTTTCCATTAAAAGATATTAAATAGGAAATTGTATTTTATCACAATATATGGATATGTTTATCATCCTCGGAGCCATTAATGAAATGGAACGATCAATCAAAAAAAGTACTAGCGTGGCAGAGTTGCTTACAGTTTATAATAGACAATTAAAATGCGAAAGCACTACGGCAAATTAAAAGCGATACCTATTAAATTTCGCTCCATTCAACACCTGGTGATATCGGGTTACTTCGTGAAAAGCTCCTCCTAACGAACGACATACCTTTGCAAATATCGTGGTGGACGTAATGATTAAAACTGTTATTATCATCGTCTGCTGGGTAAAAAGCTTCATATTTACTTAAGCACTATTTTTCTTTGTAAGCTATGCATGTATGTTAAAGCTATTGACAAATTTTATACGTGATTTGAAATATTGACGAAATACAGAGAATCTTTCAATATTTGCATAAAAAGGGTAATATTCAATAAAAGACATTAACGAGGGGACTAGGCATGAAAACAAAAGTCTAGAGAATCAATAAAGAAATAGTGTTCAATGCAGTTTTGCTTGCTTTTGAATACAGGTATTACACTGTTTCAGTAACATCTTCAATCCATCGTAAAATTTTCTTTTTATTTCTCTGCAAAATGGTTCCCTATATCTGCTATAAGCTCGTCATCGTCCCCAAATTTTGTCTCCCTAAAAGAATTTTCTTTTTAGAATCGGAAACAAAATGTAGACACTGGGTGCATAAGCCTAGACTATAATGTGGTTATGCAATTTCTTCAAAGCTACATCAGCAAGAGTAACTTGTGTATTGGTGCATTGTCATGGAGCAAGAAGACACTTTATATGAGTTTTCCGCGTCTCTTCACTATAATAGAAAATTAAGTGTGTATTTGTTTCTTTCGACGAATTTTAAAGTTAAAAGTATAAAGTATTTTTTATTCTATAAGGCCATATATGGCGTAGAATACATAAATAACAATATAAAAACAATTATGTTATACAAACATGCACATTTAAAATTACATAAAATAAAATCATACACAAAAAAGTCTATCTATAGTCATAATTAGAGCTGAGGATGTTTGCGGTACGGCAGGACCGTATGTAGTGCATTCCCACATTTAACTATTTATCTAAATATTCTCTGAAATGATTTGCCGGATCTCATAAATTAATAGAGTGATATTTTAGTATGCACTGGATATTGTTATTATACAAAATCATAATAGCCATTTGTATTTATGGATCATAAATAATAATACGCATGTATTTGTATTTGGTTGTGAATTCAATTTAAACTTAAAACAAATCGTAATATTTTAACGACAAGCCGTCCTTACAATACATGCATTCGAGACAAAGTGTGCAACTCTACGAATAACTTCCATAATTGATCGAAAATGGACATTTTGGAGCTGAAGTAAAGCCCCTATTCTTAGAAAATTTTATTACTGTCGTTAAGAACTATTATTATAAACAACAAAGGCCTTTTATTAGTGTTGAAGTTTTAGTTTCATTGAATTTCCATGTTGTAAGTAGTCAATTGTAAAGTGTTCATTCACAATATTCTAAAACAAGGTGTAAATTTAACTAAAATCCAGAAAAACACATTCTGATAATATATTACTAGATTAGAAGCTGTGTTTATTACTATTTATTATATTATTTTTATAACCAAATGTAATAAAAGCTACGAAAACAAAAGAAACCTCGATTTATTAAAATCTTGTCACACAGCCTTTCAAAGCCTGGCAGCACATATTTTGCATATATTTTATATATACTACCTACTTGAACTAGGTGAATGAAGTTAGAAGTTATAACTTATAACTTCTAACTTCATTCACCTAGTTCAAGTAGGTAGTATATATAAAGTATATGCAAAATATGTGCTGCCAGGCTTTGAAAGGCTGTGTGACAAGATTTTAATAAATCGAATGCATGTATTGTAAGGACGGCTTGTCGTTAAAATATTGCGATTCGTTTTAAGTTTAAATTGAATTCACAACCAAATACAAATACATGCGTATTATTATTTATGATCCATAAATACAAATGGCTATTATGATTTTGTATAATAACAATATCCAGTGCATACTAAAATATCACTCTATTAATTTATGAGATCCGGCAAATCATTTCAGAGAATATTTAGATAAATAGTTAAATGTGGGGATGCACTACATACGGTCCTGCCGTACCGCAAACATCCTCAGCTCTAGTCATAATATAGTCTAAATGATTCTTATACGTTGCGAAAAAAAATCATCAACAGCATACAGTGCCGTATTCAGTAAGTATTTTTTTAATATTTTTTATTGTTTTTTAAAGAGTTAACTTTTATGTCTTCAGGAATATGGTTATATATTTTAATACATCTAAATACAACACTTTTTTGTACTTTTGTTAGGCGTGTTTGTGACGGAACCAAATGTGCACGTACGCTACACCTGATCTCAAACGCCTTGAAAAATTCATTGTAATGTCTTTTCACAAACAATGCACACTTTAACACATAAATAGATGGCAAGGTAAGTATATTATTATTTTTAAATACTTGTTTACATTAAGCCCTTGGTTTTAAGTTGAAAATAGTTCTTAAGGCAGTTTTTTACAAAATAAAGATACGTCCAAAATCTACTGCATTGCACCAGAATACTAACCCATATTGCAGGCTCGAATTAATATTTGAATAATAAGCACACACACTTAGGTTGTTGGTAATTACTTTCAATGCATAACAACATCGACATCGCTTCAGTGCAAGACCTTCGATGTGCAAACCCCAAGACATGCCCGGGTCAATGCTAACTCCCAAGAAGACGGTGCGATAGCATTTCTCCATGATGATCTACCTCCAATTCCTTGAGAAGACCATTAAAATTACGTAAAAATTTTATTTATATGTAGGTTGAGATGATGTATTAACCATTGATCCAGAGCACCCAAAACTGACTGTAGGGCAACCGTAGCTTGTTGTTTATCCTTGGCTCGGATAACAGCGGATGTATCATCAGCATACTGAAGCACTCGATTACCTACAGCCAGTGGCAAAACATTAACATAGAGAAGAAACACTGGCGGCCCCAGACTCGAGGCTTGCGAAACGTCACATCCAACATCACGCCATGCAGACTGTATTCTTATACCCAAAACATCCTGACATACGGCACTCTGTCTCCTACCAGAAACATACGAACCTAGCCAATCCACAGACACACCCCGAAATCCCATTACCTCAAGTTTCTCAAGAAGAGTCCCATGATGTACACTGTCGAAAGCCTTCGAGAGGTCCATAAATAGACACGATGTAACCTTCCTGCCACTAACTCCATTAACCACATCAAGCAACTGAGGCTGAGGCAATCCAATCTTAGACATAACTGTCAAAGTGACACCTTTAGATTACACTAATTCTTATTGTATCCATTATTATTTATTGATTTATCGTTCTGAGTTGAATACTAGTTTATCAATTTCTTAGTTTGCTTGTTATGGTTTCTTTTTCACCTGCTTTTTTTCATATTTTTGACCAGTTCTAATTCTGTTAGGGAGTATAGGTGTGAGTTATCTTCTCGTGGTACAGCCTGGGTAACGTTGAGCCAGCTCAACGGCAAAAAAATCCACACACTTAGAGAAGCGATATTTAATCCCTCGCATGAAGGACAATAGTCCTCTATTCATATTAATTGTATCGTTACTAGTACTTCTGCAAAATAGATGGCACTCCATAACTGGGTACCTTCTTACTAATATTTTGTTCGTGTTTACATGTAATAATAAAAGGATTATCCACGAATCGCGCATGTCAGTACACATGCGGATTATAATAGTCATCCACGCGATTACTTGTGTAAATGGTATTTACCTATCTGGTATTACCCGTATATTGCTGTATATTCCCGTGTTTCCGTACTTGTATTGTTGATATACTAAAACATGTAAGTAGATACGATATTCCTTACTTGTGTTCTTTGATTTTCTGGTAGATATTTGCGTCATTTGTAGAACATGGCCGTCACACAAACCAGCCGTGATCCGAATCAATAGTTCACTTGGCTCAACAAATTTGAATTAGAAGATGAACAAGGCGCTTGTGATGTAAGTGCATATGATATCGGTAGCGATCATAATGAAATTGATTATATAATTGAATCTTATTACGGTCCTGGCTCTGAAGAAGTCGCATCGTCGGGCAACGAAAGTAGTAATAATTAGCAGGTATCTATATCACAGCACGGATATTATTTGGTGAAATATGAAATTAAATGGAATAAAGTAAAACCTCCACAAAATCTTCACTAGTGCACATAACATTATTACACATCTACTGGGCTGCAAAGGTATTGCTAAAACCGAAAACGACTGTCTGTTACTGTTTCTGTCACATAATATTATATACTTCGTAATCGTATATCTGTTGGAATCTGACCATTTTAACGAAGAACTCTGTGAAACTTTAATAGAGGCAAATATTCCATGAAATAAACTGAACATTCCCTTCAAAACATTTCTCCAAAAATAAGCTGGTCGAAATGTTCCAGATGAATCCACCTTATACAAATATTATGTTTCTAAGTGCTGCACGGAAGCAGTAGAACGCATTAGAAGCCACCTTTTAAGTCAGTACCTATGGATAAGTGCCGACAAATCTGTCGATATATAAGGACGCTGTGTAGTAAACGTTGTAGCTGGTGTACTACATCCAGCTATTCCATATAACGTATATGTAATAGCAGCAAAAGTTAAAAATACAGTTGATGCGGAAACAGTAGCTAAAACAATTTACGAGAATATGTGCCAAATGCTTCATTCTCACGACAGGTACAAAGAAAAAAAAGCTTTTATTTGTCAATGGCAGTGCTGCATATATGCTAAGAACAGGCAGACAATTAAAAAAAACATATCCTAATATGCTGCATAGCACATGGTCCCCGCAGAATCTCTAAATATAGCAGGGATACCTTTCCGGAAGTTGATAGACTTGTATCTGCTTCTAAAAAAAGTTTTCAGAAAAGCCCCATTGAGAGTAGCTCTTTACAGGGAAAAGCTTCCATTTTTGACACTGCCTCCGTCTCCAGTAATAAGTAGATGGGGAACATGGTTGGAAGCTACTAGTTTTTATGCAGAGGATTTCGATAATTTACAAAATTTTGTTACATGTTTAAATGACGATGCTCGAATTTCTGAGTGTAAGGAACTAGTACGAATTTAAAATTTAAGGAATCAATTGTACTTTGTTCAGGAACACTTTGGAAATTTTCCAAAACTAATCACTTATTTTGAAAATCAAAATCTAAAATTAAATGATGGATTAACCACATGACATGTGGCTATTAATAATTTGAAAAATATTCCAAGTGAATTCGGTTGTGGCCTTCGGCAAAAGTTAGACGCTGTTTTTAGTATAAATCCAGATTTAATAACACTGCTGCAATTGTGTATGGGGACAATGCCTCAAAATCTAACTGCTAAATACGCTGAAATAAAAGAATATTTCCAGTATGCACCTATAACCAGTTGCGATGTTGAATAGACGTTTTATATCTACAGGGATGTATTTCATTCAAAGAGAACAAATTTAATATAAGAGAACCTTGAGAAAGTATTGCAAATTAATATTAATACACCTTTCCTCAACTTGAACTACAAAATTATCAAATAAAAATGTATTTCGTATTTTATAGATCGCCACGAGTTTGATTTCCAATTATATATATAAAATTAAAAGCTACTTTAAAATAGAAATTTTCAATAGTACGCCCGTGGCCGATGAGCCATGGGCCTCTCGTGTCCGGTCACTAATAATTAAGCAGCTTTACTACTCGTAACTTGTAATAGTTGACTTGTAAAGACAATAATAATTACCGTGTACAGGCAACTTTCTTCAAGAATGCTTGTTGAAGCGTTTTCTTGTTTCGTAAGGAGCTTTGTAGCGACTCTATATTCGATTTTGTTCATTTTAATATAAAATAATTGCAACAGAACACAAACTGTCTAATAATAAAATTAATAATGTTGCGAATGCTTTGTTAATTGGCACGTAAGTTAGATGGTAAAAACGGCCTTTCAAATAAACTGTACAAGAGAAATAAAACATATGATGCTTTTCCATTTGTAGCCGCAATATTCAAAATTTAAAGTCCAAAATAAGAAACATGAGCGTTACAGATTTTATCCGTTTTATTCAAAAATTAAATCCTGTTGTTCCAAATGAGATAACGCTTGATAAATTTTAAAATATGTTTTAAGGTCCATGATGAAACCACTACATATAATGGAGCTTACTAATTACCTCCTCTATAAAGAAAGAAATAAGGTTATGTACGAAAGTATATCCTTTTCCAGTAATTGTATTCTCGAAATCATTCCAATACTGTAAATATTAAGCAACATGACATAACGCAAAATGTATAGAAAATATGTCGTTCATAAAAACCTAACTAAAATAACAAAAGCATTATTTGATGGTCGTAAAATGAGAAAAGTTTTGATTTTCTGTGCGTGAAATGAATATTGTATGTATATCGTGGGTATACACGAAAGAAGTTATGGAAACTTTTAGGCGCTTTTTCATGTTACGCAAACGAACTATAAATAAACTTGGCTTTAAAAATAATCTACGTATATATAAAGAATATAGTTTTGAAAGCTTCTAAGAGCTACTTGATAAAAATTTCACAATAAAACCTTTACTGTAATACGCTTACTTTTTTAAATTATATTATTTATTAATAGAACATTCTTTTAGAGATTTTTCTAGTTTTGAATCTAAAACTGAAAAACTGCATATATTATTCTGAAAATTTCATCACATTTTCTCAAAGTATTCTGCACTACTGCCAATACGCTTTTGTACGAGGGAATTTTTAGAAAATTAAACAAGAACTAGTTTCAAATGAAACAAACATGCATTATACACGTCTGTATATGTACGTGGACACACACCTCGCATTTTTCAATGTTTACTTGTGCCCAATACATGTGTTTCTGTCACAACTATAAGACTTCGTCAGTTTGGCTAGTGAAGTAAAGTATAATGAATCGCCTCATAGGCAATTGTGTCTTTGGCAGAAGTAAATGTTGGAAAATACGAGGTGTATGTCCATGTGTACAGATACAAACGTGTATAATGCATGTCTGTTTCATTTGTAACAAATGCGTATACGTGCTTACTGAAGTGATATACTCAAATTTCTTTGGTAGGCATTAGTTTGAAAAAAAAATTAAATGATTTTATTGTTTTCCAAAATAGTCCCTTTTAACATAAATACATTTTTGCATTCGACGAAACCAGCCTTTAAAGCAACGATGCAACTGTCCCTGAGATATACTTCAGAAACCAGGTCTTTATAATATTCCACTGCTTCATCTGATGTCGTAAAAGTGCTTCCATGCATTTTGTCCTTAATTTTTGTAACCAAAATGAATGACAAAGTGCTTGGTCAAGGTTGTATGGTGTAGGGTCCATGGTGCTATCGTTTAAGAGATCCAGATACTAAGTTCTTAGTTTTTCTTTATGCGTCTATGGTCTAAAATAATTTTTGGTTTTGGGCATTCTTCACGAAATTATTCAAAAATTTGCGGTAAACAGACATTTGTGTTCCACTCGGCAGTAATGGTATGTTTAAAATACAGTAGAACTCGGTTATATCGAACGCGCAAAAGCAAAAAAATTGTTCGTTCAAAGCAAGTGTTCGTTATAAACGATTTTTAGTATTTTTCATACTTTGTATTTAAAATAATATTCACTAGAGTTTAATTCATATAAACATATTTAATTTTCACATAGAACTAAATAAACATAGTAAATACATACTTACATTAAGAAAGTATAACTGTAGTATTAAAAAACATCATTCAGACAAAAAATAATTCGTGATTTTTAATTGAGTAGATTTTTTTGTTAACATATCTTTTTCAATCTTACTTTGTAACAGATTAAACATGTCTTTTATACTATGATCTACATCTGTAAAGGTAATATAAGTTGATAAAACATTCAAGGCATTATACACTTCTCCAATGGTAGGTAGTCTCGCTGCGTTTTCTTCCATATCTGAATCTTCCATGACCTCTTGTCAATCTTCTTCAAAAGAATTTGTTATAAGTTCTGCATCAGATGGAGCTTCAGTAGTTATTAATTCGCTGTCAACATTTGTATATCTGGTCAAATCTTCATTGTTAAATGGATTATTAATGTTATTTCTATCTATCCACGTTGAAAGAGAAGGGTTATCATCATCTTCATCACCAGCATATTTTAAAATCCATTGTGATAACGTAAGATCATCATCCTCATCAAATAACGCATTACGCAGAAAACCAGCATGGCGGAAACAGTTTTCAATAGTTTTTGAAGTTACTCGTGTCCAAGCAGTATTGATCATTACTATAGCGTCTAGTAATGAAATGTTTAAATTCTCTTTATTTTCAAGGCAGTTAAATAACCGAGTCAAAAGAATTCTTTTGTAATGTGATTTCAGGCAGTAAATTACTCCTTGATCCATCGGTTGTAGTATTGCTGTAGTACAAGGAGGTAGGAAGACCAGCTTAATGAATTTTAAATTTTCTATATGGGGTTGCGCTGGGCAATTATCCACCATTAATAAAATTTTTCTATTTTTGTTTTTTAATTCCTTGTCCCATTGTCTTAGCTCATTTTCAAACAATACAGACGTCATCCACGCACTTTTGTTTGATGAATAAGAAACGGGTAATTGATTACAATTTTTAAAACATCTAGGAGTCCTCGACTTTCCCACAACTAATAGCTTTCGCTTTTCCGATCCGGTCATGTTTGCACACACTAATACGGTTATGCGTTCTTTACTATGCTTACCGCCAACACATTTTCCCCCTTGATATTTTAAAGTTTTATCAGGTGTTACTCTGTAAAATAGTCCTGTTTCGTCTGCGTTAAAGATATCAACATCTTCATATCCTCTTCTTAAATTCGGCCAAATGTCTTTAATCCAGGAGCTAACAGTTTGCTTTGACACACTTGCGGCTTCGCCATGTATTTTTCCTGCAACGATATTATTTTTTTTTTTAATCTGTCTATCCAGCCTCTGCTACATGTAAAATTAGTATTCTGGAGTTTTCCTAACTTTTCTGCTTTAAATTTTAACATTTCTCCAGTAATCGATGCACGTTGATTTCTTTGGTAGCTAAACCATCTTATTAAACCCATTATCCACGTCTTTTCTTATAGGTTTTCTAATTCTTCTTAATTTACTAACATTTAAATTTATTGCTCCCTTTAACTTTTCTTTATTTTTTTTAATTGTAGACACTGTTGATTTTTGTAAATTAAATTGCCGGCTTATATCTGAATTTGAACGCCCTGCCTCTAATTCCGAAATAATAGATAATTTTTCTTTTATCGTTAACACTTTTCGTTTCACCATTATTATTTATGTATGTATAAACATTAGCATCTATGTATGTATATCAGATCACAGTTAGACTACAACTAAAGCAAGAATAACATCTCGATCCTACGATGTAGCTATACATATACAACGGGGAATTACCGAAGAATAACCGTCGCGATAAGGGTATGGTTCGTTATATCCAAGCGTCATTGCAGATATTTCTCTTAACAACTTGAACTTTAAAAGCGAGAGTTCGCTACAAACGAGTTCGTTATAAGCAAGCGCAAAATATATTGCGAGCATAGGATATTTGATCGGGGAAATTGTTTTTGTTCGTTATCACCAAGCGTTCGCTATATCTAGGGTACGTTATATCCGAGTTTGACTGTATATAAATAAATATTTTGGCTTTGACTCATACCGATGCCCAACATCGCGCGAATAAATTAGAAAATGTGATTGTTTGTACAGTTGTTTGGTGTTCGGCACAAACAAAGTTCTTACACAAGTGAAATATTTTCCTACTTTTGCTTTCTTTGTTACTTGAACGTAAAACACCGTTCCGAAGATTTTAGTTGACCTTGTGTGTTGTTAATTTATGTCTGTGTTGGGGAAACCAATTAATACATGGCGTCCACAACACGTTTTTTTAATCTTCTCGGATTTTACAGTCTTCTAGCCACATGTGATCCAATAAGTTCATGTACTGAAGGAAGGAGGAATCTCTTGCCTCTGTGAGAAGTAGCCTAAGATGAAACAGAATTTTTCGTTGTCCATATGACGCGCAGAGACTGAAGCAATACCGATATTACTGGTTCACCTTGAAGAGGAACAGGTGCTACAAGATGTTTTCGTCAAATTGCGTAATATTATCAGAATTCCACTAGGAACATGGATGCTGGATGGGGTACAGTTATACACAGAGCATGAAATTACGACGTTATTGTACATATAATGTTGGTACAGATTACAAATAAAAATAACTCTGTTATCTTTATTTGTAACTTTAATCCACAAAAACAAGCAAAAATAACTGTTTGGGGTACAGTTGTACCTACCTCAGGAATCGGGAGGAATCGTTTGCCTGGAACTCTACTGAACGCTTCAGACAAAAATTTTTCGGTATACCACTTAGATGTAATTGTATTTTGTCCATCTAGCTTAATTGCATTTACTAAGTACATCATACATCTGAAGAATACCGCATACATAACCTTTTTCATAGCTCGTTGCTTCTTAGACATTGTAGTTTCCTCATCTTCGTGAATCCATACACGACTCTCTTGGCGGGAAGAACTGTCAAAAAAAGGAATATAATTTTGTCACCTGTCACTATTTTGGAAAATAAAGGTGCCCGTCATTAGTTAAGAAATTTAAAGTGTCATGGCGAATTCTTACACGCTCTGCTTTTTTGAAGTCAGAAAGGTGATGCGGCACAAAACGAATTACCACTTTTTTTAAATGCAGGTGATAGTGTATGATTGTTTTAACAGCTGGGGATCCAATATTGAATTAATTGTCTATTACCGCCTATGTGGCTTTATGGTCCTCTCCAATTATTTTTTGTAACAGCACCAATGGTTTTGTTGGTAGCAGCCGCAGGAGGACGCCCTGCTCAATTTTGATACTGAACAGAATTCCTTTGCCGTTAAAATTCCTTATACCATCGGTAAATTGTAGCCAAGGAAAGTACTTGTCCACTAAAAACTTAATCGAAACTCTCTTTGCATTCATAAGCGCTTAAACCTCTTTTAGAATCTTAATAAATTATGATTCGAAAGTGTTCTCTGGTTAATTCCATTTCCTTTTACTTTTAAAAAATAAGTAGCTGAGTTACTTCGTAACTTCACCAACAAAACGTCAAATGACAAATAAAGACTTTCTATAAATAAACACTGTATGATTGTTTTTCACAGTCTACTAGATTTCCTTTTTCTCACTTAATTCAGCTTATCCCTCCTACAAACTTAGAAATAAATGTCAAATCATTAAATTATCTGTAGTAATACCATAAGAGCTTTGAATTTATCGATAATTTCACGAATGCTTGTTGCATGGCGACGAAGACGAGTGTCAGTTTGACAAGCATTTAAATCACGACAGCCCGTAAGGCTGGAGTGGTTTAATTGTCAAATAGGCACGAGTCGAAGTCGTTATGCAGGAAGTATGAGTGAAATTATCGATTTTAATTCAAAGCTCGTATGGTATTTGATTTGATTATTTTACGTAATACAAAATGAAATTTATCTAAACTCTTTATTTATTAATTCATGTATAAACTAGTACACTGAAAGGTACAATTGTTATATACATTCTGTTTTTTATTGGATTTGCTTGAATCAATATTTGCACTGTTGTAACTATTTCCTCGCATTTGATTAATAATAGTTTCATGGTGTTCTTTATGTAGTTGTAGATACGGCTTAATAGAATGCGAACTACTATGGCCAGAAATTTTAATTAATTGTTGCTCATTTACACCAGCTTTTGCTAAATTTTAGACAGCTGTCGCGCAACTGGAATGGTTACTTATTTTTTGGTTTGCTGTGTTGAAACCAGCGAGTTCAGCACTTTTCTTAAACCATTTCAAAATTTAATTTCTTCCAATTGGCATATTTTTATACCAGCTACCTTTTTTCTTATTCCACGCTGGATTGACAGTTAAAAAGAGTCTATTGTACTCTATTCTTCCAGTCGGTGTATTGTATACGTTCATTTCTTCTCGGAAGTAGTGAATCAAACATGCCGCGTCTTCTCCTCCTCGCCATGCCAATTCAATCGACACTATCAGGTAAAATTTCTTTTGTAGTCCGTCTGGATTTTCTTCATCCCAAACATTTATCATTTTTTCATATTCGTTTTTCTGTAAAGCTGCAGAACTCATTTTCCGTTTACCAGGTATCGCTTGAACAATTCTCCTTTTGGAGTTCCTTGCGTCGCGGGGTGCTTTAAATACGATGCTCTGAAAAGGACAATTTTTCTGTTATATTCGTTATTAAACTTCTCTTGTAGCAATTTTGCCGTGACATTCCACATCGTTTTAACAACACCTTCTTTATATTCTTCGCCATTCACCTTCCTCATATTGAAGGCCCAGTCTTTCAGAATATCTGCAAGTTCCTCTTCTGTAACATTTTGTTCGATACTGTAGTTTTTCGCATCACAAAACTCACAAAATTGTCGCCAAATTGACGCTTTACTCTTTTTCGTATTAGCCGGTTCAGCTTGTTTTACTATTTGATCAATGTTTACAACTGATTCTTCCCCAAATCTCAGCATTGTTTTGTGACAGTGAAACCAGTTTTTTGACAGAACTTTAGAAATGTCTATCCTTATTAACCGCATTTCCATAACAACGCCTAATTATTCTACTATGAAAATTATCGATAAATTACCGCTGTAATTTCGAGTTGCTTCAGTAATACGCGAATCTGATTGGTTTATATTTGTATGTGTAAAATAATCAAGCTAGTAAAGCAACTATAGCCGAAACTAACAACATGAACTTAATGCTTTAGTTGGTTTGCCAATATTGTTTGTTGCTATGAAAATTAATTCCAACAGGAGTAATGTTCAATTTACAATTTTGTCGAAATATATACAAAGCAGTACAAGTTCAGAAAGCTTCTATTTTCTAATACCTTCCCTTCATTTTGATGAGAAACAAACGAGATTACTACGTAAGAAAACAGATATATTTTTTGCCCTACGTAAAATATGGGAGAAATTTATACATACAGATGCGTATAAACCAGAATCATACGTTACTAGCGACGAGCTATTGTTGACGTTCAGAGAACGATACCCCTTTAGCAAATATATCTCCAATCAACAGGCAAAGTACGGTATAAAGTTATTGATGCTGCGTGATACAAGTACAAAGTATATGATAACTGTTTCTCCGTAGATAGGGAAAACAACGAATACAAATGGCTAACCATTAGCAGATTACTTTTTAGCAGAGCTAACTCAGAGCATTTATGGAAGTAATAGATACACAATGGATAATTGTTTCACTTCTGTGCCACAAGCGGAAAAGTTGCTGACAGAGTTATCTAAATTGACCATTGCCGTTACTCTTATAAATAATAAAATTGAGATTCCACCCGGATTATTAGATACAAGAAATCGTAAAGCCAACATATCGATGTTTTGTTTTGGCTAACAAAAGCTCTTGTTTCGTATGAATCGAAGAAGAGTAAAAATGTTGTCCTTCTATCTAAAATGCAGAATCAGAGATAATTACTACCTGATACTTTGAAACTTCAGACGGTTGAATTTTATGATTCGACAAAAACTGGAGTAGATACATTCGATCAAATGTGTTCTAATATGAATTGTGGTCGTAAAACTAAGAGATGTTCGTTATGCATATTTAATGCAATGGTGAATATCGCTTCAATTAATTTATATGTAATTTACAGCTGCAACCGTGTCCAGACAAACAATAAAATATTATCTGTAAGAGATTTGGTGATGCCTTAGAGATGTAATTAATTCGTTCATGACTGGAAAAGCGCAATGCAGTATCATTTTTCCCATGCCAGTACGAGAATCTATGATCTGTAATTTAGACAATCATACAGAAGTACCACGACTTGGTTCCAAAGAAAACGGAAAGAGTGCTTGTGTCTGGAAGGTACATGTATGTTTATTGTAAACTTTGTTAATAAAAATTTGAAATTAGAGCAATTATTTATTTGTAGTCGTAAAGTATAGAAGATTTTTAATAATGTTTGTTTTAGGTAAGGTTTATGTTCTAGGGTTAATATAACTATATACAGTGCTTCTCAAAAGTCCCCTCCCCCCTATTATCTTTGGAACGATTATACATACACATGTGAAATTTGGAAACTGAATATTATATGTTATAAGCTTCCCTACTAGTGATGATAGATGACGAAATCGTCATAGATGACGTCACAAGGCCATTGTGACTAATAATTTTAAATGGAACGCTACGGCAAGCGACACCTCTTTTAAAAGGTATCGAAAAAACCTATTCAATGATACTAATTTTGTTTCTGTTTGAGGCAGTTTTAATGGCTCATTAGTAAACATGAAAATTTAAATTCCATTCAGTATGATATTAAATACAGATTTAAGAAACAGTATGTACTTAAAGAAATTGCTCGAAGTGACCTCCATTTACTTCCTGACAGTAAAATATCCTATTTTTAAACTCTTCTCGTACTTATTCAAATGTGTCTGCGGAAACAGCCTCACATTCTGCAACAATACGTTGTTTTAAAACGTCAAATTGTCAAGTTAATACTAAAATTCCAAATTCAAGCTCCGCCTATGGTTAATTGTCAAATAATCTGACGTTTTTGTTAGTCTCCAATATTCGACGTTTTTGTAATTGTCCAAGTTTTTGTACATTTAATAATTTGTGTATTGTTGATCGAACGTCTCACTGTTTTTACAGCTTATGGTACTTTTAATATTTTTGTACATTTTAATAATTTGTTAAACTGTTGTGAGTCGAAAGTTTAAGTGCTTCAAGAAGCGAAATGGTACGTGCTTTAGGTGATAAAGTAGCAGCGGTCCTAATTCTTGGTGAAACTAGACAAAATATTCATGCAGCAAAACGCATTTTTAATGAGAGGTTTCCCAAGCGCCCCATTTCGAGGACTTATTTAAGGGAGCTTCTTCGTAAGTTTGAAACAACGGGTAGTATTAATGATGCGAAACGATCTGGCAGACCACAAATTTCTGATGAGAAAAAAATTGATATACTGGCAGAAGTAAGGGTTAATCCTACTTCTTCAACAACTCAAGTTGCATCTACCTGTGAAGTTAGTCGAAGTACAGTACACAGGGTGTTGACAAAATACAAATTTCATCCATACAAATTAAAAATGGTTCATCAACTCTCAGACGACGACCCAGACCGAAGACTAGAATTTTGTGAAAATATGGAAACTAAAATTAACCAACAGCCAGACTACGTCAAAACAATTTGTTTTAGTGACGAAAGTACTTTCTATCTAAATGGAAATGTAAATACATAGAATGTGAGGTATTGGAGTGACGCAAATCCTCACCTGTTTCGTGAAACACATACCCAATGTCCCCAGAAGGTGAATGTTTAGGCAGGTATCCTGGGAAACCACATCGTTGGGCCTCTTTTTTTGAATACTAATTTAACTGGTGAGGTTTATCTGGAGATGTTGCAAAACGCAATAGAACCGTTAATCCTTGAAATTTTGGAAGATAATCCAGATGAATTCGGCAATTTGGAAATAACATTCCAACAGGATGGTGCTCCTCCACACTATTACGGTGCAGTAAGACGGTATTTGCATGAGGAGTATCCTGGTAGATGGATTGGACGACGAGGTTCAACGGAATGGCCACCTCGATCACCGGACCTCACACCTTTGGATTTTTTTCTGTGGGGGTACCCTAAATCGAAGGTTTACGCCACTGAACTTGACAATATTGATGTTTTAAAACAACATATTGTTGCAGAATGTGAGGCTGTTTCCGCAGACACATTTGAAGAAGTACGAGAAGAGTTTAAAAATAGGATATTTTACTGTCAGGAAGTAAATGGAGGTCACTTAGAGCAATTTCTTTAAGTATATACTGTTTCTTAAATCTGTATTTAATATCATACTGAATGGAATTTAAATTTTCATGTTTACTAATGAGCCCTTAAAACTACCTCAAACACAAACAAAATTAGTATCATTGAATAGGTTTTTTCGATACCTTTTAAAAGAGGTGTCGCTTGCCGTAGCGTTCCATAAAATTATTGGTCACAATGGCCTTGTGACGTCATCTATGACGATTTCGTCATCTATCATCACTAGTAGGGAAGTTTATAACCTATAATATTCAGTTTCCAAATTTCACTTGTGTATGTATAATCGTTCCAAAGATAAGGAGGGGACTTTTGAGAAGCACTGTATACTTTTTGAAATCTATTATTTAATTAATGTACTTAACAGAATAATTGAAACATACATAAGTGGGTAAAAACTCACCAGTTTTGTATAACACAAAAGTATTTTGAATTATATAAAATATTATTAAAAATCTGGTGTGAAGAACACAAATACAAGTTCAATATTAATATCTTTTGTGAACGTGCCCAAACACATCCCTCCCCAGAGACGCAGATACGTATTTCATCTTTCTACAGATGCAGCAGTACGCCCCTGCTGGACAAAGGATATCTTTAGACACATTCACAAAAAAAAAAAACGACTTCGCTATCTCACAGAAGTTATTAAGACCGAGCATAGAAGTACATACAGCGCTGCATATTGTCAGACTGCCGAAGTACTCTCGCTTTGTCCACATAACTAATGCAGAACTAACGAAGTTTTTCCAGAGGTGGCACTGCCTTGTCTCTAGAAAATGTGTCTTGTTTGTGTCATCACTCATACTTACGGAGTAACCGTATGCGTAATGTAACAGAATAATTGAAACATACGTGAGTGGATAAAACCTCACCAGTTTTGTATAACACAAAAAATATTAATATTGAACTTGTATTTTTGTTCTTCACACCAGATTTTTAATAATATTTTAATTATTAAAAATACTTTTGTATTAGACAAAACTGGTGAAGTTTTATACACTCATGTATGTTTCAGTTATTCTGTTACATTATGCATGCGGCTATTCCGTAAGTATGAGGGAAGACACATACAAAATACATTTTCTAGAGACAAGGTAGTGCCACCTCTGGAAAAACTTAGTTAGTTCTGCATTAGTTATGTGGACAAAGCGAGAGTACTTCGGCAGTCTGACAATATGCAGCGCTGTATGTACTTCTACGCTCGGTCTTAATAAGTTCTGTGAGATAGCGAAGTCGTTCTTTTTTGTGAATGTGTCTGCAGATATCCTTTCTCCTGCAGGGGCGTACTGACGAATTTGTAGAAAGATGAAATACGTATCTGCATCTCTGAGGAGGATTATGTTTGGACACGTTCACAAAAAATATTAATATTGAACTTGTATTTGTATTCTTCACACCAGATTTTTAATAACATTTGATATTATTAAGAATATTTTGTATTATACAAAACTTAATGTACTGATATTTCTTTCCATAAGAAATTTTCATTAAATAGCTTCTCTAGCTTAAAATTTCATTACTTTTAACTTGTTTAAACCACAAACCTTAAAGTTCAAACCATTTCAAATTTTGTTCCTAAGTTAAGTAGATTATTATTATCTATATTTAATACGAAAGAGATTGTTGTAACATCAATTAATTGCCAGTGCAGAAATTATTATCTAACCTTATTTTATGCATAAGTTGTTTATATTTTCATGATGTTTATCAATAATATTTTCAAACTGTATAAGTAAATATTACCAATGCTTGTTATTAGAGACCGGACACAACGAGCTGAAATGGCCGTCATTACGACGGGCAATATAAATAGTCTACAACATCCGTAGGTACATCACGCAGTTGTGGAATATCACTATTCATTAGGTTAACTATTCGGTTAATCTATTTTTTGTGTGCGGTTAACCGAATGAATAGTGCTATTCAATAACTGCGTGATATACTTACAGATATTGTAGATTATTTATATTGTCCGTCGTAATGACGTCATTTCAGCCCAATGTGTCCGGTCTCTACTTATGATAGACACATTCACACCTTATAAATAGCTCGTTGGAAGTTTTTCGAATTTGTTTCACTGCATATGTGTATAATTAATGTTTAAAATACTATACATTCCAAGCAAATAAATTCTTCAACTTACCTTAATTGTACTGGAGGACAGTAAGGCTTCTAAAACTTAACACTCACTTCCGAATCTGAAAAAAATAATAAAAATTAATTAGAAATCACATCTAGATAATGTTTCAAAATCAAGGTTGCCAGTTTTAAAAACGTTTGGAGATTCAAGTGTTCTTCAAAATGTTGCCAAATTTTATTAAGTCGTTTAATCGCGTATATGGGTTTGTAACTCTTTTATTTCTTTTAATATGAATTTTAAAACGGAACGCAGCTTCTAACGCTTTCAGTAAAAAGGGCGCCAACCCTTAGTTTTTTTCTGTTCGAAGGCCTCATATTTATATTCTTAAATTGACATTATATATACTATTATATTTCTCAATTGACTTGTTAACTTAATGACTCAATATTGTGCATTCTAAGTATTTCAGAATCATTAAATTTGCCTTTTGTAAAACTACATTTTATAATGTAATGTTAATTGAAACATCATATAACCTGATCGTATAGCCTCGCATTATATTGTGCTAACGGTGGAGCCTTAGGTGCCTGGAGGATCGGCATGTGCTAACGGTGGGGCCTTACGCCCTTAGGCAGAATCGCCATGTGGTATTAGTGCCGTTTAGCGCACTTCGTGGCAGGACGCCACGTGATGTTAGCCTGGTCCTGAGGGCTACATCGTTGAGCCTTCACGCAGATATCGTTGTCCCGTTAAATGATACACATAGTCGGGTAACATATAATTTATTACATAACACTTAGAACTGGATAACGTTTATATACATTATGATATACTTATCATTAATAATATTACTGTCTATCTAAAGAGAGTATAAAAGAGGACATGATTCTGGTTAAGAATCTGACTCTTGTTTAAGACTGAATATGTGAACGTGAATGTGAATCTGTGAATGTCTGAATCTGAATGTCTGTCCCTTGCCTTACTCTCGTTATATATACATCAGATCATCCTCGTACTACTTAGGGAATATTATACAACCCTGACATGCAGCTTGTGTTTGCAAACAACTCGCGTGAGCGAGGACGTATTTGTAACACGCGTTACACTTGCGTTACGGGAACGAGGCTGTGACCTGGTTGAGATTGTTTGCATACACACAAATTGCATTGCGTTATCACAATATGAGGTACGGTCTAATCATACAAATTAAGTATAAAAATATGTTTTTCTATTGTGCGTTCTTAATGAAATCATTATGAAACCCAAAACAGTATCAAAATGAGCTTTATTTCGATACGCTTCCTTTCATTTTTTTTTCGAATACAGAAATAAATATATTATTTCTGTCAATAGATTTTAAAAACTTAAGTACATTTGACAGAAATAATATACCTGGAATGGGAAAATGCTACGCAGACAATGTATATTGTATCAAATTGACAACAATATAAAAAAAAAGTAATATAAGAAACTCGTTTCATAAGGCCTTTCGGTGCCTTACGAAAACTTCCTTATAACTATTAAAAATCTGTCGACTTCGTAAATGTCCTATCTGCCAATTTGACTTCTATCAAAATAAAATCTTCTGTTAGCTTTCTTCCTTTAATTATTGAAACTTCCTATTATATTATACACTTCTCATTACAATATTTTTTTATATTGAAACTTCTTTAATTATCCTTCAATAATCTTTGTTTGTTTCTTCCTTCTTTAGCACAATTTCCCTGTTTGTTTCTTATGTATCTTTGATTAACCTTTATAAACTTGATTTGTTTCAACTTTAATACTTGTCGCTTATGTCTTCTTTCTTTAACTTTTATAATTCTTCATTTTTTCTCTCTTATTAATGTTTAACACATTTACATTTTTTATTTCAATATATGTAATAAAACTTTCAAGTAAATACCCTTTTATCAGTTTTTCCAGAATTTTTAAAGTCTATTCTTGTTAAAAGACAATTTTTTCTGACATTTAAAATATTTCATATTTATTATTAACAACTAAAACCTCTTTCCAATAATGATTTCATAACAATATATATATATATATATATATATATATATATATATATATATATATATATATATAAATATAATAACTTCGTGACCTTGGTATGATATGGTAAACCTAATCAGTAGGCGATTAAAGGTCTGTATATTACTTCGAAATATATGTATTTAAAAAACTCTACATGTTTCGGCAGTATACGCCTTTTTCAAGAGAATACAAAATATGAAACTTCTTTAATTATTAATTCATATTTTGTATTCTCTTGAAAAAGGCGTATACTGCCGAAACATGTAGAGTTTTTTAAATACATATATTTTGAAGTAATATACAGACCTTTAATCGCCTACTGATTAGGTTTACTATATATATATATATATATATATATATATATATATACAGGGCAATCCAAATTAAGTGTTCACCATTGGTAACTTTGTTATTATTAAAGATACAAGATTATTTAAATTAGCAAACTAGTAGTACTTTTAACGCTCTTTAAGATAGAAGAATTAAAAAAAAAAGAGCAGCGCGTTTTCGAGTTTTCCCGAAAAATATGTTTTTTTCAAATGGAAACCCCTGTATATTATATCATTTTCTGTTCGAAATTCAATTTTTAAACAAAAAATCTTATAAGAAATTTTTTACTGGGATTAAAAATACTTGAGTTATAGTGAATAAACAAAAACAGCTAAGTCAAGTGCATTTCTATGTTTCTATGATAACGACGTTAATTTTTTCTAGTAAACGTCAAATATTAGTACAGTTTTATTAGTCTTTCACTCATAAATTTCATTTTGCTAGTTATTAATTTGACAAAAAAATGATTTTTACCCATGCAGAAAAGTGTGATATGTTAGAATCTTATTTAGTGTGCAGAAAATCCTCTAGGAGGGCAAAAGAACACTACGCTGAATTATATCCACTCCGAACACAACCAAATGAGCAATTTTTTCTGAGACTGTACCGAAAATTTAGAGGCAATGAGAGTGTTTTTGCCAAAACAAGAACAAGAAGGACTTTTATAATAAACGAGGCCACGGAAATTCTAGTTCTTGCATATTTTGAGGCCAACCGTGAGAATTCCATACTAGATATTATCAAGGAATCTGATTTGAGTCACGGTACTGTGCATAGGATTCTGAAGAAACACAAATTCATTCCTTATAAGTACAAACCAGTTCAAGTTTTCTTGCCAGGGGATCCAGAGAGAAGAATGTTTTTTTGCCACTGGTATCTTAACTTTTGTCGCCAAAATGTAAACAACTTTCGTTATATTTTATGGACCGATGAATCAAATTTCTCAAATTCTGGAATGTACAATACAAAAAATCATCATTACTGGTCACAGGAAAATCTTCTTTTAGTACATCCAAGACGCCCGCAAGTCCGTTACAGTTTTAATGTTTGGTGCGGTTTAATTGGTTCAAGGATTGTTGGTCCTTTCTTTTATGAGGGCACTCTAACTGGTGAAAGGTACATAGAATTTTTGACTGAAATTTTGAATAATTTCTTAGACGATATTGATCTCATAAGTAGACAGAATCTGCATTTTCAGCAGGATGGCGCACCTGCGCACAACTACAGAGGTACTCATCAAATTTTAAATACTATTTTTAACAATTCATGGATAGGAACAAATAAATGGTCCTATTCAGTGGCCTCCCCGATCGCCAGATTTAACACCGCTTGATTTTTTTTTATGGGGTTATTTAAAGACAGAGATTTATAAGCAAAGGTGCGAAAACGTAAACGCCCTAAAAATTGCAGTTAGTGAAAAGATAAACCAAATAGATGGTAGGACCATACTAAAAGCAGTTCGACAAGTTCAGAAACGTGTTCAAAAATGTATTGAACAACAAGGTGGTATTTTTGAACATCTTCTATGAAAAAATCAGTGATTTTTATTTTCTTTTAATGATATGTTTATGTATAAAATAAAGTTTGTAAAAATTATTTAGCTGTTTTTGTTTATACATTATAACTCAAGTGTTTTTAATCCCAGTAAAAAAGTTCTTATAAGATTTTTTGTTTAAAAATTGAATTTCTAACAGAAAATGATATAATATACAGGGGTTTCCATTTGAAAAAAACATATTTTTCGGGAAAACTCGAAAACGCGCTGCTCATTTTTTTTTAATTCTTCCATCTTAAAGAGCGTTAAAAGTACTACTAGTTTGCTAATTTAAACAATCTTGTATCTTTAATAATAACAAAGTTACCAATAATGAACACTTAATTTGGATTGCCCTGTATATATAATTAGACCAGGAGTCTTTGCCGTTAGAACATGTATGGAAAGAATAAATGTTTTTTGGGGAATCCAGCAAAATTAAACTATATTACTTAAGTCAGTTCTTTATTTTTTGTCCCAATATTTCGCACCAAATCCGTATGCTTCCTCAGGGGGTCAAAATGTGAACTGGTTTTTGTATGGAGAAATTACCCGTCTCAATATTCATAATGTTTGTAATATTTTAAATTAATCCAACTAATAACAACGGCGTACACATAGTTCATTCCGAAAATACATTTTAAAAGCAAGGACAAACACATTTAAAAGAGAGCCACATGTGCAGTTTTGACGAACAAAAGCACTACTCGCACAAACACATGTTATTGTCACAAAGTTAATACATGTAATTGATATATAATATTTACCCGTTAAAATAAATGAGTTATCATATTAGATAGTAAAAATACAATAATAATTCCAATTTCCTGCAAAATGCTGTCAGGGACTTAAGTAGACGTACAAATTTATGTATTGCGCGAGAGGGGCATCATATCTAGTAACGTTTGTTTAAAACATAAAAATAAAATTTTTTGTATTTTCAAGTTATTAAAGAATATTTTCATTATTTAAAGCGATATTTTATTTGTGTTAACGGGTGAATGGGTTTCAAGTAAAGCAAAAACTTTTATAAAGAATAAAATTTCCTGAGAAATAGACAATAAAAAAGTTTTCCCATTGTTGCATACTTTCCTGGACATGTTGTATATTGTTTTGTTTATAGTATGGAAATTATATAGCTGTCAGAGCTTGTTTGTCATCTTTATAATTAGAATTTATGTAAATCAGTATCAAATTCTTGTTAGATTTTATACTATCATTTTATTTTCTCACTGAATCCCTTGGCTTTCCCCTCCAGTACAATGTATTAAAAATGCTTTCTCAAAATTTCTCTGAATAAATACAAGACAAAGCTTTCGTGAGAGTTGTTACAAATTTTAAGTAAAATGAAATGTTGTTTTTATGAAAGATATACCTATAAAAATAGACGTCCAAAATTCATCATATTTAAGGTAAACTTGTTGATCTAAAATATAATAACATTATTCGAAAACACTTGCAAATAAGAATATAGGTGAATCAAAGACAACGTCAATATTGCTATTATTTATATTTTCACATAATCCTGATACATACACAAACTCAAACAAAAGGAAAATCATTTTTGTGATAAATTATAGGTGGACAAAATACAGTTTTAAGATAATATAGAACTTCATGGCCTGTAATTGCATTGCTCTGTCGTAGTATGATAATTTAATTCTTACTTTCTAAACATAAAATATTGATAGGAAAAAACACGTTCGACTCAAATCTGCTTCGGAAAATCGTACCGGGTTAATTTATTCTCCATTCACCAAGTTGCATGTTTAGATATTGTACAAGCAGTACGTATAGTTGTTCCGCTGTACAACTCAATTCAAATACGTTACCGTCGATTTATCATGGACGGTATAGAGGCGTAACTGGTAGTCCGGTGCTTTTTGGTACGTCCGTCCGATCGATACATCATTGCATTCCAGTCTAGCGGACAATAAATCATCATTAACGCTTTTTATGCTGATGAAGTGTTTGTAATAAGGGCGGAATTCCAAAACAGAGCGGGAGATCTCACGCCAGATATGAGTTCCTCGTGTTAATTTATTGACGAGGTAATGCTAACCTATAGTCTTCTTCAACAGGGGCTTCGCATTATTTTAAATCGATGATTGTGGCTGTGCGTGCGATGCAGAATTTTGATGGATATAGCGAATAATTTATGATAACGAACCTATTCTCGTGATTTCATACCATGAACGTATTCGTTTAATAAAATAAAATATTTTATGTTTTGAATTTTAATTCAAATGAAATTGCTCGTATTTCTGTACAGTATCCGCAAATTATGCTTTAATAAATTAGTGTAATAGGTATAACTTCTTATTTCACGTAACGAACACAAACCTTAAGTAAGGTTTTTATTTATAACTTAACGAAACAGAAATAAGAAAAACACCGTAACCACAATATACAGACTGTCCCGTAAAAAACGCCAACATTCATAATTCCGTTATTTATTGTCCGGTTTTATTTAAACAAAAAGTAAATTTAATAGCATCAAAAACACTATAAGTAGAGAACGGACGCAATTTCCATAAAACGCAATAGGCAATTGGAATTGTGTATAACGTCGCACAGTACATCCCGGCGTAATTCAATGAAGTATTTGTTTGACTTACTCGGACACCTGGGCTTTCGGCGATAACGATGGATAAGCCAGCTATTGTACTAGGAGAATATAGTGTTTTTTAAAGTGTTTTCATGAGCGTAGATAGAAGCGGGGTTTTTATAATGGATTTTATTTATTAATTTATATTTCGTAAGATAAATAAAGTGCTGTGAGTTAGTTTCTTGTTTTCGTAGTTCTAACTGTTAGTTACATCGTAATTTTTGTGATAGGTAGATCCTGTTTAATATCGTTTGATTGAATCTACTTCTACCAATTATTTCGACGTAAGTGTGCATTGAATTTCGTTCAGTTTCAATAACTTACGCACACATTTTTAGTTTTCATTTATTTAGATCTAGAGCATTGTTTAAGTTACTTTTTCAGACATGATATGGAAGAATGTCGAGAACGGCATTGTAAAACAATGGCGAGTTGGATTGACGGTCATACTGATTGTATGTCCATTGTCAGTGATTCCGAAATTTATTACAAAATCCGTAAAACATCGTCAAAATTTCGTCACTTAGGATCGCAAACATATCTAAACTCTGTAAAACTTTTATGGCGGCTAATATTCCATTAAATAAACTTAGCAATCCCACTTTAAAAATATTTCTTCAAAAATATACTGGTCGAAATGTTCCTGATGAATCAACTTTACGCAAATATTATGTTTCTACGTGCTATACGAGAACAGTAGAACGCATTAGAAGCCATCTTTTAAATCAATACATATGGATAAGCGCCGACGAAACGGTGGATATGTTAGGACGCTGTGTGGTAAATGTTGTAGCTGGTGTACTACATCCAACTATTCCCTATAACTCATATGTAATAGCAACAAGTGTTATAAATAGAGTTGATGCGGAAACAGTTGCTGAAACCATTAAGGAGAATATGCAAAAAATGCTTCATTCGGACGCCACGTACAAAGAAAAAATACTTTTATTTGTCAGTGATAGTGCTGCGTATATGTTAAAAAGAGGCAGACTATTGAACAAAACATATCCTAATATGCTGCATATTACTTGTGTGGCACATGCTCTCCACAGAATCTGTGAATATATCAGAGACACTTTTCCGGAAGTTGATAGACTTGTATCAGCTTTTAAAAAAGTTTTCAGAAAAGCACCATTGAGAGTAGCACTTTTCAGGGAAAAATTTCCATCTCTGTCACTGCCTCCCACTCCAGTAATAACCAGATGGGGAACATTGCTGGAAGCTACTAGTTATTATGCTGAGAATTTCGATAGTCTAAAACATTTCGTAACACTGCTAAAGGAGGATGCTAGAAGTATTGGTGAGTGCAAGGAGCTCACACAAATCCTAAATTTAAAAAATCAGTTGTACTTTCTTCACGAACACTTTGGAAAATTTCCAAAACTAATCACTTATTTTGAATATCGAAATCCCAAATTAAATGACTGATTAACCACATTAGATGTGGCTGTTAATAATTTGAAAAGTATTCCAAGTGACTTCGGATGTGGTCTTCGGCAAAGTTTGAAGCAATTCTTAATAGAAATCCAGATTTAATTACATTGCAGCAATTATGTATGGAGACAATTCCACAAAATCTATCGGCTAAATATGAAGAAATACAAGAATATTTCCAGTATGCACCTATAACCAGTTGTGATGTAGAAAGGACGTTTTCTATTTATAAGGATGTACAGCAATCGCCAATTAAGTTGGCGCGAGGAGGGGGTGCGCAGAAGCCGTTTTTAAAAACGTCCTCCCCTACTACTCAACTAATTGTCAGAATACATTTGTCATTGACGTTTGACGGAACATAACGTCTTTGCTAGGGGATCATAAAGTGATACACGCTCAGAGGTTAGAATTATCTGACATTTGATGTGAAACCAAATATAAATCTCCCCACTACTTCTAATCCTGCGCGAACTTACCCCTCCTCGCGCCAACTTAATTGGCGTTTGCTATACTTAATTCAAAGAGAACAAAATTGACAGAAGAAAACCTTGAGAAACTATTGCTAGTCAATATTAATACTCCTTTACTCAACTTGAACGACAAAATGAACAAATAAAAATGTTCCAATTATAGAAATAAAAATAGAAACTTTAAAAATACAACTTTTCAACAAATACATATGTATTTCGTAATTTTATAGATCACCACCCGTACGTTTTCCAATTATATAAATAAAATTAAATATTTTAGAAATACAGCCTTTCGCCAGTACTGCACTGAATGGTAAGCGTGTCCGTTCTCTAACTATAAGATAGCAGTGTTTTATTTGTTTTCAATTGTTTTCATTAATGTCAAACGACAGTCAAGTTTTTTATTTTAAATGGCAATATATATGTTTTTGGCTATATTCGGATAGTATTTTTTTTTCTGAATTCAACGATGTATAACATGTTTATTTTTGATAAACGTTTATTGCAAAAAAAAAACTTTATAAATTTCATCTTTGTCTTCCATTATTTATAAATATTCCAATGTGTCATCAAACATTTGAAATGTAAGTATTATAAATATTATTATAAGAAACAAAATACTTTACAATAAATGTTGAAATTGCCCGCCACCTTGTTTAACACATATCGCATATAATGTAAACTTTGCCTGCATTTTAAGTTCCAATCTATTACCTTTAACCGAAAAATTGTAACAATCGACAGCAGAACGAACTTTAAGCGAGATATACAATAACAAGACTGTTCATTTTGTTATTGTGGGTCACCTTTAAGTTCACACACAATTTTTTGTGTGTGAAACTTAAACGTAATTTTTTAAAATACTATATAATAAATTAGATATATATATATATATAGATATGTATATATATATATATATATATATATATTATTATATTTCTATGTTTGTTAATATTTAAGAATGTTTATTATCGTTATAAAGGCCCAAAAATTGGGCTCCATATATTATATTTCCGTATTGTGTAGCGAGTAAATTAAAGAATGAATATAATGAGAATAACTGTTATAACTGCCCCAAAACGTTAGGGTCTAAATGATATGTTACGAATAGGTTGATGAATAAAATTGTTTCTTACGTACGGAAAAATAAAATGAATGAATGTTATAAAAACATGTGAAATTCAAATCGGGCTCATATATACTTATCTGTTTTATTATCTTCGGCTAGCTTCTTTCTCTCTTCAGGGCTAAGGTAGGTTCACTTCTTTCCACTTTTACTTTCTTTACGTAATTTATTAAGTTGGGAACGGAACAATATCTCAAGTATATTACAAAAAAAAACAAAGTAAAATATTGACAATTAACTTTATTAGGGATAAACGATTTTTCAAAGTTTGAGAAATTTATATTAATAATTTCGTGACACACAAGTAATATTAAGCGAGACACACTCGACGGTTGGTATTCGTACAGTATAATAATATGGTGTAAGACAGGTGCAATAATGTGTTGTCTTAGTAAAATAGTTTATAACAGTGACATGGCATCAAGTTTTACAAATACAAATAGTAGATGCCAATATTTAAATAATTTGACTAAAGATTACGGTGGTAAAATCTAGGTGAAAGTAATATAAATAGTTAGTTATGGAATAACAAAGTAAAGTTCTAGAAATGTACATGCGCAAGTGAAAATGGCGCGGGAGAGTTTGTTAAAATTAGCAAAAACCTGAATCTTCGTATATGATCTCCGTTGCTTCTTGTGCCTGTGTTCTGGAAACGTCTTCACAACGGGAAACGGGAGAATGTTTCTGCTACGGTCCCTCGGGATAACTTGAAATTTGTTGAAATTTCCAAGTCCGACTGCGTCTAGAGCGAATGACCGATTTCGATCGTCAACGATGGTGGTCAAGCTACGGTGAGATTTTTATGGCGGTAAAAATCTTTAAAAATTCGTAAGTCTCGGACTATTTGGTCGGCGGCTGTTAAATTTTGTCCACAGGTGGTTGGTATGCAGGTGTAACGTTTTGTAATATTAAAAATCTCTTGCACTTAATAATTTTGCTTAATTATGTTAATTATTACGGAGCACAAAAAACGTGACCTTTCACTGTGACGACTAATGACCGACGCCTGTTTTTTTCACTTGTTTTTAATTGCATAACTTTCCGCTAAATCGCCCCATTCTTTACTTGCATTAATTTTGTTAATATTATTAAATTAGACAATTTTACTGTGTAAAATAGTTAAAAAAATTACAATTCGATTTATAAGATAATTTTAGTTGCATAACATATGTTTTATGTGTTTACAAACACTCCGTCAATATTGGTTTTTTTTCTCGGGTTATTGCACCGTTGACATTGTGGGCGGGGCTTCATCGTTGAAATGCATTTGAAAATAAATACGTTACATTTGTTTGAATAAACACGCGTTAAATATGAATTTGAAAGAAAAATGAATATAAACATTATAATAAAAAAATTAGAAAAATAAGTTAATTATTTCAAGGTGAATTTGTCGTCAAAATAACGTATTTATTCTTTGAATCGATCTTTCCCCTTCTTAATATTAACGTACAAAGTAGAAATAAACATCATGGTATAAACATTATGGTTACATATATTCTTTGTTTCTTTCAGAGAGGGACTCCTTCTTGCAATGCCTCAATATATATATATATAATATATATATATAGGTATATAATACTATATAATAATATATATATTATATATATATAATTAATATGAGACGGAATTTTTCATACGTAGTCCTTTTATTTCAAGGACATCCGGTAAAACACCAATATTTTACCTATTTTTATTATCAAGAAATGCCAAAAGCTAAAAATCGTTTTACATTTAAAGGTGCTTTCGTCCTCTTTCAAATGATTTCCGACACAAAAAATTGTGCTGAGCATATACTAGTGTGAACTTTAATTTTCAAGTTCGGAACAATTTCCTGTAAGTTTAAAAATACTAAATCGAATTCCCAGCTTATCAGTATATTCGTTGTACGATTTTTTTGAAGTGAGCCATACATACGTACATTATATTATACCTAAAATTTTAAAATCAATAATTTATTTAAATATTAGCCACATTAGTTTGCTTTAATTTAAAATAAATCGAAAATAACGCTCAATTGTTTAAATAACATTATTTCAACATGTGTTTCTAGATATTTCGCCATGAGATATTTAGCCAACAACTTTTTTACACCGGTGCACCATGAGCGTAGTGTCTATATCGAGTATAATTCGAGCGCAGTAGGTATGACATCAAATATGTAGACTTCTGTACGGACTGTTGCAGGTTATAATGTCACTGTTAGTAGTTCAACAAAACGACCATTATCAGACGTAGTGAATAAGTTTAGTATTATAAGCACGGGTTTATTACAAATTACAAATAGGAATATAATCGGTAAATTTTTCACCACGTTTTATAAATTACTACTTACTATTTATTTTATGTATTATAAAGCGTACGCTCATGGCACGCAGGTCAATTTCGTTTCTTCAGACTCCGAAAAACAGAAGAGTTTTTCTCAATACACAAAAAAAGGTTTTGAATGTATTTTAACGTCATGCATTTACCTACTTAGATATGTTTTTATTGCAAATTTCTTTCTTTACATTTGCTAAAATGAGATGAAATTTCAAAGCGCATTTTCTTTCTGGTTTTAGAAGTGATCGAGCGGGGTTGTTCCTGGTTGTAGCAGGTATTTTGTAAATTTCTTAAATAGATATATTTAATTTATCAATTACACTTTTAATTTTTCTAGTATTTAGCTTAATTTTATTCTAAATAAAATATTAATTACTTATGTTTTAAATAAAGATATAAATAATGTTTCTTTTCTTCTCAAATCTACAATTAAATTAGTAATTCTAGATATTTATGTATTTCATAATATTTTTAGATTTAGTATTTTTACTTGACAACTATTAGAGAGCTTCAAATTATTTTTTTTATATAAAAGTTATTCGCTTCTTCACTTTTAGTAGTGTAATAAATAATTAATTTTCATCAAATTTAAATTAATATTTCCAGAAATTTGTCTAATTATATTTATGGCATTTCTTTTTATTTATGTTTAATATTTTTGGCTTGGGGCTACATTTTTATAATTTCCTTTTTACAGATACGAACCGGGAAAATGATCTTTTGTGCTGGTCGTTTAAGAAAGATTACGCGTGTCTACGATGACTAATCGAACTATATGACGTACTATCGCAGAATATAGTCAAGTGTTAACTAAATATGCGTTGCGTTAAATACGGTTAATATAAAGTGTTAAAAGCGCTATAAAAATTCGTTCGCGCACGGTTATTAAATGAAAGTGTTTGGAAGTGATTGGAACCACTATAAATGCTGTCCTTTGTCCCGTGAAGGTAATGAAAATATTTTTATTGTATTGATTTAATTTTTATTTGGTACAGATTAATGGTATATTCATTATACAATAAATTTATAATTTAAGTAGACAAGTAGGATTTGCACCTACTTGTGAACTACCCACAAGGTTCACTGTAATGAAATATCAAAGATACACATTTGGGCTTTAAATTATTAACAAATATACTTGATTTGTATTGAAATTTATAATCTTTATTAATTATTTCGGTATTTGAAAATATATTTACGTTAAAATCGAAAGCATGATTTCCCAATTAATAGCGTATCAATGTGATCTTTTCTGTACAAACTCTTTAAAATATAAAATAAACCATTTTATTTTAATCAAATTTTAACATTTTAAATTTTGATAGTACAAGAGATATACTTAATAATAAACTAAATACTTTCAATATGCCTAGGGTTTAATAATTTGTTTCTTTGTTGCAGATTTAAACACAGACACAAAGTGTTATAAAAAATTCGTTCGTGTACGGTTATTAAATGAAGGTGTTGTGATGTGTCATTTGAGCCACCTTAAAGATGTCCTTTGTGTATCCTTTGTAGCAGGATTCTACGACGAAGGTAACGATTTTTTTTTTTATTTGACTGTATCGTGTAGATTAATTTTATTATTTCTTAATTCGATTAAACCATATTTAATATTGAACATATTCTTAATTAGTCTTAATTAACATATATCTTCTAATATTTAGGTAATAAACCATTAGATTCATAAATTTTTAATTAATAAATTTAGTATTTTCTTTCCTCGTATCTCCAGCTTCTCCTGTTCTTTATTTCTATCTTGTTACCCACAATTTCCTTGTCATGATTTTTCTGGTCAGTAAATTCGACTTCTGTATTTTGAACTGCGACACTACATTCCTACTTCCCAATTAAAAGTCCTGAATTTATTTCTTTTGTTTGTAGGTTCTCGTTGTTAACGTTGTTATTCAAGTATATTATTGAATTTGCTCACAGAGATAACGTTATATATTCTTAGCCTACTATTGAAACAATTTAAAATTGGGACTTTATTATTGTTATTATTATTCAATAGTCTCTTAGTCTCCGCTTAAATTATACTCTTAATACAGCGATCCTGCAACGCCTTTAACCCATCTAAGAAGAAGATTCTTCTTTGTCTGCACACTAGGTCTTGGAGAACCATAATGCTTCCACTTCATCGATTGCTGCTTTGCTTTTGGATTGTAAAAATGGACCCATGTTTCATGCGATGTCACAAGACTGTTAAAAAAATCTGGACCTCCTTCAAAACGGGCAAAGATTGACCGTGATGCTTTCACTCTTGCTCGTTTGTGTTAATTTTTTTCATATTTAAATCGACGTGAACTATATGATGGACGCGTTCATATGAAATCTTTAGTGCCTCACCTATATGCTTCAGCCCAATTTGGTGGTCTGATAATACCATATCATGGCCTCAATATTTTTGGGGATGGACATCGAAATCAGTCTTTCTAATCGCTTCTAATCTTCAACGGAAAGTTTTCCTCTTTTGAATAACGCAATTTAATTTTTGACAGCCGCATATGATGGGCATTGATCGCCAAGTGTATTTATCAAATCTTCATAAATTTCCTTCACTTAACTTCTTCAAATACAAGTATTTGATGATGCCTCGATACTCCAATTTATCAATTTTCACATTTACATTCGACATCCTTTTTTTCAAAGTTTCCTGCACAGCAATACTTCAACTTCTCGACGTTAGATTTTACACGAACACTTTCAATATGTCGTTATTTCTTGTCAATATAACATGATTTTGTTTCGTTCAAGGAAAATGGCCTAAGCAAACTAGATATCAATACCCACTCGTATTGTTACACACAAATATTCATAGGATATTCGATGATCATTTTCCTTCTGCGTAACTTTTAAGACATCCTCTACATTTCAGAACACAGTTATAATAATTTTTACATTATGGGCTGATATAGCAATTTGTAACTTCACTTGGTGGATGTAAGAGTGATCTAACTACCGATCATTTTCGCTATAAATATCAAATATTATTTGGATTTGTAAATTATTTACAAACATATATTTTGTTAATCGATATCTATAAACTGACTTGTTTTGACATTTAAAAATATATTTAGGCCCATTTTTTACTTATTTGTTTCTATTGTTACAGATTTGCAGAGGTTTGCAATGATTCGTCGAAAGGTCAGAGTTTTTTTTCTAAGCATGCTTCTATACATATTTACACGTCTGTTGTTCCATCTATTTATTTTGTTTTTGATTATGTATATTCCGCTAATTTTATAAATCTAAGTATTAATTTAATAATTATTATTAACTATAACTTTTGAATATAATTGGTAATTTTGTTCATTTTATATAAAATTTAATTTTTTTCAACATTTGCAAAGTTTAACAATAACTAGTTATAAATATTTAATGCGCCTTTTTTTTAAATTTTTATCAATTTCGTTTGTTAGTGAATAGGTCGACATGTTAGCGTTAGGATTATTTATTGAACGACGTTTAATCCAATATTTTTTTAATATATATATAATATAATGTTAAAATAGACCTAATTGTATTTATATTCAATATTCATATAAATCTCAAAATTAATATTTTATTATTAGTTAAATATGGCATTGTTCAATATTTAATTCGCATGCTCTTAGATGGACAATAGACGTGGTTTTTAAGCTTCAATTACTGAAGTTTCCGGTTGACGCGGTCATTTCAAGACGGTCGTATTTACATTTTGGGACCCAATTGGGAACCCTGTTTCAGTTCGTTTTTCAAACTCGTTACGTTCTTATTGGCGGCTCAGTTTGTGTATGTAGGAATCGTAAATTTAGCAATAACAGTTATACAAAGTAAATCTCATTATTTCCCATTTTTTGAGTATACCTTAAGATATTCCGTTTTCACAAAATTTCTTGAGGAAATAAAATGATACTAAGTACATTTTCTCTTCAATAATGGACAATATCTGCAATTATAGTTCGCTAATTGTTTGTTTTTGAAGCACTGGTACTCTACCGAAATGCAATTGATAAACTTCATTTTTTCTTAAAATTATCTCACCAATTACTTTAATCATACCAATTCTCAGTTTCTACATAAACAAGTGAGATCCACGATTATATATTTTTATACTCGTAGAAAATACAAGTGAAATATAAGTGGTTAGTTCTTTTAACTTGTGGATGTAACCGAATTATGGTATGTGTCATAATATATTTCAAAAAATATCTAATTTTACAAATAATCTAATACTCGAAATTTCTTTTTTACAGATACGTACCGGTAAAGTGATGTTTTGTATTCGCCGTTTAAGAAACATTACGCGTGTCTACGATGACTAATCGAACTATATCGCGTACTGTCGCATAATATAATCAAGTGTTAATTAAATATACGATGCGTCGCGTTAAATACGCTTAATATAAAGTGTTAAAAGCACTATAAAAATTCGTTCGCGTACGGTTATTAAATAAAAGTGTTTAGAAGTGATTGGAACCACCAAAGTGGCCTTTGTCTCAGGATTCTGTGGTTGAGGTAATGAAAATCTTTTTATTTATTGATTTCACTTTTATTAAGTATAGGCTAATGGTTTTATTTATTATTCCAACTAAAACATTAATTTAATATTGCTTTGAAAATTTTACGAAAATATAGTTTCATGTCTATTAATAACTAATAAACACACGATTTTTTTATACAGAATTATACATAACAGTTCTTTCGTCACATAAAAGCGTCTTTAGATATTTAACATAAAGTAAATGCTAAGTTTCTTATATAATAATCCTATAACCTGGACACCAATTAATTAAAATTCAGAAGAAATTCCTTTCAAAAAGCTGTCAAATATATTTTCAAGCTTTTATAAACCACAACCAGATTTAGTTTTTATTAATTGTTTACCTCATCTTGTTCATTTATTAAATAAATTATTAATCCCTTAATAAATTAGCAAACACACGTAATCAATAAATCTCTTCGCATAATAGTAATCTCTTGAACACATCTAGACAAATTTTCTCATAATTGCAACTTGTTGGTATTTACTTCAAAGGTTTATTATGCATTGTATAAATACAATAACCCTTACGAAGTAATTTACGATAATAATTGTATAATTAGAAAAAAGATAATAGAAATTTTATAATAATTAAGAAATGAAATACAAAAAGCAATCTGTGTTTATTGTTAATGAATATAACACAATATTAAAGAGTAGCATCGACCACCTGATTGGCGAACTACCGGGTATCCGTTAATCTTTGAAACTGACAGTATTTGTCAAATTTTGGTTAAGTTACAACCACTGCACTTGACCTCGGACAATTAACATTAGTGTATCATGCCGTAATCAAATTTCATGTAAACATAAAAATTGATAAAATCAAACACGATACCCTTACTTTGCGAAATGTTTTTTGCCAATATTTGCTAATTACAATTATTTAAGAAAATGGGATAGGTAGTGCCGCGTTCCAAGCAAAAAATGCTAACAATGAAATCTAACGGAAACAATACGCACGTTTATAGTAGGTTATAGCTCATTTACAAACTTTAATATATAAATTGTGAGATTTTACCAACCCAAGTATGTTTCAAATAGCTTTACCAAATAGGTTGTTTATTTTTAACTCATACAGTGTGTCTTTAAAAGAAAAAGACAACGCATGAAAATGGAAAAATGCAATTATATGGAATATTAATCCAAAAGTTAATTACGACGCGAACCGCAAAATTAAAAACTCTCTGAAAATTCTCGCACGTGGATTCAGAATATCTATAAAAAATACCGCTCTTGAATTTACTCACAAACACACGCTACAATGTTTATGTTTATAAAAACTCTAGTAGATAACATTGTTTATACAGTTTTGTATGCTAAGAGTTCGATAACCTGGTATAAAAAAGTCAGATGTTAAAAATTTATACTTGCATAGGTGCATTTGGATATCACCAATTAAGCCAAGACATTTCCAAAATTTGACAAACGCAGCTTCAAACATTAACGGACACTTGATATATAAATTTAGGGTTTAAATTATTAACACATATGTATATTTAATTTTTTATTTATATTTAAAATATTAATTTATTTTAAAATTTAAAAATATGTTTACATTAAAAGCCATTTAAAGACATGACTGTTCAGTTAATAAACTTTTAATGTTTTTTTTTGTTTGGTAAAAAATATAAAATAATAAAACCCTTTCATTTTCCATAAATTATCAATTAAAAACATTTTTGTCTTTGGTATAGTATGATATACTTAATAATAAAACAAATACTTTAAATATGCCCAGGATTTCATAATTTTTTTCTTTTTTTGCAGATTTTAACACGAACACTAATCGCGATTCCATCGTTCTCGTTAAATGAACTGCGTCTTAAAAGTTATAAAAATTTGTTCGCATGCGGTTGTTAAATAAAAGTGTTAGAAAGTGATTGGAAACACCATAAAGGATTTCCTTTGTACCAGGATTCTGCCATGAAGGTAATGAAAATCTTTTTATTGTATTCATTTATAATTTAAGTAGACTAGTAAGATTTATACATAAATACGACCTAACTACTCCCAGTAGCCCCTGTAATTAAATATCAAAGATACACATTTAGGTTTTAAATGATTAACAAGTATCTTCGATTTTTATTAGTATTATTAATTATTTCGTCATTTAAAAATAAATTTGCATTAAAATGAATTTTCAAGTCATGAATTTCAATTAATAACGTATTAAGGTCATCTTTTTTTGTATAAACCCTTTAAAATATTACAAATGAAACAGACATGTAATATACACATCTGTAACTGTACACATGGACAATTGGAACATGGACAGTTACAGATGTGTATATTACATGTCTGTTTCATTTGTAACAAATGCGTAATACGTGCTTAACGTATTGATATACTTAAACTTTTTTGTACTTTAAAATATATATATAATAATAAAACCCTTTTATTTTCTCCAAATTTTCGATTAATAAAATTTTTCTGTACATGGGATAAACTGAATTTATTGGAATAAGAAAATCTAGTAGACTGTGCAAAACAATTATACGGTGTTTATTTAGAGCAACTCTTTCTTTATCTGTCATTTGACGTTTTATTGTTGAAGTTATGTTCGTTATAACTCAACTACTTATGGAATTAACCAGAGAGCACTTTCGAATGATAATTTATTAATATTTTAAAAGAGGTTTAAGCGCTTGTAAGTGCAAAGAGAGTTTAGATTCAGTTTTTAGTGAACAAGCAGTTTCTTTAGCTACAATTTACCGAAGGTATAAGGAATTTGAACGCAAAAGGAATTCTGTTCAACATCAAAAAGAAGAAGCAGGGCGTCCTTCTAGGGCTGTTACCGACAAAAACATTACTGCTGCTAAAAAAATAATTGAAGAAGACAATAAAGCCACATATGCGGTAATAGAGCATCAACTCAAGATTGGATCCTCAACTGTTAAAATAATCATACACGATCACCTGAATTTAAAAAAAAAGCAAGTCGTTTTGTGCCGCATCCCCTTTCTGACTTCCATAAAGTAAAGCGTGTAAAAATTTGCCATGAAACTTTAAATTTATTAAATAATGGCCGGCTCCATTTTTTTCCCTTTTTCAGTCTTCCTACCCGCCAAGAGAGTTGTGTATGGATTCACGAAGATGAGAAAACTCCTGCATTGACTAAGAAGCAGTGAGCTATGAAAAAAATTATGTGTGCAGTATTCTTCCGAAGTACGGGCTTAGTAAATGCAATTATGCTAGATGGACAAAAGACAGTTACAGCTAAGTGGTACTAGAAGCTCGTGAAAATATTTGTACTCACACATTGTGCCATTGAAAATTACCCAAACTTCTTGGAAAGAGTGATAACATGTAATGCATCTTCGTTTTTCACCTATGATCCAGAAGCTAAGCATCAATCAATACATTGGAAGAGCTCAATTTCTCCGAGAGCTAAAACAGTGCCGATGAACAAATTAAAATTCAAAACTATGATGATTGTTGAGATTGTGTACCTTAACTTTCTTGTTCAACTCCCTGAAAAAGAAACAGAAAAAAAGACCTGAATTGTGGAAAAAAGAGTCATGGATTCTTCATCAGGACAATGCGCCAGCGCACACTGCAATGTCTCTCAAGACGCTTCTAGCCAAGTTGTTAGACCATCCTCCTTATTCGTCTGACCTGATACCACGTGACCTTTAACTATTCCAAGGTAAAATCTGCATTAAAAGAAACAAGATTTCATACCGTCGAAATTGTAAAAGGCGGCACGTGCTATGAACGAGCTCGCAGACGAAGACTTTCAGTACTGTTTTGCACAACGGAAAATTCGAATGCAACGGTGTATGGATAGAGGTGGAATGTGTATTAAAGGATATAATAATTAAATACGTATGGACAAATTAGGAAGGAAAATAGAAAGATAAATAATAGTTAATTACGTAACATTAAAATTAGACTAATAAATTTAACAATGTTTGTATCTAGTTGGCCATTTAGTAAGTTATTTGAAATTTTATTTTTGTTAATTTCTAAAGATTCTACTAAATTAAGTTTTGCTCGTTTATTTTCTGTGTGTAATACGTCTAAGTTGAAACTAAAACTACGATTCTTACAAGTGGTTGGAGTAAAAAGAGTCATTTTTTTCTAATTCTAAAAAATCTTCAGTGTTCAAACATCCTTTTCTCGAAAGTTCTTGCTGTTTGACCAAATTTAGGGCATTCTCTATAATTCAACTTATGACTCCTGACTGCTAATATTTAAGGGTTTTTTCTTATATAAAAAAATAGCATATCGATGTGTAAATACATCAAATATTGTGAATACAAATATATTAAAAACATATCTTGTTACATTTTATTTTTGACGATAAAGTTTTACCGCCCTGTAGATACCAAATCTAGTTTATTTTATATTCGTTACTTTCTTAGCAATCCCGGTCCCGCGATTTTCAAGAAGGTCTGCTGTTAGATGTACGAGAGAGGGGACTTGAGTTTGTCGATATATCTTGATGTGCTCCGATATTCGAAATATATTCACGCTCGCCCCCCTACTTGTTTTTGAAATTATCGCAATTGCGGATTCGACTAGGGCGTAGTGAGAAATTTAAAAAAAAAGCTGATTACCGTATCGAATAATTGGACGACTTTTGTTTTGAGGCAAATAGACGTATGAAGGATTCGAGCTTTTCCTTTGTCTGTCCATTTGACGGGAATTTAGAATATCAATCAGTCAACGTGCTAGAAAGTCAAGGCCAACTCGTTCTGAAAAATGTTTGCCTAAAGTGTCCACCGCCACAAGTGCTCCACCGTGATAATGCAGCGTCCGATACAGCAGTTTTAACTCACCAGTTTTGGCTGGGAAAAATACGAAAGTAATAGAACAGCCGCCCTACTCACAATGTGTGACTTTTGGCATGTTTTGGGCTTAAACCCAATTTGCGGAGTAAGAGGTTTTCGTCTGAAGAAGAGATTGATACCGAAGTTCATGGATATTTTGAAGGTATTCCGAAAGAAGATTGGTTGGGAAATTACTTTAAGCATATTTAAAATTAAAGCCTAGAAAATATTAACCGTGTCTTTTATTCTCAATAATTTCAGCTTGTCCCCCGTCTTCATTGATAATAAACACACATTCTTAAATTATAATTTAATTATTTATATATAACCATTTTGACATTTGACCTGATAAATAAATTCATAGCTCACAGCTACCTTCGTAGCTTAGGATTTGAACGTTAATTATTAACAAACATATATTTTGATTGATATTTAATAAACTAACTTATATTTTGATTTAAAAATATATTTAGGATCATGTTTTAATAATTTATTTCTTTTGTTGCAGATTTGTAGATGTATAGAAAATTATTCGTCGAAAGGTCAGAGTTTTTTTTTTCTAAGCATGCTATACATATTTAAACGTCTGTTGTTCCAGGTTTTTATTTTATGTTTTTGATTATATATATTCCGTGAATTTTATAAATCTAAGTACATATTAATTTTTAAATATTATTTAACTAACTACTAATTTTGATGGCTTAAAATTAAATTTAATTTCTTCAACATTTGAAAAGTTATTATTATATTATATATATTATAACTAGTTATTATAAATATTTAATTCACATTTTTTGAAGTTTTTATCTACAGCGTTTATTAATGAATAGGTCGCGATGTTAGCGATCGCATTACATTAGAATCGCGTTAGAATCAGGATTAGTGTTAGAGGTGCGAAGAAGAAGAAGGTAATTGGAACAGAGTCTACGAAAATAGGCTCGATGTGCTAAAAATTAGTTGAGTTAGTTTTATTAGCTAATCACTTTTAGTTCAGAATTATCGAGTTAAGGTTTCGATTGTTTATTGAACAATATTTGATCCAATGCCTTCTTTTAATATATACAATATCGTATTTAAATAGACCTAAATGTATATATATTCGATATTCGTATAAATCTTAAAGTTCATATTTTATTATTTATATAAACATCGCATTGTTCAATATGTAATTTTCATGCTCTTAGATGGATAAAACACGTGCTTTTTGAAACTTCAATTATTGAAGTTTCCGGTTAACGCCGTCATTTTGAGACTGTCATATTTATATTTTGGGACCCAATTGGGAACCCAGTCTCAATTCGTGTTTCAAACTCGTTACGTTGTTATTGATTTAAATATTAGTGGCTCGCCTTGTTATGTAGGACTCGTAAATTGTTCAATAACAGTTACGGTATCTGCAATTATAGCTCCCTAAAGACAGTGCCAAATTTGAAAAGTGTTTGTTCTTACTTTATCGATCATTTTTTCGATTTCTACATAAACAAGTGAGATCCACGATTTATATATTATTATACTCGTGGAAAGGACAAGTGAAATATAGTCTTTAGTTCTTTTAATGGATGTTACCGAATTAAAGGTATATGTGTGATATATTACAATTAGCTTTCAAATAATATCTAATTTTACAAATTACGTAATACGTGATATATCTTTTTTTACATTGCGCGTGTACATAATAGATGACTAATTGTGACTATATCACGTACTGTCGCATAATATAGTCAAGTGTTAATTAAATATACGGTGCGTCGCGTTAAATACGCTGTTAAAGCATGGGTACTTCAGCGAACTGCGATTGATAAGCATTAATTTATTATTAATTATCTCATCAATTATTTTAATCAATCAGATGGCATCTGATTAATTTACATTTTCTACATAAACAAATGTGATCCACGATTATATATTTTTATACTTGTGGAAGGGGTGAACAGTTATGAATAAAGTTGCAGTGTTTAGTGCATAGTGTTTTATTTTTTGTTAGTGGATGTTACCGAATTGCGGTATGTATTATGAATATTATGATACATTATTGTGTTTATTTTCTCAAATATTGTAATACGTGAAATGATTCCATTATACAATTTTTCTAATACGTAAGGTTTATTTGCATTAACAGGGAGGTTCAAATCATATGAATTTTATCTTCATTAGTTGCGTGTCTTGTCCGTACAACAGAGCCGAACGGGCCCAACTGCTATATGAATATGCATAGGCATTTGTTTTAAATGTGGTTTCATTCTGCCGTATTTATCAAATAAATATATTCACTATTTATAAAGTATATACGATAACACATGGGTAGCTCTTTGGTATTATATTTTTTACTTTGCATGTTTGAATTAGTCCGAGGCCGGAAACAAGACGCCTAGTCCGATTCTGTTGTACCACATGATCAGGTACAACTGAATCTTTATATTAAATTTATGAATGTTATTTCATTAAATGAATTTAATTATTTGTTTGTTTAATTATTTCATCCAAAGATAGGTTAATAGTTGTGTTTCTGATTAATTGACGTAAGTGCAATGATAGATTGTATTAACATTATGTTACATAACACAAATATTTTGTTAAATAAAAATATAGGAATACTTAACATTACATATTTCAATAATTTCATATATTTAAATTAATTGGAAGGTGAAAGGTTTTTACTTGCGGAAGTAAGATAATTTGGAATCATGTACTTCTTCCTTTGTGAATTTCCTATTTTCAATACAAAACTGTTTGTTTTCTTTTCGTGTTTTATTATTAATTTCTTGACGAGTTTCCAACTTAAATATATCTATTTCATTATTCATATCAAGAATAGAATAGTTACCGTTTCTTCGTATTTAGTCATATTATATTATCACCCTTGCTTCCTTTGCATATTTAATTTAAGATACTATCTTCAGCCGATAATCTACAAAATGCGAAAGGCATTCATTTAAATAATTCAAAAGAATTACTCCAGTTATTTGAAATACGACATAGTAAATAAATTAAGTTTTGTCAAACAATTTCAATTCTCAAATCTTAAAAAGGGCCTAATGTGGCGAACGAATGAAGAAAAAAAGTCTGCAAATAATTTTAATTTTAAATCATGAGTTATATCGAGATAATTGTTCGATTTTATAAACACATCACACTATTTCTTAGGATAGACCTATCAATAATCCAAATATTATTCCAATCATTTGATGACAATTTCAAGGTAATGAAGCGGATGCTGGAAATATTTAATACTACATATTTTGAAAATTGTGCTAGTTTATTGGAAAAGTCTATTTGCAGCAACAAATTGAATTCAGATGTACTTCTTTTTGAATCAACACTATAGTAATTCATTATTTTGTTTATTTCTCTGCTATTTTTGTTTCAAAATAAAATGATAGATTTAACAAAAAATAAAAATATTCATTTACATGGGGACAAAAGAAAAAATCCATCCCGAAACGTGTATATACTAGCATTTCATTTTGATGTCCTGGCACCCATATCAGTGACATAGTATGGACATGCCAGTCTGATGAGTACTTGCTTGCAATGTTTCACCACCGCCCTTCGCTTTGACTAGGTGTCTGCTCCAATTCGGTTTCACACCAAGTGTTATACCTAGATATTTCACTTCATTGGTTAGTACTAATTCTTGTCTGAACAGTCTTATGCTGCCCGGACCATTTAGCTTTCTCATGTTGATAAGTTGATAAAAACTACCAACTTTGTTTTTGCGTATTAACAGTCAGTAGCTCATTACGGCACCATCTTTCCACAATTTGCAGAGCACATCGCCTAATGCTCACCACTGTCCCTGGGACTTTCAACTGGAATACAACAAAAATGTCATCAGCAAACCCCTGCGATTATATTCGCTGGTTATTTACTGTCCTGATGAGATTATCAACTACTAGACTCTAAAGTAGCGGTTTCAGTACTCCTCCTTGAGGACACCCTCCCATTGGGTAATTTTTATTTTCTGATCATTTGAAGATCGAATGATGGAAGACAACGAAGTATTCTCAAATGCTCCCTCTATGTCTAAAAATACTTCTTCCGCCTAAACATCACTCCATACAAAACTGTGCAGGGCGGCTTCACCTGATTTCTGCATCTGGTATGCCGATTAGAGTGACTGTAGAGGAGATCTGTACAGATCTCCTTTAATATTTAAATATTTAATTTTTCCATATATTTAACATATAAGAGATAAGAATAATAGGTTTAAATTACTTGGAATGGTATACGTTTCTTTTCCAGGTTTGGGAATAAACATTACTCTAGTTTCTCTCGATTCCCTCGGGATATATCCCATGGCTTGGCTAGCCCCGAATATCTCCAATAAAGGTCACATAATTTTCATAATTCCCTTTTGTAGGAGCTTGGGAAATACTCAAATCAGATCCTGCCGATTTGTATGGTTCAAACGACCCTATCGCCTGTCTGATTAGATGAGGCTTAAAGATTCCGTTTGATAGTTCCCAAGTCGCTCTCCATGAGGTGACAAGTTGATTGGTATCACAGTCGTCCGAACCTGGAAAGCGCACCCCTAAGGTTTTTGTACAGATCTAATTGCGTTGGAAGAGGTTAATATACCTTCTTTGTACGTTGGAAGGGTCGTACTTAAGAATTCTGTTAATTTTGACCATATCAGGGACACCTTCAGTGTCCTCACAGTATTTTCTCCATGGCTTCCTCTTGCATTCTTTGATTTTTTCATTGTATTTATTTAGGAGAACCCCGTAGGCTTCCCAATTATCTATTTTCTTCCCTTATTGAATAACCGAATTTCTTTCCTTAGGTTGGTCAGCTCTGTGTTCCACCTGTCTGAACGGCACTCTCTAAGAGGACAGTTATTTTCATAGCAAGAGAGAATGGTCAATTCCAGCTCTTCGAAATTCCCTGTCCTAACAGAGATGTTTCGGATCGCAGTTGACAGGGCTATTATTTGCTGTCTTGTTCATGGATCGCAAACACACATCCATATTTTAAATCTATGGTTACAACACAGAAAACAGAATACATCTCCTTCTTCAAAATATGCGTTCTCAAATGTCATTTCAAATACTTCTTGAATCCAATTTGTTCATCATTGTAAAAGTTACCTCAATGCAAATATGCAACCTGATTTTCACAACCGTGTATGGAACTCCTAAATGGATTCCAATGAATATATTCATTCTATAACAGCTTTAGATTGAGGTAATTATTGCTGGCTTGGTTTTCGCAAATATTCTTAAAATTTTTTTAAAATTTTATTAGGTTGAAGAGATGTTAAGTTTTATATTTTAAGAGTGAGGAGAAGGCGATATAATTCATTTGGAGACGGAGTTGGAAATTTTAATTATGTCCACTTTTGACTGAAAATATCTACAGGTAACGTTACTGTTATCCAATCGTTATTTACATAATATTTGTTTAAGTATGTATTTTGTTTGTGTTTATATTTATTTCAGGTAATAAATTTATTAAAAGAAATTTATTTCAGCATGTTTTCAGATTATAAAATATTAAGAATTTTCAAAACGAATACGGAAATTTTAATATTCTCTTCTGAACTGAGTAAGTCTACAAGTTGTTCTAATTTTTTTTGTATGCCTTTTTCAGGTGGTAAAAATAGTTTTATATTTTCGTCCTCTAAAATTCGTACTTCTACATTGAAATATTTTTATTTCAGGAGCATGTTTATCATTTTTTCAGTTTTTATTTAATTTTTTTAATATTTTTTTCAGTCAATGTATTTTGAAAACCGATGTTTTGATTATTTTGAAAACGTTTTAATATAAAAGATTATGAAGGAAACGTTATTTTAGAAATTAATCGAATTTGTGGAATTTTCTTATCTTAATTGAAGATCTGGAGGTAAAATTATTTTATTTGTATTTATGAAAATTTGTACATGTTTCGCCATTTTGTGTATTTTTCAACAACCTAATGGACAACGTGTTTCTCTTGTTTTTTGAAATTTATTTGATCCTTTTATTTCAATATTTTTAGTATATATGTAGAACGTTGAGGCAATATTATTTTAAATCATTTCACATGAGAACTGCAAATTTTAATTATGACCACTTTCGGACTGCAAATATCTACAGGTAACCTAATTGTTATTAAATTTTTATTACATAAACTTCTATTTCTTCAAGTATCTTGTTTGTGTTTCTGTTTATTTCAGATAATTAATTAGAAGAAATTTCTTTCAGCATCTTTTCAGATTATAAAATATGAAAAATTTCCAAATCAGGTGTGGAAATTTTAATATTCTCTTCTGAACCGAAAAAGTTTACATGTATGTAACCTACAGGTGTTCTAATATTTTTTGTGTATTTTTTTTTCAGATGATAAAAATAGTTTTATGTTTTTATCCTTTAAAATTTGCGCTACTAATTTGAAATACTTTTATTTCAAGTGGATGTTTATCTTTTTTTAAAATTTGTATCTTAATTTTTTTAATATCTTTTTCAGGCTATATTCTTAGATTGAAAATTATGAAGATAGCGTTGTTTTATCAATCAAATTTTTGGATTTTTCTCATTTTCGCTGAAAACCTATTTTGTTTGTATTTAAGAAAATTTGTACATGTTTCGCCATTTTGTGTATGTATTTTTTTCAGGAAAAAAAATACAAAATTGATAATGTGTTACACTTTTTTTTTTAATTTATTTGCTAGTTTTTTTGTTTCAGCATTTTTATGATGTGAAACGTTGAGGTAATATTGCTTTAAATCATTCCACATGATCTTGTTTGTACTGTTATATTTAATTATGTACGCTTTTCTACTGTAAATACCTACAGGTAACGTGATACCTACAATTATTTTTTTTTATGGAAACTTTTATCCGTTTCAGTATTTTGTTTGTGTTTCTATTTATTTGAGATATTTCAAATTTGTTTAAAACATTTTCTTTCACCATGATTTTATATTATAAAATATGAAGATATACTCTTGTAAGTCGTCTTGGAAAATTTTCAAATCCAGAATGGAAATTGTAAACATTTTCTTTCCAACTATAAGAAAGTCCGCAAGTAAAATTTTTATTGTTTATATATTCTATGTATTGTTTTCAGGTGTTGAAAGTGGATTTACAATATTTCATTTGTTCGAATTTCTTATTTTTTTAACTAACATTTCAGCTTTCTCATGTTGGAAGTTATTGACTTTATTTTAACGTTATCAATCAGGATTTCGTGATTCCCAAGTTATTTCAAAAATTCTGTGGTAATATTACGTACTTTAGATGTTTCATATTTATGATTTTTTTAAAATAATTACAAGACTTTCCATAAATATATTTATTGCAATGTTTTATATAGTTTGTTTCAGTCTATAATAGAACATGGATGTACTTTCATATGTACGAGATTAGTTCCATTTTTTGTCCGCTGGAGGATTTACAACAGATTCAAAGGAACATCGACACACATGCTGTTTAACTATTTTTATAAATTTTATTTTTGATAGAATATAGTGCATTATAAGTAGTAGATATTAGTAGAGTTACAGTGGTGTTGTTGCTTGTATAGTAGAGTTACAGTGGTGTTGTTGCTTGTATGTTTGGGGTTTGTGTGATTGATGGTTTAGCATGACCCGTTCATGAATTAGTACCGTGACGTATGATCGACATCAAAAAGAAAAATAAATATTTAGAACACATTACGTTGTTACGTAGTTTGTTTCAGTTTATAAAAGAATATACGGATGGACATACTTTTTCATATATTGTTATTAGTTCCATTTTTTTTTAATCCGCGGCAGTATTTACAACAGCTGCAAAGGAACGCGCTGTTCAAATATTTTTATAAATTTTCTTTTTGATAGTACAGATATACTTTACATTATAGATAGTATTAGTAGCATTATAGTTAAGAGTTGCGAATCTTGTCCGTACAACAGAGTCAAACGCGCCTACCGCTACGTGACCGTGCATATTACTTGATCTACAGCATTTGTTTGAACATGCTTCCTTTCTCCCGTATTTATTATATAAATATAATCTCTAATTTATAAAGTATATACCTAACGCATAAGTTGCTGTTTGATATTATATTTTTTAACTATGCATGTTTGAATTAGTCCGAAACCGTAAATAAGACGCCTAGACCGACTCTGTTGTACGGACAAAATATCTTGTATGTTTGGGGTTTGTATGATTGTTGGCTTTGCATGCCCCACTCATGAATTAGTGCCTTGACGTATAATCGACTTCAAAAGAAAACTAATAAATATTTAAATACTGTGGGCCATTAGTTTGTAATACTTCATATTTTATAAATAATAAAAACACATTGTACTTTCTAACAACATTAATTTATTGAACTCAACCAGCGACTTCATTTTAGACATCCACTGAGAAAAATATGTAGTATAGGTTACTACAATTGTAATATACGATACTATAAACGATATTTACTATAGTAACAGCTATTGGGGTGCCATAACAAATACATTATTATAGTTTCTTAAATCAGATGATTGAACAATGCAGTTGTAGTACGAAGTAAACTATACGGCGGGGCGTAGGAATTCTTACAGTTGATGTACAAAAATAGTAGTATGTATAAACTAAAAATCTTACCTTATTGTGTTATTCCCTCTGTTAACCTTTCGGTGTCCATGGACTATACAGGATGTAAATGAATACGCCGACGTACGTTAATATATAATAGATACGTAAGACAACAATTCAAATCCACACAAATTTTATTCTATCAAAACTTTAATTTTTGCGGAAATTTAGGAACAAAAACTTTTCAAATACGGTACGAATCTAAATAAATATAAATTCATTTCCTAGACATAAACTTTCTTTTGCATCAGCTGTTCCGTTGTTATTTATAAGTATGTTAATGGCCTGACCTTTGCAATATCCCGAAGAAAATGCAATATCGATTTTATTTAAAAATGTCAAACGGTATAGGTAACAGTTTTATAGTGATATGGAATTTGTAATTTAGTTGTCTTAATATAAAATTCACGCCGAGAAATAATAAATTACATTTGTAATTTTTAATTGAATGTTCATATTTTTTTCTGTTTTCTATTTGCCTCTTCTTTTAAGGACAATTTCTTTGCTCTAAAAAGTGAAGATTTGTGTCTACCCCACGTGGTCTTTCATGGTCACGGCCTTCATAACTTGGATGCAATGTACCGCGATCTCTCATCTGCACACGGTTTCTAAAATTAAATCATTGGTTGGACATCATCGGTTAGGAATCCGCCCTTCATAAATACATCTAATAGCTCTAACATTTCTACCTATTTCACAGTAGCAGGACGGTATGTATTAATTCGTGATTCGAATAAGCCATACTTCACGGAAATTGATAACAGACTGACATCTGACTTACAATATGCATCATTGCACCTATAAATCCCACCATTACACTTCAGTAGGGGTAGCGCTACAGTTACAAAGGAATACTAAATTTACCAGAGTCGGATCGGGCTACGCGCATTTATTCATTTTTTTTTTTGATCTGGTTCGGGATAGTTTTTTCGCGCATTAGCATTTTATGCTTAATATTATTACATCAATTACATATTAAAGTAAGTCGGCATATTTAGCTTACATTCTATATACACCGACCAGTAGTATTACTATTTTATCGCTTTAATCGCAATTCTGTTACCTTGATTACTGTGCCGTATTGTCTACGATATTATTACACATAGGAGGATGGTATGATAAATACTTGTGTTAAGAAATACAACGCAATTGTTTTGCATTTAGTACATTTATTTCTCGACATAATCTCCTTGAAGATCTATACACTTAGTCCAGAGATGTTCCAACTATTTTAAGCCATTCAAAATAAAAAGATTTAACTCGGCAAAATAGGCCTCCGTTTCGGCAAAACCTCTTCATTTGACGTGAATCGCTTTCCGCCAAAAATTTGGAAAAAGAATGAAGTCGCAGAGTTGCAAATCTTGCGAATATGGTAGATGGGGCACAAATTCGTGCCATAAATCGGCCAATTTTGCTATCGCGATTGCCGATGAGTGGAGGCAATATCATGATAGTAAAGAATTTTTTTTCTTTTTAGTACAGCGTCAAATCGAACCAATAAATCAGCATAGTACTGCCCAGTGGTTCTCCTTCCCTTCTGCAAACGATCAATTAAGAATATCAAAATTTCGTCGCCATAACTTTTCCGGATGATGGAATCGTCTTCGCCTTCTTTGGTGCCTTTGGTTTCTGGCATCTAGTGATGTATTCATGTCATCTACAATCACATTTCGTGAGGGAGATTTTACACATGTTCACTTAAGATGTTTAGTATATTAGCAAGCTCTTTAATCTTCATCCTGCGATCTGCTAGAGTACAAAATAGTACTATGTCTAATAATCAGACATGAATAATTTAATTATTATAGCATCGCATTAAAAACAAAAAATTCTAATTGTTTCGATTTTAATAATCTCCTTCCACAAAAATTGAATGCATTATTCTTCATATAACAAATAATGGTTTGTGTTACTTTTGGGATAGTCAAATTTGATATTCACATTTTTCTATTTGACTACTAATTGTATTGCCTATTATCACAACATGTTAACTTCGGAAGTATCGTTTTAGGCACGTATGAAACGTTTATAAAATCCACAACAATACCAAACTACAAAAAAATAGTTGCTGGTACTTTTGCTCTAGTTGGATTTAGTTGGTTTTTGTTTACTGAACTATAGATGTACTGTATATTTCTATAATACATTCACTACAAATATTTTGTTCTCTCTACATAAGCATTTTGCTCAGTGTCCAGTCAAACAGTTTGATAACGTATGTGATTTTATTATTTATAAAAATACGAATTCATTATTATAAATTAAGCAAACACCATTTGTTTTAATCAGTTAAAGTAAAGTATAACAATAACCGATTGTAGATTGAATTAAAATTCTTTGTTATTCTTGTGGAGATGATATTTTTAAGCCGATTAATTTGGCGAGTGGGCTTACTTGAATGCATCTGTATATTTAAATTTATTTTGTAACAAATTTGATAAATTATTAAGTACACTTGCATTCAAAACTAAACTAATTCAAGTAGATTTACAGAAAAGTTTACATTTGCTTTAGTATTTTGTTTGTGTTTCTATTTATTCCAGGTAATAAATTTATTTAAAACAAATTCTTCCAGCATGTTATTATAAATTGTAAAAGATGAATTACTCTTCCAACTTATCATCTTGAAGAATTTCCAATATGTCCAATATGAAAATTTTAAACATTTTATTTTGAACTAAGAAAGCCTATAAGTAAAATTTTTATTGGTTTTTTTTGTTATGTATTTTTTTCAGGTGTTGAAAAACGGGCTTAACAATATTTCGTCTATAAGAAATTGTTAATTTTTCTCAGCATTTTTTAAGTTAGAAATTATGCACATTATTTATATTGTAATACATAGTATTAATAACAATAATTATTTATTTGCCCAATAGATATACACGCATATAATTACAGGAGAAAAAAATAATAATAAATAAGCGATAATTCTAACAAAACATGATTTCCTTATGATTCAAATAATATATTGTGATGTGAGTTACGCGATGACCGTAATGGATGATGTCACCAAAAGCGTATGTCCGAGAACTTTCCCAAATAGAAAATTCAAGAACATTGATGTACTATAAATGACGCTCGATAAAGAGGAAGAGGATATTCAAACAACGGAACAGCGATCGTGGTGTTAGAATATAGTTATAAATGTAAAATAAATACTGTTACTGTTGTTATTAGTTAAGTATTTTTAGTGTATTTTTATTATTAATATAGTGTATAGTGTATACCGTTTATTATAATATAAAAGAATATATACAGTGGAATGGAATAAAGTAAAATAATTGAATAAGACACAGATTAGTGTGGCTTGTTATGCGTCACTACCAAACGTATTAGACACACGATATATTGCAGACTATGCGAAAATGTTAGTTTTTGTCATAGTATTCAAAAAGTGGCATAGACTTCTGCTATATTGTGGAACTTAAACCTAATATTGTTCAGCAAAGTTCATGTATCTATGCCATCATGGAACAGACTAGAGCAGACTATAAATATACTATATTGTGATGACTCATCCAACGAGACGTCACCTATCACACCTCTGGCACCTTCTGGCACCAAATTTAAATATTCAAATAACCTATAAGTATCAAATAACATATTCGATGACATACAGGTAGGTGTAAATGTCAAAAATGGCATTTTACGTTACTACGATCTTAAGTACGTTAGCAACGTCATAATACTAAAATATTTAAAAATTGACTTTACATTTAACTTCACACTGTACCACTTTTTTTGCATTCGATAGATCGTGGAATATATCAATACAAAAATTTAATCATATCTAGATGAAATTAGTAATTATGAAAGTACTCTCGTGAGCAAAAAAATGTTTAATGTTTTGAAAGGGTTGTGCCTAATCTCAGTAACTAATGTCTCGTTTTCCTGTCGATTTGAAATTTTTCTACGTTCGGAACCTATTTTCCGATTTAAATTATCCTTTTCCCTCCATTTTTTATATATTCTTGCGTTTGAACTTTGCAATATTAAATTGAGCCGATACAGTTCTTAATTTTCCAAACTGGTAGCAAGTCTTGCTTTATCAGTTTTCGAAAGATGCGGCATTTTCAATTTTGAATTAGCAACTATGATAGATAATTTGACGTACAGTTTGAAAATTAATCAAATATCGTCAAAATTACAACGCTAAAAAATAAAAGAAATTGACATAGCGATTTTGACACTGTCCCGATTTTTTTGCTCATGAGAGTAATAAACCAAATTCTGCAACAATCATTCTACAGTTGGCGAAAATTTTTGAAATTTAATGAAAAGGAGACTATAAATAATTATTGATATGTAGCACCTTTTATATTTTTATAATTGACCACAAGATGGTGCTTTTGACATATGTAATCACTATATTCTTAAAGTTTGACATTTGTCAATGAGAAATCCGTGATAGCTTAGAAATTTCAGTCAGTAGTTTGTTGACAGTGACATTTTTAAGACGGTGACTTTGTAAAATAATGGAGATTACTCGTGGAGGTTTTCGCTGGATGATTTTTTACGATTATAAAAAAGGTCTAACTCCACAAGAATGCATTATATCGCTTCGATCAACTTTTGGTAATAAAGCACCACCAGAGAAGACAGTTTACAATTTGTTTGCAGAATTTCGTAATGGTCGTGCCTCAGTGAGTGATGAATCACGTAAAGGTCGACCAAAAACTGTTGTGATTCCAAAAAAACATCGACGCTGTGCAGAAAATGCACGATCGACGCAGACTGCAATTCTTTTGATTTTACATGAACATTTATTTGTAAAAAAAATATGTTCCAGATGGATTCCACATAACTTGACCAATGCACAGAAAGCAGCTCGTGTTAATTGGTGTAAAGAGATGCGCAAAAAATGCAACGTAGGAACCGCAAAATCCGTATACAACATCGTCACAGGTGACGAAATATGGATATATGCAACAATCTACTGTATGGGTGTTCCAAGACTAACTGAACCCCTCAAAAGTTGCTCCTGCAAGGAGCACTTCCAAGAAAATGATCGCTTGTTTCTTCGGCTGTAAAGGGCAAATCGTAACAATTCCTTTAGACGATCGAAAAACGGTTAATGCTGAATGGTATACAGTAATTTGTTTGCCAAAAGTTGTAGACGAAATCAGGTAGAACAACCGAAAACGTCGCAATATTCTTCATCACGACAATGCGAGTTCCCATACTTTTGTTCCCAACTGTGAAACAAAAAATGCGTAGACAGCGATTTTAAACACCTCAAAAAGAAGTCGAAGCCTTTGAAAACCATGTTTCTGAGATAAAACCTTCAGAGTGGAAAAAATGTTTTGAGAACTGCAAAAGTGTATAGACCACAATGGCGAAAATTTTGAAAAACAATAAAATGGTTTATTCCCAAAAATTTTGTTTTCTTCCCCCTTTGTGCCCCCTCACAACTTTTAGACTTAATCAAATTGCACTGGATTTACGATAATAGTAGATTTTCAATGTCATACCTGACGGACGACACTGATAAACAATGTTTTTCTCCAAAAATACTAATAAATAATAAAATTGTGTTAAAATATTATAAAGAACATAACGTGTGTTCATTTGAAAAGTCAATCTAGGTTACTTTGAAATTTTGATAGAATAAGACGCTTATAACAAGTGTTCATTTGAAAAGTCAATCTAGTAGCATGTGATTTACTGAGAACATTTTGAAGTATGTCGTAAATTAAAATTTACTACTTAACCTACGAAGTCGTATATTTTGACAGTTTCATAGTTACAAATAAATAACAAATAATAGGTATTTATTGAAAACTATAAAAAATGTTGAAAATGTGGTCCTTCAAGATCAATGCACTTTAAAATCCTCCGTTCAATTGTGCATTTCTGTTCGATTCTCTGTAGCATATCATTCAAATTCAATATAGGTGTTCGAAATATGTTATTTTTAAGATAAGGCCACAAAAAGAAGTCGCAAGGTGTTAACTCGCATGAACGTGCAGCCCAGGCAATTTCAGTATTTCGACTAATTATACGCTCATCAAAAAATTCTCTTAAATTATCCAAAGATTCTGCAGTACAGTGACAAGGTGCTCTGTCTTGTTGGAAATATGCATTTTGAAGTTCATCATCATGCAACTGATTGACAAATGGTTGTAAAATTTCCGTACGGTACCTTTGAGCAGTTAACGTTCCCTGAAAAAATATTATATGCACTTCGAAAATAAGCCTGGACTAAAAAAATTTTATGTTCTAAAGTGAAAGCCATTTTAAAACTGAGAAGCAATTTATTTAAACCAGAATAACTAATATTTGTGATTGACATTATCAAATGTCATTTGGATTTACGTTTACGGAACAACATACACATGCTAATATATTTGCGTCTTATTCTATCAAAATTTCAAAGTAACCTAGATTGACTTTTCAAATGAACACACGTACTGTCAAAATATACGACTTCGTAGGTTAAGTAGTAAATTTTAATTTACGACATACATCAAAATGTTCTCAGTAAATCACATGCTACTAGATTGACTTTTCAAATGAACACTTGTTACTTAATAAACCTGTAGAATAATGAAGCTTTCCCTGAGATGGCGCTAAATTGTTTAGATCAATAGTTGTATTTGAAAATATTCAAAAACAAGTTTTGAATAAAGGAAATTTACGATTTCTGATTAGATAACATCTACTATTATACCTATATACAATAGCTCTAAGTTTTTTGTTACCGAATAAATCTTATTTTATCCATAATTTTAATTTGAGTGAATATTTATAAAATATCTCGTCGTCAGGAAAGATGATCCCTGCGTCATCAATGAACATTGTATGATTCAAATCAGTACTTTGGCGTCATATTAAATACTGTAAATTGCAAAATGAATATGGAACTATAACTTCGTTTCCGGGCCAAATATATTTGACAGTCGGTCGAATTCAGTGTTGTTCCGTCTACCGATTTTTCGGTAGATCTACCGATTTTTCTACACTTCTACCGATCTACCGATGAAGCCATCATATCTATCGATTTTTAAACGAATGAGAAAAATTAAATAAAATTGTGCTAAAACTGTTTATATTCATGTAAATAATACGTGTTAATGTAAATATTTATAGGGGTATTTTTTTTAATGTATAATAAAGAATAAAAATACAATATAATAAATTACTACTATAATGGCATCCATCTTTAATCTATGACTATAATAAATAGAAAATTAAAACAGGCAAGCAATTTTATGAGTAGGTACAGTAATAAAAGCTACTATGGATTGTAGTCGATATAATGCTTGAATTTAAAGGCAACAATTATGTATGTCGGTAGGTATTTATTTGCACGCTTCTCAAGCGCTCTTTATTCTAAATAAAGGGACTATTCTGGTTAAAAATTATCTTAAAGAAACATTGTTTTTCAAATAAAAATACTTATTCCCCCGAAAATAATTATTTCAAAATACTACAACAATGAAATAATCCTTTTCATTCGAACAAATGAATGAATGAATGAAATAAATACAACATATCATTCAATAATGAATAAAAGCGATATCTATTTGGTTATTTGCTTATTTCTATGAGTTTAAAACAGCGGGGCATCTTGAGTGAAGGGTTTGTTTCTGTTTTTGCATTTAAAATTTGAAATCAGTATCCTATATCGGTTCTAGAAGAACAGATACATAGGTGTCACTTGATTTTTTTTTTAAATTAATATACCTAGTGTTAAAATATGGGTAGTGACAGTGACTGTGAACAAGCTGGCCCAAGTAATATAGCAAAAAAAATAAAATATTCCCAAAATTATAAGGAAGATTGGGAAAAGCTGGAAGACTTTGAGAGATGGCTTTCTAGAAGTAAAAAGGGAAAAAATTTTGCAAGTTGTAAGATCTGCAGTAAAGACATTAATATTTCTAGCGGAAAAGATTCTCTAATGAAACACAGTCTTTCGATAATTCATAAAGATACAGCAAGGATGATACGCAAAGAGCCGCGTTTAACCGAATTTTCAGCAGGTATGGCAGAATCGGCGCAAATAAAGAATAATATTGCCGAAGGTATGATTATTTAAATTATTTCACGTTTACAATAATTTTAATTATCTTAGTTTTAGCCGAGATCCGCTTGTCTGCATTTATTGCAGAACATAATTTGCCATTTTTGCTAATGGATCATTTGCCAAAATTAATAGCTAACATTTATCCCGATTCAAAGATTGCTCAAGGCATAGCGTGCGCCAGAAAGAAAACCACAGCTATTGTTCGAAATGTCATAGGTGCTGAATGTTTCGAAAATATATGTGAGGATATTAAATATAATAAATTTTCCCTTATTATAGATGAGTCTACAGATCGCTCAACGATGTCTCGTCGTCAGGTATGCAAAATACAATTTAATCAGAGACTGTTTTTTTGCTCTTGTAAAATTAGATAGTACGAATGTGGAAACTTTATATAATCATGTTATAAATACATTTGTCTCAAATTGTGTTCCTTATAAAGATAATATGATTGGCTTTGCTTCTGATGGAGCAAATGTAATGATGGGAAGACATCATTCCGTTACACCATTACTAAAAAAAGATATACCGAATTTATTTGTCATGAAGTGCATCTGCCACTCATTTCACTTAGTTGCTTCATACGCATGCGAAAAACTGCCAAATTTCCTTGAAAACTTAACAAGAAATATTTTTAATTACATCAACTCCAGTCCAAAAAGAATCAGCGAATTCCAAGAGTATCAATTATTTTGCAATGTTAAAATCCACAAAATTTTACACCCGTCCCAAACCAGATGGTTATCGGTTGATTCGGCTATTAAACGAATTCTAGAACAATACAATCTGCTCAGATTATATTTTACAACTGCTGTTGCAGATGGCGATATCTCAACAGCTGAAAACATACTCGATCATTTAAATAATCCGCTAACCAAAGTCTTTCTATTATTTCTAGATTATGTTTTTCCACTCTTTAATAGTCTAAATCGTGAAATGCAATCAGAATCGCCAAAACTTTACACTTTATATAATAGTGTATCCAATATTTTTCGAACAATTTGTGACTGTTTCTTAAAACGTAACTAACTATTTATTATCTACAGTATTAGAAAACATTGAATTTAAAAATCCACATAATTATCAAGCATTTGAAGATCTGTATTTAGGAGCAAATGTTAGAATTTATCTAGAAGAAGGTAAATTGAGTTCAGAACAAATAAAATATTTGCGACTACGTTGTTTGGATTTTTACGTTGAAAGTTGTTCACAAATCACGACTAGATTTCCACTAAAAAACAACCCACCTAAAAAATTTAATTTCATTGACCCCGAGATAGTAAAAAGCGGAACTATAAGTTCAATAGCAGATATAGCTTTACTTTTTCCGAATTTAATACCACAAAACGAACTTGAAAATTTAGATAGCGAATGGAGGCAATTACGAAATTACACAGAACGCCAAAATTTCAGCACAGATATGTTGGAATTCTGGGTTAGTGTCAAGGCTATAAAACGTGGTGATGAATCGAATGTCTTTCCATTATTATGTAATTTTATTCAACTGTGTATAATATGTGTATAACACAATTTTTCCAAATTTCTTCCGTACAGTGCTGTAGCGACTCCTTCCACATAGCTATAACTTTATCATCTCGATATCCATCCCTGAAAATATGTTTATTATAATATTGTTTTGCATGGTCCTAAATAATTTCTATAGCATTAAATTCGCAATGATAAGGAGACAATCTTCAATATTTCATGTCCATGACTGTGTAGCAATTCATTTACTTGATACAGTTTTTCTTATGCAAATTTTTAGCCAAGGGTAATAGGTCAGTTTTAAATAGAGTTCGCAAGGTATTTTATGTTTCGACAAGTATGTAATAATATCATTTTTACATCAAGCCGGTGATGGATGTTTCTTTACTACTAGTGAATGGTAGAGTGCATTGTCCATCACTATTTGAGCTGGTTCTTCCAAATTTGGTATTAAATATTCTTCGATCCATTTCTTAAACATTTCTCCATTCATTTCACCATGATAATCTTCTATTTGTGATTTGCTTGAAAACAATGAAGAAGCATTTGACACAAAACTTAATTTTGAACCACAATGTAATACAACATATCGCTTGCCCTCGTAACCCTCAGGTTTACGCACACTCTGCAGATTATTATCTTGTCAGGTCTCATCAAGCCATACCACTTTTCTCTGAACATTCTTTATGTAATTCCTAAGAAATGTCAATCTTATCTCTGCAATGTTGGATCGTTCCACCAATGCTCTATGATTATTATCCTTTTTATATTTAAATCCAATATTGTGAAGTACACAATTTAAACTGCTGCTACACAGCTTTGATGCGTTTTACTGTAACTAATCCCAAGCACAATGCATCTGCCACTCGCTAAACAAAAGGTTTATTAAAATCTAAATATATTATGTGCACATGTAATAGGTATTAACACCACCATGGTTTTTCTCTCGTTCAAAATATTGCAACGAATTTAAAACAAGTTGTCGTGATTGTGAATGTAATGTGCTGCCATTGTAGTTTTGAAAAATTAATTTCAAAAAATATGTATTTATAAAAAGAAAATAAATAACAATTCGATTAAATATCAACGAATGTATGTTGTCAAATGTCAACGAGTAACGACAGAACTACTAAGCGGAAATGTGTGTATTTATCACGAAGTAGGTAATAATCCCGTCTTTGTCTTACTCAAATAAATTGCTTGAGCCGTATGTCTGTGCTAGGCGAAGCGTCAAAACACATAGTTTCGTTCAAGCTATCCTTGTCATACAAGTTGGTGCTGTTTGTTATTTGGATGTGGAGATTATTTTTTGAATGTCGTTGATAGAATTATAGATCAAAGACGCAGGGATCATCTTTGGTGATTTGGAGTGTAGTTGGCAGCGAGTACACAAGAGTTCGTATATTCCGGATATACAAAGTTTCGTATATTCGTTTTGCGTCATAATACGTGAATAACCGCTGTAATACATGACAATCACACGAAAATCCTGCATTTTTATTGGTTCATAATTTTAGAGTGATATAGCCAACAAAATAATTATTTATTTACTACAATACACATTTTTAACGTTAACTCTACAGTTTTGATATACAACTTATGGATTATCGAAATCGGTGTGGGAAACTTAAACACTATTAGAGGTTTCAATCTCTTTCATCTTATTTGCTATTTCAAAATGTCGTGTGGATAGCATGTTTAAATAAAACTAAGGATTTTGAGTTATTGCGACCAATTATTTTCATGACTTGTTGCTCTGGTATATCTGCGTTCGCCAAATGAATTACAGCTGTTGATCTACAAAAATGATTTGTCACTCTTTTGTTGGTGGTATCAATTCCTACTTTTTGATCGGTTTTCTTTTTCCATTTGGAGATAATAATAACACCTACAGGCAGGCTGTAGTACTTCTCAATCTCTAATTTTTGTTTAGTGTCAGGAAAAACCTAAAGTTTACAGAATTGTCGGTTTCTTTCTTGAAGTGATAAATAGATGCAGATGCACCTTCGCTACCAAGCCATGCAAATTCTTTAGCGACAATATTAAAGAACTTCCGGTGTAAATTCAACTCCACTAACGTTTCTTTCTTCTTGTAATTCCTGCAATTACTTCCTTTTACAATAGCAAGCTGGTCTTGCTTCTTTAAATTTCATGTCAATAAATGCATTGAGCTTGATACTATATTCAGTGAAAAATTTTTCTTGTGTAATCTTTGCCGCGAAGTTCCATAATGTTTTGATAACGCACTCTTTATATTCTTAGCCGTCGTTTTTTCTCATTTTGCAAGCATAATTTCTTAATTTTAATGCAATCTCTGGAAATGTAGTCTCTTGCATTAATTTGGTTCCCATTGAAGCGCAAAATTCCATGGATCAGTTCCATTGAGATTCTTTATTAATTTTGATATTTTTGGGGGTTCTCTTCTTAATTATCTTTCGAATTCCCTCCTCGCTAGCATCTCCCCATCGACGGTGCTCTACGGATTGAAATATTTTATGGTTAATTCTGCCATTTTGACAGTAAATTATTTTATTAATTAAAAACAGGTGACAGTAAAGATGTGGTGATAGAATTATCATCGATTTGATAGTCTATTCTGTATTTTAACCCATGAAATTAATCAAAAATGTACCATGTGACAGGTGAATTATATTCAGTTATAATATCACTAGAGCATAGAAAATAATCGATTATATTTCCGAGTCACGAGACGTATTCTGCGAAACGACGTATATCCTTAGCCTCGAGCTACGCTATCGTGGTGTTTTAAAGATATACGTCGAGTGAAGAGTGAAGAGGTTATATAATGGATTATTTTCGTTTGCTCGAGTGGTATTCGTTACGATTATATAAAGAATTAACTAACGAAATTTTTTTATTGGTTGAAATTAAAAGTACAATTATTATAATAAATATTTGTTGTATTATCTCTAGAAGTTGAATTTGAGGTGCTGGTGGTGGTAGAGTTGGCAGAATCTTGTTTATTTCTAATTTTTTCAAGTATCTTGCTATGGTGTTCATTAGTAAGCTTTAGATACAGCTTCAGAGATTCAGATGATGAGTGGCCTGTTATCTTAATAATTTCTTGTAAGTTTGCTCCAGATTGTGTCAAGATGTTAACAGCGGAAGAGCGATTGGAATTATTAGATATTTTTTGCTCCTTTGTATCAAGTCCTATACTTTCTGCCGCTGAACGTGTCCATTTACTTAATTGATTAAGGCATACAGGGCAGTTTTTATACCATATTTTAGATTTCTGCCAATCAGGATTAGGTGTTAATAATAGACGATTGGTTTTAATGTTTGGTGTTCTTTTGCTTAACATTTTCTTCAACAGACGTACTGGACACTGATCTTCACAATTTTTATTCGGTGTCAACCATTTAGATTCAGCTATATGTTTTTCGCCACCTTATGCTGTCTTTGAAAATATGTTATTGTACTCAATACATCCTGTGGGTTGACCATAATTGTCGCATTCTGCTTTGAAATAGTCAATTAAGCAAAAGACTACTTCATTTCCACGCCACGTCAGTTCCACTGAACAAATTTGATAGAATTTTTTTTGTAAACCGTCTGGCGTATTTTTGTCAAAAAATGACACAATTTTGCAAATTTCTGCCGCTTTAAGGGCGACAGAACTTGTTCTCCTTTTTTCAGGAATTGCGTGTAACTTCTTCCATTAAGCTGCCCGCGCCTTTCTTGCATCTTCAAAAATTACGCCTCTGAATGGATTTGTTTCCCGATTAAACTCTTCATAAAACTTTTTCTGGACAAGTTTAGCGGAAATATTCCAAATTGTTTTCACGGTACACACATGAATAAACTTCCCCGTCCATATTTTTTTTTAATTTCATCTTGTAGCTTTCGTTCGGTTAATGGCCTACTGCATGGCGCTATTTTCTATAGAAAAAAAAATTATCGAACCATATGTAAAAGGTTATCTAAACAGACTTACCTGACAAAACGTTATTTCAATTTCTTAATTAAAATATACTGTAATACTATTGATTCGTAAAATTTATGACGGACACTCAAAAACACAGCCAAAGCAATACGATTTAACACACGTAAAGGCATACACGGTAAGCATACGACTAGCAAAGAAGCTACTGAGCCTTCGGAGCAATAATGAAAATTATATCGTTACGAATCGACTCGAAAAAAACTGAGCGTCGTAAAATTCACGACACAGTAGTATTGCAGGGTTAATTTAATCTACTTTTGCATAAAAGCATGGCAACGACAAATAAATTAAAGTTAACATTATACTTAAATTTGTAGGTGATTTAATAGAAAAAAAGGTAGTTGATGCTCAGAAAAAAAATGTCTAGGCACAATCATCATCCTGACTGTAGCTTTCATACTGATTTTCTAAAAATACTATTTTAAAGTAAATAACTTTAAAATATTTGATATCATATTATTCAAGTTTCTTTTTTTAATAATTCTTGGCGAGTAATAACGAGCTTCCACAAAGATACATACAGTTAATGTGTGCAATTATGCGAAGATTAAAAAATTGGAACTTTTTTGTACTTATTTGAATTGCCATTAGATGGCGAATTATTAAAGTTTCAATGTGTTTTGGTGTTCTTGATTTCACTCAAATTCGAAACAGTTCTGGAATTAACATAGTTATGTGCATCAGTTCTGGGCAGTTCTATTACTGTGTAGAATTGCAAACCAAAGCAAACCAATTACATATATCGTACTACATTTTCTTCTTGCTCAGAATTTCATTTTTATTACATTAAAATTAATAGCTTGCATTACGCAATTTATAATTTTTAGTAGAAAGATTAACTAAAACAAAATTAAAACTGTTATCAAGTTAAAGTTACTGGTTTTGTAATGTAAGTGCAACTTGTAGTAAAAGTATAAACATAACAATAACATGCATAAATTAATAATAAAATTATTTCTTTTCAATTTAAAATTAGAAAATACAGGCATTTTAAATAAACCACATTTCAAATTAAACATACAATTTAAAAATTCTTTCAATGGAGACTGTGGTTAAATAATAATTTAAAAAGGTATATAACCCCTTACCACAATTATTAGTCGTATCCTAAATACGTATTTCGACAACTAAGTTGTCATCATCAGTAGGTAAAAACTACTAATTAAAGTCACACGGGGCACAATAAAGTAAGATGAACGCTTCCGCACAACTACTATACACTGCAACCCTGTAAAGACTGGGTCTTTACAGTCTTTACAGGGTTGCAGTGTATAGTAGTTGTGCGGAAGCGTTCATCTTACTTTATTGTGCCCCGTGTGACTTTAATTAGTAGTTTTTACCTACTGATGATGACAACTTAGTTGTCGAAATACGTATTTAGGATACGACTAATAATTGTGGTAAGGGGTTATATACCTTTTTAAAATACAATTTAATTTAATTAAAAATTAATTTAATATATACTTACCTTATTTATTTCTTTGATGTGATACTATTGCACACTACTTGAAGCACGGACTCTGTTTTTTTACCAACGAGATTATTATTTCTAATGAGTGTTAATAAAATATGCTATCAATCTCCTTTTGAACTTTAGTCTGGTTATCGTCCCAAAATGTTTAACGCGTATTTATATAGATACGATTCTTTAAAGTAATCCTATTCACATTGAATATTCATACACTATACGACAAGACACTTGAAAATACTCGATTATACGAGACGTATTGCCTTTTTTAGGCAATTCGTCGTGTTTCGAGAATTTTCAAGTGTCGAGTTGTATACAGATAGACTATATCATGATAATAAAAAGAAAAAAAGTAGTGCGAAACGAGCCATGATGACAACTATCAAATCTGACAATTCAGTAATGCAAAATTTTTGAAGGCGATGCCATAGTAATCTAATAGTAGTTTTGGCAGCGAATATAACGGGTGTCCGTAAATGATTGAAGCTGACAGCTACCTTCAAATTTTGGTTAAGTTTGTAACACTACATTTGATTGCGATCGCTAATTAATCACTAATTAACATTAGCGTCCCAAGCGGTACTTACTTTCAGCATAATGATTAAAATTGTTTCTTAAAATCAAGTACAATATGCTTATTTTTGGAAAAGTTTTTTGCTAATTAACATTATTTAAAAAAATAATTGTAAAATCATAACTATAAATTCATTACAATGACAAAAATACAAACATTCTTTATTAGTAATTTTTGCTATTAAAAAAATGTTGGAAATATTGACCTTGCTGCTGCAGACATAAATTAACTCTTCGTTTCATATTTTCGAAAACATTTTGAAGTTGTTGTTGTGTAATCACTTGAATTTCGTTTTTAATTGCTTGCATTAATTCATCTAAATTATGTAACCTATTTTTATAAATATTATCTTTAATATTTCCGAACATAAAATAATCTGAAGGGGTCAAGTCTGGTGACCTTGGTGGCCATCTACCTTGGCTAATAAGAGGATCGTCATAGAATTCTCTTAAAAAGGTCAATGTCGCTTGCGCAGTATGGGCTGGAGCATTATCTTGCTGAAAAAATCCTCTTTCCAACTCGTCATCATAGAGTTGGTCCACAAATTGTTGTAATATATCTCTATAACGTGCAGCATTGATCGTATCATGGAAAAATATCGGTCCTATTATCCTACGACGTGATATTGCTACCCAAATGACTTTTTTGGACTATCTTCAATACGTTGCTGAATATCATCAACAACCGCTTGAGTAAGAAGCGAAGGTCTTCCAGTTGATTTTCCCATACAAATACAATGCTTTGTTTCAAAGCGATCCAAAACTCTTCGCTTATGTTGAACAAAGACATCATACGGAATATTTGCATCAGGAAACGCTTCATTAAACTGCGCTATGCGTGATTCTACAGAATAAGTCCTGCTTCCATCAGGATTGTGTGTGGCACTCCGAAAATGGGCCATTAAAATGAAAGCGTTTTGCTCCGCCGTAAAGACCATGGCAATATCGTTAATAAAATCGTAAACACAAATTTAAACATCACCTCGCTGGAATTTAATATCGAATGTTACTTACGCAAATTTTACAAACTTATTTTAGTAGTTATGAAAACCAATAACTGATTGTCAATACAAGAAAAAACTAATACGGAGATGAAAATTGAACAGAAAAACTATAATAAAACCCAACGAAAAATACACACGTGCGACTATGACCATATAGGAATAAACCAACTGAAATTTTCAGGAAGGTGAACTTTAAGGACGAAAAACGCATACATTTTGACAGACGTCAGCTTCAAACATTTACGGACACGTGTTACAAGAGTTCGCATGTTGCGAATATACAAAGGTTCGTACATTCATTTTGCGTTATAATACGTGAATAACGCTGTAATACATGACAACCACACGAAAATCCTGCATTTTCATGTTCATAATTTTAAAGTGATATAGTCACCATAATTATATATCGCTAGAGTTAAAATTTCCGATTTATGTGTTATTAATAGTTATTGTTGTCCATTATCTAGCTATCTATCTAACTCAAAAATAGATACGCATTTACAAGAAATAATTTATTTAACTATTATTATCATAAAGAAGATTTTGTTAATATTATTTAAATGGATCCAACCAATTTGTTAACATTGTTTATATTACAATATTACGTATTCTATCTGTTACTGGAATGATAAAGTATTTTATAACTATAAGTACGATGCATAACGGTACCTAATTTAAAATTCATCAATATTAAGCGCTACGTCTAACCGTACGATTAACCTAGTACGATTACTTCGCAATCAAGCCGTTATACCGCCTATTGAAGATAACGTACGAATGATTGTGGAAATCCAATTCACAGAGTAATAAAGAACTACTGCGTTCTCATATATTTATATATAAATGCTATAACATACTTGCATGCGTAAGGGTGTCTCACTGAATTTGAGTGTTGAAAGCAAGTCAAAGCAAGCGTGTCATTCGTAGTCAGGAGCGTAACATGCGGATACCTATTATTGCTTCCTAAAGCATATTATTATCATCATTGTTAAAATTAAAATCACAATTCATAGCAATATGTTATAATAAATGCAACTAAAATTTCAAAACTAACTGATATTATCTGATCATTGATAGATAGTTTAAAATTCTAATTAATTTGAGGAGAAGACCATTCAGTTTCAAGGTATGTTATGCTTATTAATATAACTAATTTTAAATCTAGTTTAAATGTACAAATTGTTAGGTTCTGTTTTACTGTATTAATATGGATATAAAGTATTGGGTTTGATAGGTAATTACGTGAAATCCTTTGTCAGTAATATGGATGTTCTAGGAGAAACGGCAATCAATGGATATCAGGTTGAAATTAGAAGCTGGAGATGTTCCATGTAGCGTATATCGAAGGTGGCGTTAACAGTTTTCAACGGTTTTATACCTTATATTTCCACAATGCTCCATAAATTTATTGTTCGGATGGTGTATACACACTGTCTTCTTATATTAAGAATATTTTCTGGTAATTAAATTACTATTTTTAATGTTTAAATAATATTTTAATTTTACGATAAAATTTTGCGTAGCTTTATTTTACAACAACCCAAACGACGCTCTTTTCTCTTGTTTTTATTCCTTGGCCTCCATCCGATTTATTTTTACTTGATATAATTATTTAACTTCCGTAATTATCCCAATAGATTGATTTTATGTCCAATATTTAATTAACATTATTATAAAAATAAAATTAATAATTATACAATTGTAATTACATATTTTTGAATGTTTATCAATATCGTATGAATGGAGTTAGTAGAAATGATTTTCGCGGCAAACTAATTCAAATTCAAAAAATATACGGGTTGAAAAAATTTCCATATGATATTAATTTTATTAATCAAGATAATTATTTTCGGAATAATAAATAATTTAATGCCTTTTGATTGTGAAAAGTGATAAACATAAATAATAAAAAATTTTCTAATTAAATGCGCGGTATTAATTTGTTTAATAATTTACGTTGTAATTGCATGGTCAACTTTCATAATACTTAGTCTAATGCTTATAATTAATTGACATGAATTGTTTCTTCCATTTTTTGATGAAATAGAATCACTTCACATATATATTTTGAATTCAGAACAAAAAACACATTGGGTCATCCTGCAATTTGTTTTAATTAATATGCAACTATAATATTTTAATGAAATTTCTTATTACATTTAAAATGTTATTTAGAAATAAATTATACCAGGCAAAAATATTTTAATATAAAAATATCAACATTCAGAAAACATTTTTCTCTCAGAAATAATTGAAGTCATACAATTTTCTGCTTTGAGTGCAAAAATATGTATAAAGGGAGCGCAAAGAAAACTTATTTTGCTGACAAATCCATACTTAAGTCGTCTGTCTTAATATACAGCCATTGGGCGGACAGTATTTTCCCATTCAAACTAATAAATCTGAAGCTAAAGACAAAATATCTTGACGCTTTCTCGTTTGGTTGCACGAGCCATCTATTTCGTGGGCTCAAGACGCGAACATAAAAGTAGATTGACTTGATATCAATCTAATTTATTCCGTTCCTTCCAGATAATTAAGTACACATTAAATTGAAATTATTCACCTCAACATAATCTCGGTTTTCTTAAGAAAATTGATATCTTTTAATTTTTCGTTGCAAAAGTTATTTAAAAATGTTACCTATAAAAATTTGCAGAAAGTGAGTTTATTTTTACCCGAGAAATTTTAGACATTTTCTCGGTGTCAAGTATCCTCTTCTTGTAAATCTAATTTATGTACTCATCTGTATAGGTGTCGAGAATGTTATGCGAGAGTGGGAAATAGCTTTTATCAATATGATATTGAAACTTGAAAAATCAAGAGAAGTGGTAGTTTATTGTGCTTGATATTTCTACGTTGTTCAATCCTTTTCATATAATTTGGCCATCAATATTGTAATATTAAAGGATTGTATGCAAAATGTTTTCAAAATAACTAATTCTCAGTGTTTATACCGGGTGTCCTTGAAATAAAAAGACGTGGAAAAATGTAATTATATAGAATATGAATCCAAAATATTTTCTTTCCGTGCCTCCGTGTGACCAACTATATTATAAAAAGTATCAGAGACGATATCTTAGTTTGTTATTGTAGATTCCGTCTTCGATTAAAGATTGATTGTTACCAAATAGGACGTTAAATGCACGTAGAGTACAAAACTTACATGTTCTTTAATACATTGTCTTTCAAAATTCACGCTAAAGTATTAATTTTTAACACCTGACATTCGTACCAGATTATCGAACCCTTACCGTATAAAATTTATACACTATGTTATCTTCCAGCGTTTTCATAAACAAAAATTGCTGCGTGTAAATTTAATAGCAGCATTCTGAATCCAAATTAAAATGTTATATTTCTTAGTTCTCGTAACAAAAAAAAAACATTCGCATAAGACACATGAAATGGTGTCAGTTCAAGACGTCCACAAATTATTCTTAGTATTATTTTTAAAATGAGTTAGTTACTTAATGTAACACACATCATAATTTTTGAATGTATGAATAGCTGATTTTGTACGAGGTTTTTGACCTTAGCATACAACAATGTTATAGGTTTTATAACATCCACAGCTGTTAGATATGTGAACGTACACTGTAGCACATGTATCTGTGTAACTTTAATAGAGGTATCTATTATTTATATACATTCTGAATATTTTTAATTCATAGGCGCAACGTGATAACAATTTTCAGGGATTTTTAAATTTTAGGATTTGCATCGTATTTGATTTACTATATTTTGGGTTTACGTTCTATATAATTACATCTTTCCATTTTTCATACGTTGTTTCTTTATTTAAACGACGCCAGTATTTTTATGATTTCTCTATAAACCTAAATATAGGTTTGTGGAGGATTGAAAGGAAGCGATTTTCTCTAGAAAATGAGAATTTTCGTCAGGCGAATATATATAACACTGTAATTATTGCGTCAAAATTAAATATTAATTAGATAAGAATATATTCATTCGGTAGGACGTCCGCATAGACAATTTCAAAAATATATATAAGGCGTATATTTAAAGTAAGTACCGTTTTAAAATATAAAAAAAACTAGAGAACTTTCTATAGCAATTTTATTTTTACATGTAAGCCTGTACTTTAACCTACTTTTCCACATAATTGCTGCCATTATTGAGGCATTTATTATATTGAACAACAAGCTTTTGTATCCAGTTGTCATAAAGGTCTTCCGCCTGATTTGGCAGCCATTTGTTCACGGTCGTTTTGAAATTATCATCGTCATCAAGGTGCTTACTTCCGAGATGCTTCTTCTGTATGGCGGGTGATCAAGTTGTTCCCAGTCAAACGATGTGATGAGACCTTGAGTTAGACTGGTTGCGTGCGGCCGGGCATTGTCGTGAAGTAAAAGTATTCGTCTACTCAGCATGCCGCGCCTTTTGTTTTGGATTGCTCGACGCAGTTTTCTTAATGTCTCACAGTAACTTTGAGAATTTATTGTTTCACCACGAGGCAAAAAATCGACAAACAATACACCCCTTTTGTCCCAAAACACGGTACACATGATTTTCCTGGCTGAAATTGTCTGTTTGAATTTCACTTTCTTGGGTGATATTGAATGCCGCTATGGATTGCTGCTGTGATTCCGGCGTAACGTAGGCCACCCACGTTTCATCGCCTGTGACAATTAAATCATCACCTTCGGCAGCATAACGCTCAAGGAATGCAAAGCGCTGCCTAAGCGCTTGGCTTTGTGCTCCTCCGTCAACATTTTTGGTACCCATCTTGAGCACAGTTTCCGATAATGTAAGCGCTCGGTCACAAATTCATACAGAACACTTCTTGAATCTTGAGAAAATTCTGAGATAACGAAGAGATCGTGAAACACTTATTCTCTTTCACATTTTCGTCAATTTTTTGCATCAAATCGTCAGTAATGACAGGTCGCCCAGTTCGTTCCTCGTCATAGATGAAGGATCACAATGCGCGTGCCCGAACTACCGATGGCGCTGCAGCAGCGTAATTTCAAAACGGTACTTAGTTTAAAAAGACGCCTCGTACATTGTAAACATAACCCAAATAGAGAAGTACATATTACGTCACATGCGCAGATCATTTATTTTCGTCGGTCGGCTCCATTATTGCGCGGCAAATGGTAGCCTGATATAAGGCTGAGGCGCCGGTAGCGTGTCAAGCTGTAGTTAAGCCGGAATAATAAATGGTTTATTATAATGTTCACATTAAACAAAATAATTGTTGTCCTTCACACATATATGATATCAAAACCATAAAATGCCTTAAACCGTTCAAAATATCAAACGCCACTGCCAACTTTTGTTCGTGCAGCTACAAGTGACGTAATATGTACTTCTCTATTTAGGTTAACTATACATGCAACAAGCCACTGTCCACGGAATACGCATTTAATAACAGTGTTTCTTTGTTAATGTTACATAATTTTCTGCCATTGACCGCATGCAGAAGGTTGCGGCAATATTTTTTAAACGTAAAGCCATTCAAGGTATTATAAACAATTCTATTCTGCTTATTTAGTTGAAATTGAATGGCTTTTATTTTAGTGGTAGGTGTTCATCCGCTATCTTGTAAACTGATTCATTTTCAATCACTCATTTTCGGAATACTTTTATAGCCGCGGCATAAAGCAAATGAAAAAATACTTCCATTGGGCACCTATTTGTCTTTACTTTGGTAGTATACCGCAGTATACTGTCAGGGTTCTATGCTGTCTCTCCCCCACTTACTTTGCCACCACTTTTTTCACTAGAAAATAATAGTTCTGCATCGCTTTGTTTTGATACATAAAAAACTATTTTCGATTCATTCTGATAGCAAAGTGCCAATGATTGAAGTTATTTCGGAATAAAATTCTGATCTAGATGGTCAACTAACCGTCAAACCGAGTTTTGTACTCGGTTTGACGGTTAGTTGACCATCTTAAATTGTTTTGTTATTTGGTCCATATATTGTTAAATTTATATTGCATTATATTTTTTATTTTTCATGTTTTAACTTTTACATATACATGTTTTTTAAAGGTTTTAAAGGCTTGTTTCTATAGTTACTGTATGTTTTAAATCTAATCATTTCTATTTTTATTGTACGTCAATTTTATTATTTTTCAACTCTACATTTTGTAAGTATTTTTACTACTGTTTTATACTCTTATTTATTTTAAGCGATTCTTCTCATTAATCCTGTAGTATCCCCAGAAGAAGTAACAAATTTTGTTGCGAAATATAGGGTTATTTAATAAAGGAGTTTTTTAATTGACACACCGCTTACCCGATTTTAATTTATTTTATCTATATATTTATATATATATACATATATATATATATATATAATATTTTCGTGACCTTGGTATGATATGATAAACTTATTAAGTCGGCGATTAAAGGTCTGGTTTATTACTTCAAAGTATATATATTTAAAACAACCCTACATGTTTCGGCAATGATGCCTTTGTCAAGGATATAAAAAATATAAATGACAGAATATAAATGTCAAGTAATTGAGTTGCTATGGTTTAAATTATTCAAAGATATATTCCAATAATAATAATAAATCATGCCTTAGTATTCCAAAAAATAGATAGCAAGGTGTGAACATATATGTTGTTCGCTGCTAGCAGCTTGCGTCTCTTTCTGGGTATGAACTTGTGTGTTGGTTGCTGCTGGCAGCTTGCGTCTCTCTCTGGGTGTGTGGTTTTGTATTTGTGTGAGCGCGTAAGTGTAGGGTTTTGTATGTTTGTGCAACATACAAAAAACACACGCACGAGCGCACCAACATACAAAACCCTACACTTACGCGCTCACACAAATATAAAACCAGCTTTGCTACCCATGGTATGTCCCTGTTGTACATGGAAAGGTTGGTATCTGGCCTGGTCCTGGTGTGTCTGTCGAAGATTATCGCGGAACTTTTCCCTGGCTTGATGAAGATTCGCCAATTGAAGAACCATTCTACCAGGGCATCAACGGCTTCTTGAAGGCGTCGTTTGATTACTCAGGGGGATCGGGAACGGGAGAATATGAGGGTGTCGTTTGTATATAAGGCAAGGTGAGTGTTGGCGGATCTTGGGATGACGTGATGTACAGGCTAAATAAGAGAGGGTACAGTAATAGGAGAGGCTATAGGTATAGCACTTTGTGGTACTCCGACCATGATTGGTCGGGGGCTGAGGTGGACCTTTGGAACAACAGAGAAGGAGCGAACGCTGACGAAGGATTTGATGGCATGGATTAGGTATTTAGGTATGTTGACCTGGATAAATTTGAAAATGATTCTCTCATGCCAGAATCTGTCGAAGGCTTTGGCTACGTCAAAAGAACTGCTTCCGTCGCTTCTCGTAGATTGAAGCCCGTAGTGATGCGGTGTATCAGTCTATGGATCTGGTGGGTCGTGGAATGGCCCTTCCTAAATCCAAATTTTTCATTTGAAATTAGGTCCAGATCTTCGATTTCTTTTTAAATATGTTCTCGATAGGATTACTAACTTACGGCAACAAAATCACAAAACGTGTCAGCTTTTTACCAATTTTAGATTCTTGGCAATATTGTGTCAGTACTTTTTTATGAAAATAGAATAAGACGCTTTTATAAAGTATCAGTATTTAAAATTTAAAATAATCAAAAAAATCATAATGATCGTAACCGTACTAAATTAAAAATATGTATTGTAACGGGTGGGGCAAAAGTCCCGCTACCATTTTAATTGCGCGCCATCTTGGTTATGTGACGTTTAGTTTAGTTTAGATTTAACCATTGTGTTGTGTAGACGTCCAAATTTTATTATGGATAAATATACGCCACAAGAACGAGCAGAAATAGTGACAATATTTATTGAAAATAATCGTTCCATTATTGCCACTCAGCGGAAATTGCGTCAAAAATATCCTAATCGTCCAGTGCCTCACAAAACCACAATTTATCGTTTACATGCGAATTTTCGACAGTACGGTATGACAGCAAACAGGCCTCGTTCTGGAAGACAACGGACGTCTCGTAACGCTGAAAATGTGGCTCTGGTGCGCGATAGTGTTGCAGAGTCTCCAGAAACATCAATTCGGAGACGTGGTTCTCAGTTACACATGTCTGCACGCAGTTTAAGGCGAATTTTGAAAACTGATTTGAAAATGTTCCCATACAAAATTCAATTAGTCCATAAATCGCTACCGAGAGATCATGATCAACGAGTTGAGTACAGTAATGCAATCCTAAGGCTGTCTGATGAAATTGAAGATATTTCGTCTAAATTGATAATGATTGATGAAGCCCATTTTCTTCTCAGTGGCCACGTCAATAAACAGAACAGTCGGTTTTGGGGGACACAGAATCCTCAATTAATTCATGAAACGTCATTGCATCCACAAAAAAACAACTGTATGGTGTGGTATTCATGCTGGAAACATCATTGGTCCATATTTTTTTGAAACTGACGAAGGTGTTGGAGTTACTGTTACTGCTGAACGGTACCAAGACATGATTCGAAATTTTCTTGTGCCTGAAATGGAAGAGCAAGGACTAGAGGAAATGTGGTTTTAGCAGGATGGGGCCACAGCCCACACAGCTCGTTCAACAATTCAATTATTGAATGACGTTTTTCCACGAAGACTAATTTCGCGAAATGGCGATTTAGCATGGCCAGCCAGATCTCTGGATTTAGCTGCACCTGACTTTTTCTTATGGGATTTTTTAAAATCAAAAGTTTATGTGAATAAGCCCCAAACGATTCAACATCTTAAAGAGAATATTCGTCAAGAAATTGAAGAAATTCAGCCTGAGATGTTGCAGGATGTCATGAAAAATGCCTTAAAGAGAGCCGAAAGTTGCATAGCGAATCGCGGTCAACATTTAGCCGATATAATTTTCCAATCATAACGAAAAAAAATGTAAAGAGCAAAAAAACTTTTCATGAAAACCAAACTTACTTATCTTTTCTTTGAACAAAGTTATAGGCAATCAAAATGGTAGCGGGACTTTTGCCCCACCCGTTATTATACCTATAAAATTATTTAAACTTTTTGATTCGGTTGACACACGCAGGTGCTACACAAAACAATTTTAATACATTCCTGCAATATTTTAATAAAATATTAAAGCAGCTGTAAAATTTATTACATAGTCTTTTACATTGTTATTCAAGCATCTTATATAATACACATTCTGGGAACATGATGTAAACCGTTTTGTACGCAAATCAGAGCGAAACACAATGCCATATAGTACATAAATATATCTATAGCTGCAGAGGTTTCATATTACACGCGTTTACCCTCTTCCGTTTCAATTAAATATGCATCAGCTTGCCTAAGAAAGCATGCTTTTATGAAAAGTATATAGACTGCATGTATGAAATTTGGTGTCTAATACTCACACAAAATACGTTAGAATTGCGTATTTAAGGATGACGTGCTTTGTGTTCCGCAAAAGCTCTCTCTGGTTTCCAACTTTTCATATTACAATGTGACTTATTGAAATTCCAGGTACGTATTACGTGAATATTTGAAAATTCATACTTTCGTGCTAGTCTTTTTGTAGCTATAAATTCGGCTTTTCTTTAACTTTGAACTGCGCTTTATTTCTGTAAGTCTTATTGCAACTTTTAAATCAATATGTAGCGGTAAATTCCATTCTGTTCGTTTAAATAGGAAAATTGACATACATTCCTCTAGAGAGCATAACGTGAATGTAAATGCGGTACATTAGATTTTCTATATTATTAGTGATATTACGTGCTTGAAAATGTCTTTTGATAATAGGCTTTCGTAAGAAAGACATGAAAATTGAGTCGATTTCTTTGCAATTGTTAAACACGTTTCTTTCGTCAGGTAATATTTCTAAACCAGAATGTAAGAGTAATGCCTTTTCAGTAATTATTTCATTTGAATGCTTAATAAAAATAATTGTGTTGTTAAAATCGCAATTAAAATACGCACGTAAATGGTTACAATAAGTTTTCTCGCGTGTTACATGAACAAAAAGAATTTGTTTAAGTACTTTAAGCTTAGTCACGCTTTGTGTTTTTTCAAGGACAATTACTAATGGTGATTTGAGATAGTAGATGATTTAAAGAGCTTGTTATTAGTAAAATTTAAAATTTAAAATATTTTTAAGCTACGTGAAAGGAACAGCAATCTCAAAGAACATGCTTGCAACAAGCTTTATGAAGATACAATCTCTTATCTTAAAAACATTGTTAATCTTTTCAACGTATTTAAATTCCGGGAAATTCGTTTTTATATTCGTCTCTAAAGATAAAAGATTGCTCACTGGTTTTGAAAGCAATGCAGCAGGCGTTGTTGTTACCTATATTTTGATTTATTTTATTTGATTCTAACCAATTATATTATATTAAATGTTATAATTCTAAATCGTAAATTAACGAAGGATATACTTGTTAAAACTTCATTATAACGATATGGAAAAATTACTAAACTTCTAGTTTCAATTTTTTTTTTATTGTAAGCACTACAATTATCAGCATACCAATCAATGGTGTATAGATTTACAAAAAAGGGATATTTATCAATACGTTTTGCACGTATTACGCCGTTGTTATATAATGAAACGGATATGCAAAATACATATCCGTAACTGTAAACAAGGACAAACACCTCGTATTTTTAGCATTTACTTCTGTTCAATACATATGTTTCAGCCATCTAGGCCTCATCGGTTGAACTAGTGAAGCAATGTATATACAAATTAATACAGATCTGTTAAACAATGGATCTGTATCTGTATCTACATTTACGCTAAAATCGTCTCCAAGCCATAACCAGTTTCGTTCTATCAGGCGACACCAATTTAATCAGTGACATCTGACGGAATCTGGCATAATACGTGCAAAACGTGTTAATAAATATCCCTTTTTTGTATATTTACCGCCATCTGGCGCGTGTTAATGGACAGCACCAATATACGTATTTTTCCACTTTTTTGTAATAGCCTTGCTATTCGAGAGGAAGGTCGCCTTTTCTGCCCTAGTCGCTTTCTTCCGTCAGATGTCAGTGATTAAATTGGTGTCGCCTGATAGAACGAAACTGGTAATGGCTTGGAGACGATTTTAGCGTAAATGTAGATACAGATACAGATCCGTTGTTTAACAGATCTGTATTAATTTGTATATACATTGCTTCACTAGTTCCACCGATGAGGCCTAGATGGCTGAAACATATGTATTGAACAGAAGTAAATGCTAAAAATACGAGGTGTTTGCCCTTGTTTACAGTTACGGATATGTATTTTGCATATCCGTTTCATTATATAACAACGGCGTAATACGTGCAAAACGTATTGATAAATATCCCTTTTTGTATATTTACCGCCATCTGGCGCGTGTTAATGGACAGTACCAATATATGTATTTTTCCGCTTTTTTGTAATAGCCTTGCTATTCGAGCGGAAGGTCGCCTTTTCTGGCCTAGTCGCTTTCTTCCGTCAGATGTCACTGATTAAATTGGTGTCGCCTGATAGAACGAAACTGGTTATGGCTTGGAGACGATTTTAGCGTAAATGTAGATACAGATACAGATCCGTTGTTTAACAGATCTGTATTAATTTGTATATACATTGCTTCACTAGTTCAACCGATGAGGCCTAGATGGCTGAAACATATGTATTGAACAGAAGTAAATGCTAAAAATACGAGGTGTTTGTCCTTGTTTACAGTTACGGATATGTATTTTGCATATCCGTTTCATTATATAGGTGTATAGATTAATTAACGGACCTAACGTAAAGTAATTTCGACATCGAACTAAATAGAATATACATAATAGCATTAAGCAATCGATACCATATAAATATTATCAATAACTTCTTGAATACTGAACAAAAATTTAGAACCCTTTCTTAGTTTATCCAAAATTAGAAAACAATATAACTAATTTCTACAATTGATCACTTACTTATGAAAATTTTCGGAAAAAATTGTCACTTTCATTAAAAAACTTAATAAGGAACATATATCATTTAAAACAGACAATACTATATCAAACATTAATAAAAACAAGAAAAATAAAATAGATAAAGGATCAAACTCTGGTGTATATAAGTTAGCATGTGAAAATTGTAATAAGGTATACATAGAACAAACGGCGAGGATCTTAAAAATTAGGATGAAAGAACACGAGAGAAGTCATAACTAGAGCAGACCAATTTCCGTGCGCGCCATGTGCGCCGATGTGAGGATGATTGTATTGCATCAGAACTAATAAAAAGCATTCAGTATGTGTTTGGTACTTACTTAGACTGCCTGTAAGTGTAAGCATACGTAATAAAATGTCGTCGACACATAAACCGAAAAAACGACCGTTGTCCGACGAAGTGAATAAGTTTATTATGGATTTCCCGGACTTAATATACCATGGCTCAAAAATTAAATGTTTAGTGTGCAATTCATATCTAATGTGTTGGTCAAGAACACATTGTAAAGAACACGTAAGCAGTTCGAAGGACAATAATAACAAAATTAATCGACAACAATTTATACATGAACTATGTGTAACTATGATTGTGTGTACACTGCCGTTTACCTTGTTAAGTAATGATTCATTTATTTCATTTTGGAATAAATACGCGAATCAAACATTACCGAGCACGACAACGTTACGAAGGAATTTACCATCGGTGCGAAAACAGGTTGAAAATAAAATCAAAGCCAAACTTAAAAATAAAAAACTGTGGTTATGTGTGGACGAAACAACTGACAGCAAAAAACAATCTGTGGTTAATATGATGGCGCGTAATATGGAACCACATCAACCAACGTCTTCAATTTTATTAGCATCCAGACGACTAGAACAATGTAATGCCGATAAAATTTCAGAGGAGAACTTTCGAAAGACCATGTATTAATGTTAATGACCGATGCTGCCACAACCATGTGTTTTATAGGACGGTCTCTTAGAAAATATTGTCCTAACTTGTTACATTTTACTTGTAAACTCCATGCTTTACACCTTGTGGCAGAAAAGGTTCGTAGATGTTATCCAGAGGTAGATGCTGTAATATCGAGTACAAAGGCAGTATTCCTGAAATCTCCAAATCGTATTAATAAATTTCACGAATTTTGTCCCCATACCCCTGAGCCACCACAGCCAATTCTGACACGTTGGGGTACATGGTTACGGGCGAGGTTTTACTATCATGAACATTTTGAAAAAATTAAGGACGTGGTTTTATCATTCGATCCGAAATAAAGTGCAGCTATCAATACAAGCCAGAAAAAATTTCAAGATGCCCAGATTAAAATGGATTTACAAAGTTCGTGAGAATTACTTGGGACTAGAAGAAGCAATAAAAAAATTAGAAAATTCGTCGCTGTTGTTAGAGGAATCACTGCAAATCGTTTGATATATTCACGCACAACTGTGTGTTGTAGAAGATGAAAAAAAGTGAAAGTGTTCTAATTAAATTTGAAAGTGTTTTAGACAGAAATGCAGATTTTGACACCTTAACACGTATTTGTGAGGGCACGTCTACAGATGCGTTAAGCGGCTTAAAAGAGTATTTTGATTACGCGAATATAACATCGCTAAATGTAGAACGCTCGTTTTCCGAATATATACATATTAAGGTATTTTTAATAATATAAAATATTATTAAAAATACCTTTATATTATACAAAACTGGTGGGGTTTACCTACTCATGTATGTTTCAATTATTCTGATATAAACATATTTTTTCCTCACGGCGGACATGTTTTTAAATAACCTTAGAAACGCACCTGAAGTTGAAAGTATACAATCGAGTTTCTCGACTTTGTCAATCCTTGGAAGACGCTTAAAACGGTAAGTGTTTTTTAAATCCTCTGTCGTGCACACAATCACTGATTTCATACATTTTCCATTTTATTTATAGGTACATACAACGCTGCTATAATATATACTATTCTTATTTTTCGTGTGTTTATGCATATTACTTTAATAGCAGAAAGCCAAACGTATATTTAATTATTTCTGATAGAATAAATGTCTCTACTTCTATACTTATATCGGTAACAAGCTCATGTTGCGTCCCTATTCTATCGCATATTCTAATATATTACGAATTACACTCCCATATCGGCGCTCATGGCGCGCACGGAAATTGGTCTGCTCTAGTCATAACAGATTCAACTTTCGCAAGTCATTGTTTAGATATTAATTATAGATTTAATATAAATTTCAAAATTTTACATATTCAAGATAAAAGCATAGAACTTAGCTTCAAAACTTCGAAAGTAATAGATATAATAATTCAGGATTAACTCTAAATGACCAATTAGATTTAAAAAACGCCCCCTCTATTAAATTTAAGATTGTAAAAATTTTTCTACAACCATTTCTTCCCAATAACTTGTACATAAATATTCAAACTTGTATTTTAAATATTCAGTTTTTCATCCACCTGATGAAGCCATTGCATGGCGAAACAATATTGTAGTGGATTTACGATAAAATGTTTTTGAAACTGGAAGTTTGGTACTTTTTTCTTATCGTTATTATAATTCTATTTACAGGATTTTTGCATAAGTATGCACAGGAGAAGAAAATAGAGAAATCACGAAAACAAAATAAAATTTTAGGTCATACACATAGCAACAAGCGTTGTGGGGTACTGTTGTCCCTATATAGGCAAAAAAAAAGAGTTAAAATTTGAGATAGAGATAATATCATACAAAGAATGAAAGAATGAAAGAAATGTAAACAAAATGTAAGATTCAAATTAGTTTTGTAATTATGATATCGGGATTTATTCAATTTTAATTTCCATATTTATTTTATTCAGTCACTAAATTATTCATTATAATTAAATGTCGCCTTAAATCAAGAATTCTATAGCCTATTACCACAAAAATATTCTTCCAATATTTTATACAAGATTGTATACTGACTATTGGTTAACCCTTGTAAATGTTTACAAATAACAATCCTTATCACGTGACAAAAAAATATTGAGAAATATTATGTGAATTAACATATTAATTCCTGGTCAAACTCGGATACAAATGGCTTGGTAATATGAAGAAAATTAAGAAAAAAATATGCACCGAAGATTGTTATTTAAACTTTAGCTATTATATTTAGTAAATAAAAAAGAAAAATTAAATATTGCAAAAATCATACCGTTGTCATGGAGAAAAACAGAATTTGTTAGAAAGAATATTTTTCGCTGCGACCACCAGAAGCACGTATTTTCGTAACGTCAATCTAAGCATTCGCAAAACTATTAAAATTGCATTAAATAAATTTCAAAATTAGTAAATAACGTATGGAACATACGTTTTGAGAAAAAGCTTTGACGAGGAATGCTATTACCAAAAATGGTCCAAACTAGTTACCACTGGGCTAGAAAAGATGCTCGTTTGTTAGTTACTGTGGCGACATGTTAGATTTGTCAGAAATAGTTTTAAGAGATGTCATACAAGATTGAAATAGGTACGAAAGTCTATATATAATTTAGTTGGACGAGTACCTAAACACGAGATTGCTAACATTTTTCGCGATCAAAATATTGGACTGTTAACCATTTACCGCATAATTAAGGAATGTAAATGCATGAATTTACCGAAAAGTGGACGACCTCCAGTTTTGGCCCCACATGAAGTAAACAGACTCATCCAATCTGCTCAAGACAGAGTTGGGACGTCTACACGCACCTTAGGCCGTAGGTTTGGAATTGGGCATAGGACTGTTGGCAGAATTTTGACTAAATTCTGCCTAATTTGACTAAAAATGGATATAGAAAAAGAAGAATATATATATATAGATGAATATCGAAAAAGAAGGAAGTGTCCCAAATTCACCGCAACCCAGCTAGAGAGAATCCCCAGATGCTGCCGAACATTAAGGCATCAACATTTGATTGGCAACAGAGTTATTGTTTTAGATGATTAGAAATATTTCATATTTTCCAATTCGGAAATAAAGGCTAACGATGATTTTTACACGTCCAATATTGCAAACTGTCCTGACGACGTAATATTCAAACCGAAAGAGAAATTTGCCGACAAAATTTATGGTCTGGTGCGCTATTTTTCAACCAGGAATTTCAAGACCTTACATTGGGAGAATTAGAGGTGAAGCTGTGGATGCAAACATATATATTCGCAAATGTCTATCTAAATTGATAAATTTATTAGTTGTTTAATAGTGTAGTAGTAGTTTATTAGTTATTGCAGTTATGTCGTTTGAAATTGTGCAAATACTTAATACAAATTATAAAACACATGAAAAGTGTCTTTCTGTGCAAATGGTAGAAATTACCGAAGCAATATTGTCAGAACAATAAAATAAAACAGTAAAATTTAACAATTGTTTCTTTTTTATCATTTACATTAAATATTAGGTATCAATTTCTATGATCTTTTATAATTCCATATTGCAGATCGTTACATAATTAAGTTATAGTATATACTGCTTAAATTTTTATATCACTTCTGTTGTTAATGGAATTCTTTTCCTGAAGTGATATAAAAAATTTAAGCAGTATATACTATAACTTAATTATGTAACGATCTGCAATTTACCATCATAATATATGTTGCTGTTATATAATTATATATCTTATGTTATTTAAATATCTATACTATTTGTTTATCATGCTGGCAGTTACGTGTTTTGATTCCTGTCTGGCTGTCCGAGTAGGTTTTCGTGGTATTTCTCCTCGTTTAAGGCGAATGCCGACAGCTTAACATCTTAAGTCCCTCCACGGGCGCATACATAATAGTAACTCATGTCTTGCGTTTCCCTGTTTTTGTTGTCTATCTATTTTAGAATATTAAGGCATGATTTATTATTATTAAATTGGAATGTATCTTTGAATAATTTTATCCATAGCAACTACAAATGTATGACATTAATATATTGTCATTTATATTTTATATTTCTTGAAACAGGCATCATTTGCCAAAACATGTAGGATTGTTTAAAATATATATATTTTGAAGTAAAACCAGACCTTAAATCGCCAGCAAATTGAATTTACCATAACATATTATAAAGGTCATGAAATAATTATCTGTATATATATATATATATATATATATATATATATATATATATTGTAAATTCAATCAGTCGGCGATGAAAGGTCTGGTTTACTTCAAAGTATATATATATGTAAATCAACCCTACATGTTTCAGCAATGATGCTTTTATCAAGGATATAAAATATAAATGACATTTGTATTCTGTCATTTATATTTTATATCCTTGATAAAGGCATCATTGCCCAAACATGTAGGGTTGTTTTAAATATATATACTTTGAAGTAAACTAGACCTTTAGTCGCCGACTGATTGAATTTACCATTTCATACCAAGGTCACGAAAATATTATATATATATATATATATATATATATATATATTAAAATAATAAGCTTTTTTTGGTTTAGCGACCTTTATTGAATTTCAATTTATTTAACTAACGACGTTTCGACTTTTTGTATATAATTAAGCCTTTTTAAAGTGATTAGAACTAAAAAAAATTACAACGAAAGGTAATGAAAAACCGAAGAATATTTGTAGTTGCATGCAAAACCAACAAACTAACACCTACATTTCTAAAACTTAAATTAACCCACATTATGTTTAATGATAAAAAACTCACCAATACTTTCGATGATAAAGTAAGTAATTTTACACATACTATCTTGAATTATTTGATCACAGATACTGTAAAAAGCATAAATATCCTACAGAAGTAACTTAATATACAATATACACAACTCAAAAAACAAATTAATCCCAAAACATACAATAAATTGATAGAATGGATAAATTATAAACATATTAATTTCTTCAATAATGTAAAAACTAACCAAAAACAGAAACTGGAAATCCTAAAACAAAAACACACCAAATTTCCTAAAGAATCACACATATAATAAAAAATGGATAACAAACCTAACCAATGACAATATACCCAATAATTTTATGAAAATATTAAGCCTAGGACAAAAATTCACAATACAATACCAAATTGACAATAAAAACCAAAGTAACCTGTAGACTTAATAATTGCAAACGTAGAATCTTCAATAGACAAAATCAAGGAAAATGACAAAAATCATATAAGGTCTAAAATCTGTAACAGCCTCTTAAATTACAAACAATCAAATAAAACAGTTAATAATAATAAAACAGACAAAGGATTAAATAAACACATTAAAGAAACTAAAACTTTCCTAAAAAACAACATTTAATAGTACTACAAACAGACAAATCTAATAATACAGTAATAATGGAAAAAAGACAATATATACAAAACATGGAAAAACTCCTAAATGACAATAAAACGTATACTAAATTAAAGAATGACCCCACAACAAAATATCAAAAGATAAACAACACGCTAATTAAAAAATGGGAAAATAAACAAATCATCTCACCAAAAACAGCTAACAAATTTTAACTATTTAACAAATTAAAAATACATAATGCACTACCACCCAAAATATATGGCTTACCAAAACTACATAAAAAAATATCCCATTAAGACCGATCGTATCTTGCATTCAAAGCCCGTTTTATGAACTATCAAAATATCTAACAAAAACACTAACCAATGTCATAGGTCAAAATAAATATTATATTAAAAATACTTTCGAATTCAAACAATACATCGATAAAATCAAAACAAATAACAACGAAAAACTTGTTTCCTTGGATGTAGAATCAATGTACGCCTATATTCCTTTAACACTAGCAAAAAAAAGTAATTACAGAAAAATGGGACTGCATCAAAAATTTCACAGACTTACCATTAACAGATTTTCTTGAAGCAATAGAATTAACTTTAACTTCCAGATATTTTCAATTCGACAATAAATATTTCAAAGAAATAGAAGGACTACCAATGGGAGCACCTATATCGAGCGTAGTGCCCCAATTAGTATTAGAACACATCGAAGAAAATGTTATTAAATCCCTAAAAATCAAACCAACCTTTTTCAAAAGATATGTCGATGACTGCATAATGATGTTACCAGAAAAGGAAATAAGCAATGTACAAAATAGCTTCAACAACTTCCATCCAAATTTAAACTTTACCATTGAAATTGAAAAAAACAACTCCATAAACTTCTTAGACTTAACACTAAAAAAAAAAACAATAACATACAAACAAAATGGTACACTAAACCAATCACATCCGGCAGATACGTAAACGTTTATTCAAACAAACCCCTATCCCACAAAAAAAATGTTGTAACGGCGTTAGTGTACAAGGCTTTAAATCTCACCAATCCAGTTTTCAGACCAACAGTACTGAATAAAGTAAAAACTATTTTAACAGAAAACAATTATCCACCACAATTTATACAAAACATTATAAAACAGAGACTTAATAATATATATAACAAAACTAAGTGCCAAAATATAAATAAAACAACCAATGAATTAACATATATCCCTACACCCTATATAACTGGATTATCCGAAAAACTAAACAATATAGTTAAACCATTTAATTTTAAAATAGCACATCAAAGCGGAAAAAATCTAAAATTCCAACACACAAAACTAAAAGACTCAATACCAACACTTAAACAATCACATACAATATATAACATACCCTGCAAAGACTGTGACAAAGTATACATAGGCCAAACAAAACAGTTACTACAGGAAAGATTAAAAGGACACAAATACGCAAAAAATCAGACAGCTTTAAAAAAACACCAGATAACATTAAAACACAATTTTAATTTTGAAAATACAAAAATAATAACCAAGCAATAAAATACAAAGGCTAGGGAGGTATTAGAAATGATTCATATTCTCAAAAATAACAAAACAATCAACGACCGTAACGAGATTGATGGACTTTCAAAACTGTATTATCCGCTCATTAAACAATAGAAGACAACCCCACCCACACAAAAAAACAAAAAAATTTTTCTTTTTTTTTCCCCCATTGTAAACATACTGTATTTTCCCAAACACATGGCCTGACCAAACCAATTTTAAAACGAAAAAATAAAAAAATTTCATTTCTAAAACAAGACATTTAGTTACACTTAAGATTCCGAGATACGCGGTCGGACCCTGTAGTGAAGAGTCGACATGTTTCCGACCATGCATATTGCCCTGGGCATGTGCTTTAACACGAAATAAATTGGTGAGTTTGTATCCTTTAAATTTTAAATTTTAAATGTTAAATTTTAATTTTCTTTACTCTAATCATTATTTTAATTTTAATTCATTCATATAATGTAAATATAATTCTTACCTTTCGTTGTAATTTTTTTAAGTTCTAATCACTTGAAAAAGACTTAATTATATACAAAAAGTCGAAACGTCGTTAGTTAAATAAATTGAAATTCAATAAAGGTCGCTAAACCAAAAAAAAAACTTATTATTTTATATAATTAATATCATGTACACGGCCAATAAAATAAATAAGAAAAACATTTTATTTCTTATTAACACTAAGTATATATATATATATATATATATATATATATATATATATATATATATTCAAGTATTAATAGCCGTAGTTGATATAAATTGCAATATAATTAAGTATTCTAATAAAAATTTCACTAAGTAAAAGCAATCTACATTGGTAATGATAAAGATTAAATCCAAAACAAAAATTTTCTCGTTTAAAACACTAGCCTTAAATGCGATTTACAATTAACAAAATTAAAGGACACAAAGCAGAATGAAATTGCTATTCAATTACACGTTTAGGAAAACGGTTCAAGTTAAATTGCCAGGAAGACTGAACACTAACACTCAATGCATTTTATTTTCATATTATCATTTACATACATACACGTTACAGTTACATTTGCCTTACGAATGCAGAGAAATTTTAAGTGGTCTTAAGTTTCCTTAAAACACTTTTAATGTACCTAGGAAAGCTTATTGTAGTCGCATACTACTCAACGAACATATTTAAAAGTTCAATTCATGAAACGTTAAATAAACCTCCATTCAAACGCCGTCTTGCTGATAATAAATTAAATTTCTTTGAAATTTAATCCAAGGGTTTCACTTTCCTACAAGAACAAAAGAAGAAAACAAACATTTCTGGCGAATCCTCTAAATGTTGTTTATAAACTACATCAAATGACAAAGGATCTTTGAACGTAAGCCCGTGTTTTTATAAATGAATACCTTCGAAAGGAAAATGGGAAAGCCTCTAAATGTAATTTTTATTTTTCGGTGACAGATCATTTACGCATTGTAAATGATGATACTAAATTTGACATTCGAGCGAAAACTGTACTGCTGAATATATTTCGTATTGTCTATCATAACTGTAACCCGAGATTTCCTTTTTTTGTTCTTATATCATGTATACATATATTTATTCTCAAGAAAACCAAAGGAATATGCTGTGTAAATATCTACGAAGATACATAGCTTTACTAAAATTAAAGCACATCTTTTGATATAAGCTAGAACACGATACAGTAGTTACTTTAGTTATATTAATACGAGAAATAGCAGTTTATTTACAGTTAATGATTAGTTAAAATCCACATGCTATACAGTAATAATGTTTAGATTATTTCGTAGTATAAGCTAAAAGATTCACCAATTTTATCGTGAGAATAAATAATGTAAAGTTTGTCTTCTCGGGTTCTTAAATAAAACTAGCGATAACTTTAGACACACACTATTATTAATAATAAAACGAATAACAATATAAAAAATAATTACTAACAACAAGCACATTTACGTACTTGTATTTATGTTCCCTCCGCGATGCTCTGGTATTGAATAATCCCAATCCCTTCCTCGACGGTTTGTATATGAATGTGAAATTTCTTCTCGAGTGTTCTTCATGCATCGGGAAAGCGCCAGAGGTATGACGCACGTCGTATCGTTGGATGAGTCATCACAATAAAGTATAATAATTTCCGAAAATATTTTAACTTACCTAATATTAAATTAAAATAGACATACCTAATATTTGAAATTAAATTAGAAAATCAACTGTGAGCATATGAATCAATTAAACTTAGTGATATTTAATGCTACCCCGTTAAAAACAAATTCAGATTATTTCCATTTTCATTTTTTTCATCATAAATAAGATACACCATCACGACATAGGACGCGTATATTGGACATTGTAGTTGTAGTGATAACGTTGATGGGTATTCATCTAGAGCAATCTAAATATTTTCACAAAAAATACTCTTTTCAGGTATACGAGGGTTGTCTTTTGTATTTTGCATACAGAGCTGGAAAAAAAAGTAGATAGCTTTTAGAGACTGTTTTTCGAAGAATTTTGCATGCGCTTGAACCAACTCTGGAAGCAGTTATTCCACTCGTTTGTTGGTACAGTCAAAATTGCGTCTTTGAAGGCATCGACTGTTCCTTCTGACGAGTGGAACCTTTGACTACGTAGTCCGTCCGTGATCTTCGGTAAGGTAAGGAAGTCGTTGGTACTTAGGTGGGAACTATACCGAAGATGGTCTAACAATTCGACGTTTTGTTGCGTTAAAAATTCAATTGTCTTGCAAACTGTATGCAAACTTGTGTTGTCTTGGTGGAGGATAACTCGCTGTTGTCAGTTGGTTTCTCGGAGCTCAGCGATGACTTGCGATCTTGTATAGAAATTGTTCCTATATGACCTGCTTTCGAGACAACTGTCGCGACTATCTTTTTGCAGACACCTCGAGAACGGATGACTTTTGTCGGCTTTTCTTCACCTTAGATCACAGACGACGGGCGTTTATTTTCTAGCTCGTATGAGTAAATCCAAGATTCATCACTACTCACGATGTTGTACACGTTTTTAGAGTTTTCTGTGTTGAAGCGGTATTGAGTTTTTTGACACCAATTCACCCTAGTTGTTTTCTGTTCTTCGGTCAACAGATGCGGTATCCAACAGGAAACTAATTTTTTTACACACAATTACTCATGCAAAATTTTTTGAATTAATGTCTTTGATATTCAATGTGATGCCTCAATTTCGCGATATGTCACATGTGTAACTTAGAGAGGCATTGTTGCCGAGATAATTGTCCATAATTGTTCGAAAATTATACAAAATTATAGCACGGTTTGATTCAATTTTTAGATTAACTTGTCAACTTTGAGAGTTCGTTGTAGTTACAACACTACACTTATCGTAGTGAAATTTTGGATTTGGACTAACTAAAGATGAAGGTTAATTCCTAGTACTGCCATTTGGCTAGTATAGCCCTCTATGTCCCAGTATGTAAAATATAATAAGAGGTCTCTCATATATGACATTAAAATATGTAGTATATGAGATTTAAATATTTGTGAAAATAATACCAAATAAACGCTTAGCTATATACAACAAGGAAGGGTGGACAAGGAGAAGTTGGGTAAAGTAAATGTATACTAAAAGTTTTAGTTGGGTGTTTTACAGATATTAATGTAACAACTGATAAGTTACCAACTTCCGAGAGATTTGTTAGAGAAGAAAATTACAACAGTTGGCACTGAGGCACGCAGGGACAATCAAGAGCAGAATTTCTGCATGTCCTGTCGATTATTTTGTGTAAAAAGAGATAAAACGGTTCTTCTATCATATGTTCTAAAATAAAAAACAGGCGTTGTATTGTTGTCTACCATGCACAGAGATTTCATAATTAAAAGAAATTCAGTGCAAAGGAACTTGGAAATAATTCACTCTTATAACTTTACTATGTTCGAAGTAGACGCTACTGATTGAAGAAATAAGTTTTTAAAAATAAACCCATGTCGTTTTTCACGGGATTTTAGGGAGTTGGAGTAATATTTCGATATTTCTGAACTCCCGCCCGTCTATAGCTGAATCATTTTGGATTTATGTGTGAGAGAGCTATCATGTTGAAGAACTTGTTAGTGTGTACCATTGTAACAGTAGGCAACATCTTTATGCTGAGAACCATCAAATAGTTGCTTGTATTTAATATGACCAATGAACACAATTTCATTCAACACAGAATTAAATAAAATGGTATCAGAATAATTGAAACATACATGAGCAGGTAAACCCCACCAGTTTTGTATAATACAAAGGTATTTTTAATAATATAAAATATTACTAAAAATCTGGTGTGAAGAACACAAATGCAGGTTCACTATTAATATTTTCTGTGAACGTGTCCGAATATATCCTATCCCCAGAGACGTAGATACGTATTTCGCTTTTCTACAAGCTCATCGGTACGCCCCTGCTGGAGAAAGGATATTTCCAGACACATTCACAGTAAAGAACCACCTCGTCCTATCACCGTAATTATCCAGACCGAGCGCAGAAGTAAATTCGGCGCTACCTGTTGTCAGACAGCCGAAGTACCTCGCATACCGTCCACATAATTAATGTGAAGTAACAACGCCCTTCCAAAGGGATAGGATATATTCGGACACGTTCACAGAAAATATTAATAGTGAACCTGCATTTGTGTTCTTCACACCAGATTTTTAGTAATATTTTATATTATTAAAAATACCTTTGTATTATACAAAACTGGTGGGGTTTACCTACTCATGTATGTTTCAATTATTCTGATACATTACTAGAGCTGAGGATGTTTGCGGTATAACCATGGTTATATCATGTAACCATAGTAAATTACTATGGTTATATGATATAACCATGGTTATACCGCAAACATCCTCAGCTCTATACATTACACATGCGGTTAAGCCGTAGTATGAGTGAAGGTACAAACAAAATGCAGTTTTCTAGAGAGATTGGCTGTGCTAACCTTTGGAAGGGCGTCGTGACTTCACATTAATTATGTGAACGGTATGCGAGGTACTTCGACTGTCTGACAACAGGTAGCGCCGAATTTACTTCTGCGCTCGGTCTGGATAATTACGGTGATAGGGCGAGGTGGTTCTTTTCTGTGAATGTGTCTGGAAATATCCTTTCTCCAGCAGGGGCGTACCGATGAGCTTGTAGAAAAGCGAAATACGTATCTACGTCTCTGGGGATAGGATATATTCGGACACGTTCACAGAAAATATTAATAGTGAACCTGCATTTGTGTTCTTCACACCAGATTTGTAGTAATATTTTATATTATTAAAAATACCTTTGTATTAAATAAAATGTTCACTAAAACAACTACATTAATTTATTGAGGACGACATCTTGATCCTTTGTTCCAAAGAGCAGCTTTATGTATGTTAGAACACGTTAGGAAAAACATGCGTTAATTTCTCAAACGTTATGTGTTTTGCAAACAAACTTCTGCAAATATTAAATTTCTCTAGAGGATTATGTCACTTGGTAAAAGTTTCTTAACAGAAGTCAAACTTCCAATGAAAGTAGTAATAGTGAAAATGACAATTATTGTGATAAATTTGGGTCTTTCGGGTCCTTTTCAATAAAACTAACGGTAATTAAAAATCACTATATTAATAATACAAGTACACTAAAACACTTAACAACTAATAACAACAATAACAGTATTTATATTCACAATATTTATTTCACATTTATATAACAATATTCTAACACGACGGACGCTGCTTGGTTTCTTGCGCTTCAGTTCTATATATATCCTAGCGGGAAACTCTCGAACGTTAAGTTTTCTAGTATCTTCTGTCCGGTGTTTTCCAGATAGGCCTGGACGTGTTGACGCGTACGGCGGATGACCTCAATGTATGAGTCAGATCACAATATAATTGCGAAAATTGCACAAAAGCATTAATTACTTCCTTATACATAGACATATCAACGCCTTCTGCTTTCTTTCAATTATCAAGTTGCAAGTTCTTACAGTCCTGATGAATTGCCCTTATATGATATATATCATTAATATTGCTGCAAATTATGTATAAAGGCGGCCCTAAGAATAACATTAGTTTTAACAGGTGGATATGAAAATCTGGTCTATGGTAACAGATCGACGGCCGACGAATACGAATATTTAATTTTCGGGAAAGTGAAGGAGTTGATCTCATTGTGTAAGAGTTTGTACAAAAACGACAAACTAGTAACGATTTATGTGTCGCCTAGTGAGGTAATATCGAATCGTCGAAGTAGTTCCAATTGATCTATGTCTCTAACAGGATAATGGCCGTCAATCTGAAAGATTCGGAATTTGAAAAATTGACGTTGCACAGTTACTAAAATGTTTTTATGCCGTGAGTAGTAAGGATACCAGAGCTGTATATTCTAACTTCGATCTAACAAATAGAAAATATAGCCTTTTCAAAACTTCTACACAAGCAAATGCTCTATTGAGGATAACAAAACACAACGACTTTTGAGCAAATAAGGAGATGCTTTCAATGTGGTTAGTAAATGTAAGCTTTTTATCAAATATATCATCAAAATCGAAGTACTATGTAATGAACACTTATTGTTAATTAAATTTTTTGTTTTTGTATAGGTTAGAGTCATATATTTAGACAGGTTTAACTATAGATGATTGTTCTCGCACCAACCATTTATAGTTTCAAATTGTTGCAAAAAAGTACAGTAATTCATATCTTGGATTGACGTAAACATTTTAAATTAACTGCAAATATTAATTTTTTGGATTAAATAACTGATGTCAAATCATGCAAAATATAGACCGGTCCCAAATTTGAACCCTGACGCACGGTTGGGGTTTCGTAAAAATAGTAAGTAATAGTAAATATACAGAAATTGACTATTATGCAGAAAATCGTATTACTGTATCACTCAACATAAATTATTCTTCGATTTGATTACGATTAGCAATTCCCTGTAATTAAAATATTCGAAATATTCTGGGTGAAAGACATTAAGTGTATGTGACATTAAGTGTGAAGTGAATCGTTTGATACTATTGAACGTTCACCAATAAAAAGACATGTTGGTCTGATGGTATTAAACTATGGATTATTGAAGACTTAACTATTATAGATTTATAGCTGGTAATATTCACTAAATCTCCTCCTTTCAATAATGGGCGCTAATTTACAATAATTACATTGACGTGCTTACTGATAAATCAAATAAAATTATTGCTGCCAAACACATGTCTTCAAAGGTCTGTCTTCTTTGTCCGTAATTGCCGAAACCTGATCGTTTTCAGATTGTGTGATTTTGGACGCAATTCATTTTTGCAAGTAGATCTTACATGCAACTCTTATAGACAAAGTATTTTTCAAGTAAATTTGTTGCTAGAATATTTTCTAACTTAGTCCATATTGTGTCTATTCTAATACTAATTAAATGATTATGTAAAAGTTTATCATTTGCAAAATTTTATTAATGTGGAACAAAACAAATCAGTTTTCGTTTATTTATAATGGCGGTTAGTAACGTTTAATTAACGTGGAAAAGAATTTGAAAATTTTATCGAAATAGGCAATAGGCTGATTTTTTTCTGAACACGTAACAACCGTATATTCGTAGTATTCAGATTTAGTTGGCAGTATATCAATCAGATATCCTACTCAGACTGTTTTGTAATCCCAAGCAGTCTTGTATGGAGGCAATAGCTTGAAATCGTCTGCAAACGTTAACCTCACAGTCCAAAATATTTAGAACGTCATCTATAAAAATTAAGAATAATAGAGGACCCAAGTTGGAATTATGAAGTACTCCTGGAATTGATTCAAATGACAACCTGTTGTTACGATATTTTACAGAACTTTACACAAATCAAATAAGATTTCAGAAGTATAAGCATAGTGAATAAGCATAAGAAAATCCGTCTAAATGTAATATGGTCGATTTGATTAAATTTTTTTCTGTTAAACCAACCTTAAGTTAAACCAGCTTGTTTTCACACCTGATTCACATCTATCTGTAGAACAAATGTTTTCTTCCCAAGGACCTCTAATATATAGATGCATTATGCCTGCAATACGTTTCAAACTCTTATTGAATTGTCTAAGATTTGACGATAAAGAAAAAAGAAATCGTGAAGACAAATTTTAACCGATAAGGCAAATATGGGAGGATTTTATAGAAAATTGTACAAAGAGTTACTCTCCTCACTGCTACGTAACTATAGATGAGCAGCTACTTGGTTTTAGGGGCAAATGCCCGTTTCGTGTATATATAGGATCTAAACCTGACAAATACGGAATTAAGGTTGTATGTATGTGTGATTCGCGTATATATTACATGATAAGTGCTATTCCATACATTGGAAAAAACAGCAATCCAACCAACGAATCTGGTCCAATGTATTTAGTGAAAGAGTTATCCGAATCTATTCATGGAACAAATAGAAACATTACAATGCATAACTGGTTTACGTCTGTTCCATAAGCCAAAGAAATGCTTAGCAACAAAGGTCTAACAATCGTGGGAACAATAAGACATAATAAAAGAGAAATACCACCTTCTTTTTTACCTTCTAAAAATAAACCCGTACTAACTTCCGAATTTGCTTTCTCAGACAATTTGACGTTGGTTTCGTTTACACCAAAGAGAAATAAATCTGTCACACTAATCTCGACCATGCACGCTGACAAGAATGTTAACGAGGTTCCGAAGAAACCAGAAATTATTGAGTTTTACAACTCCACCAAAGGTGGAGTGGATACATTCGATCAGATGGCTCACAACTACACCGTATCCAGGAAAGCAAGAAGGTAGCCACTTAGATATTTCTATGGGATGCTTGATCAAGCCGGGATAAATGCCTTTGTGTTATATAATGTGTCGGGGTAACGCTAGCAAAGTTACACGAAATAAATTTTTGCAATCACTCGGACTGCAACTAGCTAAACCTTGGATGGAAAGTAGGCTCTCCAAAAAGATATCCGTTAAACTGCAAAGTGAAATACGAGAAGTACTGGGACTAACACATATTTCAGAAGAGGAACAGCTTGGTCAAGGGCCAAAAAAACTCAAATCGTCAATATGTTATGTATGTCCTCGTTCACGTGATCGAAAATGCAGAGTTGTATGTTATATGTGTTCCAACAATGTATGTAACGAACACCGTACTTATATTTGTCTAAACTGTAAGAGAAATACTTAAAGTTGCTATTGGCTTCACTAAATAAACGTTTTCAAAAAATTTTCTTTTATTTTTCCAAAATTAATTTCTAGGGTAACTGGTGACCCCAAGTATACGTTTTCAAGTGTGTTATTTTGGTATACCTTCTGGGTTAATCACCCTGATACGTGAGGGAGGAGACTCATGTTAATCAACCATTTCAAGGTAGTACTACGTACATGTCGTTGTTGTTGGGTTACGCTAAAAGTAATTTATTCACCAGCAATTTACATTTCTACAGGTGACATTTTCCCAGTTATTCGAAATTTGTAGAGTGAATAAAGTTTTTCTAAGCCTAATTTTGATTATTTACAGAAAAAACGTATTTTTTATTGCACACGTATTGCAGAATCGTATACATAGTTTCTCAGTGCGAGAAATTTAAAAAACTTTAATTTCTCGATTACAGCCCCATCTATCATGAATTGAAAAAAAATGTTTCAGGCAAATCTTACATATTTTCTCCAGTAGAATTCGAATCTGTAATATCTGTCCTATTTAAGATTTCAAAGTTACCGCCGTCCCACCTACACGTAAGGAAAGGGAGACTAATTCTAGAACTAATGTATTTCCTCCATTAAATTATTAATTTTAAATTTACATTTTTTCGTAAACTGCTTATTTTTCAAGACATTTGAAAGTTTCAAGTTAAAAAATACACCCGGTATATTTGCTGATTGGAAAAATATAAATGTTTGGATAAATTCAAGGGCAACCATTTTAAAGAAGCGATATCGGTTTGAGGTTACGTACATCAGACAAATAACGTTTTTTAAAAACACATGTTATTCTTTAAAAATGATAATTATACCGTTTGGGCATTTTTAATAATAACACAGGTCTACAAAATTAAACTTTTTGACAAATGTTTTTATTTTGAAAACTGATTTTATATAATTTTGGTAGGCTGATTTCAAAAATTCTATGCATTTATTTGTATCACGTAAGGTTTTTTTGCAAATATTAAATGAAAAAAACGATATTTCTAAAAACATTTATTTGTTTATTGAGTAAAAAGGTGGAATACAAGTTAAAAATGTGGAAAAAAATACTTTACTCAGTCTTTTTTAAGTGAAATCTTTGTCTTTTTGCCGGAAAGCTGCGTTGTCCGGACATTCGGTTGTATGTTTTTAAGGGCATATCCCGTTTTAACATCCAGCAGTAGTCCGCCATCATCGTTATGCTCCATCTGCCTTGGTATCGCCGTTCCATTTCCTTAATGTCTTGGTGAAACCTCTCTCCCTGTTCTTCGCTAACTGCTCCAAGATTTTCAGGAAAATAGTTCAAGTGTGAAAACAGGAAATGCACTTTCAAACTCATATTACAACCTAGACGATGAAAGTGTTGTAACATATTTTGAACAATATTTTCGTAGTTTTCGTCTTTAGAGTTCCCAAGAAACTTATCAATTACTTCTTTAAATGAAACCCAGGCGTTTTTCTCGACATTGGTCATTGTGTTTTGAAAATTCTTGTCTTTGCATAATGTTCTTATCTGCGGCCCAGCAAAAATACCTTCTTTTAACATGGCATCGGATAAGGCTGGAAATGTCTCGCACAAATATTTAAAACACTGTCCATTTTTGTCTAGGGCTTTAGCAAACTGCTTCATCAAGCCAAGTTTGATATGGAGAGGAGGCAGTAGAACTTTTTTGGGGTCAACCAAGCTATCTCTTAATACATTTTTGCTACCAGTAAGGCTTGTTCTAGAGGGCCATTCTATTTGAGTCCAATGTCTATCCCTGGCTCGACTATCCCACTCACAAATAAAGCATGGAAATTTTGTTTAACCTCCTTCTTGTCCTAGTAGCATGCACAGCACTTTAAGGTCACCACAAGGCATCCACTGATGTTCTTGGTAGTTTATTTTCTTTAAAAGAAGTTCAATATTTTCATACGTTTCCATTAAATGTACCGAATTGGCAACGGGAACCGAGGCCCGAGTTACCCTTGTGCAATAAAACGCCTTCTAAACTACCTGAGTCAATAAACAGGCGCCATTCTTCTTTTACATAGGGCACATTTCCTAATTTTGAAATTAAGTCAGGAATATTGTTGCAATACACTAGCGGTCCGTCTTGAGTAAAATATTGACATAACTCTTTTTTGCGATCCCGGTAAAAGCTTGATGTGACGCCAGGTGCCAGTAAATGTTTCTCACGAAGTCGGTATGCTAACAATTCGGATGCATCCTTTGGGAGGTGCAAATCTCTAATTAAATCATTTAGTTCGCTCTGGTTAAACACTTCGGGCTCTCTGAAATCTGGTGTGAGATCTGAGTCATCTGGGTCGCAATTAGATTCCTCTGATTCTTACGATATGACGTTTTCTAGTGCTTTTGGGGCGGTAGGTATCGGTACATCTGGTCCACGAGGAACTGGTCGAACAGCAGAGTCAAGATTGGGATACACAATTTGTTTCTTCTTTTTTCTGTTGAATCCTTGAACGTTACACGAACAAAAATAACAATCATCACTGTGATTTCTAGGCTCTCGCCATACCTTAGGAACACCAAACTAAAGCATTTCTTCCTACCTTTTTGCCAGTTTCTTAATGTTTCAACGCAAACGGAACAAACAGTATGAGGAGCCCAGGACTTGTCTTGGTCGCCAATTTTTACACCAAAATAAGCGTGGTATACATTTTTCACAAACGAAGTTATAGTTTGCCTCTGCTTTACTACGACATAACTACCACAGATATAACAAAAGTTATTCGGATTGTTCACACAATGTCTTCTTTCCATATTTATACGTTCTAGAACACTTAAAATACGCAACAACGAAGACAACAAGCGCGCGTACACAGTAGCACGACGACTAACACAACCAAACTGCACACAAGCAGGTTTCAACGTTGTATTGACGCTTCGGTGCCGACTCTGTTGCTTTGCTGAGAAATCTAATATTAACCAGTGTTTCCAAATCACATTTAATTTCATAAAAATCAATTCATTTAAAAATCATGCCTAATATGGAACAAACATATTCTTGTCATAGGTATGTATATTAATAAATTAACATTTTTAAGATATAGAGCGCTATAAAAAAAATTTACGTGATAGAGCAAAAATATGGCGTTTTTTGGAATAAGGGCCCCCAAACATATACAAATTAACAAACAGCTTTCAAACATCAAAATCACTGTAGACCTGTGTAATCATCATAGGTTATTTTAAAATTCAATATTATCATTATGTATAATTTATTTACATTAATTGCTACTTATCGAACATCATAGGCTGTTTCAAGCTCTAATATCTTCATGTAACGTTTGTATGTTAAAATATCTTGGATGTCACTATAACTATTTTTAATCCGGAGCATTTGGATCTACTCCCGCGCAAATTAGACATCTTGAAATATTATGCGAAGTCATAGCTCGTACATTTGATTTTATATTTCACTATTGGGCATTTTTAGGTAAACCGGACATCGTTATATTTTTTATTAGAATTTTGTTAACATATTAGGATCGTTTAATTTGTCGTCCAACCATTTTCTACTTAATTTAAGTCTTTATACATTTTTGGTTTGTTTGGAGAGCCATCTAGGCGAGACGCTTGCTATAGATCGCTGTAACGATTGGTATAATTTTAATCGTTTATAAACACTTAATTAAGCCGCATAATTAATGAATTTTTGGGTTGTGGCTTCCTTATTTGCTTTTTAATCATGTCATGATATCCGAGTAATTACCAATCTTTTATTTCAATATCCCGTATGGGGGTAGTGCCTTTTTTTGTTAATAATGACGTATCAGTTTATTCTGCTTAAATTAAAGGACCATCATTCTTGGCGTTCTCTTCTTAATAGTCGAGCTTTGAAGTAGGTCGAGGATTGTAAAACTAGAAAGTCAATTTGAGTTGATACAGTGTTAGCTGGTCTGCATGAAGGCAGGAATTGACAAATTGGCTTCATTCATATAAATTTACTAGTGTAGTGATATTTAGTCGATGATATTTTTCCCCGGATTTGAAAGTTTTACGCCCACGCATTTGCTTCAGGTGAATTCTGAGATAAGGGGACGGCTGTAATTATATCACGGCATTGTTCTCCATTTTGTTATATTACTCTGTAATCTTCCACTTATTCTTTTTCTTTTTCTCATTTATTTAGGGCTGTTAGTATCTGCTAATAACGACAATACAGGCGGAATTGCGTTAGACTGGTTATGCTGTGAATTCCGTAGGTGAAATCTACCTAATAGACGAGAGGTTGATTCATCCGCAGTCATCTAATCACCCGGATACAGGAAATCAGCGTAATCTTATCTAAGGATAATCTTTTTTAATAATATCAATCTCGCATACCAGATTGTTTAAAGTAAAGAAATTTGAGTAAAGTAAAGTTAGTATTTTTTATCAGTAACGGATTCCGATGTAATGTTAATATCTAAATTTTGTGGAAAGAAATATCTTTTCCATTTATTTGGGAATCATTCATCACTATAGAATAACATTCTAGTTAATTTTTTTTATAAACACATTTTTGCTTATACAGACCGAACCTGTTTTTGATTACTATCTGATTGGAGTATCCAATTATGTGAATACATTGTCAGTTACTTATTTATTGAATTGTTAATTTCTAGTTGTGTGTACCACCTAAGTACGTATTGCATATACTGTGTGTATCGAACCTTTGTAAGGTTCATTAAAGCTTTAATGAATTACCGATGCAATACCATATAGTTTAAGTACGATATTAATATTGATCAAGGATATTCCAACTGTTTAATAGTATTTTGCTGCTCCATACATATACCCCTCTGGTATAATATATTTTTTTGTGTTTTTATTAAATAATAAATATCGTTGTTATTGTTATGAACTCTAGGATTTTTTATTTTATTGTTAACTTATTGAGTAATACTAATTTATCCACTTACTACGTCAGAGTCTGTGTTCTCTGTTGGCTAAAGGAAAAACATGGTGGCGCCATTTTTTATGTAGGAACCTCCCCTCAACTCGCCTCTATAACTGAGTTAGCCCTTTAGCCATAAGATCTCCGGGGCAACCATAAAGTTGAAGGTAAGTTGGGTAAATTTAGGATAATATTTGTCAACGCAAGTCTAGTGCTCGTGGGGGCACATAGCAATGTTGCATAGGCGTTTTCCAAACATGTTTTTTGAGTACCGCTATTTGCTTAATATTTGTTTTAATATCAGCTGGGTAGTTGAGCCATTATGATTATTTGCATTTACATTTGCACTTAGAAAGTAAACAGAGACATATTTAGAGGAACATAATTAAGTTAATACCAATCTTTTCTTCTTCTATGTCATTGGGTGGGCGCCAGTAAGCCTGGTCAATTGAGCTCTTTGTACCACCCTCAATAGCTCTCTCAGTTCCATTCTGTTGGTCTTGTGTCCTCAATAAGAGCCACTATCCTCTTCAGGGGAAATTTGAGTAGTTAACACCAATATAGTTTTTACATTTCATACATTAACCTGCATCAGGAGATCATTTATATTTCATTCTGTTCGTTAGTGAAAAAAAATACTGAGATCACACTTTGTTTAAATGAAGGTGTACCCTGTATTTAGTACAATTAGTATATCAATATTAGTAGACAAAATAAATTGAGTTAATTTATATCACGTCAGTTGTATTATTATAAGAGGTGACACTCTATATCAAAAACGCTAATGAATAAAAGGAGAATTTCATTGTTAAGAGCGGCTAAGGGTTGCTTCATGTTTAAGTTACAAATTGGAAAAATAAACAGAAACAAAGAAAACGCTAATAAATTTCTTTCATCCCCAAAAATAATCATAAAACAGGCGACCTCCACTCGGATTACTACGACTTTTTCTGCCTCTTTCTCCATCCATTTGCAAACGCCAGCACTAAGCCTAGTCCAGCTTTAATAAAATATTCTTCGAAATTAACGAGAACTGCACACAATGCCATATTCTAAATTTTTCAGTGTTGTCGCAGTGATATATATCCTCAACAAATTTCCCGCGAGTGTAATTGTCAGACATTCATTAATAGGGTATAATATACATACATGACCTCGTTATACTAAAATACAATCCCACGATAGATGCCGTCAATTTCCATCTCTTTCTCTCTCTCTTTATCTGTCTCTCTGTTAATTTAATTCAGTCAAGTTATTGCGCGAAACAATAGAACATGTCTAATTTATAATAGATGTCAAACAGTTTTCGGGTTTAATATACCACAGTACCGCGAATATACATATATTCGTAGTCTCTAATCCAAAAAAAATATGCAATAAATACGTACTGAATAGTACGTTTAATCAATTGAGTTTGGCGCCTACCGTGAAATTTAATTTTAACTTCGGATTAAAGCATTTTTTTCAATTAGCACGGTAGTTTTAGAGAATTTTTTTGCAAATTATTTCGATATGCGAAAGAGTTTTAATTTGTATTTTAAATTGAGTTAAATATTTGGTTTTATTTTCAATTTGTATTATAAAGAATTATTGAAATAAAAACTGCATACCGTACATTTTCAATAAAACTTTTTACCTACTTAGTTTTTCCTTATCCTGCTGCCGGCAAGTAGCAAAAATTCGAGGGATGTTTCTAAAGTTCTGAGAATTTAGTTATAATTTTTTCATTTTGTCAATTTTCATCAATATTACAATGTAGTTTTCAACATAATCGCTATTTAATTGGGTGAGTACATTTATGCCAACGATAAATTAATTTTTTTAAGTCATCCTCGAAGAACTTTGTCGGTGTCTCCTCAATCCACTAATTTATGGCACGTTTAACGTCAGTTAAACTCTCAAAACGAACACCTCGTAAAGGTTTCTCAAATCTGGGATCAGATGAAAATCACTCGGTACGGGATCCGGTGAATAAGGTGAATGTAAAAGCAAATGTTATTGTAAATCGTTCAAAATATCCTTCGTCTTTCTTGCGGTGTGCGGTCTTGCATTATTCTGTTGTAATAACGGACGCTTATGCAACATCCCAGGCCGTTTTCTGATAAGTGTTAATTGTGGTAACTATCGCCAGATAATCCATATAAATAATCCTTTCACAATCCCAGAATAAAGTAAGCAAAACCTTCCCAACAGACGGAACTGCACGCGCCTTAAGTGGAGGCCCTTCTTCAGGTTTACGTCATTCTTTGGATTGACTTTTGGTCTCAGGATAGAAATAAGGAATCTACTTTTCGTCCGTGGTTATTATACATTGCCAAAATTCATCGCCGTAACGGATTAACAGCTCTTGAAATTGAACCATAAAGATGCTAAGACTTGTCTATCACCAATAGCATTGCCTATGAGTTCTGTGTAATTTAATTGGAACACAATTCCCAGAACTTTGAAAACATCCCTCGTAGATCTGGCAAAACTGGCTTCTGATGCTATACGACATACTGTGGAAATACAATGAGGTCAATCTTCAGACTAACCAGTGGGAGAGGATTTATGGTAATGAAACAATTTAACTAGCCAGGCCCGGGCTACAGTCAGCGAAGACGGCGTGAGTTTTTATCAAAACGTTAATGAGTGGCTGACTATAATAAGAGAGAATAAGGGCGCCACCGTGAATTAAGGCTAAATCGTAACTAGTGTTCATACGTCACAAGGAGAACATATATTATGTAACGTATGCAAAAGATAAAAGGTGCAAGGGGTTCTAAATACGTCCAACATATAAATCAATTGCAACGGCATAACGAGTTAATAAAGTAACAACATTTATTACATACGTTTTCCAAAATATTCTGAAAATATATAGATATATAAGTACAACCTTTGGAAAGGCGTCGTTACTTCGCATTGGTTATATGGACGGAGCGAGGTGCTTCGGTTGTCTGACAACAGGCAGCGCTGAATTTACTTCTACGCCCGGTCTGGATAATTACGGTGATGTGGTGATGTGGTTCTTTTTTGTGAATGTGTCTGGAAATATTCTTTCTCCAGCAGGGGCGTACCGATGAGCCTGTAGAAAAGTGAAATACGTATCTACGTCTCTGGGGAGAGATATTTTCGGACACGTTCACAAAAATATTAATAGTGAACCTGTATTTGTGTTCTTCACACCAGGTTTTTAATAATATTTTATATTATTTAAAGTACCTTTGTATTATACAAAACTGGTGGAGTTTACCTACTCATGTATGTTTCAATTATTCTGATAAAATAGTTTGTACCCAAAAATTTTGTTTTCTTCCCAGATTTTGTAAAAATATAAAAGATGTCCCTCGTGTATATATATATATATATATATATATATATATATATATACTCATGTGGACAAAAAATTCCGAACACCCAAATAGATATCTGTAAGTACAAGAAAAATGTATTTTTCCTTTTTTTTAACAAGGCATGAAACATTATCTTCAAAGTAAGAATGAGTTTAAAAAAGGTACTTAAATTGAATCGATTCTGCCTTTACTTGATGTAAATCCATATCAAACGATAAAAACACACAATGTTGTATTAGATTTACACTTTATTTAATAATAATAATAATAACTATATAACAGCTGTTTCACCGTACAACGGTTTCTTCGGATATAGCAAGCGGTACTATAAAACATTTTACTTAAACGTAAATATTTTTTTATTTTATTACTTAATGGTATTCTCAGAAATTGGAAACCGAAATATTTTTACCCGCCCCTTTTAGTAGGGATACAAATAGATAACATAAATTATATAAGTGACACATATCTAACAAAATATTTCAATCACAAATAGGAAATAAATTCAACAGAGGGGAGGAATTAAGCTCTGTTTTGTCATTTAATAATTTATTTGAAAATTTTTGTTTATTAATTTGCATTGCTTCTAATAAATCGAGTTTCTTACTTTTGTTTTCTTCGTGTAGGATCTTGAAATTATTATTAAAACTATGGCTTTCTTCAATTAAATGGTTGGAGTATGCTGAATCTGTTTTCCCATTTCTAAACGAATAATAATGCTCGTATATGCGCTTTTTGAACGTTCTACCTGTTTGCCCGATATATGTTTTAGTACATGTGCCACAAGTTAGTTTATACACACCTGACTTATTATGATGTGCTGTTTTACTTTTATTGTTTTTGATGTAGTTACTAATATGGTTGTTGGTTTTATATGCAATGTTTATATTTTGTTTTCTTAAAAATTTTTCCAATGGTTTATTTTGTCTGCCTAGGTAAGTAATAATTTTAAATTTCCTGTCATGATCTTTAGTAATCGGATATATATCTTGTATTGCTTTAGTTTCTCGTTTTTTGGATATTATTTTATCTATTATATTCGGGTCATAACCATTATTGATTGCAATCTGTTTTATAATGTTGTATTCTGAATTAAAGTCTTCTATTGACATGGGTATATTTAATAGTCTATGAATCATACTATAGAATGCTGCTAATTTATGTTGAATTGGGTGCATTGATTTATTATGTATTGTTGTGTCTGTGTGTTTTTAGATTTAACGATTAAGAGAAACAATAACTTACTAAAATTCTCGATATACCATAAAGGATCGCACACAGACACAACAATACATAATAAATCAATGCACCCAATTCAACATAAATTAGCAGCATTCTATAGTGATTCATAGACTATTAAATATACCCATGTCAATAGAAGACTTTAATTCAGAATACAACATTATAAAACAGATTGCAATCAATAATGGTTATGACCCGAATATAATAGATAAAATAATATCCAAAAAACGAGAAACTAAAGCAATACAAGATATATATCCGATTACTAAAGATCATGACAGGAAATTTAAAATTATTACTTACCTAGGCAGACAAAATAAACCATTGGAAAAATTTTTAAGAAAACAAAATATAAACATTGCATATAAAACCAACAACCATATTAGTAACTACATCAAAAACAATAAAAGTAAAACAGCACATCATAATAAGTCAGGTGTGTATAAACTAACTTGTGGCACATGTACTAAAACATATATCGGGCAAACAGGTAGAACGTTCAAAAAGCGCATATACGAGCATTATTATTCGTTTAGAAATGGGAAAACAGATTCAGCATACTCCAACCATTTAATTGAAGAAAGCCATAGTTTTAATAATAATTTCAAGATCCTACACGAAGAAAACAAAAGTAAGAAACTCGATTTATTAGAAGCAATGCAAATTAATAAACAAAAATTTTCAAATAAATTATTAAATGACAAAACAGAGCTTAATTCCTCCCCTCTGTTGAATTTATTTCCTATTTGTGATTGAAATATTTTGTTAGATATGTGTCACTTATATAATTTATGTTATCTATTTGTATCCCTACTAAAAGAGGCGGGTAAAAATATTTCGGTTTCCAATTTCTGAGAATACCATTAAGTAATAAAATAAAAAAATATTTACGTTTAAGTAAAATGTTTTATAGTACCGCTTGCTATATCCGAAGAAACCGTTGTACGGTGAAACAGCTGTTATATAGTTATTATTATTATTATTATTATTAAATAAAGTGTAAATCTAATACAACATTGTGTGTTTTTATCGTTTGAAAAGGTACTTAACATTTTATTTAATATGAAAAAGTCAACAAATTTATTGGTCTTATCGACTAGGTTTTACATCTATGTTTTCACACAATTTAAACGATTAATAGTGCGTACTACCTTCACGAACTCTAATGACTTCTGCCATACGGCGTGGTAAACTTTGAATGCAGTTGAAAAAGTCATCAAACAGTAAATTGTGCAAAATTAACAAATTTATTGGTCTTATCGGCTATTTACATCTACGGCGACCTCTTGTGTAATATTTTCCCATTTTCTCACGAAGAGCTATTCGAAAATCCCGAATGGTTACCGGTATGGGTTGTTGTGAGAAAAGCCTGAATTACTGCAAGTATGAAGAGACAAATATACAGCAGAAACTGCATTCCCAAGAAAAATAAAAGCAGTAGCGAACTAGACGAAATCTAGACTGAAAAAATATGTAACGAGCTTAGGATGCGACAACTAGGAGAAGTGTAAGAATATAAAATTAAATAGAGAGAACGTATAGAAAGAAGAGATATGATCGAATTCCAAAGAAAATGATTCGATATAAACTCAAGGGAGTGGGAAGTGTAGGCCGCCTTTTGCAGCGCTGGTGAAGCGAAACAGATCTGAAGCCCTAAGCCGCTTAAAGGATACGATAGTTACGTATCTAAGTATTTCGTTTCTTTTTGTATATATCTCTTGAGATAAATAATATGTAACGACGGATGTTTTAAACAGTAAAACAATGTTTAATTCTCGAAATTTTATTATATCTTCTAAAATATTTCCAATTACACTCGATGCACTCTTACCACCGAAGAGACCAGTATTCAACGCATGTTTTCCTTGTTCCTGGAGGAATACCGTTTACCTAACTTTCAGAAGCATCAACAGTTTCACTGGCTGAAGTGAAACGTTTTCTCTGCCACTTGTTTCATAGTTTCCGTATATCTTAAATGGCTATGATAATGGTCACTTTCACATTAATGTTTTCAGCCGCATGAATGAATAGAAAAGTATCATATTACGTACAACAGCAGTAGTTTTTGAACTAAGCTAATCAAAAATTTATTTCGTTACATACATGAACAAGGAGACGTGTAAGAGTAGCTTTGCACTTATTTCTAGGTTGGCTCTATGTGTCAAGATTGTATTAACTCATCAGTATTATCCCAATACGTCAAATAATCGTTTAACCCTTGAACCACAAGATGGCGTCAATGGCGACCGGCACAATGCAATATTCCCACTCGTGTTGACGTCATTAGATTCTCGTTGCCAACCGCCTTAGTACTGTGATGAACTTGTGTTTAGGGTTCATTTAAATGAAGCTAACGGTAATTTAGAACATGCTAAATAACACTTAATAACTAATAACAGTATTTATTTTTGTGTTTTACATTAGTTTAAATACGATTTAGAAATAATATATATATAGCTTTTTAAATTTGTTTTGACAACTACTATTTATTGCAGTACATTTTTTGATTTTGCGATATTATTTGAGTTTGCGATGCAACAAATATAGGTATAAAATAAAAAAAAAGTATTTTTAGTAGTCATTTTTATGAAATAGGGAAAAATATGAATATGTTGCGTAATTAAAATATTAGATAGTAGCTTCCGAAATTCACCAACATGTCGGTTTGGTCCATGGTGATATCCTATACTGGCGAATTTGTTTATGGCAGATTTTGAACAAAGAGCACTGGAAAACGTTACAGACAAAACAAAACCCTGGCTGCGTTACGTGGACCACACCCTGGTTATTTGGCTACATGGAAGAGAGAAATTAAGCGAGTTCTTACAACATCTGAATACCAGGCACCCGAAAATAAAGTTCACTGTCGAAGTGGAAGAAAGAAATGGGATACCGTCCTTAGACTTCATGATACTAAAAAAATCCGATTGCTCGCGAGGATGCACAGTTTACAGAAAACCCACACACACGAACAGATATCTCAACGCATCTTCACATCATCCGGCACTGTTAAACTTGTAGTAAAGACACTAATCCACAGACTATAGAAATTAAGAAACTACAAAATTATATGAACAAACGTGACGACGGACTGCGGTTGCCTGGCACATGGAAGTCCGCCTTTTTCAATAGACAAATTACGCATAAGCGACGTAATGATAATAACTTACGACAGACCAGTGATACTAACACGGACCGATCTCAAACCGATCGACCAATAGCCGCAAGCGATCGAACAACCGACGGACCAATCACAAGGAGCCAGACACAACTACGGAACCATATAATACGAGCGGCACAGGAAATCGACGCAGTCCTCAAGAAAAATGTGAAAGTGATGTCACCGAAACGTCAGGAAGAAATTTGTCTCAGGACGAAATCATCCAAACGCGGCGAAATATCCCGAAGAACAACGCTTTATATAAATATATATAATTCTATAAATATATGTAAGTCTATCGAAATTGTCGTCAACTCCATGGTTTAAAATAAAATGCATTCTTCACTTATGATTCCCACGTGAGAATGAAAAGTAATCACTGACTGCTATGTCCGACCCATAAGCCAAGATGTCAATATTTTGCTTGTCCAAATTGTCGAATCTATGGAAGCAAACATGATGTGTCATAACTCTTCCTTTTGATAGATTATTGCAGCTCTTTTGAATGACTTCCGTTGAATACGTCTTTCATAACTGACAGTGAACTGCTACTTCTTCCTAGAATTTTTAATAATAAACTTTCTAATAATAATAAGTAAATTGTATAACATTTTAAAATAAACGTGTAAGAAATATTCCTCTGGATATATTTCCTACAAGTTACTTTTAAAATGTATATTTTCATTAATCATTATACGAGGTAAATCCAGAAAATATCTTTCGTTTGTATTTTTAGCGCTGCGAGCGTGGTTTCGTGTAAGCACGGTAGTTGCTCTGAGTCAAGGAGAATGGAATGATGCCATTTTGAGATCGTTGTTTGTTGTATACGGTTTGTAGTACTTGTTTAGAATGGCGGCGTTGATTGAAATTCCCACCGCCTGTGAAATTAGATCTGTAATTCGTTCTCCAAATCTGAAGAACATTAAACAAAATAAATGGAACGGTGAAACTGCGTCGCGTAATACAGAATAAGCGTAATACAGAATGCTCACAAACAGTATTGTTTAGATTCATGACAATATCCGACCTCATACTGCGAATGTGAGAAAACAACTCGTAGAGGGCTTTGGCTGGCACCTGTTTGACCATTGTTTGACAGCCCTGACATCGCACCTAGCGACTTTAATCTCTTTTTACACCTCAAAACCTTTCTTGTTAGTCAACACTTCAACAACGATGATGAGCTCAAAGAACGTGTTACCACAAGTTTGACAATATGGGCGGCAACCTTCTGTGAAGAAGGCCTACAAAAACTTTTGTCACGCTCTGACAAATGCCTACAATATAGTGGGAACTATGTAAAAAAATAGCTTAAAGTTTGTAGATTGTTTTGCAATAAATAGTTTCTCTGTATCTCTACTTGATTTCTTTTCATTACCAAACGGAACTTACTTTCTCTGTATCTCTACTTGATTTCTTTTCATTACCAAACGGAACTTACTTTCTGGATTTACCTCGTATATTCATACATAAGCATTTAACTAAATCGAGTTATTAAAGCTGTTGGACTCTATCTCTTGATACAGCAATACAAGAATGTTAAAACACAGCCGTATATGTATTCATGATATACTCAACGAATACTTATTACTAGAGCTGAGGATCTTTGCGGTACGGCAGGACCGTATGTAGTGCATCCCCACATTTAACTATTTATCTAAATATTCTCTGAAATGATTTGCCGGATCTCATAAATTAATAGAGTGATATTTTAGTATGCACTGGATATTGTTATTATACAAAATCATAATAGCCGTTTGTATTTATGGATCATAAATAATAATACGCATGTATTTGTATTTGGTTGTGAATTCAATTTAAACTTAAAACGAATAGTAATATTTTAACGACAAGCCGTCCTTACAATACATGCATTCGAGACAAAGTGTGCAACTCTACGAATAACTTCCATAATTGATCGAAAATGGACATTTTGGAGCTGAAGTAAAGCCCCTATTCTTAGAAAATGTTATTACTGTCGTTAAGAACTATTATTATAAATAAAGACGGCAGACTATGTGCCCGAACACTAAGTAAACTAACTGCCTCGGTATATGTATTTATATGATCGTCTCTTTGTTCTTTTCTGCGTTTTTTTTTTTATTTTGCCAACGCCAATAAAAAATTCAAAACATTTTAATAAATACAATTTTATAAATACAATATTTTGAAAATATAAAGCATTTATTAATGCATACATATATATAACAATAACATCATGCGTTTGAAACTCGTTTACGTTAGACAACCTAAATAAACACACATATATGTATGGATGTTTTTATTGATTGTTAAATATAAAAAAAAACGCAGAAAAGAACAAAGAGACGATCATATAAATACATATACCGAGGCAGTTAGTTTACTTAGTGTTCGGGCACATAGTCTGCCGTCTTTATTTATAATAATAATTCTTAACGACAGTAATAAAACTTTCTAAGAATAGGGGCTTCACTTCAGCTCCAAAATGTCCATTTTCGATCAATTATGGAAGTTATTCGTAGAGTTGCGCACTTTGTCTCGAATGCATGTATTGTAAGGACGGCTTGTCGTTAAAATATTACGATTCGTTTTAAGTTTAAATTGAATTCACAACCAAATACAAATACATGCGTATTATTATTTATGATCCACAAATGGCTATTATGATTTTGTATAATAACAATATCCAGTGCATACTAAAATATCACTCTTTTAATTTATGAGATCCGGCAAATCATTTCAGAGAATATTTAGATAAATAGTTAAATGTGGGGATGCACTACATACGGTCCTGCCGTACCGCAAAGATCCTCAGCTCTACTTATTACGCACTCGTGAAGCAATATTGTACGTCACATGCCATCAGAAAGCCTTTCAAGACATCTAACGGCTAAGAGAGGCACGTCGGCTAATATATACACAATCTTATACGTCACGTATCATGAGAAAGTGTCTCAGAACGTTTGACGTCCCTGAGAGGCACTTCGTCAACGGTTATCGTTGGTGACTTCTAAAGTCACAAATGCGTAATAAGTATGCAATAACTCACTTACTGCATACAGTTAAATCATAAAAGACAGCATGGACGAATGTCTGGATAACAATTTTCACACAAACATGTTCTTGAATTGTGTTCTCCACACCGATTTTAATAACGTTTTGCGGTTTTTCCCACTCAAGTATGTATCAAATCTTTTTTGTCATGTATTCTGTCGAAGCTGCCCAACTTGTAGTTGAGATACTTTAATACAGATAATATACCATGATAAGATCGCATATGATGTTTAACTAACATTCTTGTTACGTCTGCTACGCCATTGGAAACCACTTGCCCAAGTCTTACACTAGAGGATGGCGCTGGTTGATTTGGCATTCGTGATGTTGACATTAGTCAATGAGCGGCGCTGGGCTTTCGTCCATAAAGTAACAAAGTTATTATTATGAAATTTGTCTGTCCCAGAACCATGTACTGACGAGTCTATTGTAGAACGAAACATCTGTCTGCATGACTTGATAGTACTTTCCACACAAATATGTACTCATATGTACTCACAAGTATGTCCTCATCCGATTTTGAATAATATTTTTAATATTATTATAAAGTTTTTATTTAATAAACTATTTAAAAACCATTATGCTCATTATTTTTAAACACTTGGTTAATATTATTTAAGATTTGAAACATGGCTTCAAGATCACAATTACTGAGTTAAATTTACAGTTTTTTAAGTTTATCTAGTAATATGTTTCTCAAAGGTTAATGGACATTTATAATCTCGTACTCGTTCGATGATATTAAGTAATATGTTTACGCATCGAAAAATGTATTTAGTACAACTTTCGTATTTCAACGCTTTATGTACGCTAATGTTAAGAATGACAGTTTTATAAATAGTCAACGAAGCTTTTATCACATTGAAATTCTCCATTTATATATTAATTTCAAACTAAATTAACTCAGAATTGCTCCTCGTGTAGAAGTTTTACAAACACACTTCAAAAAATCATTCTAACTGACATTCATAGCCGTCATCTTCGCTTTCTGCATAATTTTGTATAATAAAAAGTTATTCATCATGTCATCCAGCAGCAGAAATACCAACTTTTAAATTATTCATTTCGAATTTTCAGCAAAGTGATTTTGAATACGTTTTGTTCGCCGAGCATATAATTTAAATGTGTACTCAATTTTAAGGAGTTTTCAAGGAAGACCGGGCGTAGATATGCGACAATTGACTGCTTCTAAGAAGTTATTATTGCCTCTATATAGCAAACTTGTTTGGTTATATAATGAAGGAAGCATTAGTGTTTCTAAGAAGGGTATTTCTTGTAAATAACTTATGTTAAATTCTGCATTATTAAAAATATCGTTCATTAAAATAATGCGATTATACTGTTTCAAAATAATATTAGATTTTGAAAATATACCTATGTGATAAACAAGGAAAAATATATTAAAAATTTACATTATGCATCAAATATTCCATGTATCAAAAGCTCGTGTACTTTTTTTTTAGAAGAAATTATTTATTATAAAAAATTAAGTATAGAAAATATAAAGCAAAGACATATTTTTCAAAGCAAATTTCGTTAAATTCGTTGACTATTCTTGACGAACTTTTCGAATTTGGTCATATTAATTGTTTTTTAACATAGATGCAAAGTGGTGCTTCAACTTCTTCAGGATCATTGTCCTTCTTAACAATACAGATTGGATTTGCTTAGAACGGTTTTCGCATATTAAATCAACTCTATGATACATTTTGTGGTATCCTTTTTCAATTTTTGATCAGCATATTCCACGTAAAGTTTCGAATCTCATCTTTCGATATGATTTACCACATATATCAAAAGCCATCCAGTTATAAGGTACATTATAGAAGAAATTTGCTACTAACTAAGCACTCCTTTTACTATAAGGATACTATTCTCTATTAAGTTGAAAATTTCTATATTTTATTGTAATGAATATACACTGGACATAGGCAAATATAAAATAAAACCTTCCTAACTTATGGAAATGTTTAAATGTCAACCTTGGCTTAATTAGAATACATGCAAAGATTGTTCTATCTGATGAAGAGTTTGATACGCCGCCGTGTAAAGTTAATAAATTTACACAATATTCCTTCAGTGGGTTCAATATTGAATGCTTCTTGATGTTTTAATCTCTGTTATATTAACTAAAAATTACCTTCTTGCGTTAATAAGCAATACCAACTGTAACTAAAGCTGGATATGATCTTATTCCTAGTTTTGTCGTTCAAGCTAAGCTCTTATTATTAGTCATTAATTTTGCAATAAAGGATCTATGTTTCCTAATCATTGGTCGCAGACTAGATATGACGCAGCAGTATTATCTGCCTATCACTTTATTTCTGTTGCGTCACTTTCGCCTAGTATATCGGCGCTTGTGTATTCCCTTTTTTGTTAATGTGCAACGTATCGTAAGTTTTCGATTATACACCGAAATAGGTGGATTTCTGGATACACAAGTTTGTATAATAAACACCAATATATAATTGGATTTGTGCCGTCGTCTACGCTGATGTTTAATGTGCCCTTGACCAATGTATGTGAGTAATGCTTTCCCGCGATTTCCTTTACGACATTTCTGACATGCTTAAAATTTTATCTTCAGGGCTTTTGTTACTGACTTTGTTTACCGGCCTCTATTTTTAGCTGTAGTTGGCAATTGCCGATAACTTTAACACCCATCCGAACGAGAATACCGTTTGAAGGAATAAATTACACTACGTGATATCGAAGGGAAGCGGAAGGGTCGCCACTGAAGTGGAGTTGGCATCAACTTACATCGGGGTTCCGAGAAATAAATTTATTTTGATTACACTGTTCAATTAATAGTTCGATGAAATTTTCATTTGTGTTACATATATTCGTACTAGTATATTTAACGCCACGTCGAAGTTTTTAATATGTTGAATTTGGCCTAGTACTTAAATTTTTTTTGAACATCTAAAAATGTATTATTGTTTACACCATTTTACATTCATTATTGCAAATCTGCGTATTGTTGTCCTTAATTGTATAAATCTTTGACGTCGCATTTTATTTAGCATTAAGTTTTGTACAGAAGGTTATATTTTGCTTGTGAACGCATACCCGAGATCTATAATATACGTACCTTCTTTGTTATCGTTATCATGTAATATATACAGACTGGTTATATACAGGCACCTCAAGATTTTTGGTACATTTATTACTTTCAGTTTTTAAGTAAATTTTGTCATTGATTAACTTTAGTGTATTCATTTATTGTAGCAATAATTTAAAATATATATGTACAGAGCTTCACTCATCGTTATAATTTAATACGTAATATATTTTTGCTAGTTAGCAGTTTTCTGTTATACGACCAGCGTTCAGAATAAATCTTGTTACTTATTAGTTGATTATTGTGTTTCCTTTTATTTTGTATTGTAGTATAGCTTCCTGTTACCGGAATAATTAGTGTACGGTAAGTTATCGCGTATACGTCCTCCGCGTAACGTATAGTCTCTTATACAAGCATCCTATAAATTGCGGTGTTGCCATTTTTAAATATCGATCAGAACAAAGTCTTCTCAAGAAACCCCCGCTGTCTTCACTGAGCTGAGTCCGTGGTACTGGTTGGCTGACTTGCATGTTTAACAGCAACCCGCGAACGAAAGGTAAGTCCAAAGAGAGTTATTGGATTAAGGAAATTTAGAAAGACCAGTTTTCGCAAATTTATTTTTGCATGTTGCGTATAGCAGTGCGCGAGCTGTATTATTAGAATAAGTCTGGAGTTGTCACCGAATACGAAAAAGGTTCGGTGTGTCTCATACATCGGAATCTCGAATGATGCAAAGGTATAAGGACACTAGTAACGATATTCTACGACCTGGGCAAGGCAGACATCGTGCCACAGCCCGTGTCCAGGTCGCCTTTTTAGACTTTCTGCTCTAAGACAACGATTCGTTACAAGCAGGTGTTTGAAATATCAACTACAGTAGGTTCATGATACTCGAATTAGCATAAAAACAGTTCGTAAAGTTCTAAGACAAGCTAATTCGGTATGTCGCGTGCCAGCCCAAAGTCCGGGTAGTACGAGTTTTGTCTTCATAACTATGATAGACGATATGAACGTTATATTCAATGAAGCATTCTGTATATCACATTAATTGGCGGAGGTTCTGTAAAGGTTTGAAAAGGTACTTCTTTGACAGCTTGTACGGAGACTTAATAGTGTTAAACAATGGAAATATGAATGCTGATCGGTACATAACTAACATCCTTCAAGACAATGTTGTGCAATTCGCGCTTTATATCTGACCAATTTTTTTATTAATGCAAGATAATGCACGTCCCCACAGTGCTCGCATAGTTCAAAATTATCTTAAGGAAGTTGGAATCGACACCATGGATTGACCAGCTAGTAGTCCAGCCCATAGAGCTTGTGGAGATGCTTGGCAAACGGCTGCAGAATTATACGAATCCAGCCAACACCCTGGAAGAGCGCCACCTTGTGGAAATATAGAATGGATTGGAGCAGAATGACATAAGCTCTCTTATGTTGAGTATGAGTCGTCGATGTCAAGCCATCATTAGAAGCAGAGGTGGAAATACTCGATACTCAGAGGATTTCATTAACAATGTTAATTAATTCTTTTTCTAAATTTTCCCTTTTTCATTGATTTTCACTGTGTATTAATTTGTAAAGGCTAATTTATTAAAGGATCAAACAAAGTTTATTTACTAAAGCTTATTAATTATTAAAGAATCGAATATACTTCTCTATCTAGCTATATACTATAGTTTTATAAAGGATTCCCTAGTGATGCGTTAATTATGTGGAGTAGTGTATATTCTGCAATTTATCAAAACGTATGTTCTTACTTATGTTCCTATCAGCGTAACTTTATACTGATTGGAGCTATGGCTTTTAATCTCACTTACTTTTCTGAAAGTATTTCTGAAATTTTGGATGAATGTGATCAAGAGAATGCAAGTTGTACCGCTTTTTCCACGAATTGCCGAGAAAGTCAAAAACATTTATTATAACCAACAAAAAATAACACTTAGACTAGAGTATATGTTCAAAAACTAGTCCATATTCCTGAATACACAAATAGGAACGGCGAGCAAAATTCTCCTGCACTCTTAAGAAATTCAAATTATTCCTAATATGAGTTACAGTACCTCGAATCCTCTGCAATAATTGAAGACAATCATTTATTTCCAATGTATAAACGAATGTATTGAAGTTAAACTATAAATGAAAATCCCAAGGATATAAGTCGGGTGATCTAGGTGGCCACGGTATAGGACCTCCGTTCCAAATCCATTTATTTAGAGAATCAGTATGCAACCATTCGATCCCGTGTCTTCCTCGGTGAGGTGGAGCCCTATCATGCTGATACCATATATCTTGCATCAGGGGGATTGGAACATCTTCCAGATGATCAAAAAATGGGATGCTCAAAATGTTATAATGACTTTCTGCATTTAAAGTTCCATCAAGAACACTTAGAAATAGTATCGTTAATTAAACCGCCCAAACTTGCCGGTTGACGTCTATTTAGGAAATTTATTTCGATATTCGCCAATTACGAGCGTTTCCATTGCAAAATCGAAATAGGTAGAACTTTTAAGAAACCGTTACAGAAACTTTAGATATAAACAAACTTTTATTGACATTCTTTATTAACTTTTTTATGATAAACCATGGCTAACTAGAACTAAGTGCGATTTTAATTTATGGAGTCAAACAACTTAGGCATTTACTGTAGTCTCAATGTTGCTTTCTGTTAGTTACAATAAATGTTTTTGATTTTCTTAAAATATGATTACTCATTAGTGTTTAAAGAGGTCATTATTTAAAACAGCCTGTAACTTCTTAACAAAAAAAGATAGAACCTACATTCATATGAACATTTCTTCATGAAATTAAATCTAGTTTTCACTGACAAAGTTCGTAGAGAGACTAGTATATGTATTTTCTGTAAATAATATAGGATAGTTCCTATTTATAGGTAGTTTTGTAATATATAGAATACGATGAGACAAAGTCACAAATCGTTTCCTTCTAGCCAATATTTATTTGATGCGTTTGTATTCAGCAGCTTAGAATTAACGTTTAGGCGATGTAACTTTATGAATTTTAAAAATATATTTCCGTATTGATTAATATATGTATACGATCTAATACCTATAAATAACATCAATACCATACCGTGTTAATCAATTCCACGTAAGTCACAAATAGAAATACTTTTTCCCACGCTATTATTTCCCCTACGCTTCCCTTACCTTAGTTGAAAGTAAATATTACATGTATTAATAGAATGCACCTAAAATATTTATAAATAGCGAAATAAGGGCGTGGTAAAATTATTCAGTTTAATACTTTTCAGTTGAGGATTGGTCATCGTTGGCTATGCGAACCGGTAATGCGGGACCGGTCACTGAAACTTTTTAGTTAATTAATACTTCGTTGAATAAGTTAATTTATGGGTACTTTCCATATAAAAATAAAATATATAGCATAGCGAAAATACAGCAGGATAGTATAGCAAATAGTAGATCAGTAGATAAAATTGTTATAAAACTACTAGTTGAAATAATATATCTAACAGAAACATCATCTTGTGATTAAGAATTCAAAAATTGAGAAATATTAGCTAAATAATAATTATAATTACGAATTCAAAGCATCTCGCAAAACGAACAGTTTCGAGTTATTAACCCTAGAATACTAACGGTATATTGTTTGTACGTTATTACTAACGACACGTCAAGTTTACGTATTATCACTTTTCATGTATGTGCGTTACCTTTTCATGAGTTAGCTCTTATGAAAAGATATATTTTACAGTCTAATCAATTTTTTAATTAATTTTTATGTGTTTTCGTTTCTAACTAGTATGTTAGAGCTTACGGGAAAAAAGGTAAATGAGTATAGAACAAAGAAACTTTTTATTAAACAAACGTAAACATGTAAAGAATATGAGAACTATTACATATACACAGAGGAAGATTAATTCACTTCTTTAGTTCGCTACAACTCATGCATATTTTTATTTGATGTTCACCACACAAGGCACGACGGCCTACAAAACATGTTGTGGTCGTCATTCTCTTCTTCACAGAAGGGCATAAACTGCAGTAAGTTCTTTTCCCTTTTCTTTGAGATTCTTCTTGATTTTGTGCCATAGGTTGATCTGGTAATTGTAAAACTTTAGATATGGAATGCTTCAATTGTCTCGACAAGGAAGGGCAATTTTGCAGTCTTTCTTCTTCTGTTCTTGAAGTTTAAGGACAAACTGCAGCTTTGATAATGGTTTCATTCCCCTTTTTATTACGTTATGGTGATATATCACATAGGAATTCACTTATGCAATGTTTAGCATATTGTAGAAAAAACAAAGAGGCCATCTCTTAGTCTTTCTATTCACGCACATATTCAGAGGCATCTGATCGAATGAATCAACAGCTCCTTTTGTAGCATTATACGAGTGAATTATTTCCGGTGTTTTTGTTTCTTGATTTATCGATCCTGTGGAATGCATCGTCGAAAGTAAAAGAACTATTTTGTTTTGTTTAGGTTTATAAGACACTAGAGTCATTTTATCATCAAATGCAAATACGGAAGTTCCAACATTCCGAGATTTGTCGTCTAATAACTCCAAAGGAATTTCCGATTTATTTTTGCGGAGGGTCCCTATTATTGTTAAATTGTACGGATTTCCGAGTAGTTTGATGGACAAAGGAATGCTGGTAAACCAGTTATCCATTATGACATTGCGGTTACTACCATGTAGCGGTGTTGTCAAACTTGTCACAAAATAATAGGCTAATGGTGTTCCATCCGTCTTTGTAGATTTGCCAAGATAAGGACTTGCATTTATTACGTACTTAGTAGCAACGTCACAGAGCATCACAATTTTAATGTCATATTTGTTGGGTTTGTTAGGCATATATATACGAAAGGGGCACTTACCCCGAAATCCTACTAGCTGTTCATCGATGGTAACATATGCACTGGGTCTATAATTGATGGTACAGTTGTTAATAAAATATCCCAGATGCTAGAAATTGGAGCGAAATTGTTACCTTCTCTGCGTTCCTCTCTGGTTGTTGCATCGTCAAATCTTAGTGAATTTATTAGAAAGTTATATCTTTCTCTGCTCATAGTTGCTCTGTACCTTTCACTAGAATCAGTTATATCGAACAAAAGTTTAGATGAAAGATGATTACTCTTCACATTCGCAGAGAGAAGCAATAATCCCAGTAGAGCTCTCAATTCGGTCATTGTTGTGTCTGAAACTGTTGCAGTTTTAACCTTGTATTTCTCTCGCAGTCTAGTAATTTTCTCATTGGTTCGTAGTAATATTTCGTCTAAAATTTCTTCGGGGAAAAATAAATTAAAAATATCCGTTGGTTTTATAATACTTTTAGCTCGATCTGTTGGCCCTGGTCGAATATATAGTATATTTTTAGCGCTTGCGTTATTCACAGGAGCACTTTTCCAAACATGACCATTTTTACCTAAATATATAGGATTATTAATGGGTAATAGGTAATGTTTTCTCTTGTTTTCTCTTCAGGTATAAGTTCTTTAGATGTTGATGGCTGTGAACGCTTACATTTTTTGTTATGATCAGATTGTTCGTCTGGGTCAGTTAAAATTCTTTTTTGTTTAGGTTTCCAAACACTTGCTAGTTCTGCTTGATAGAGTTCGTCGTCAAGTTCATCGGGAATATAGTCACTATCGGCAACACTGTCGTCACTGTCGAATGGATCTTGTTCCACTTTATCTTCTTCATTGTCACTTAAGTCACTAAAATCACTGGCCTCAACAATATCTTGTAATTCTTTGTCAGTGAGAGGGCGATTACGATCAAATTTACTGTCTTTCGGCATTTTTCAGTTTGCTTATTACTAATGCCACGTCAAATATACGTATTTGTTTACAAACGTGATTACTAAGTACACGTAAATTTTACGTACAGTGTTCTAATCACGCCCGTAACAGAGTTAAATGACAAATAATATCGGCTTATCGACTTATTCTCATCATAAAGGAAGAGTAAGGGAAATCTCTGCTGGCGTGACCAACGGCTAGCTCCTATTCGTCGAATGAGACAATTGTTTTTAGGATTTTAATACGTAAATTTTAGGTGCGTTAGTATTCTAGGGTTAAAAGAGATTAGTCAAAAGTTGTTTGATCGAGAGCGAAAAAGATGGAAATTCGACGGAGTGAGATCAGTAGAATAAGGCGAATGTGGAAGGACCTCCCAACCGAGCCCTTGAATAATTGCGTTTGTAATGTTAGCATGAGGGTAGTATGAGTGTATCCATAAAGTGACTTCGTTATCCCTCCCCAGAGACGTAAATACGTATTTCGCCTTTCTACAGGCTCGTCGGTACGCCCCTGCTGGAGAAAGGATATTCTCAGACACATTCACAAAAAAGAACCACATCATCACATCACCGAAATTATCCAGACCGGGCGTAGAAGTAAATTACGAAAGTAAAAAGTAAATTAGAAGTAAATCTTTTTTTCCAGATATATCAACCGCTGAAGCCTCCAAGTCATATTAGATGAATATATGATTGCACATATGTGATTTATATAGTTACTCATTTCCAAAGTTGTCTTATTATGTGTTATAAACAAGCAATAGTTTCGCTTTTTTCAAAGTTTTACCAAGATTTATCGAAATTCTAATTTAATTGTGAGTGATGTTATTTTGTACATATAAAGGCAAGCACAACATAATAAGTGCTAATAAGCTCATCTAAATTTTAGACGAATAACAGTATTTCAAAATTCTGAAATAAATCTAATTAATGTCCCCAAAAGTAGATATACTGGAAGAGGAGACTTTACAAATTGACCTCAATTATTTCGTCGAAAGGGTGTAATAGAATTATTTCCCTTTATCTGTAATTCTCAATAGTTAAATGTAGCCACCGGTGATGCCCGCAATGTTCTCTCATAAATATGTTAGTCTGGTTATTCTAATCTTTAAAAATCCCCAATTTTCAAATTCAGTCAAGTCCAGCAAAATGGGTTAGAGGTAGGTTTTCTGGCAATAAGAAGGCTAGTTTTGTTGCGATTTAATTTTGGAAACAAAGAAAACAAAGAAAAATTAAAACAGGCTTGTTCCTCGAAGCCCATTTTTATTAATTTTGGGGACAGAATTATTCTGGATGTAGTAGCGAATGTCAGGAACGTAGACGGCAATTAGGTTTCCGAAATTTATTTAAAAAAACCAATCCTTCCAAAGTAATTTTACGAATAAACTTGAAATCAAAGATGTTGTGCTGACAAACCTTCTGGATTTTAGAATAGGAACATATAAATCTTCCGAAACTCTAGTTAAATCCCTTGCTGTTATCAATGATAATCCGTCAGTTAACTAAAATCGATATTTTTGATTGTAACAAAAGTTTGTAACAAAAATTAAATATTTAACGGAATCTCTTAGAAATGAAATTTTGATAATAATTGGATACCGATACAGATGTGGGAAGCATTTCGAGGTAGTTCCAAAAGAGGCGCTCCGAACAACCCACCGTTTCACAAACTATATTTAAAATTTAAGCTTAGTTTCGAAAACTTGGTCACGTAAAATCTTGCAGAGACAGCCTACTTTTGTTCCTGATGACACCAAAATAAACGTTCTGCTCAGTATTGCAGAAAATCCAACATCTACGTTACGTCAAGTAGCTTTGGAAAATGCCACCAGCCATACAATCCTATTAAAGTTTTTCAAAAAGGAGAAGGTTCATCCCTACAAACTTCAATACATTCAGCAGTTAACAGAAGATGATCAGGACCAACGTCTTCAATTCAGTGGGCAAATGATGAATTTGTTGGAAAGATATGAAGGTTATTTAGACAACATAATATTTTCTGACGAATCTACATTTTCTCTAAATGAAGAAGCGAACAGCCAGAATTGTAGACATTGGGCTGCAACAAATCCTTACTGAATGCGCGAAAATCACAACCAACGCCCAGAAAAAGTAAATGTATTGCTTACCCAATGATTTTTATTGACGATAATCTTACCAGATCAAAAATAGATCTTGTGAGGAACGAACTTGTTCCAGTTTCAGCAGTTTCATATCAAGATCCTGAAGATCCAGATATTCCTTTGAAAACATTATGGATTCAGCAGGATGGAGCACCAGGTCACTACTCCCTTTGTGTTCGACAGTATTTAAATAATTTTTTTCTAAATAGATGAATTGGAAGGAGAGGATTCACAGAATGGCCATCCAGATCGCCTAATTTAGCTTCGTTCGATTTTCGTTGTGATTATTTAAAGAGTAAAGTTTTTAAAACAAAACCTAGCAATTTACATGATTTTAAAGAGCGTATCCCAACGGAACTTATATTACACTTGAAACTTTGCATAATATCAAAGAAGAGTTTTATTTTCGATTTGGAGTTTGCCAACAAGTGAACGCATAACACTTTGAGCATTTGCTACGTTAGTAACGAATCTAAAGTTGTTTGTAATTCTATTATTTAATTAATTTCTGCCATTTTTTGTGATGTTTACATACAGAATATTCTTCGGTATGACAAAATGTGATTGTTTCAATAAATATTGCAGATAAAGATATCATATAGAATCATATAGAAATATTTCAGTACATTAAGAGAAAATAGCGTGACGTCATAGTTCAAAAATGGGTGAAGTCATGAACAAATAAAACAACTTACAGTAAGCACTATGAGAAATAGGAATTGCCTGTTTCAGCTTTTTCGACAAACGTCATTTGTTTTGATGTTAACTAAAATCCATAAATAGTTTCCACGCAGTAGGTAATTCAAGATGGTATAAAAATGTTAAAGGAAATTGCAGAGCAAAAATAGTAGATACGAGGCACACTTTTTAAATTTTTACAATCAACCACTAGATGGTGCTTTTGACATATGTAATTACTATATTCTTAAAGTTTGACATTTGTCAATGAGAAATCCTCGATAGCTTAGAAATTCAGTCAGTAGTTTGTTGACAGTGACAGTTTTAAGACAGTGAGTTTGTAAAATAATGGAGATTACTCGTGAAGGTTTTCGTTGTATGAATTTTTGCACAAGAATGCATTATATCGCTTCGGTGAACGTTTGGTAATGAAGCACCATCAGAGAAGACAGTTTAGAATTGGCTTGCAAAATATCGTCGCGGTCGTACCTCAGTGAGTGATGAATCACGTAAAGGTCGACCAAGAACTGTTGCTATTCCAAAAAACATAGATGCTTTGCGGAAAGTGATAGAACACGATCTACATGTGACTTACAGTGAGGTAGAGCTCTTGGCATATCGCAGACCGCGATTCATTCGATTTTACATGAACTACAAGAATTTATTTGTAAAGAAAATATGTTCAGGATGGATTCCACATAAATTGACCAAAGCACAGAAAGTAACTCGTGTCAATTGGTGTAAAGAGGTGCGCAAAAAATCGATGTAGGAACCGCAAAATCCGTATACAACATCGTCACAGGTGACGAAACATGGATATATGCGTATGAGCCGGACGCCAAGCAACAATCTATTGTATGGGTGTTCCAAGACGAACCGAACCCCACAAAAGTTGTTCGTGCAAGGAGCACTTCCACGAAAATGATCGCTTGTTTCTTCGGCTGTACGGGAGACATCGCAACAATTCCTTTAACTGTTAACGCTGAATGGTATACAGTAATTTGTTTGCCAAAAGTTATAGCCTAAATCAGGAAGAACAACCGAAAACTTCGCATTATTCTTCATCACGACAATGCCCATACAGCACGTCTAAAAGTTGACTATTTCAAGGAGAAAATTGTTGAAATAATGTCTCGTTGTCCATATTCACCTGAGTTGTCGCCGAATGATTTCTTTTTGTTCCCAACTATGAAACAGCGTCGACAGCGATTTTTAACATTTCAAGAAGCTGTCGAAGCCTTTGAAAACCATGTTTCCGAGATACAACCTTCAGATTGGAAAAAATGTTTGGAGAACTGGTTCGTAAGTATGCAAAAGTGCAGACCATAAAGGCGAATACTTTGTTCCCATTTGTTCCCAAAAATGTTGTTTTCTTCCCAGATTTTGTAAAAATATAAAAGGTCACCCTGTATAAAGTGTGTGTAAAATTGTAAAAGCCATGGGCGCCAATGCCTTAGTGTCTGTAACGATATAGAAATTCGTACTCGTATGGTTTGGGATAAAGAAATCATATTTTGTAATTGCTATCCGTTAATAATTCAGTTTTTATTGAAAATTTTTGTTTATTAGGCGAATTATAAGTAAACATTTAATGAAAAGATTTTGCACAAATTAAAAAACATTACACAGATTATGTCATTAAATAACACTAATCAGAAGTCTAAGATATTAATTACTATTGATGATTTTAATGGATTCTTCTCTACAAAGAGCAGGGTGGATATAAATTCAAAGCATTTTCTTATATGATAATATCTACGTCTCCACTTCGAACTGTATGTTTTCGCTACTATAGAATTAACGGAAGTGTTAGCTGGGTTTCGTTCCGGAGATAGTCCGAATTAATAATTCATGTCATACGCTATCATTAATCATGGAACTCGCCGCTGTTTCAATTCTTTTTTATTTTTCTGTTTGATTTAGACTTGGATGAAATCAGTTTTAAACATTCACCGCAAGTTAATTTAAAACTTTCAAGCTGTGCTAGGCGAATTAATCTTAAAAATTAAATTTATTTGCTTGTCACGTACTTAACTTAATTCATAAGAACTGCTTGTGTAATGAAACATTCTTTCCTAACGTGATAATTATATTATAATTATATTGTTGCGTCAACTTAATATGTAGTGATAACATTTAATGAGTATATTTTCCACACTTTGCTGCGTCAAATTTATGTGATGGCCAGTTTTGAATTATTTTATTTACTTTAAACAATATTTATGCTTTGCATGAGCTAACTCGCGCCAAAGTTAATATTTACACCTGTGCTTCGTTTGAGTATCCTGATAGGCTATCTTAACACTTTTAGCTAATCTGCGTGAGCTAGTTAAATGTTTCTGTTTTCTTTAATAAAGTTACACTACTTAAACCTGTCTTAAAATGAAGTAAATCTTTGTACCACCAATGTACATAATTTTTTTTTCGCATGATCACCATTACGTGCAACGAGTTTCTCCAAACGTTTCACCATTTCGTAATTCCGTTCTTAAAAAAAAATTCTTGTTTTCTGTTGATCCAATTGGAAACATTGACCTTCCAATACCTCTTTCGACATTGGAAGCAACAAAAAACCTCAAGGTACCAAATCAGAACTGTTCGGAGGATGCGAAACAACCGTGAATTTCAGGATTGTCACTGTCTTCATCGTTTCGTGCAAGAACAAATTCCCTCTTCGGCCTCACTCTATGGATAGGATTCTTTAATGATCATAAAGTATTGAAGCATCTTATTGAATTAATCGTTAAACTGTATGCATGACCCCTTTACATCTCGGAAAATGATGAATATGACATTCTGCGGTGATGAAACTTTTATAAATTTTCGTACATGTGGAAAATTAGAACAACGATATTCCATTGACAGCTACTTGCTTCCAGGGCCATAATGATGAACGCAAGATTCGTCCCCGCGGATGACGTTTATGAGAAAATCTTCTCCTTCACTTCGATGCTGGTTAAGAAGTTCTTGAAGAATGTTTTTCTTTGTTCTTTCAGAATATCCATTAATTGTGGTGTGACCCACCTGGCACAAATCTTTCTTTAATTCAACGTCTGAACAATATACTGGACTCTTTCTTGACCAATTCCTAATTTCCGAGCAATTTTTTTTTGCATAATCCGGTGGCTTTCTTAAATTATTGCATTCTTTTGTCTTTGACGCTTTGCATGCTTCACTCTCATCGATTTTCGTTAAACATCTTCATTTCGCCTCTATCACAGGAGTTTCCACTAGCGAACATTCATCACATCCATACAACCGTTGCGATAAACAGTTTTAAAATGCCTCTAAACTTTGATTGGTGCACAACATCGTTAAAAGTTCTATCACGAATCGTGGCTTGGTACGCATCTCTCAAATCAAACTCATAATAAAAGAGACTACTTACTTACTTACCTAACGACAGTACACATAAAAATTAAACTTCGCATGCTTGGACGAGACACTTGTAGCGTTTATTGGTTAAAACTTGTTTCTATCCCCAATAATTACACAATAGCTCCGTTGGAGACCTTATAAGTCAATACGCCCTCATATGTTTCAAACAGATCTTGTACGCTATTGGAGTTCTTTGGCTGATAATGGAGACAAGTTAATACAGTTTTCGTCTGTTACGACTCTGATCGCCCGATGGAAACCACTTTCTGTCTTACATTTGTCATTAGAATGGGATGGTTTGTGTGGCATTCGTGATATTGTCAGTAGTTAATGAACAGCACTCTTTTCTTGCATGTCGTCTTTTATAACTTGAATGTATGCAGTAAAGGAATCGTTGTTCTGAATTTTGTCTAACACGTGTCTGCATGTTTCCATTGTAACTTCCACAGAAATAAGTACTTGCATCGTGTTCTTTACACCAATTTAGAATAATATTTTTGATATTTTCAAAAATGTTCTTCTTAAGATTATTGTGTTTATTATTTCGATATAAATCAGTAATTAAAAGATATGCATAAAAAATTGATATACCTTAAATTTAAACACATTCCTTTCTCTTTTCAAATATCACAGTAATTGAAACTATTCATCACTAGTTTTGTATAGCGAAAACAAAAAGTGAAAGATACATATGAATATGTATCTTGAATGGTCTAATGTTCGCTTAATAATTAGAAAATGATTTTACTTTATCCGAGTCCGGCTCTGTCGCGGTTAATATATGGGTGGCAATACGGAAATAACGAAATCGAGTTTTATATTATGTATGGACATAGTCTTCGCTTTTGTTAGGTGCGTTCGTAATGGCATCTTACACGAACATCGAATATATTTAGATTATTTTGATTTATGACGAAGCAAGACAAAATAGATTTGCGACAAAAAATTTGTACGCAGAACGTTTCCCAAATCGACGTCTTCCTTCGACTAAGACAATTGCCACAGCCGAGGATAGACGATACAGGATCAGTAATTCCACTTTTCGAAAGTCTGTGACCCTCAAAGATTACGTAAAGTGAAACAAGCAGAAGAAAATATTTTACATATTGTGAAGTACGTGAAGTAAATGTGTCCCAAGCAACGGTGCATAAAATTTTTATTCACTTCATCCGTATCATATACAACGCGTGCAAAGGATAACGAAACCAGATTTTCCCCCACCGAGTTACCTTCTCTGAGTGGTTTCAATACAGAACACTTCATCGCATAGATGCTGCATGAGTAATTCTCTTTACCAACGAATCTACGTTTACCAAACATGGCATTTTGAACTACATTCGCAAATGCCAAATTTTGCTGGCGTACATAATTTTCGTCGGAGAATTAATGGGCACTTCATTTGAGCTCATGGTGGGCACTTCGAACACATTTTGTAAATTATTTGATGATATTAATATTTGTCAGTATCACCACAAATTTAAAAAAAATCGTACAAAATTGCATACGAATAATTAAAAACCAGGTATTTGGAATTAAATTACAAAACTACAAAGGAGTTCAAACTACAAAGGAGTCTCAAAAAAAGGTATAAAATATCTTATCACAATTAATAATACTATCCTAAATACGTACTTCGACAACTAAGTTGTCATCAGTAGGTAAAGCCACTAATAAAAGTGTTGAACACGGTACACCGTAAAGCTAACACAACGAATTGCACACAACTTTAGACAGCGTCCACGTATACACTGGATTTAAAACAAATACACAAACTAAAATTACGTCAACTTACCCCTCTTCAGAAACTGCACACATGTGTTTATTCTCACGCCCTCAACTGTTTCTACCTCTTTTCTAAGAATGAAAAAAGACAACTATATGGAATAGGACCGTTGCCCGAGTTAAAAATATTAATTTTGTTTTTAACGATATGAATGCTTTCGTATACATCGAGCTCTCTAGAGTTATTTATATTTTGGACAAGTTTTAACGCTTTTACTGTGGTGTCATGATCCGTATTCAGTATATGGTTTCCATATCTAGATTTTTATAGGGAATACCAAACATAAAGTAAATTTGAATTTGAAATCTGGTATATACGAATTAATTGCGTCGATTATATGAAATTTAATATGAACACATATGAAATTTAATAGACTAGAAAAATCTAGCGTCGTAAACCATGTGTTGGATACGGATCATAATATTTGATGTAATTTTAGTTTGTGTGTTCGTTTCAAATTCGTTTTTTGGAGTATTTACCTAACCATAGTCTTCAAAGAAAGACTTTTTACGAAGGAGTATTGATGTCCGCAGAAAAAAAAAGGACATTGCCATAAAAAGACCATATGAGCGGCTGACTATATTGTGGTAAAAAAACAGCAACGTGAGTAGCACTTATTGTTAGTTGTTATCGTCTAACAATAAGTCTAGGAATTTTTTAGGTCTTTTTTACAGGTCAATGAACTTGAATCAGCTGATATGAAGCGACTTTAACTACATTTTGCTTCTAAAATTTGGAAAGTTTTAATGAATTACAAATAAATTTCTTTTTTCTATTTTGCGTTCGAAATGAACTCATTATGAAACCAAAAACAGTATCGAAATGAGCTCTATTTCGATACACTTTTTTTCATTTTTCAATGTTGGCGTTGTTCGAATACAGAAATAAATATCATTGGTGTCATATGATTTTAAGAATTTATGTACATTTGACAGATATGATATATATTCGTATTTTACACAAACAACGTATGTTGTATACAATTGACAACAACATATATATGTTTCTATGTCACTCATGTTTATATTTTTAAATGAAATATCAAGTAATGTTAACGAAAATTAATAAATAATATGAAATATAATATACTTCGCGGATAGCAAGATTTAAATTTGAAAATGTCAAGTATCAATGTCAAGTATCATGCTTTATATAAAAATTAAACTCTGAACTTTCAAATTAAATAATTCAAATTTAAGCAATTTATTAATGTAAAAAACGCAAAATAGAAAAAATAGTATAAAAAACTCTTTTCATAAGGCCTTTTGCCGCACTTGCTCTTTAGAAAACTCGCCGCAAGCGGCTCGTTTTCTAAACTGATCTCGTGCGGCAAAATGGTGCCTTATGAAACTCGTTTTTTAATATACTATTTTAATATTTAGTTAGACATTTATATGTATTCGTCAGTTTCGCATAGCTTAGGCGCTATTCAGCGGTAATCCTGTACATGTATGTACATACTATATTTTATATATTCAAGAATCTATTATTAGTAAATATCCCTACTATTGTGCTTTTATATCTATTGATACATAATACAAGAAAAATAAGAGAAATATTTCGTCTTCTTCTATAAATGTTCAAATAATACGACTGATAAAATCTTTTCAGAGAAATTGAAACTCTAAATCAATTTGGAAGTTCCGACTTCATAACTTGGAAATATATACGTTCTGTATTCATTTCCATATTTGACTCATAAGCAAGCAGTTTCCGTGAATTTGGCAGCAGGCTTTCTAAAGCATGTGTGACTGTTGTGAGTGACATTCGCACGTCTCAAATCCAGGACATTATTGAAAACACAAATCGCTTCGCTGACGTTTATCTCTTGTGTGTATAAAAGCTTCCGAAAAAAAAGCGGATAGAAAATTCTTTTTTCGTTTTTGTGTACTCCACCGAAATCAAAGAAATAAAGAATTGCTGTATTATTTTTTAAACGTGAGTTACGGAACAGCAGAAAAGTATAAAATGTAGGTCACCGATATTCATTCATTACAGTCATGAAAAGGACAATGTAAACCCAACAAATTCAACGAATTTAATTTTCATTACTTTGATTAAGTCGCATTAAATTTTTTAATAACCGAAATGTTATTCACCTAAATACTAATATAAGAAGCTCTTGAAGTATGAAAATTACCAGGAAATAATTTACAAATATACCATACATCATAAAGAATTTGTAACAGAACTATTAAAGCATTGATGATTAATAGGGTTTCTTTTAAATTGATAGCATTTCTGACTTATGCAAATATATAATTTTTTTGGAAAGCTTTTAGACGCTCACGCTGAACTTAAAAGTAAATACAGAAAGAAAATACAAAACGTTATTGCTCCGAATTGGTGGAAACTGTGATTTAAAACCAGAAATAGTCAGAAACAAGAAAAATCTCTAACAGCAATATAAATTAATAATCTCTAAATACGCATTTCGGCAGCTAAGTTACCATCTTCAGTAGAACAATATTGAAAAAGAAATAGTATTAAACGTAGTGCCTTTGGTTAAGGTATATCGCGTGTAAATCATTAAATTCATTAAAATCACTTTTATCACCTTATCTATGCAAAATAAATCATTGCAATAGTGTTTATTTGATTTGGTTTTATGACTTTGTCACGCATTGAGTTCAAATTAATTTTTTTTCTAAATTCGTGAGCTTTAAGTACTTTACATCTTCTCATATCTTTTAAAAATTGGTAAGTTTAAAAGTACAGTTCTTTCTTTTACTGGGATAATAATTTCCACCACATTTATAACGACTCAGAAATTACCATTGGGATTTATTTTTCTCTTTTGAATACATCGAACTATAATAACTAATATCTATATCTAGTGGCAGTTATTGGTATTACGGAAACGTGTGAAATTAGAATAGGTGGGAAAAATAACGGGTGTTCAGAAACATTCGAAGTCAAAGTAGTCCTTGAAAATATGAAGTTATATCTGAGATAGATTAATACATTTACTTAAAACAATTTTATAGGTTATCAAATTAGTATCTTCGATATTAGATTCTGACAATTTTTGACAGACAACAGTTGACATTTAATAATTATTACATATCAGATACTTAAGTAAAGATATACGTTGTTCAGAGCCCACTTGACTTCGAATGTTTCTGAACACCCGTTATATTCCAGTGTTCCCTTATTTGCATTGAATGTTAATTTTAGTAGTTAGATTGATGCTTATCTAGAGATATTGCTATAATTAATTAGACTTAAAGGTAAGCTAGTTACTGAAACTATTATACAGGGTAACTACAAAAGAATCGCCGGCTTCGAGAAAGCTGTATTTCAGAAAGTATTATAGATAGAATAGTAAATGACATATATGCAGAGAAAATAATCAAGTTTGTGAGCATATAATTACAAGTGTTCAATGTGGGCTCCTCGAGTTACACGACAAACGTAAAAACGATAGTCCAGTTCTGTCCATATACGCTGCAAGGTGTATCGGTCGAATATGTTACGTAAACCCTGTCTTTAATATACCCCCAAAGGAAATAATAGTACGGGGTAAGATCGGGAGAATTGGGAGGTCCGCGTACAATGCTACATCTGTTTCAGCACAACGGCCTATCCAACGTTGAAGTAGAAGTAGAAGTTTAGATACCCACGCACTTCCTTATGCCAATGGGGCGGAGCACCATCTTGTTGGAATATAAATTTGTTTGAATCATCTGTCAGTTCCGCAAATAACAATTGCAACATATCGAGGTAGGATATACCGGTCAGAGCTTTTTCACGGAAGAAAAACGGTCCGTACACTTTTGTGTTGGATACAGCACAGAAGATATTTAAATTTTGGAGAATCCCTTTCATGTTGCACAATGACAGGAGCTGGTTCCGTACCTCATATCAGAATATTATGAAGGTTCACCTTGCCAATTAAATGAAATATCGCTTCGTCGCTAAACACGAGACGGTTAGCAAATTCGTCGTCCTCTATTGCTGTCTGCATGTCACAACAAAACTCGCTTCGCTTGACATAATTATCTGGACGTAAACTTTGCGCCACGTGTATACGGTATGACTTGAATCGCAAACGCTTCCACAAAATTTTCCAAACAGTTTAGTGCAGAATACCAAGTGCACGGCCTGCGCCACTGGTAGATTGTTGTGGCGAACACAGCACAAATACATGTCAAAATTACACAATGAAACTAAATTTGCATTTTGGGGTTAGGTCTAACCGCATCCACCGTTGCTTCAGGCACTCGTAGGCGTCCAGAGCTTCTACGTTTAGTAAGTTAATCTGTTGTCTGAAATCCTCGATACCATCGTAGAATGCTCTGATGACCTGGAGGATCACTTTGGTATTGCCGTCGAAATGTAAGTTGCACCGTAACAACTTAGAAATGTCGCGTGTACTCTAACACGTAAAACGCTTTTTGTTGCATCGTCGCCATTTTGCATACTGCGTGCTGGTTTCGGTGTGCGCATGTCAATCGATATACGTAGGCGCACGTTCTTGTCGCAGGCTATAGACATGTCATTTACTATTCTATCTATAATACTTTTTGAAAGATAGCTTTCTCAAATCCGATTATTCTTTTGTAGTAGCCCGGTATAATTTTGATTAGTTCATTATGTAACTGCCATTCGTATCTTTTCTATCAAATACATGTCAAGTTTACACAATGAAACTAAATTTGCATTTTGGGGTTAGGTTCAATAGCGCGATAAATTTGCCCCTTTTCAATTTACATTATTTTTACTATTTCTGCATTCAAATTGGCTTAGTAAGTATACTTTCAAAAATTCGCGCTAAACTTTTTGCTAAAATTCTCTTGGTTCAGCTAAAAATTTAAAAATTGTTAACAACAGGCAAGAATTTGTGAGCGTAGCAAAATAATGGAGAACTTCTAGAAATTATGTCTTACTATTGTATCAAACAAAAATCCATGAAGATATTTTTATACTTATTCGATTATTGTTTAAGAAACAGATATATTCTATATAAACCAGAAACTAAAAAAATGATACTAAATCTGTATCTAACTTTCAATTCCCATCTATGATTATAAATGAAATGATTGGTACCTACTGTAGCAGAAACAGAACAGGATATGCCACCGTTAGAAGAGTAGGGAGAAAGAAGAACTGTCCCAATGGAAGTGAAACCTTACAGGAACACTATTAGATTGACAAATGTGGGAGACCATATGCCTCAAAAAATACCTATGTAGTGTCGCTGTCGACATTGCAGTACCAAAGAAAAAGAGAAACGTGGCAATATGATTTGCACTAAAAGTCAAGTTGTTTTGTGTAAAAACTGCTTTTTAACTTTCCATAAGTCGGATTAATCAATAAATTAAAATTGTGAAAATATCTATAATATAAATATTATAATTAACTTTGAAATAAATAGGAATTTTGTGCAACTTGTACTCTTTGAATAATCAAAGGGATATATATTTCCCACCCTGTAAAAAAATTTCCAATGCCCGAAAACAAAATTTGTTTGAAAAAACTTTTTAAAGATAACTCCAACTGGCAGTGGGGGTGGGTAATTAGGAATTTTCTAGTAGCCCCAGTCATTTTTCACTTAAAGGGTTAACATTTATCACCTAGTATGTAGAACCCTCTTGCCTGATTTGGTAAATGACCCCGCAAAATGCATGTAAGTCACGAAGAAATTGTCCAACCCATTTCGCTCATTAACGATGGTAGGAGTCAAAGATACGTTAATAGGATGTTAGGGCTCGGAGAATCGACAATTTTGAAATTAATGCGCAGGTATAGAGAAACTGTGGGATATAACAGGAGACCAGGACGAGGTAGCAAGCGATCAACTACGGCCATAGGCGGTCGCTTTTTATGACTTACAGCCTTGCGAATAAGACATTGCACTGCAAGACAGATAAAAAACGACTTCGATATGTAAATGTTACGTCTCAGATGGAAAGGAACCGACTTAAAGAACAACTCCTACCAGTATATAGAGGAGATCGCGCTTCAATCAGTGCAACTTCAGGAAAACAACAAATTTCGGAGGTGGTTCGATTATGATATGGAGAGGTGTATCTTCCGAGGCTAAGACGGAGTTTGGGGTTATTCAGAATGGCGCTACGACCGCAGATAAGTACAGGATTATCTTAGAGCCACTTGTTGTTCTATTTGCACTTAATTTCCGTTTAATTCGCCCCCACATCGCCAACATTGTACAAAATTGCCTAAATGAGGTTGAAATACGTGTTTTGGAGTGGCCAGCTAGAAGCCCTAACATGAATCCAATAGAGCATGTCTGGGGCCACATTGGATGGGCACCACGAACAAGACAAGTTCCACCAAAAATGCTAGAAAAGCCAGAAGCAGCGGTCGATCGATAGACTCTAGTTAATTAGTCTTTTTTTATGAATTTTTACGATAAAGATCAAACCCACTTTATGTACGTATACGTTTATTTATAATGATAATTAAGAGATACATCAAATTATAAATGATAATCTATGCAACATTCCAAATGAAACAATAAATTATTAAATATTTCTCTGTATTATCAGCTGTTAGAAATTATCCGCTGACTAAAATATATTCATAAACAGAAAATACGTTTCCGACCTCATTATAGGAACGAATTTAAATTCGCTGATGAAATATGTTCCCAAATCAAATTAAATTGGAAAGTTACCATTTAAAACCATATAAACATAATTTACTTTTTTAAAGTTTACATTTTTTTAAACAATTATAAAATTATTAACTTATTTTGATCTTTATCTAACCCCTTTAGTTTATAAAATTTAATATTTTGTTCTAATCAGATTAAAAACAGATCCATACAATGGGAGTTATTTAATTTTTAAATATGTAATCGCAGCTGTAGTACAAACAAAATTGCTTTGAATAAATACCAATTGATTTTTCAATAATGGATCGCTAAAAAGGTTCTCACGTTTTTCAATCGCTAATGTACCGTCGCAACTAAAATCGGAAACTACCTCTTTTATTCCATTATAATTTGTTGAAATAAAATCTACAGCTTTTTGCCCGGTACCCCATGTGGCCCCAGGGTCAGAGAAATTAGTGTCATTATTTTTCTGTATACATTAACAAGTAAGAGAGTTTTACTAAATACTTTTTTAATGATTGTTACTAATGAGAAAGCCCTTATCCGATAATTTCGGGTACGCCATTTAAACCACAAAATAAACAATAATAGTGAATTGATTTTACATAAAACAAGTTTAGATTTTGAGCTGTTTTTACGATATTATTATATGTAGGGCAGCATCAGTCACAATTAATAATACGTTTCCTGTTGTCATTCTCTATTGGCAAATAAAAACTGTTTAAGCACTCCATGATAAACTGATTTACTGTCAATTTCTTTTACAGTGATTAAATAACCATTGCCTTGATCGTCTTCATCCAAGCTACCCATAACAAAATTTGCAATATACCATCCTTTGATATCGGTGTCTTCGACAAATTAAATCCGAATTGGTTTACAACCAATTCGCTTCTTTTTAGTCATCGTTACAGATACATAATTTTACACAAAAAGTTTCTATTGAAAAAGTAGAAATTTTAAAATCTCGAGAATAAGTGTTAAAATACTTTTGGAAGAAAGGGTTCTGAGGAATGTTTAGACGCGCAAAGAGGACTCAATCCGTTGAGAAATTCTCCTGAGGGGAATTTTTCATTACTTTCATTCTTGTAAGCAAATAATCCGCAAAAAATATTGAAAATTAGCATATAATATATGTGTTGTTATAAAATCTATATTTAGGAAAAGGAATACCCAAAGTTTATTTTATTTTAAATGAACTGTTTTAATATGAATTGTAATAAATGTATGTTTATATGTCAAATATATATGACAGAAAGAGAAAATAATGACGTGAGGTTGTCGATGTAAAGGAATGGGAAAACAATATTTTAATGAGATTTTCTTAAAAATAAACAAGTAGCTGGGTATTTGGAATAAAACAAAATCATTATTGGCAGCAACCTGAAAAAAGATTGAGAAGTTGAAAAATTTGGTAAAGAATTATTCATTCCTTAATAACGTATAACGTATTTAATGTGGAAAATTGTAAATATTGATATAAAGAAAAATGTAAATATACTGTCACAAAAAATTTATAAATTAAAAATAAAAAGATTTGGTAAATAAATATAATTTCAAGTGAATGAATAAGCAAAAATTATAGAGTCGAAGAGGACAATTGTAGTGAAATAAGATAAGGATAAAAGTTGCAAAAGTTTAACAAGAATCGAATTAGAGATAAAGAATTATTTAAGAAGAAAGAATAGTATTATAAAGATACAATTGAAGAAGCAAACTCGTATATAATATTAGAAGGAAAAGAAAGATTTAATGATAGAAAAGGCGACATAACATTTTGACAGGAAGGTGACAAAGGTTCGAGGACAAGAACTTTGATTAATTTTTATACAGGTCTTTAAAAAATTATGTTATATGAAATTATCTTTTAATTTAAAACAGTTAATTTTAATCAATTAATAAAGATAGAAATTAGTAAATTTAAAAGCCGAGAGATTAACAGGTTCCTTGACAGTATAGTGTGAAACAAACGAAATTAATGGTGATTGTAAAAGATTAAATTCTCGTAAGGAGGTCAGCAGGCTTGGGTTCCCGCCTTCTGATGGTAGTGTCATTAGGGTAGTTGCCAGAGAATTGGGATGATTACTTAGTCTTTCAGCATATCTTGCCGGGGAAGCTTTGACTTCGTCCTTCACTGTTTTTATTTTCAGATTTTGGACAATGATGTTAATTCGGTTATACTAAGGGGACTTGATAGTCATAACAAAGAGTACTTTGGGTTGAAATCGTTCTATTTTCTCAGTGTTAGAGATGGGAGGAGTCCTGAATTCCTCTATTCCATAACTCCAAACGTTTTCTAACGATACTTTATAGACAAGGACATTGATTTCCAGAGACAGGTTAGATTTTTGACCAATAATGCAGTACTATGGTTGAGGCTTAGCTCCTTCCTGTTCCGTAATATCTGCTTTCTTCACGTCAATCTCCTGTCAGGGTACATTCCTTACATTCCTAGATTTTTTGCTTTTTTTATGGAAGTAACATGTCTAAAAATACTGCGGAGCAGTACAATTTGTCGTAGAGGCTTTGGGAAACTTTTTTGATGCAGAACTTATTTGCTTTTATAGTTAGATGTTGTGGCCTAAATCCAAATTAGTGTTGAGGGACAATCCGGAGTTCTTCTAGTGTAAGTACCTATCTATTTCTGTAACAGAAACTTTTAAATAATATTTATGAAATAGCTAGTACTGTAAGACTTTAGCCCTTCTGACGTTATATAAAGTAACTATATTTAAACTGAGTTCATAATTTCCGAAGAGGTCAAAGCTTAGTATAAAAGTGCCTTTTTTTTAGTTGAATTTGTGAATTTAATTTACTCGAATTTACCTGGTGTTAATACACTGGTGTCAGAATTAGTCCCTCTCTTTGCCTCCGTATAGGTCGGATGGGGTTAACTTGAAATCTTGAATAGGAGCCAGTACATTTTATTACAGATTACAATTCTACTGGAAAAGTTACGTAGGGTTTGTCTGAAACAATTTTTTAATTTATGATAGATGCCGCTGTAATCGATCAAATTCTTTTTTCTTTAACTTTTTGCACTAAGAACCTATGTATAGGATTCTGCAATACGTGTGCAATAAAAAATACTTTTTCTTTGTAAATATTCAAAATTAGTCTTTTACTCATTTTACAAATTTTGAATAACCGGAAGAATGTCTTCTAACGTAACCCGTCTACGTAGTGCCACCTTGCGTTACTTGATTAACCTGAGTCACCTCGTCTCGCACATATCAGAATGCTTCATTTATGTAAGTTTCTTCGCCTATAACTTATGATAGTGCTAGATTTTACTTCGCTTCATCATCTTTCAATTAAACTAAGTGCTCAAAATGATGACCTTCGACTTCAATACGCTTTTTGGTCCGCACTTCAAATGAGTGTAAACAACTGAGCAGTGTATCTTCTTCTATTTCGGCACAAGCATTTCGATTCACTCAATCATATTTTCACTTGTTATTGGTACTTGTTTGTATACTTTGCATAAAAAGAAATCTGGCGACGTTAAGATCTGATGATCAAGCAGGTAAATTTTCTGAAGTAACCCTATCGGTCCATAGACCATTGAAATTACGATCAAGTACTTCACGTGCTACCAGCGAATAGAGTGTTGGACAACCATAATGTTTAAACCACATATTCTGTCACACTTCTAAGCTAACGTCTTAAAGTAGCGTTAGCAGTTCATTTTTCAAAATGTCTCGGTACATTTCACCATAACGTGGGCGCCGATGATTTTGTTCCCAATTATTTCACACCACACGTTGAAAATCAAGGGGTACTGATGTTCAACTTGGCGAAGCCAGTGTGCATTTTAAACACGCCAGTAATGTGTATTGCGTCGATTAACCGTTCTGTGGCTTGTGAAAGACGGCTCGTCGGAGAACAACACGTAACCAAAAAATGGGGGTTTTATTGTAATGGTTCACATGCCCACTGGCCAAAAGTTACTCGATTTTTGAAATTCACGCCATGAAGATCTTGATGTAAAAACACATGATATGGATGATATTCATGACGCCTTAAAATTTTCCAAGCACTGGTGTGGGACAATCCAGTATCCTGAGCTATTTCTTTTGTGCTAACATGAGGATTAGCAGCCACTGCAGTTTACACGTTCAGTGCGCATGACTGCGTTCGGAGTCGGCGCGTTCTATGTAGTAGTGCGCTCGATTTTTTTTACCTGATATAAAGTTCGGTTGATAACACGCCGCTCCCACGTCAGCCTGTGCCCCCAATTACCGCCGACAACATTCCAGACTGGAGGGATGAACCCGCAGGCACAAACATTTTTCCTTTTTTGAAAAGAAATGAACTGTTAGTGCCAATTGCTGACAATATGGAACCAAATAATTACTTTCGCATGATATTTGATGATGTGATACTTAACATGTTAGTCAATGAAACTAATCAATATGCTCAAGAGGTATTTTGTGGACCGGGAATATCAGAGAAATCGAGAATAACGAGATGGAAACCAGTTACATATGAGGAGATGCTAACATTTATAGCTTTAGTATTTCATACAGGCACAATAAAATTAAATCGTCTACAAGACTATTGGAAAAAGCACTCGTTATTTAATTTGACATGTTTTTCTAGGCACATGAGCCGAGACCGATTCTTGGTAATTATGCGATGTTTGCATTTTGCAAAGAATCCAAAGTCTGAAGAAGATGTAAATGGTCGCTTATACAAAGTACGACCTCTTATAGATTTTTTTCAATGAAAAAATTTCATCTATTTATTGTCCCGATAAAGAGTTGTCACTTGACGGATCCATGGTATTGTGGCGCGAGCGATTATTTTTCCACCAGCACCTAAAAAACAAGCGCCACAAATACGGTGTGAAATTATATATGCTGACCGAACCTAGTGGTGATGACTGGATGACTCTGGGCGAAAAGATCACACCACAAAAGTAGTGTTAAAATTATTAGACGGTCGTTTAGATCTAGGCCATTCCATTTACATGGATAATTATTATAATTCCTTTGAATTGGCAAAACAGCTTAGTAATCGAAGTACTTATTGCACTGGTACTATCAACGTCAAGAGAAAGCACATTCCTAAAGACGTTCTAACAAAGAAACTAAAAAAGGGAGGAACGATAGCCAGATATGCAGACAATAAATGGTTGCAAAATGGAGTGACAAACGAGATGTTCTCTGCATTTCTAATGAATTTGATAATGCAATGATAGAGTATACCGATAAACGACATGGCACTAGAACAAAACCTACTGCGATTTTGCACTACAATCAGCACATGGGCGGTGTTTATCGACAAGATCAGCTAAATTCCTACTATCCTTGCGAGAGAAAAACATTGCGATGGAATAAAACAATTGGTCTACATTTTATTCAGTTGATGTTGCTGAACTCCTACTTTTTATACACAAAATATTCAGCACAAAATATATCTTTGTACGATTTTAGAATGTCGCTTTTGAGTAGGATGTTACACATAGATGAAACTCCTGTGCCTAAAACGACTACAACAAAAACAAAGCATACCTTGACAAAAATTACGTCAAAAGCTAAAGACGGTCGCATAAACCGTAAGAGATGTAACGTGAGCTCCACAAATAACGTGAGAACGCAGGTAACCTACCATTGCGAACAATGCCCAGGACAACCTGGATTTTGCGTTGGTGAATGTTTTGCAAATGTTCATCCCTAGAATGTACGTTGGTTTGGAAATTTTAGTTTCTATTTTTTTTTTAAGTTTCAGTGTTTATAATTATAAACTTTAACAAACTTGGCTTAATGTATTTTGGTCCCTCATCTTGTGTTTTCAATATTATGGCATATTTTGTTCGGCTCCGTTAGGCGCCGGTCAGCACTGCGGATGAAATATTTAGCTAGGTGCGCGTGACTCTCATCGGAGTCACGGACCAAAAAGACGTAAACAGCCTGTATATGCACTTTTGTAATTTTTTTAATAAACAATATCAAATTAACACTAGACGCATTGATAGTTTCAAAAAAAAAATTCAGCTCCCGGGATATTCTAGCCTTCAAAAGGCACAGCGAATGTGTTAATAGAGCGACTTCATTATTTTCTCCGCTGACTGTTGCTCGACGGGTTCTTTCTTTCGGTTGAACACTTCCATCAGTAGTGAATTGTTTAATAGTATGGTAAAATGAAGCACGTGATCTTATCCGGATAACGCTGATCGACAGCATTAACAAGATTTCTGTCAGCTTCTCCATACACCGGAACCACTGCAATTTTCTCTTGTACAGTTAAATACTCCATTCTCTCGTGGGTACTATTAACAGCGTAACAGTAATAGTTCTCTTGCTTTTCGAAATATTATTCGAACTGAGTAAAATAAGTTGTTTCTTAAAGTTATTTCTCTCTTTTGTACGTTTATTTTGCGTTTTTGGAATTACAAAAATAGGAATGAAAGAAATAACACAAACATTTACCCTTGAATACTAACGCACGTAACATTTACGTATTAAAATCCTAAAAACAATTGTCTCATTCGACGAATAGGAGCTAGCCGTTGGTCACGCCAGCAGTGCTTTCCCCTACTCTTCCTTTATGATGAGAATAAGCCGACTGTACGTAACACTGTACGTAAAATTTACGTGTACTTAGTAATCACGTTTGTAAACAAATACGTATATTTGACGTGGCATTAGTAATAAGCAAACTGAAAAATGCCGAAAAACAGTAAATTTGATCGTAATCGCCCTCTCACTGACAAAGAATTACAAGATATTGTTGAGGCCAGTGATTTTAGTGACTTAAGTGACAATGAAGAAGATAAAGTGGAGCAAGATCTATTCGACAGTGACGACAGTGTTGCCGATAGTGACTATGTTCCCGATGAACTTGACGACGAGCTCTATCAAGCCGAACTAGCAAGTGTTTGGAAACCTAAACAAAAAAGAATTTTAACTGACCCAGACGAACAATCTGATCATAACAAAAAATGTAAGCGTTCACAGCCATCAACATCTAAAGAACTTATACCTGAAGAGAAAACATTACCGTAAGTTCAAATAATCCTATATATTTAGGTAAAAATGGTCATGTTTGGAAAAGTGCTCCTGTGAATAACGCAAGCGGTAATACTCCAGCTAAAAATATACTATATATTCGACCAGGGCCAACAGATCGAGCTAAAAGTATTATAGAACCAACGGATATTTTGAATTTATTTTTCCCCAAGAAATTTTAGACGAAATATTACTACGAACCAGTGAGAAAATTACTAGACTGCGAGAGAAATACAAGGTTAAAACTGCAACAGTTTCAGACACAACAATGACCGAATTGAGAGCTCTACTGGGATTATTGCTTCTCTCTGCGAGTCTGAAGAGTAATCATCTTTCATCTAAACTTTTGTTCGATACAACTTATTCTAGTGAAAGGTACAGAGCAACTATGAGCAGAGAAAGATATAACTTTCTAATAAATTCATTAAGATTTGACAATGCAACAACCAGAGAGGAACGCAGAGAAGGGCACAATTTCGCTCCAATTTCTAGCATCTGGGATATTTTTATTAACAACTGTACCATCAATTATAGACCCAGTGCATATCTTACCATCGATGAACATCTAGTAGGATTTCGGGGTAAGTGCCCCTTTCGTATATATATGCCTAACAAACCCAACAAATATGGTATTAAAATTGTGATGCTCTGTGACGTTGCTACTATCTTGGCAAATCTACAAAGACGGATGGAACACCATTAGCCTATTATTTTGCGACAAGTTTGACAACACCGCTACATGGTAGTAACCGCAATGTCACAATCGATAACTGGTTTACCAGCATTCCTTTGTCCATCAAACTACTCGAAAATCCGTACAATTTAACAATAATAGGGACCCTCCGCAAAAATAAATCGGAAATTCCTTTGGAGTTATTAGACGACAAATCTCGGAATGTTGGCACTTCTGTATTTGCATTTGATGATAAAATGACTCTAGTGTCTTATAAACCTAAACAAAACAAAATAGTTCTTTTACTTTCGACGATGCATTCCACAGGATCGATAAATCAAGAAACAAAAACACCGGAAATAATTCACTCTTATAAAGCTACAAAAGGAGCTGTTGATTCATTCGATCAGATGGCTCTGAATATGTGCGTGAATAGAAAGACTAAGAGCTGGCATCTTTGTTTTTTCTACAATATGCTAAACATTGCATCAGTGAATTCCTATGTGATATATCACCATAACGTAATAAAAAAGGGGAATGAAACCATTATCAAGGCTACAGTTTGTCCTTAAACTTCAAGAACAGCTAACCAGACCATGGCAACAAGAAAGACTGCAAAATTGTCCTTCCTTGTCGAGACAATTGAAGCATTCCATATCTAAAGTTTTACAATTACCAGATCAACCTATGGCACAAAATCAAGAAGAGTTTCAAAGAAAAGGGAAAAGAACTTACTGCAGTTTATGCCCTTCTGTGAAGAAGAGAATGACGACCACAACATGTTTTGTATGCCATCGTGCCTTGTGTGGTGAACATCAAATAAAAATATGCATGAGTTGTAGCGAACTAAAGAAGTGAATTAATCTTCCTCTGTGTATATGTAATAGTTCTCATATTCTTTACATATTTACGTTAGTTTAATAAAAAGTTTATTTGTTCTATACTCATTTACCTTTTTTCCCGTAAGCTCTAACATACTAGTTAGAAACGAAAACACATAAAAATTAATTAAAAAATTGATTAGACTGTAAAATATATCTTTTAATAAGAGCTAATTCATGAAAACGTAACGCACATACATGAAAAGTGATAATACGTAAACTTGACGTGTCGTTAGTAATAACGCACAAACAATATACCGTTAGTATTCTAGGGTTAAATACATACATTGTACATACAAAAACATTTTCATAAACATTATTTTCGGCATTAGAAATGGTATTAAAAGGAAAATTTTTTTTATTTAAAAGCACTCCGATAAGTCACGAGCGCAGGAAATCGCGTTGACCAAGTACGTGAAGAGGGACGCCCGTTCCTAAGTTATGATAATAGTACTTTCTTGATAAGTTATTTTTCGTGGTATTCTTTTTAGTTAAAACGAAATACAGAATCGTATGCATAGGTTCTCGGTGCGAGAAATTGAAAAAAATTATATTTCATCGATTACAGCGGCATTTATCATAAATTAAAAAAAAATATTTCAGACAAATCCTACGTACTTTTTCCAGAAAAATTCGAATCTGTAATAAAGTATACAAGTTCCTATTTAAAATTTCAAAGATACCCCCACCTCACCTACATGAATGGAGAGAGAGGGACTAATTCTTTTTTAATGAACTGCTTATTTTTCGAGATATTTGAAAGTTTCAAGTTAAAAAATACGTCCAGTGTAACAATCCGGTCTCGTAAATACAGCTACATGCGCTGGAGTAATCGGTGTAACTCGCAGTGTTTGCTTGAAAAGCACGTCATATGTCGTAGATGTATGTTCAAACGTACCATAACTAACTCCATAAGTCAACTTTAACTCGTCTGAGAAAGTAACTATATTTAAACCACGTTCATTATTTCCGAAGCGGCCAAAGCTTAGATATATAAGTGCCTTTTCTTAGTTGAATTTGTGAATTTGATTTACTCGAATACTTCCTACATACACTGCTCTGACTTTGCAAAAGCTCCATTAAATCTAAAAGACATGGATTGTATGTGCATAGTATAATATAAAGCATAAAACTGCAGTAAGATAGATAAGCACACCATAAATATATGGATACGTGCATACAGACATATGATGAATATTCTGATTTATATGTAACGACTATTTAGGAAATTGCATATACTTAAATACGTTGTAGAAGACACTTTTGCCTTCACTAAAATGTACGGCAAATTTTGATAATTTTTTAATTATTCAACAACGCTTTACACTAAATATTGTTCCTACCGTATTTCATTATTTATATTCCCTTCAATTAAGTATACGATATCATTTATACTTTAAAAAATAAAGTTTATGTGTTACTTCCATTAAAATTTTTTGTATAATTTAATTGCCCCACAGTAATCTAAAAATATAATATTTAATATTTTTAATGTAATTAAAATAAGCTAGAGCATAATAAGGACACAACAAGTTAACAAGTTATGCCGATCTCTGTCCTAGCATTCTTCCAGCTATTGCGAATCGACGAACATCTACGTTCAGCTCTGAAGATGTTCCTTGCAACAGTGGACAAAACGTTGGCAGTTAGCCTAATTGACGCGGTTCCAACCCGGAAACCAAGATCTACAATTATAAAACGACCGCGGAATCATACGCCTAGGTAGTACAATTATATACAGGATTAGGAAATGTTGTAGGAAGGTGTTTGCCAAAAGACCTATAGAAACCTAAATAACAGCGGAGATGTGACTCAGTAATAACTCTATTGATTGTTAGGAAAAAATGTTTAGGAAATCGCTGCAAATCTTAGCTTGTACTTTATTGAGTAGTAACCATTTTTTAAAATTTATAGCGAGTTTATTTAGCTTCGTTACTATTTTTGCTATATTTTAAATTATTTCTTTTAAAGTCTGGTATTTACATTCTACATTTTGTTATACAGGCTGGCCCAAAATGACCGAAGGGGTTTAATTCCTTATAACTTTTTTATTATAATTTTTTTTTTGTTTTCAGTATTTTGTAATGAAGACTTGGGGAATTCAATATGGAACAGTACACAATTGAACAACGTGCCAAAATCGTTGAACTTTATTTCTCAAATCAACGATCCATTGTTTTGACTCAGCGTGCATATCGTCGTTATTTTAATGTGCGGGTTGGACCCTCAGAGTCAACAATAAACCGTCTGGTTGCAAATTTTCGAGAACAAGGGGCAGTAAGGAACCTTCCTGGTGCCGGCAGACGACGAACGGTGCACACGGATGACAATATTGAACGGGTACAGGAGAGTATTCGGGAAGATGGAGAAACATCAACCAGGAGACGTTCGACACAACTTGGCCTCTCAAGAGGGTCACTGCAGAGAATTCTGCATACAATAAGAATGTTTCCATACAAAATTCAGCTTGTCCAACAATTGAAACCGACAGATTACCAGCAACGACTTGATTATGCAATTTATTTTCGTCAAAAAGCAGAAGAAAATCATGATTTTATTCATAATTTAAGTATGAGCGACGAAGCCCATTTCCAATCAAATGGGTTCGTTAATAGGCAAAACTGCAGGATATGGGCTACGGAAAATCCAAGAGTAGTTCAACAGCGAGAATTACAGCAGCCACTTAAGTGTACCGTTTTGTGCGGTGTTTCGTCAGAAAGGATAATTGGCCCATATTTTTTTGAAAATGAACACGGTGTCGCCGTTTCCATCACTGGTGTTAGATATCGGACAATGTTGGAAAATTTTTTAAGACCAGCCGTGAAAAACCATCCGCAAGTACGATTCCAACAGGATAGAGCCACAGCGCACACTGCGAGGGACACAATGGCTCTTTTACGCGACATCTTTGGTGAACGAATTATTTCCCGTACAAGCGATTTTAATTGGCCTCCGCGTTCACCGGATTTAACCGCTTCGGACTGTTTCCTTTGGGGTTATTTGAAAGGAAAAGTCTATATTAATAAGCCTCGAACCACACAACAATTAAAAAATAATGTACCCGACGAAGTCAACAACATAACACCTGAAGTTTTGCGAAAGGTTATGGAAAATGTTTTGGAAAGAGCCGAATATGCGAAGCAGAAAATGGCCACCACTTGCGAGATATAATTTTTCATAATTAAATCAAAAATATTCTCCATTAATATACTGTATTTAAAATTTTAAAAAAAATAATAATTATGTCTTAAATAAGAAGTTATAATGAACTCAAACCCCTTCGGTCATTTTGGGCCATCCTGTATTTCTTAAATTATTTTCAATTTAGCTATATCTACTTTCCTCTATTTTTGGAAGATAGCTAGCATCGTTCCTGTTTTTAAAAAGGCAATTTGTGTCAGTTTGCGAACTATGGTAGATCTATATTTACATAATCTAAGGTTTGTAAAGAGGTTTTGCAAGTGTCAACACAAAATCCTGCATCTCTCTCTCTCACTACAACAACATTCCCCGCATATATGATTTTTACACTTATTACAAGTAGTTCTAGTTTTTCTGTCTCTTTTAGATGTACAAATACTGCATTGACAGTCTTTCCTTGGCGGTTCAGTTTCCCTACTTGTGGATGCTTCAGCTGGTTCTAGATTTTATTTATATATTATATTTAATATTTATGGCGATTTGCTCGTGGTTCGTTTTACAGTGTAACTTCTAGTCATTTTAACCACGGTGTCTACACTACCTTTAGTTTTGTTATAATCTACGATTGCTTCTCGCTTTCCTTTTGTGCAATTAATTTTTGGAGTCATTTTGTTCTGTACTAAGTAATGTAATGACTTTTCTTTGGACAGTGTGAAAGTATCATTTTATTATTTTGAAATCCAAATAATGGCGACAATATTTCTCGATTCTTGGGATTTTGAAGCAGGTGGGCAAATCCGGCATATTTTTACGAGTGTTTTTAACAGTAGATAGTTCGAAAGTGAATAGGACGTAAAAAAATTGTGGCATGTTATATTTTTCCAGATCCTTCTATATATTTTACTAATCTTTTCACTACATTCTCACCTTGATTTTTCTACCTTGTTTCGCCTATTTTTCCGGTATAGACTTCTAATTTCCATGCATAGTATGTGATGCTGCCACAAATTGCCCAAAATTTTATACCATATCTTTCTGGCTTTGATGATATATGTAGGCGAAAAAGACATTGTTCTTTAAAGGTTAACAATTGCTCATCTACAGTCATGCACCAGCATGGAATATATCCATCTTGCAGATAGTCATTTCAAATTTAGAAAAACTCACGAAATGGTTGAAGATGAAAAAAAGGTCTTCTGACAGACCTTTTTTCATCTTTCACTTGCATTATCAAATCTTATTACCCGAACTATATTTTGAAACCTAGTGCGGCTCATAATAACGTTGAAAATGTGACGTCCACTCTTCTTACTACATAGCAGGGATATTTCTTGGTTTTTTGATTTATATACTCTAATGAGTATTAGGACGCCCATAAATTAGTTGTTTCCACCTATTTACAAATACAGTATTTCCTTGTAGATTTGTCACATTTCACAATAACTGCCATGAGTGATTTTCTGAGGTAAATCAAAAACGCAGAGGATATACTATCAACTTCTCGGTTAGAATATTTTGTAGGTCCTGACTTTTCCCGTTCATGCCACACTTGTTTATTTTTTTAAACAAAATTTTCCGTTAGCGTTTAGTTGATCATCAGAATCTTCATTATTGGCCTCGGAATCGTCAGAGTTGTTTTCTGATTCTGAATTGTCTCAATCATTTGACTCCGAAATTCCTTCATTGCATATCATGCCTTCAATTATGTCGATTTCCCCATTGTCCTCGGATGGAACATGTTCACTATCATCAATGTGATATTCAATTTCGCTTATTTCATTTATAATTGCCAATACTTCAGATTTCAAAGGTCGTCTGTTATCGATTTTCTTTATATTTTTAGATTCTATGAGTAACGACTATCAACTAAAGAAGCTAAGCTAAAACAGTAGACTTACCAGATTCAATAACAAAAGGCAGTAACTAAACAAAATAACTGATTCTGCAAATCTTTGAAGGGATACAATATGTATACCCTTCCCAATAGCTTAAACCTTACTGAACAGTGAACAGCTTAGGAAGTAATTTGGGGAAGTACTTGCCTTCGCATGACACTGGGGCATGACATATGCTGGGGAAGGCCCTAATTATCGTTCATTTATACCGTATGTGTTAAATATCATTAGGCATAGAGAATCAACGTATGAGTACATACAATGTATACGTAAATGAGAAAGCCAGTCCAATACCAGCGAAGGCCACGGCGACTGACGATTGTCTACGATACCGATTGACTGGAAATTTTGTATTCAGTCTAGCTGCGGCCGTTACAGTTTGAAAGCGTACAATAAAATTAATGTATAATGGCTCTTTATGCGCCCACTGAAAATCTTCAGTTAGTAAAATGGTTTTACGCTGGCAAGTCTGCAATGGAGTGCATGAATTTGTTTGCGCTGACTCTTGCAGACCGTTCTATATCTTGCAGACAAACAATTTATAATATTATAAATAAATTTGAAACTTGTTTCTGTCTCAATAACTGTACGAAATGCAAACCAAAAGAGGTATCACCACAAGAAATTGAGGAAAGAGAACGGTGGGATGTATTCATTTGTAGTATTGTGGAAATTGATAGCACGAGATCTACTAGAAGTGCTGCCGAGGAATTGGGTACAAGTAACACATTTCACGTATTTGGAAACGTAATGGTTTAAAATGTTTCAAATATTCGAAAACTTTCCGGAGAATGGAGTTTTGTCAAGACGTTATGGAAAAGATACATCGAGATGAAAATTTCGTTAAAAATATTCTCTTCACCGATGAATCAACTTTTCCATTACACGGAAAGCACAATCCCTCTGTTCTTCGATATTGGGCTTCGGAAAATCAACACCGGCATTTTGCAAATCGCACTCTATATCCTCAAAAACTAAACGTTTGGGCAGGTATTTTAGGTGACCATTCTATAGGCCCCTATTTTATTGATGGTATATTAAATGCCGACAAGTATCTCGAATTACTGAAAAATCAAATACTTCCCGCCATTCAAAACATTGTAATAAATCAGGAAATTGTTTGGTTTCAACATGATGGCTGTCCAGCACATAATGCAGTGAGGGTAAAGGAATTTCTAGGAAATACTTTTCCTGACGCGATCTCCTGATCTATCTCCAAATGATTTCTTTTTGTGGTGATATCTAAAAAATATTGTTTATACCTATGAATCTGGTAGAGCAGAAAATCTAGTTGACTTGAGAGAAAAAATAACCGAGGCTGCGATTTCATTAACTGCCGACATGTTAGCAAATGTAATAGCTAATTTCTATGAACGCCTAGGACAATGTCTTGCTGTGCAAGGAGGAATTATTGAACCTCTTGTATAATTTATTATAATTTTTAGAAGCCTTTTTTATTTATTTGATTAGGATTTTTCTTTAATTTTATTAGAATTACGCTTTTGTTTATGCAAGGCACAGCAGCTTAAAAATTTCGTGCATCTATTGAAAGAAATAAGAAAAGCAAATCCCTTGCTATTCGTAATTGTTACTTTAGAACCCATTTCAAGTACTTATGTCGATGGTCAAATGATTACTGCCAACTTGTATTTGCGAAACAATCGGAGACAATCGTTGCCGGCCGTCGCGGTCTTCGCCGGCATTGGATCGGCTTTTCCATATACATATACATCGTATGTACTCATACGTATTCCCTATGTCTAATGATATTTGACACATGCGGTATACGAAATCTCTATGGATCCAATGGACACAAATGGTCGTTTCCGGTAGAAAATTTATATTGAAACAAATAATTAATAAAAAAATTAATATCAACTAAAAATCAACAAAGTACATAATAATAAAGTCATGTAATCACAAAGTTTAAATCACAATCTTTAAATAAACACAAAATAGAATCACTTTTGGATCCATTGGACCCATTCGGTAGACAGAGGGTTAAAAGAGTTTCTTTTTGATTGTTTTTAGTATGTTGTTATGCATAGTTAGCATAATTCGGTTTGAGAAGCATCGAAATGGATTTAGTTTTAAAAGTTAGTCTGTTTATATCCTACAGTTGCATAGTATAATTTTTTTATTTTGAAATAAAAAAACATATTTCGGATAAAAAATTTCATGTATTTACTTTGATAAAATTTGTTTTTAGAAATTTATCCGTTTATTATTTATATTATTTACTGGTATTTTAATGGAAAGATACCAGTTTATTTTTCTACTTAAATTAATTACGACTATCTTTTACTTATAAATACTAGTTTTACGTTTAAGTAAAATTATGCCTTTTCTATTTTTAAATAATTATTGTACGAGTCTGTCGGTAGGTTAAGAATTTTGATACAAGAAGTAAATATAGATACCTACAATGATACTAATATGGAGCAGTTAATTATTTAGTAGAGATGTGTAGCTCGCGAACGAACTACTAAAAAGAACGATTCCAAAAATCGAAGTAAGTGAACTTGTTCAGATATATAAAATGAACTAGTTCTCGATGAACTAAAACTGTGCTGTAAAGTACAAAGACGTCAGTTAATCGTTTGTCGGCAATAATAGAAATGCCAACTTCGGTAATGTATGTCGCCGTTATTTGAATTAAAATTGACTTTTTATTTTATGAATCTGGATCTTGATATTTTATGTTGATACCTACTTAATACATGTATTATGAAATCGATTTCCACACTGTGAGGTTTTTAAAAAGAAGTCAAAGTTAATAGTTCTGTGAATTAGTTCACTAAAGTAGGATGATTAAGCCAAAATGCACAACTTAGAGTTGTCTAGGGAAACCGAGTAGAAGCCCGTAGGGAGCAGACGCATCATAGGTCCTCCCAGATTACGTACAATAGGTATATGCCAATTACATATGACAGCAGTGTTTATCCCATCTACGGAAACAAAGATCATCCATACATTCTTACCGGTATATTCTCTGTTACCGAATATTGCGCATCAGTCCGAGTTATGTCATGTCATTTTTTCATGTTAGATTAATTACAAATTTTGAGTAATTTAGCGAAAACCAAGCTTAATATATCAAGTAAATACGAATTAATACAAATATGTTAAAAACATATTGCTGTGAAATTACCTTTTGGTATAAAATGATAATAGAATTTAATGATGTATGAATTAATCAAACGTAACCTGAATAGCATAAACAAATTAAAATGAAATCAATAGAATTGTGTCTTTTAAAATGCACCTGAGGAGAATAGAGACTTTTATCGAGGACACAAAACTTAAAGAGGGAAATTAAGCGATCTATTGGGGCTAGTACAAACAAAGTCTTGCTAAAGTGCCTGGACTTATTGGTGTCGAACCTAAGGACTTAGAAGGAGTAAAAGAAACTGCTTTAGGTGACAAAAATCTGCTGTTTCATGCATTTTCTCCTCAATATTTGGTAATGAACAGAAATTACAAGGTCAGATAAATAAGGGCAATGAGTCATTTCAACATTTGTACTATTTAAAAAGTAAATAATTCCTCGATTAGCGTATACAAATTGTGGTCTGCCAATCAAGGTTCTCAGTTCTTAGAATCTTTAAAGCTACAGCTTCACATGTCTAGCATAACCGAGGATGCAAGTAAATAATTTTCGTAGGTTCTAACTCGTTGAAAGGCCCAAATATGAGATTGTTATTTACTTCCAGGTTCATATAAATAAATCCGTTTCTTTGCCAATAACGATGTTCCAAACTAAATTTTAAAAACCTCGCTTGATTTGAGGTTATGAAAAATTGTTTTTTATCCATTTAAATGTCTATGTAAAATTATGTTTGTTGCCTTCATGTCAATACTGGAGATCTCACGGCATACAGTATGCCGATCTCATTTAATAATTAGTTAGTCAATTGTAAACACAACTCTTGAACGATATTTTTCCTAAAAACTAAAAATAAAGTTGATCTATACATTGTGTCAGTGTTAAACAACATTTGATATAATAAAAAACATGTCTTTCAATAATTTTCAAGCAAAAGTTCCATTTTTACGCAAAGCCACATTTTTTTAACGTGGTCACTTAAGTACAAGCTGTCTACTGAATTATTAGTTGAATACCTTAAGTTTCACGAAAATGACAGTTGGAAAATGCTTGCGCAATTTTAACTACTGAATTCCAAAGCTTCTTTGCGCAGTCCGCTTGTATAAAAAGAAAAGCATTGCAAGCATCAAAATAATGTATACTACTAAAATTAGAAACTAGCCTTAGGGCACACAACAACAGCATGAGTATTAACGCTCAAAAATAAGACAAAACTAGAGATTGAGCATGATGATGAATATCAATATGTTACGCTACGCATATAGAATATTTTAATTTATTTTTAAATCATATTTCTTCTTGAAATACCTAGATTTTAAAATTATATTTAACTTATGACATTTTTTTGTATATTCGTTTACAAAGAGAAAGCATCTTTTTTGTTATATCTTAACCGAGACCCTTCGTTTTCTACCTGACCCGGCAACAACCGTACTGTGGAATTCCTAGATACATTTCATTTTAAATTGTTTTAATTGAATTACATACATCTTCTCTTATATATGGTGTTTCATATCATTAGAAAGCTTATGTCACAAGCGTTATTTTAATAGTATTTATGCCATCGATAGAACAACTCTTCAGATCCCGCTTCTTAATTATTAGAATTCAAGATATCGACCCTCTCTTCGACAGGTCATAAAACAGATCTTTTCGAGACCTTTTCTATCGACACAAAAACTATCAGTCATCTTCTCGTTAGAACGCTAGAAAGTGCAACATCACCCGCCGTACTGGTCAAGTACCGGTGGCATGATCCACGTGCCCCTGCATCTCACCGCAATTAAAAGGTAATCCTGTATTGTTCTATATATATTATTCTTTTAAGCGAATCCATATTAATTAAACTAAGTAATTTCTTGTTCCCCCGGCCAAACATCGCTCTGCATATCTGTCCAGGTATACGACGCACCACGTGGCCGCCCATCGCCGCAAATCAAAGGTAACTCTGTATTGTTCGATACAGAGATTATTTTATATTAATCGTATTCAATTAACACTTAATTTACTGCTCAATTAAACGCGTGTTTCAGACATTTCGTGTTAATTTTTAATTACTTAATTACCGCTTCTCGTGTATATATTACTTTTGTTTAATTACTTTTAAATATACCAATTTCATTTCTTTCTTATGTAAATATAAATACAAACTTTAAGGACAACGCTTATGTGTTTTATTTAGTAAGTTGTAATATATATAAATATATATATATATATATATATATATATATATATAATCAAACAACCTCTTATACCATTAGGTGTAAGGTGTTACCTTTACATTCTTTTTCTCTTAAATTCTAACTTAAGTTATTTGCATGTCATCTCCATGTACAAATTTTGTCCAATCTTTCTTATTTTTTTGCCATTCTTCTAGCTTGTGCCCAGTCCATGTTTCTTCTCTTCAATGTCGCAGCAACTTCATCATTCCACGTTTTCCTTGGTCGTCCCCGTCTTCTTACGCCTGTCATTTTTGTTTGCCATATTATTTTGACTTGCCTTTTATCGTCCATGCGGCACATATGACCGAACCATTTTAGATAACTTCTCTCTATGCACTTTAGAATCGGCTCAATTCCTAATTCATCCCTTACTAATTCGTTTCTCACTATGTCTCTGCGCGTGATTCCTTTGATTGCTCTCAGGAATTTCATTTCCATTGCCTGTAGTCTGCTTTTCATCATATTATTTATTATCCAGCTTTCACTGCCGTACGTTAGAATCGGATTGTAGATGGTTTTGTATACCGTAAGTTTTGTTTTCCTGCTTATTTCTTTTTTCTGGATCAGAGTGGTACACTTTTGCCGCCTTATGTATCCTTTCGTTTATTTCATTCTCCATATTTCCTTCTCTATATAAAATTATTCCTAGGTATTTATATAAATTGGCTTGTTCTATTCTCTGATCATTTAGTTTTATGTTCGTTATTCTATTTTCTTTACCCACTACCATTACTTTTGTTTTAGTGATATTTATTTTGAGCCTTCTTCTTTTTAATTCTTCTTCCCAGACTTGTAAATTTGTAAAAGTTGTAATATATATATTTAATTAACAATCATCACGCACGTCCTGGACCTTTGAAGAAACTTCACCAGCACCACTAATTATTTTACTTATCTTAGAATAATTTCATTATTATTAGCACGGCACATCCACATCCCGATATCCAGCACAAGCCGCCGTTTGTAATAAATAGAAAATAACATAGAAGATTAAGAAAGTTGAATCTAAAAACAGAAAACGAAAAATTTCACAAAGATTTATAAGCAAGCATAATTGAAGTTACTATCTGCGATCAAGTGGTGGTAAATAATCAAATTTCATTGAAAATCATACAAAGATGTACTTCTTTTAAACATAGATTAAGCATTCACAAGACAGGAAATCAGGAAAGTCATGAATGGATAACAAGAATGGAAAAGGCCTTAAAGATTTACACTTCGGCACATCAGAAGCACAAGAGATCGAGTGGTAAATAAGACTTAATAATGAATGTATATGTGACAGTACTGTAATACGGCAACATAACAAGTATTCATTTGAAAAGTCATTCTAGGTTACTTTAAAATTTTGATAGAATAAGACGCAAATATATTAATATGTGTTTGTTGTTCCGTAAATGCAAATCCAAATTTGATAAAGTCAATCACAAATATCAGTTAGTGCATAAAATAATCGTGCGTCGATTCTGGTTTAAATAAATTGCTTCTCAGTTTTAAAATGGCTTTCACTTTAGAACATAAAAATTTTTTTAGTCCAGGCTTATTTTCGAAGTGGTAATAAAATTGATGGTTTATGGGTTTATTCAGTTCAAGATTGCATAGTAGAATTTCAAGTTGAGTTTCCACATTTTGTAATAGATTATATACAATTTAAGAATACTTTGGATAGAACTTTAAAACTTTTTTCTGAAACTGGTAGTCTCTTAAGTAAATCAGGCAGCGGAGCAGTTAAGAAACGTACACCTCAAGTTGTCAATCGTGTTGAAGAAATAATGGAAAATGAACCACAAACATTTGTTCGATATTTGAGTCAACAAATTAACCTTTCTGTTGGTACAACTCACAAGTTATTAAAAAAAGATATGCAAATTTATCCATACCGTGTCACAGCAGTACAAGAATTGTTAGAAATTGATTACCCACGTAGACTACAGTTTTGTAATTGGTTTGTAAATATGAACAATAATGGAGAACTTTCGCAAAGAGTCATCTTTACTGATCAAGCATGGTTTTATAAAACGGGATACCTAAATTCACAAAATACAAGAATTTGGAGTAGTGAAAATCCACATGTAATTAATGAAAAATCGCTACATCCAGAGAAAATTGGTGTTTGGGCAGCGATAAGCCAAAGGCGAATCATTGGACCAATATTTTTTCAGGGAACTTTAACTGCTCAAAGGTACCGTACGGAAATTTTACAACCATTGTCAATCAGTTGCATGATGATGAACTTCAAAATGCATATTTCCAACAAGACGGAGCACCTTGTCACTGTAATGCAGAATCTTTGGATTATTTAAGAGAATTTTTTAATGAGCGTATAATTAGTCGAAATACTGAAATTGGCTGGCCTGCACGTTCATGCGATTTAACACCTTGCGACTTCTTCTTGTGGCCTTATCTAGAAAATAACATATTTCGAACACCTATGTTGAATTTGAATGATATGCTACAGAGAATCGAACAGAAATGCATGGAAATTAATAACAATCCAGTAATGTTGCAGAATATTATCAAAAATTTTGGACGGAGGATTTTAAAGTGCATTGGTCTTGAAGGAGAACATTTTCAACATTTGGTATAGTTTCCAATAAATACCTACCTATTATTTGTTATTTATTTGTATGTATGGAACTGTCAAAATATACGACTTCGTAGGTTAAGTAGTAAATTTTAATTTACAACATACTTCAAAATGTTCTCAGTAAATCACATGCTACTAGATTGACTTTTCAAATGAACACTTGTTACAAAAATAGCTATTTATATAACAAGTTATGAAATGGGTTATTTTGTGTAACGAAATGGAATATTTGACATGAGTTACACCAAATAACATTTCATAACGTGTTGCATATAATATTTTATCTAATTTTGACCAAAAATGTAGTTTTATAATTTTCCAGTTGATCTGACATTATACGTCCTAACTAATTTCCTTAGAAACGCCATACCTACGACATAAGTCGTATTAAAATAGTAATGACAGTTTTCATGCTATTGATAATAATTACTTTGACTTGATAGGTGTATATTAATTTAAGTATAAATATTTACTTTTATTGGCTAAATATTTCGTTGCATCGTACGAATAAAAATGTCGAATTTAGAGATTCAGGCGGACTACTAAGCGATATAGAAGAGGCCCCACTAAGTGCATTATCGACCTTGATTCCACAAAAATCGAAAGCCAGGTCCGATTTCGCTTATGAAAAAATTTTGGAAATGACGTCAAGACAAAAAAATTAAATGGATTAATGAGAAGGCTTTATTAGCCTATTTCGAGGGAAGAAAGAATCAAAAAGCTTCAACACTGTAATTTTTATTCCATGTTGGGAAGTGAATTGTCTTTGAAGAGGAATATTGATATTGCAAAAAAAAAACAGTTTACATGCATTTATAAGGAGGCAATCAGAGGAATACCATGCAAAAACGTTTGATATCTTGTCAAAGGAACAAATCCCCCGGTTTATGACAGAAGCTGAGGATAGAACATATTTAATGAAAGGTCGCACTGATCGTTGGAATCGTTGATGCTTGTCAAAAAGTGGGTTAACTTTTCTAAGTGTGGGAGATATTTTAGACGAGTTTTCTGATTTTGTCTAATACAAAGACAAAAGTAACGTGTGAGTTTGTGATGACAGAAAGAAATATTGAAGGGCAATTTTTTTTTATCTTATTAGAAAGTATATTTCTTTGCACTCTCGAAACTTTAAACACAATAGGTTTTTTGTCAAATATAATAATGGTAATGCAACGCACAGCCAGTTGGCATTAATACAACCGGTAATCTACCAAAGAGTATTGCTAAATTTTTGAAACTATCAAATCCTTTCTTATTTACTGGACACTGCTTCAGAAGGTCGTCGATTACCTTCTTGGCTCGTTCTGGTGCGGATATTTATTGCGGAAATAAGAAAAATATAAACATAAAATGAAGATTCAACTAGTTTGTGTTATCAAATGTTCCTCTTTTCTGTGTTGTCTTTATTAACTGGTGATGAAATGAATTTTTCATCACTAGTTACGAAATATTTTTCATTACGTAACTATACCTTTTCAACTTCAGTTTGGGATTAATCAAGTTCAAATTGAGAATAAACACTTTCAAAATGACAACAATCAATTTCAAATTGATTGTTCAAATCGAGAATAAACAAATTCAAATTGAGAATAAACACGTTCAAAACGAGCACAAACAATTACAAATAAAATAGCTATTTATGTAACCAGTTATGAAATGGGTTATTTTGTGCAACGAAATGGAATATTTGCAGAACGAGCGAGCGTAGCGAGCGTGAGTATTGCTCAGCTTTGGAATTTAACAAATCCTTTCTTATTTACCGGACACTGCTTCAGAAAATCATCGGCTATCTTTTTGGTAGATTCTGATGCGGATATTTTGAAGGTTAAGCGACATGGAGACTGGAAGTCAAATACGGTAACGGAGGGTTATGTAGAGAATTCTATAAAAAATAAGAAAAGGATTGCTACTGATATTCTTGGTGAATCAAGCTTAAATGCAAGTTCCGTTTTGCATCACGAAGTCAGAGCAACTGCCATGAATTCTACTTATGCAGGAATTGACCTCAACACATTGTATCATAAATGTTTATATGTAATGCATAAAATGAAGGTGCAACCAGTTTGTGTCATTAAACGTTCCTTTATTCTATATTGTCTTTATTAACTGGTGATGAAATGAATTTTTCATCACTGGTTACGATTACGTAACTAGTTACGATTACGTAACTAGTTACGAGAAGTAATGCGTTTCCTAACGCCATACAGATTTGAAAAGTGTCACTTTATGTGTCCAAATTAGATAAACTGCTTTTATTATATTGTAACATGTAAAATAACACTATTAATAAATGGATTTTGTAAATTACATTATTAGTCAGTTTAAATTTAATGCCTCCTATATAAATCGTTGAATGGGCTTCATATCTTATATAGTTTGCCGGTTTTATTGTATTGACATTATTGCAGTAACATGTGGCAAACGCAAATTTAAATCCCGTTTAACAGCAGCTTTTAACCTAGACCAAATCATTTTCAATTGGACGGGACGGACTGTAAGGACTAAGTCTTACCAATTTATGGTTGCTGAATTTATTTTCAGTAAATACAGTTTCTATACCGGCATGGCACGGAGCATTGTCAATTACCAAAACCACACGAGTTTAAAAAATGTTATAGGCTGCACGCAAACACTGACAGACAAACTGATTTGCGTCTTCCACTTTGAAGGCACCTCTTCTGACCTCGTTGTGAATCATTTCCCTATTATCAATACAGCCTATAACGCGTATATTGGCTCCGCGGCAACCTGCCGATATTGCTGCAGCGGGATCCCTTTCTTGATCGCCTTTGTCTTGTTTCTGCATATACTCACGATGTTTTACCTTCTTTTCGTCACTATTTGTTCTTTCATGTTCTTTTCGTATGTCTTTTAATGTGAACAACAGTTTGTCCAATTGTTAGGAAATATTTATTTAGATACTGTTATTTGATGTTGCACTTTCATTTTTAATTTAACTTCTTTTAATGTCAATTTTTGGTTTTATTCAATGTATTGAACGATAAATCGACTATGCTTCCCCATGGTTTTCACCAATTTTTGTCCCACAAGTGGCTTTTCCACATTTTCTTGATTTTTTACCCATTGGTAGCCAGTCGAACTTTTAACGCCCAATCTAATAGCAAGTCCTCTCTAGTTACCTTGATAGTTATATATAGCACAAATTTGCTGCTTAACTTTGTCAGCTTCGCGTCTTTTAATGTAGGACATGGTAAATGTCAGTCACTGACACTAAATGATACTCAGTAACACTGACGTTTGGTTTTTCAACGCGTGCTACAAATTTATTCATTTTCAATTTGAAGTTGATTATTCTCAATTTGAAGTTGGTTATTCTCAATTTGAAATTGGTTATTCTCAATTTGAAGTTTATTATTCTCAATTTGAAGTGGGTAATTCGCAATTTGAAGTCGATAATTCTCAATTTGAAGTTGGAAAGGTAACGAGTTAACATTAAAATTTTCGCTGAAGTAAGCCATGTACACAAAATGTATGTCCTAACTTAAGTTATTAGAGGAGATCTGTCATTATAATTTCAAACGTCATGATTGTTAAAAAATAATTTGAAATGCTGACTTTTATATTAAATATATTTATAATTTTTATACAAAGTGATAGAATATTATAAAAAATGTGTAAAATGTTGACCATTCTCCACCAAGCATAATCGCACTCTATTTCGTAGAGCATTGAAAACATTGATCAGTATTTGCGGTGAGTTATTGATGTGTTCACATTTTTCTATGATTTTATGTCTTAACTCTTGTAGATTATTAATTGGTGTTTCATAAATAATATTCTTTATATAAGGCCACACAAAAAAATCGATGACTGTTAAATCACACGATCGTGGTGGATATGGAAGCGCTGTATTTCTACTTATTATCCTATCGCCATAAAATTGTTGCAAAAACTGAATATTTTCAAGTGTAACGTGAGATGTAGCCCCATCCTGTCTAAAATATCCGACCTGGAGTTCATCATTAGTCATTTGATTAGTAAAAACACTGAGAATTTCGTTAGAATTTCGTTAATTTAGTTTCGTTCGATATTTCTCCGATGTTATCGTGCCCTCAAAGAATATTGGTCCTATTAATCGGTGACGACTCATACCTACCCATACGCCTATTTTTTCTGGATGTAGAGGAACTTCTCTGTAGAAATGAGGATTTTCACTGGACCACATACGCATATTTTGCGAATTAACATAACCTTTCAAATAAATCCAAGCTTTATCGGTGAAAAAAGTATGATTTAAAATATTGTCTGTCATTGTTTGAATAAACCATTGGCAAAATTGTGTTCTTTTTTCATAATCCGTAGGTAATAGATTTTGTACAGAAGTTAATTTATATGGAAACATGTGCAAGTCCTTTTTTAAAATTTTTTGACATGTTCCATACGAAAGCCCTACTTGTTGCGAAACTCTGCGAATAGATGTTTGAGGAGATTCGTTAATAATTTGTCTGACATTTTCAATTACGCCGCAACTTCTCTTGAGAGGAGGACCGCTTCTTTTTTTCCTTAAAATACTACCAGTTTGACGAAAAAGATTTACACAATGCATTAGCGTATCACGGAAAGTTTTATAGCTAGGTACAGTATTTGGATATTTCTCTTCAAACTCCGCAAGGCAATTTTCTATTGAATGCTGCCAAATACCATCAATTTTTTGAGATGTCAGGAAGTAACATTCTACCATAAACGCTTTATGCATATCATTAAAGGCCATTACTTTTTCTTTTGATGAAACATTAAAATATATATTTGACACTGATAGATGTTTGAAATAACATCTTAATGACTAAAGCAACGACATAATTTTTATATACACGGCCAGCTACGAGTGAAAATTTTAATGATCGCTCGTTATAATTACGACAAGCAAAGCGTTTCCTAACGTCATACAGTTTTAAAAAGTGTCACTCTATGTGTCAAAATTAGATAAAATTAATTTTAAATATTTTAAGAGCTATACAGTTAAGCGTATGTTAAAATGTAATTCTTATATTATAAATTATTCATGGCCCAATTGAATTTAAAGTAACGAAAATCCTTCTGAAAGATTAATTACCCTAATTTAATGTGCTAAAATGGGAAGGTACTTACAGTTCCGTCCTTGACATTCAACACGTCCATACTATGCAAATAGTAAATTAAGTTTCTAAATTTTGCACACGATCTAGCAAACACTGGGAATATAAGACTACGTAAACTGTTTCAGTTGCTTCGATGTAATCAAAGCATCTGTCACGTTTCTAATTCACGAGGAAAATCATCAAAATAAATCTTCTTACAAGCGCTCTTAAATTAATCTCGAGAATGAAATAGCTTGCAAGTTTTTTCGTACTGCGGTCAGTTAATAAAATATGCGGGTGGTTTAAATTACGACGAGACACTTTCGCCCTTGTCGAGAAATGTCGGTAAAAACCGATGAACGGAGGTACGTTTAGCAAACATCATTAAATAATAATACGAGGACTAATTATGTTTACATTTGAAGTCTCCTGCTTATGTGGTACAAAGGGTGGTGGTGGTAAAAGCGATATTACGAAGACAGGATATATGTTTCTGGCAGGACGACTCTTCCAACATTTAACCTACAGTAAACAGGGTTTAGTGATTAATGTACCTGAACCTATCTACCTTTAAATTAAGAGCTGTACGGTATTTAAGCGGCGAAAGAGGTCGCAGCATACTTTAGCGGGAAAGTATTATTTCCATCAAATATGTTGCTCTTTAAGGATTTTCCGGGATTTTAACGTCCAACACCCACACCTTTATAATAAAATATGCCACTCAAGTCTAAAGTTTATTAGAAATTGCTTAATTTTCATCATAATAACTTTTAGAATTTCCTATCATATACGTTTTGCTTTTAGGCACTCGTTTTCAGAAAAAGTAACTAAAAAATTTTAGATTTACTACAGTAATTATGAGATATTTTCCAGCTTGTCATTACTATTATACAGGGTGGCCCAAAATGACCGAAGGCGTTTGAGTACATTATAACTTCTTATTTAAGACATAATTATTAAATTTTTTTAATTTTAAATACAGTATATTAATGGAGAATATTTTTTATTTAATTATGAAAAATTATATCTCGCAAGTGGTGGCCATTTTCTGTTTCGCATATTCGTGCTCTTTCCAAAACATTTTCCATAACCTTTCGCAAAACTTCAGGTGTTATGTTGTTGATTTCGTCGCGTATATTATTTTTTAATTGCTGTATGGTTCGAGGCTTATTAATATAGACTTTTCCTTTCAAATAACGCCAAAGGAAACAGTCTGAAGCGGTTAAATCCGGTGAACGCGGAGGCCAATTAAAATCGCTTGTACGGGAAATAATTCGTTCACCAAAGATGTCGCGTAAAAGAGCCATTGTGTCCCTCGCAGTGTGCGCTGTGGCTCCATCCTGTTGGAACCATACTTGTGGATGGTTTTCCACGGCTGGCCTTAAAAAATTTTCCAACATTGTCCGATATCTAACACCAGTGATGGAAACGGCGACACCGTGTTCATTTTCAAAAAAATATGAGCCAATTATCCTTTCCGACGAAACACCGCACCAAACGGTACACTTAAGTGGATGTAATTCTCGCTGTTGAACTACTCTTGGATTTTCCGTAGCCCATATCCTGCAGTTTTGCCTATTAACGAACCCATTTAATTGGAAATGGGCTTCGTCGCTCATAATTAAATTATGAATAAAATCATGATTTTCTTCTGCTTTTTGACGATAATAAATTGCATAATCAAGTCGTTGCTGGTAATCTGTCGGTTTCAATTGTTGAAGCTGAATTTTGTATGGAAACATTCTTATTGTATGCAAAATTCTCTGCAGCGACCCTCTTGAGAGGCCAAGTTGTGTCGAGCGTCGCCTGGTTGATGTTTCTCCATCTTCCCGAATACTCTCCTATACCCGTTTAATATTGTCATCCATGTGCACCGTTCGTCGTCTGCCGGCACCAGGAAGGTTCCTTACTGCCCCTTGTTCTCGAAAATTTGCAACCAGACGGTTTATTGTTGACTCTGAGGGTCCAACCCGCACATTAAAATAACGACGATATGCATGCTGAGTCAAAACAATGGATCGTTGATTTTAGAAATAAAGTTCATCGATTTTGGCACGTTGTTCAATTGTGTACTGTTCCATTTTAAATTCCCCAAGTCTTCTTTACAAAATACTGAAAACAAAAAAAAAAATTATAATAAAAAAGTTATAAGGAATTAAAACCCCTTCGGTCATTTTGGGCCACCCTGTATAACGGGTGTTCAGAAACATTCGAAGTCAAGTGGGCTCTGAACCAAAAATCGTATATCTTTACTTAAGTATCTGATTTGTAATAATTATTAAATGTCAACTGTTGTCTGTCAAAAATTGTCAGAATCTAATATAGAAGATACTAATTTGATAACCTATAAAATTATATTAAGTAAATGTATCAATCTATTTCAGACATGACTTCATATTTTCAAGGACTACTTTGACTTCGAATGTTTCTGGACAGCCGTTATAAGACTTCCTTAGAAATATTTAAAGTTAAAATTATATTTAAAATTTTCAGAATAATTGAAACATACATGAGTAGGTAAACCCCACCAGTTTTGTATAATACAAAGGTATTTTTAATAGTGAACCTGCATTTGTGTTCTTCACACCAGATTTTTAATAATATTTTATATTATTAAAAATACCTTTGTATTATACAAAACTGGTGGGGTTTACCTACTCATGTATGTTTTAATTATTCTGATACATTACACATGCGGTTAAGCCGTAGTATGAGTGAAGGCACAAACAAAATGCAGTTTTCTAGAGAGTTGGCTGTGCTAACCTTTGGAAGGGCGTCGTTACTTCACATTAATTATGTGGACGGTATGCGAGGTACTTCGGCTGTCTGACAACAGGTAGCGCCGAATTTACTTCTGCGCTCGGTCTGGATAATTACGGTGATAGGGCGAGGTGGTTCTTTTCTGTGAATGTGTCTGGAAATATCCTTTCTCCAGCAGGGGCGTACCGATGAGCTTGTAGAAAAGCGAAATACGTATCTGCGTCTCTGGGGATAGGATATATTCGGACACGTTCACAGAAAATATTAATAGTGAACCTGCATTTGTGTTCTTCACACCAGATTTTTAATAATATTTTATATTATTAAAAATACCTTTGTATTTAAAATTTTAACAAATTCACGATTTAAAATTGTGCTCGATGGAAGAAAACAAGTGGACGATATATACACTGACAAGTTTATTGCATAGTGCCCCGATGGAACAGAGAAAAAGGTAAATATATTTTATGTTTTTGAATCGAAGCAAATATGAGTGGCGGACAAGAAAGTATTTAGCTGATAAAAGTTGTGGATTCCAGACACAAAAAAACAAATAAAAGCTTTTAAGTGACGCTTAAAAGAAGACAAAATATACTTTCTTTGACGTCATTTATAAGATTATAATTTAATTTCTTTGGTGTCTGGAATACACAACCTTTATCAGCTTGACATCTTCTTGTCCACTATTCTTATTTCCTTAAAATTTACCTTTTCTCTGTCCCATTGGCGCATGTCGCACTAAACTATCCCACAACTTTTTTGGGGAATATATTGCACTTTGACCAAGAAATGCATCGAGTTTCAAAGCTCGCTTAAATCCATGGAGTCATATGGTAGGGAAAGGGTAAATCAAAAAGCTATTTTTGGGTTTAATTTATGGGGTTTGCAGGTTTCAAATGAATTCATAATGCAAATGATTAATTAATTTTTACCTAATGAAAACTTAGTTGGAGGGCAAAAGGAAGTTAAATCTTTAATTCACTTTACATAATAAAACATGAAAACAAAGAATAAAAAAAATTTGTTGTCTAATGGGCTTGAACTCGGATCATGTAGTCCACAGTCAAACGTGATAACTAGAGAACGGACACGCTTACCAACCAGTGCAGTACTGGCGAAAGGCTGTATTTCTAAAATATTTATATAATTGGAAAGCAAACGGGTGGTGATCTATAAAATTACGAAATGCATATGTATTTGTTTAAAAGTTGTATTTTTAAAGTTTTTAATTTTATTTCTATAATTGGAACATTTTTATTTGTTCATTTTGTCGTTCAAGTTGAGTAAAGGGGTATTAATATTGACTAGAAATAGTTTCTCAAGGTTTTCTTCTGTTAATTTTGTTCTCTTTGAATTAAGTACATCCTTATAAATAGAAAACGTCCTTTCTACATCGCAACTGGTTATAGGTGCATACTGGAAATATTCTTTTATTTCTTCATATTCAGCCGTTAGATTTTGTGGAATTGTCTCTATACATAATTGCTGCAATGTAATTAAATCTGGATTTCTATTAAGAATTGCTTCAAACTTTTGCCGAAGGCCACATCCGAAATCACTTGCAATACTTTTCAAATTATTAACAGCCACATCTAATGTGGTTAATCCGTCATTTAATTTGAGATTTCGATTTTCAAAATAAGTGATTAGTTTTGGCAATTTTCCAAAGTGTTCGTGAAGAAAGTACAACTGATTTTTTAAATTTGGGATTTGTGTTAGCTCCTTGCACTCACCAATACTTCTAGCATCCTCCTTTAGCAGTGTTACGAAATGTTTTAGACTATCGAAATTCTCAGCATAATAACTAGTAGCTTCCAGCCATGTTCCCCATCTAGTTATTACTGGAGTGGGAGGCAGTGACAGAGATGGAAATTTTTCCCTGAAAAGAGCTACTCTCAATGGTGCTTTTCTGAAAATTTTTTAAAAGCAGATACAAGTCTATCAACTTCTGGAAAGGTGCTCTGATATAATCACAGATTATGCGGAGAACATGTGCTACACAAGTAATATGCAGTAAATTAGGATATGTTTAGTTTAATATATATGCAGCTCTCTCACTTACAAATAAAAGTACTTTTTCTTTGTACCTGTCGTCGGAATGAAGTATATTTTGAATATTCTCATTTTGTTGCTATTACATATGCGTTATATGGAATAGTTGGATGTAGTACACCAGCTACAACATTTACCACACAGCGTCCTAACATATCCACCGTTTCGTCGGCGCTTATCCATATGTATTGATTTCAAAGATGGCTTCTAATGCGTTCTACTGTTCTCGTATAACACCTAGAAACATAATATTTGCGTAAAGTTGATTCATCAGGAACATTTCGACCAGTATATTTTTTCAGAAATATTTTTAAAGTGGGATTGCTAAATTTATTTAATGGAATATTAGCCGCCATAAAAGTTTTACAGAGCTCAGATGTGTTTGCGATCCTAAGTGACGAATTTTTGACGATATTTTACGGATTTTGTAATAAATTTCGAAATCACTGACAATGGACATACAATCAGTATGACCGTCAATCTAACTCGCCATTGTTTTACGATGCCGTTCTTCCGTTTCATATCTGAAAAAGTAACTTAAACAATGCTCTAGGTCTATATAAATGAAAACTAATGTACGCGTAAGTTATTGAAATTGAACGAAATTCAATGCACACTTATGTCTAAATAATTTGGAGAAGTAGATTCAATCAAACGATATTAAACAGGATCTATCACAAAAATTACGATGTAATTAACAGTTAAAACTATGAAAACAAGAAACTTACTCACAGCACTTTATTTATCTTACGAAATATAAACTAATAAATAAAATACATTATAAAAACCTCACTTCTATCGACGCTCATGAAAACACTTTAAAAAACACTATATTCTCCGAATACAATAGCTGGCTTGTCCATTGTTATCGCGGCGAGACCAGTTGTCTGAGTAAGTCAAACAAATACTTCATTGAATTACGCCGGGATGCGCTGAGCAACGTTATACACAATTCCAATTGCCGATTGCGTTTTATGGATATTGCATCCGTTCTCTAGTGATAACCACTAGAACACACTACAATTTGAAAATGTTTGTAGCAGTGTTCCCAAAAATTGTTAACTGCTCAGTTTCTAATAAAGATTTTTGAAAGGAAGTATCTGCAGCACTTAAACCTGCAAAACTCGCGCCATTCTGTGGAACGTGAGCCCTCATGCGTGAGCATTTTTCGCACGCTACATATTTTTTTTTTTTTAATAATGTCAGGATGCAAATAAAACTAGTATTTTTTAAGTCAAAATCAATATTTATTGTTTTTTTAAACATGTTATTTGCTTATAGAAGTTTAAAATCTCTAAAATTTGCTAATAAAATAAAAATAATAAAATTGTAATCGAAAATAAATTGCAAAAAATCCTGTATTCTCTAATATGCTAATCACTCTGATCTGAGAAACTATTGACGTTGGAATATGAGGGACAGACATATTTAGCATGTTCTGTACAAATCACTTTATTGCACCTCTCGCAATGTTTCTTGCTTTTTCGATTTTTTCGCCTAGGACAAAACGCACAAAAACCTGAGGCAACCTCTCGCACAACTGTTGATTCCTTCATGTTACAAATTTTTCGAGTTCGGGTACGTAAACTCGCCGGTAAATTCTGTTTAGAAGATCGATTTATCAAATGTGATTTGATCAACTCTTGAGCCAACTCTTTCAAATATAATCTGCGGTCTTGAATAATTTCGGTATTATTTTTGTATATTATTTGAGAATTGATACCGCCTATATCCAAAATTGAGAAAAATAATCTTAGAGGCCATCTACAACAGAACCTAGAGACAGAGTAAGTTGACTTCAGCTCATCTACAACATCGACTCCGCTTTTTGTCAAATTATAAAACGAAATTATCTCCGGTTTTGAAGCATTTCCAGAGTCTTCATCGATGTTATCATCACTATGAAATGTAGATAACATAGAAACAATTTTGTTTGGTTTCGGTTTGTATGAAACTAAAACCATAGGTTTGCAAAATGCAAATAAGCTGCTATTTAGTGGTCTAATTTTAGTATTCAACATCAAAGGCGGTATCTCTTTTTTATTTTTTCTTAACGTTCCGACAATAGTTGTTTTCATTTGAATCATGTCTTTGGCTAGTGGTATAGATGTGAAATAGTTATCCCTGTGTTCCTGTGTTCAAAATTGGTTGCGTTATTTGTTTTACTACAGAGCTTGCCGAGTTATCCAATTTAAATGGGCCTTCAGGCTGTTTACCTGCATAAACTTCTAAGTTGCATGTATAAAACATTCTAGAATCTACTAAGGCCCATATCTTCAAACCATATTTTGCTGGTTTATTCGCGATGTACTGCCTGAAATTGCACCGGCCACGAAGTTTTTCCAGCATTTCATCGACTGTGTAATATTCACCAACTTGATAGTTGTTTAGGCATTTCTCTACAAATTGCTCGAATACTTGCCGAATTGGAGCTAAATTGTCATATTTCTTTCTTTCCACTCTGTCAGTTACGTTATCAAATCCAAGAGAGCGTAATAAAAGGTGAAATCTCTCTCTAGATATTGTAAGCTTGAAGCATTCTGGAGCCGTGCCATCGTCCGACCAGAGTTCCCGAGTGTTCAAATATTGAGCCTTTTTTATCCCAGCCATATATAATAGTCCAATGAGAGCATATATTTCTGTCTCATTTGTTGCACAACAATCCCTATCTCGCGTATAATTTGGGCGTAACTTGTCTAGAAAAATATTTGTACAGTTCACAATATGTCGAATCATATCAGGCGGAAAAAATAACTCCCAGCATTCTCTTCCAGATTTTGCATTTTTTGCAATGGAGGTGACACCGGGTAAATGACTAGCAATATTATGTCTCGGAGTGCGAGTGTTAGGATAAGACGAGTGGGCCAACCAGCGAGTTGTGCCATCTTTACCAATATAATGATGTTCTCCATCAAATTGGGGCTCTGTGTCAACTATCATATCATCATTTTCGTTATCACGATCTGATCCTTCTTTGTCTGTATTATGGTCACTGTGTTCACTGACATTGTCACTCTCCACTCCACACAATTATCTCCATCATCAAATAAATTTTCTGATTGCTGGTCAAAGGCTGGTTGAGTAGCCATCCATGTTGGTTATGGATTTAATTCTGCATATTGTTGTCTTGCTAATTCGACAATTCGACAAAAATAACATCGTCATATAAATATGTCATTTTCACTAATAGAAAACATTTAGTGCACGACTAAATACTAATAAATGCAATACTTACATTAATAAGGTTAGAAAAACACGACAATGCTATAACTCGCGTAGTGAGAGAAACGTCAATAGGCAAAACAAAACACCAATGCCGGAACTAGCGCCGTGAGCGAAATGCTCACGCAGTCTGCAAGTGATTGACAAGTTCTTCCTAGAAATTGCTACAGACGACTAATTGGTGTTTAGGTTGCATTTATAAACAGAAGTGATACGTAAACTCAGCTAGAGGGCGCCTCGTTTCTATATCTCAACCCTCTTTAAAAATACAGCAATTCTGGCTTAATCGTGAGCGAAATGCTTATAGGCGCGAGTTCTGCAGGGTTAATGTAGATTGCTTTCACAAATTTTCAGCCAATTATTTAAAATAGCAAGGATTCTTCATTCAAGTGAATTTTACCTTCCATATTTGCATATATTTGCATATGTCTCTTTACATACATACTTTTTCAATACAAAAAAAAATATATCCAACGCCATCGACCACGGAGATTCTGAAAATCATACCGTCGTCGGGCAATATCCATTTCCCTGAAAGAAAGTCAGACGACATACCTAAGTGTATCTCGCTTAAAGGAATCGATTGGTACTACCCGCGCCGATATGAATAATTTGATAATAGGTGCTAAATTAATAAATTGAATCTGACGTTCACTCACAGATCTGAAATATGATATACACCACGAGCGGCGTCTTTTTGAAACATTGTTTAAAGATCAGGGATTTGGCTGTAACTTTTTATAGTAAATAAACTCTGTCATACCTATCGTGTATATTCTGAATCCTAGGCATCATTTAGTTTTATGGTTAGAACACCAAGAGACTAAAAACAAAGTTGTTGTGTTTTATTTTATTTAATAAGTTATAATATATTTATTTCAGCATTATTACACACGTCCTGAACCTTTGATACATCACCAAATACCACCATTTAATATTTAAATACTGTCAGTATTCTCAGATATTGTGGAACGGTTTTAATTATCGACAAATACTAAATAATGTGGAATATGTATATAGAAAATCGTTTGCCAATTGAAAATCTATTTGTACACATTGTAATACTATCTTCTACAATCAAGCGAAGCAAACCTCTCAATTAAATATTTTGTAAAGTAACCGCACACTTGTCGGAAGTGGGCTGTATATTAAATGTGAACACCGTTATTCAATATAGAACATAATCTTATTAAGTTAATGCTATAAAATGATGAAACTCATTCAATAACGAGACTAATTAATACATCAAATTTAATATCTGCAACGAGAGTTATAATTAAGACAAGTGTGCCATATTATATTTCAGTGTTATGTACGTAGTACAATATTAAAATATGCATATGCATTATTGCTGCATTTTAGTAAGGTGTTTAAATTTGTAAATTTACTGAAGCGATGTCTAGATAAATTTCATAATAAATTTTATTTCTCCAACTTTAAGCAACATTAAATTATTTTCATGCATTAAAGCGTCATATTGAAAAAATAAAATTTTAAAAACGTTATAATTTTTATATTTAACCAGGCAATAGATGCTAGGTTTAAAATCACACCGTTCGTCGCACGTGAAAGCTTTTCTCACATCACAATAAAATAGTATATTATGCAACAAGCACAAAATTGCTATTTTGTGCGTGTTGCATACTATACTTTTTCTACGACAACGACAATTATAAAAATAGATACAAATAAATATGAAAATATTTTATTTATTGCTTTGGATCCATGAAAATACGAAATTACCTATTCATTAGCAGAGCTTGGACAGTGCCCAACCATTTAAGAAGAAGAACTATGAAATAACTTCCTACTTACGTATTTTATTTATTGTTAAAGTTAAATGTGCAATTATTGAAAATCATTTTTGGAGAACTTGTGGAATGCTGGATACTAAAATTTTCTTTATATTGACAATTTTCCATTGTTGAAGTAGATGGCATATCACGATTTCCTATTCCTGAAGTCGATGGTATATTTGAAATGCTCTGTATTGCATTTACAATTTTATTAGCTGTGTCAAATTTATTTTTCTCCGATTTATCGATATATCCCTCGGCGACTGTCGTGGACTTCTAGCCACCGTGACGCTTCAAACTAGTTATGTCACCACCAGCATCAACAAGAATTGTTGCTGAGGATCGACGAAAGCAGTGTCCGGTGAATAATTCGTAGTTTGGCAAATTTAAATATTTAGCAATCTCTTTTCCCATGCTTCCAAGCTTATTCACGCCTATTCTTTGGACGGTACATTTTCCGTTTTGATAATTAATGAAGAACCATGTACCATTTACATTTGAAGGGCGGAGGTTTGCATATTTTTTGTAAATTTCATAATAAGGACTAGTTACAGTAAAACTTCGTATAGTTTTGTTTTTAGTGTCTGGTATAGTTATTAAAACAGCTGAACCCAAATCATTGAAATTAGTAATTTTCATTTGATGTAATTCATGTCTTCTACATGCACCCATTATGCCCATAATTAATGCGACCTAAAATATAGATTAAATATATATTTCATTATATGGCTATATAAAACTTACTTTTGTCGCTAAATAGATCTCATCTGGGGCTTCTTTAATAAATTTACTGATGCCATTTGATGTAAAGATCTTCGACTTTTTGGGTTTGTAGCCGTCGGACTGTCGCTTAAGAAATGCTTTCAGTTTTAAGTATTTTGCAATATCTATATTATTATGAATACTGAGAGTCGTTCGAAGCATTGAGTATTGTGTCCATAATGTGTAACTTTTGAATTTTTTTGCCAAGTCGCCAAAATACGCCATTAAGACGCTCTCGGAAAACGATTTGGCGTTCCGATCTCCTTTCCACTCCAAAAATAGGTTATAAGTCCGATTGTACATTTTCTTCGATGTTTCCGGCAATAAATTTAGTGTTGTTAAATTTGCTGCTTCTGTTATACTTGGAGGTGTTAATTCCAAGTCACTATCACTATTACTTTCCATATTAATTATCTGGTTTCTTTGAAATAACTAAGAATTTATTTGTAATGCACAAACTGTAACAAACTGATGACATTTGTCGTTCGGCGTTATATTCTCTAAGCCACCTTACTTTTTGTTATCAAAAACAGCAGACCGAACACGAAATATTTCAAATTGCATTTGTTGTCTAGCAACTTGCCTAGCAACCGACGCAAAATGAAATTCAGTACAAAATGTAGCTTCTTATGATTCAATTTACACTCTTGATATGAAAATTTTTCGATGTTGTCGTAGCAAAAATATTTTCTGATTGCTTTTGAAATTAATTTAAACATACTAAATATTTTATAGATTATATTTGAGATATTTCTGACAAATAGAAAAACTAAAACACTATTATTTCCTGTATCTACTATTAAATATAAAAATATAAACAAGTTACTTTACAGCACGAGCAGAACATGATAATATTATAAAAATTTGGTATTTTACATACATGTATTTGAATTTGCTAAAGTTCTTCTGAACTTTCACGCACGAAGCACGTACGCAATTTGAGCAAATATGGGTGGTGTATTCTAGCAAATGGGCCGATTACAAGGATTATAACTCTTCTTGCTCTTCCTGCTCTTTCTGCGAGGACACAGATAGCAAAATCCAACCTCTTACGGTCGCGGCTGATTGAAATTTTTATTTGGAACTCTAGCTGTTCTTGCTATTGTTGGGCACAAGTTTACTGAAAGTTTTCGAACACTTGAACAATTTATGAGATATGACTTCACTACATACATGGCCACTTCCTTCAAGTATAAACGACGTTCTTCGATAAGACCGTTGTTATTCGCTTCGTGGATGATATATCTATTAACGCCACCAATATCTAGCATCGAAAAGTAAACTATTAGAAGCGAACGACAACTTTTTACGACATCTACGACATTAACGGCCCCTTTTATCGAATTATAAATAAAATATAATGAACTCGGGTTTAAATACTTCTCCCGTCTCGGGTCTAATGCATCGTCATCATGCATTGTTTACAAAACGAGTACATTTTTACATTCCTTAGGTACATAGAAGACGATTATATTTTACAGTGAAAAAGCAAACAAACTCTTTTCGCTGGTCTTGCTTTCATGTCTAGCAATTCGAGTATGATTTTTCTTTTATTTTTTCGTAATATGCCAACAATGGTTGTTCTGTAATTTGATGCAAGTTCTTTAGCTAGAGTCACTGACGTAAAATAATTATCCATTGTGACGTTTCGGCATGTGTTGAGGATTGGAGTTGTGATTCTCTTCACTATGCTGGCTTCACTATTTGCAGGTACTTTTATTCCGATCGATTTTTTCATTTTCGAAATCGTTTTGGTAGAAAAAACGACGTGAAGAAATCATTATTTTGAAGGATTAAACAAAACAACCCAATTTTTAAATTTTAAGCTGATTTATTTTAAAATCTTTTTATCGACTTAAAAAGTACAATTATAACGATTTTTGAAATAGAAAGTGTGTTTCATTACTACTGTTAATTTTTTTTGGTTTTCAATTCGAGGTATTTTTTACGACTTTCTGTTGTTACCGTCATAAGACCTTCACGATTCGTTTCTATAACACGTTTGGAAACACTAGTACATGTCTTTCTGTTCCTGGTATATGCATCGGTATTTGTGAATCAGTTAATGGTGGTTCATTAAACTCCTCTCTAGATTTAACTTTTTCTTTAGGCACTTTAGCTTTATCCACCATAACAAGTTTACCACGATCATCTCTGAAGTTTATGTCTTCTAAAAAAGCTGATGCTAAACATAAAGTCACCCTATCTAAAACTCCAAATCTATCACATATCATAGCAAAATTCAAAGGGTCGTTTCTCTCTGGTTTCATTGGAGTAGATACTTCTGCAACTTCTTTATTTTCAACTATATCCACTTCTGATTGGAGTGAAATGTATATTGGTTGATTTCCCGTTGGAATTCTTGATATTATTGTAGATACTTCTTCTAAAACATCTGCCTATATTCAGTTATTGTTAATTTTCTAGCATTATGTTGGTCCATTTTGAATACTTTTAGATGTTGTGGAATCAAACCACCCGAGCATTTTGTAGTTTTCAACTTGCAATTAGACTTACCAATATAAAACAATTCGTTTTTTTTAATCTACTAATGCTCTAAAACCTTTTTTCTACAAACACTGTTAAAAGTTGACATTTTGACAAGGCTAACTTCAATTAAAAATGCGATTTTATAGCGTAGTGTGTTAAAAGTAGTACTTTTAACACTATGTGGCTTCGCTGTCAGTGGCTGTCAGTACTGATCAGTAGAGCTGAGGATGTTTGCGGTATAACCATGGTTATATCATGTAACCATAGTAATTTACTATGGTTACATCAGTTTGATCAGTACTGATCAGTAGAGCTGAGGATGTTTGCGGTATAACCATGGTTATACCGCAAACATCCTCAGCTCTACTGATCAGTATATCTGTCAGTGCTAGTCATTTGCGTGGTTTAGTAGTTGTTTATTGAGGAATTCATTATTAATATTCGTTAAAAATAGTTTTTTATAGAGATTATAAAGTGAAAAACTCATTTTCTAAAAATATTTTATCACTTTCATTAATTTCTTTATATAATCGCAGGTCCATAAAAAAATTGTAATGGAAAATATATAAAAAGTGGACAGAGGCAGATGGCTTATAAAGTGTATTTTAAGAACAAAGCTAATATGTCCAAAACAACTGTTGTTCGTCAAACTTCAAGGGAAGTAGGGATTAGTAGGAATACTATTTTTAACATTGTTAAGGAAATTGAAATGTCTGGAGTTACACATTCTTCTTTAAGAAAACAAAGTTGCTCAGATGCTTGCAATAAATTATATAATGTATCAAAAAGTATGATTAGAAGGCATTTGCATTAATTTTTCTTTAAAAATGAGTTACCGACTTAAGTATAAGGAAGTTTCGTGCAGAAGGGAGAAAAATCTATTATTTAGATGAAACATGGGTTGAATGCCTGTTACACAGAATCAAAATAGGGAAAGATACAATGGTACTTAATCTAAGGCAAGCATTTGTTGAAGGTCTAAAAGATGCATTTGGCAAAGGAAAGCGACTAACTGTGCTTCACATTGTCAGCGAATCTGGTTTTATGAATAGGGGTTTGTTATTATTTGAATCCAAAACTGGAGATTATCATGAAGATATGGATAGTGACGTGTTCATCGCATGGATGTAAAATAGATTACCTTTTCTTGAGCCCAATTGTGTTATAGTAATGTATAATGCGCCCTATCATTCTAGTAAAACGTCACCTATTTCATCATGGAAAAAGGAGTGAGTTATTGAATGGCTTTTAGCAAAACGAATTTTAGCTGATAATACTATGATAAAGGTTGAATTGTTTGACTTGTAAAAAAATTACGCATCCTGTCATCCAGTTTCATACGTGGTGAATAAAATAGCTAGAGAAAGTTGCCGTACAGTTTCACGTTTACCTCCATATCACTGTAATCCGAATCCCATTGAACTTTTATGGGCTCAAGTTAAGCATCATGTTGGCGCTAATAACACACGCCTGCATTTTTCAACTCTTTGAATGTTGATTTAAAAATTTTAACTGTTTTCTGGTAATTGGGTAGCGCTGATTTCAAATCTGCTTTTATTTTTTTTTGTATCACGTAAGGTTATTTTTCAAACCAGTAAAATCAAAAAATATAGAAAAAACACGATTTATATCATTTATAAGCTAGTTTTATATTATATTAAAAAAATACAAAAATATACACATAGAAACTATTAGAAATAGTTATTTATTCTTTATGCTTCTTAAAAAAACGTTTTCGTTTTTCAGAAAAGCTACGTTTGGTTGTTTTTCTGTCATATTCAGCTAAAGGAAGATCTGAAGGCAGTTTCTGGGGCAAGCAAATTTTTTTGTTTCAATCTAGACCCCAGTACTTCAGAAAGATCTTTTGAAAGTCCCAAATCTCTTACTAAATCATTCAGTTCGGCTTGTGAAAATAGCTGAGGTTGGTTTTGATCTAAGGTTGATGGTTCAAAATCACTATCCATCTGTACGGAGCCGGAAGTTGAAGAGGTTTCAATATCTTCTTGCAGTACTTTGGGGGGTATAGGTACATGATCACTGTGAGGAACTGGTCTGATAGTTAATTTAATATTGTTTGGGTACAAAATATGTTTCAAAGTTTTTCTATTATGCACCTTAATATCACAAAGACAAAAGTAGCAATCTTAATGATGATTTTGCGGTTCTCTCCAAACCATCGGTATTTCAAAAGGAAGGCTTTTCTATTCCCTTTGGTCCAATGTCTTAAACCTTCTTCACATACCTTACAAACAACGTTCGGTGCCCAATATTTATCTTGATTTCCTAATTTGATTTTGAAATAAGCATAATATGCATTTTTCAAAAATTCACCAATTGGTCTCTTAAACTTTTTCAAGACGAAATATCCACAAATATAACAGAAATCATCTGGTTTGTTTTTGCAACACCGGCTAAGACATATTCTAAGCAATTTTTATTTATCCAACCAGTACGACGCACAACACTAAAGACAAATTAATTTTACTTGTTTACTGATCGACACTCAGAGCTATAATGAAGTAAATGACATTAAAATATACATTTTGTTTGGAGTGATAAACTTGAAATCCTTCCTCGCAGTACTAATAAAGTGAAAACATAATAAATAGGATTTAGCAGGTAAAAATTCCCGGGAATCTTGTCCAAAATTAATAAATGTAATAAAAGATTTACATCAGGTGATGAGAGCCTATTTAACAAATTTCTTTAAAACCACAACAGAAAATCATTTTTGGTTTAATACCTAGAATTTGAAGTAGTACATTAATTTTAAAATGTATTAAAACGCCTATTATAAGATTTTTCTTATATTTTTTCTTTTTCTTTTGTGCAAAAAAAAATCTGTGGCTGATAGAGACCAACTGTATTTTAATTAGTTATTGCTATATAAAAACTGAGCTTAACAAACAAAAATCACGTCATCACAAATTTTATGCAGGCCTGTGTAATAAGACATTTAAAATTGGACAAAGTAAGAAATTTATTATTAAAAGAATTAGACATGGTTGATGCTGACACATGGAAAAATAACATTCATCACGTTATAACAGAAAAAAACAAGATGTATGATTTAGATAATATTGAAAATATGTTTTTACTTCACTGCACGAACGCAAGTTTAACCAAGTACTAAAACTGGAAAAATGCTTACCCTTTACCTATCTTTGGACATTATACTTCTGTTTTACCCTTTTTAATATGAACTTACTTATTTTTGTAAAATGAAAATATTTTTAAATAAATACCTATTTTTATCCAAATTATGTGAAATAATGTGCAGTTAAATGAATTTACTTATTGCACTCTCATTATAGATACTACTAAAATAACTGTATTTTGTAAAATGATATATTTGTTAAGTAAGCACTAATGTTAAACGATACACAAATATTATGATAATTATAATACACGGTCACCATCAATCCTTTAAATTTATTAGTTTTACATACACAATAGTTTTGTTCTCTAGTAAAATCAAAGTAAGATGCAAATATTTCTTCTGTAATTTTAACGCATTATCACTGTATTTACACACAAATTTATTGTAGATGAACAACTTCTTACAATAAATGGCATATTATAACATATTTATTGAAATCTTTTATATAAGTCTAATACCTCCCATTGGGGAGGTAATAAAATTATTTAAGTCTAAACATTGTTAATAATATATACGTTACTAAATAAATAAATAAAAAATAATCGTTTATATAGGTTATTAGGTATATAACCTCACATATGAAATCAATCATATGATCTACTTTTTTGAAATTCCTATATAAATTGTACTCAGTTTGCATCACCATCTGGTCCATTCTTATTTGGAATGGACATTAGTGTTAAAAATAAATTGATATGACAGTTTGTCAAAAATGACAAGAGACAATTTGGAGCATATATCAAATTATTGCATCGGCACCATTCCACGAATCTTTTGTACACAATTTTATATTGTTGCCTAGATTTCGAGGGCGACAAATCTAATGTCGCTTTATTAGCGGCTTCAATTATTGCAGTCGGTATTACTTCATTTTCTTTATTAAAACACTCGTCTTTTGTATAAATTGTGACAACTTAATTTGACGATATTTAACGGTTGTGTCAAAACGTATTCATAAGCTATCAGATTTTGAGCAGTGCATTTTCATTACAATTTTTATAAAAATTTTGTAACAAAAATTGTGTTTGTAGAGAAATAGTGTCGATATACGTGTTATTTTGCTCGTAAATTGCGACACTCGCGCATAATAAAATCGCCCTTTTAACACTTGTATCGTAAATAACTATAGTTTTGTTGCTATTTCTTTTTTTGTAGTACTATTGCGGCAATTAAAATCCTGACTACTAGATATTTATTTCCACTATAATTAAGCATTGTAATTCGGTTTTTGTATAATTGAATTGTTGTGTAGCTGACAGCATACTGATATTTATATGTAACCTCTCACGCAAAATTATTGCGAGCCATCGAAAAAATTCATAATTGGAGTAGACTGTGAAATTGGGTTGGTACTTTAGCCACTTCCACATAATGACATTTATTATTTGACATTGAAACTATAAGTTTGCGTCAAATTTTTCAAAGTTAAAAAGTTAGAGTTGGTTTGTGTTTAGATGTAAATGGACAACATTTTCAACAACTTCTTCTTCTTCTGTAGATATATGTAAATTTTGATTATGATTTCGATATTAAATAAATTATTTGTTTTCTTTTTTGTTGTAGTATCATTTCAATGCCATAACCTCTTTTTACAATGAAACCAAATGAAACTGTCAAGCATCAAGTAATGTGTCATTATGTGGAAGTGGCTAAAGTACCAACCCAATTTCACAGTCTACTCCAATTATGAATTTTTTCGATGGCTCGTTATTATACATTTTGTTATAAAATTATGTTAATGAGTGAATAAATGAAAGACAAGAAGTTATTAATCAGAATACTACAATTATTTGGTTTTCATTTTTAATACTTTATTTCAGCACCATTTTTGTCTAACACCTCTTGTAAAAGTCTAGGAATAGATGTTATGACATTATGTATAAATTCTAGTGACAGATCATTCCAAATATTATGTTTTTTTCTCAAGTCCGAAATTTGTCTCAGCCGTTTTCTTGCTGTGTGGACACACCCGGGGAAATGTGTTGTTACTATTGTTTCGAACACATCATTTCCCACCGGACCCTCGTTGCTACACTCTTGCGACCAAATAGAATTAAGCAAGTAATAAGGTGGTTGCGAGATGTTCTGCAGGATCTCTCCCTCTGGGCCGAACCTACCTGATGATGGTCGTCCCTAGGATAAAATTCTACCGGCTAGCTCAATTGAATAGGAGAGTGTCGCGAGTCCCTAGGTCGCTTGATGGAGGATAGAGGCCACCGTATTAAAAAGCCCTGCAGAGCCCCCCCAAAAATACGGAAGCGGGTGGGACCCTGGTAGCTTCAATTTGAACCAAAGAGAAAGACCCTTATTACTTGCTACCATTACAAACAGGTCCTTGCTATACACAAACACTTGTGGGAAAGGTAACAAACAAACAAACACAAGCTATCAACAATAACAAGTTTTAATATCAAGTCAAAGTAGGTTTAAATTGAAAATTACATCAAAATAACAGAAGTCGCACGTAATATAATCGTAGTAAAGATACAAAGTTTAAATATCAAGTCAAAGTAGGCTTAAATTGAAAACAACAAAAATATCAGAAGTTGCATGAAAAGTTATCGTAGTATAGATACAAAGCTTTAGATAGCAATTCTGCTAATTATATAAGAATCGCCTAAACAATACTAAGTGCGCCAAGGCGTTAAAAAGGCTTAGTTTAAATATGAAAAATAAATCCAAAATCTCCCTGATGTACTCCCCAATTCACATATGTATCGCTCTAGGCGCAATAAAGAGTTAACAATGAAATAGGTACACCTGTCAAGACAACAACACCCTGTATACACAGGTGGTAAAACTGAGATCAATAAAATTAAAATTCGATATAAGATCAAAACATGAGATAAGCAGAACTCAAATTAAATATACGTAATAGTGGTTCTTTACAAATAATATACAGAGTATATAAAAAGATAATCTAGAACTACGACGTACCCCAAGCTAATTAATAATCTGTACGGAGGCCCGACTGAGGGTTCTAAGCCTCGTACAATGAACTAATCTAACTACTGGCTGCTGGTGAAGCTAGACAACCAGCTTTAGTAATAAAATTAAAAGCAGTTGCTTGAAATCAGTCGATAAAAGCCTAACTGATAAAATTAATTGATAATGCCTTGTTTGCTATCTAAATTTTACGAGCAAAATAATGAGATTGCATAGAGAAGTGAATAGCTTCTCTAGTGCCTACTTATGATTAAACATTCAGTAAATTAATTACAATTTTGAAAAGGATTAGCAACAGGTTAAGAATTAACCAACATCTAATAATAATATATAAGCACCTACTTTAGCTTGCCCCCTACAGAATTTCCAAACTTATCTTGAGTAAGCCTTCACACAAGTAGTACAGGAAAGTCAAATTCCAAGGAATTAACGAAATACAGCAGTAATTAAGCCGCCATTGAGCTAGAGGACGCCATTTTGAGACGCCGTGAAAATTTGATCCAGAATTCCAGAAAAAGGAAGCCCTGTCGATTCCAAATACTCCCTCGAGAGTGGATTGTGGATTTTTGAACGGATCTACTCCAAAAGATCGAAATTTACGATGCACCGCTGCGTGGAAAATTGCGTATGCTAAATCAGCCTTCCACGTGGTGTGGTCCTTGAAGAGATACAGAAGTAAAATTTGGTTTAATTCCTTAATTAATTGGGCGGTAGCACTAAATTATATCCTAAAGAGGATAAAAGAAACGCATAAGTAAAAATACAAAAGATAATGATATCTCTTACCGCAACGACTTGGTTCACTCACAAGATTAAAACACGACCCATAATCGGTAACGTTGTGAACGAAGTGCGTCCCATCGAGGTGAACGGATATTGGTCGGGATCGATATACGTCACACACAAGACCGTTGATCGGTAAATTCAAAAGGAAAGGAATTAATTTTCCAAAAATCCTAACAAGGTTTAAGAGTGATCGACGAAGCCATCAAGCGGAAATACGATAATTAATACGCCGCAATCAAGGTTAACTAACAAATTAAAGATCTTTCCAAACGACAGCGAACTGTAATCGGAAGATAAACAAATAATCGTGAAGATGGCGCTTCAAGCGAAAGTAAAGGTGTACGCAGGATTACGTTAATTAAAGGGTTATGAGACAAATAAAGCACCCAAATAGATTCACAAAATTCTAATAAAAATTACCACAATAAAAGAATTGATTAAAGAGAGGCAAAATTGAATTAATAGAATATAAAACGTAGAATGACTAAGCATATAATTACCAATATGTCGGCCTGCGTCGAGGTATAAAAAAAAGCCGGTTAAGAATATGGATAAGTGACATCCCAAAATATTTGAACATAAGTAAATTATCTGTAAATAACACAGTTTGAAGAAGCCTAAGTTGATCAATAATTAATAACAAAAATAAATATAAATGTAATAAACGAAAATGTTGAATTATGAAAAGCCTAAGATGTCTTAACGTAAGCAAATAATGAAATAAATTCATTAAAAATTCCCGAAAGGTTTCTGGGTAATTTTCAAGCGTAACATCGTTTTCTATTAATAGCTGACAAGTCTTCTTCTAGTAACGTAGTTATTTGAATTTTAGTTTAAATATTCAAATGTGGCACATCAACTTTATATTATAACAAACCTGAATATGACTCTGACAGATCTGTAAACAGAAATAAATAAATATAAAAAAAAGCCATATTCAAACCAAACAAATTTTGTGTCCGATTTTAAAATGCCGCAATAGTACATATTTATCAAGCAAAGCAGTTAATTTTTTAAAAATAATTTTTCTGTTTATGATGACAATATAGATATGGATGCGAAAACACTTTGCTTTCAAGTTTAGAACGATTATTCAAGAAGTAATATTTTAAAATATCACAATTTGTCGGCAAATTAAAGTCATTTATATCACTTGAGGAACCAAACACAAAAATATCATAAGGCACATGCGACAATCTAGATCCAGAGTTGCTGTAGACGAGGTAGATGGTTCCTACATATCAATAATAATTTTGAAATTACAAATTGTTTTTTTGTGGCGCTAATAATAAAATAAATAATACGATTTCATGGAAAAATCATATAAAAATTATTTGTTAGTTCGGAATCCATTTTACACTATTTTTTAGTGTTAATAGTTGATATCTAAACTAAAATTAAAAAAAAAAACTTAGATTTTAATTGTGGTTCTGAAAGATGGCAGAAATACCTTTCAAGCCTATTTAGAGCCATCTACTACAATTCTATAGGATTTTATTGAAAATAATATATTTAATAAGGAAAACAACTATTTTAAAAATTTCGGGGTTCCAAATTCGATTTACACTTATGGTCTCTTCAGCAATTTTACTCAAAATCGTCTATAGATTACTTGTTTTGCTATACACTTTATCGAAACAAAAATTGACCCATCCTAATGTATGAGTTATATACGCTGACTCAATAGATTCATTCATTATTTTACAGATGCTGATTCTGTAGTTTCATTCATTTAACCGGATACACGTGGAGTACGATAAGATAATATTTGATATATGAGATGGGCAATGCATTAGTAAAGCAGATTTATTAGTATAACTGTGACGCGTGGCAGATCGCTAATAATCCTCAAGTGTAAGCTAGTTATAATTTATAATGTACTGTAATGTCAAAAACAACAAACAAATATATTTTTTTTTAATTTTAACTCTTCCGAAATTTAACTTATGTATGCTACGTATATCTCTAGAAATGATCATACAAAAACTTAATCTAAAATAAAATAATAAAAACATTGTGCAAATATTACTAAAGCAATATTTCATTAAAATAATGTATTTACTATTATAAGGAACTCTGTATTTGTTATAGATGATTTATAAGATAACTACCTAAATCTAGAAATCAACTAATTCCCTCTAGCACTTTATTGTTCCTTAGGTTTGAGATATTCTACACATATAATCACTAATGAGAAAAATAAAACGAACTTGCTTCTTAAACTGAAGTTATTTTATTGGTTGCAATAAAGCACAATATAGAAAGAACATTACATAAAATAGATGAGTTCATTGTAATCAGTTGATCCTGTGATGATCTATTCCCGTTACTACTTTCCTGGGATACATTTCTTTAGTTTACGAGTGACCTAGTTACGTAGAATTTCATTTCCGTGTTTTATTTCCGTATGTATTTTTGTTTTCTAGCTATGCATGACGTATATATACAGTGCTTCTCAAAAGTCCCCCCCCCCTCTTATCTTTGGAAGGATTATACATACACAAGTGAAATTTGGAAACTGAATATTATAGGTTATAAACTTCCCTACTAGTGATGATAGATGACGAAATCGTCATAGATGACGTCATAAGGGTATTGTGACCAATAATTTTAAATGGAACGCTACGGCAAGCGACACCTCTTTTAAAAGGTATCGAAAAAACCTATTCAATCATACTAATTTTGTTTGTGTTTGAGGCAGTTTTAATGGCTCATTAGTAAACATGAAAATTTAAATTCCAATTAGTATGATATTAAATACAGATTTAAGAAACAGTATGTACTTAAAGAAATTGCTCGAAGTGACCTCCATTTACTTCCTGACAGTAAAATATCCTATTTTTAAACTCTTCTCGTACTTCTTCAAATGTGTCTGCGGAAACAGCCTCACATTCTGCAACAATACGTTGCTTTAACACGTCAATATTGTCAAGTTCAGTGGCGTAAACCTTCGATTTAAGGTACCCCCACAGAAAAAAATCCAAAGGTGTAAGGTCTGGTGATCGAGGTGGCCATTCCGTTGAACCTCGTTGTCCAATCCATCTACCAGGATACTCCTCATGCAAATACCGTCTTACTGCACCGTAATAGTGTGGAGGAGCACCATCCTGTTGGTATGTTATTTCCAAATTGCCGAATTCATCTGGATTATCTTCCAAAATTTCAAGGATTAAAGGTTCTATTGCGTTTTGCAACATCTCCAGATAAACCTCACCAGTTAAATTAGTATTTAAAAAAAGAGGCCCAACGATGTGGTTTCCCAGGATACCTGCCCAAACATTCACCTTCTGAGGAAATTGGGTATGTGTTTCACGAAACAGGTGAGGATTTGCGTCACTCCAATACCTCACATTCTGTGTATTTACATTTCCATTTAGATAGAAAGTACTTTCGTCACTAAAACAAATTGTTTTGACGTAGTCTGGCTGTTGGTTAATTTTAGTTTCCATATTTTCACAAAATTCTAGTCTTCGGTCTGGGTCGTCGTCTGAGAGTTGATGAACCATTTTTAATTTGTATGGATGAAATTTGTGTTTTTTCAACAGCCTGTGTACTGTACTTCGACTAACTTCACAGGTAGATGCAACTTGAGTTGTTGAAGAAGTAGGATTAACTCTTACTTCTGCCAGTATATCAATTTTTTTCTCATCAGAAATTTTTGGTCTGTCAGATCGTTTCGCATCATTAATACAACCCGTTGTTTCAAACTTACGAAGAAGCTCCCTTAAATAAGTCCTCGAAATGGGGCGATCGGGAAACCTCACATTAAAAATGCGTTCTGCTGCATGAATATTTTGTCTAGATTCACCAAGAATTAGGACCGCTGCTACTTTATCACCTAAAGCACGTACCATTTCGCTTCTTGAAGCACTTAAACTTTCGACTCACAACAGTTTAACAAATTATTAAAATGTACAAAAATATTAAAAGTACCATAAGCTGTAAAAACCGTGAGACGTTCGATCAACAATACACAAATTATTAAACTTGGACAATTACAAAAACGTCGAATATTGGACACTAACAAAAATGTCAGATTATTTGACAACTAACCATAGGCGGAGCTTGAATTTGGAATTTTAGTATTAACTTGACAATTTGACGTTTTAAAATAACGTATTGTTGCAGAATGTGAGGCTGTTTCCGCAGACACATTTGAATAAGTACGAGAAGAGTTTAAAAATAGGATATTTTACTGTCAGGAAGTAAATGGAGGTCACTTCGAGCAATTTCTTTAAGTACATACTGTTTCTTAAATCTGTATTTAATATCATACTGAATGGAATTTAAATTTTCATGTTTACTAATGAGCCGTTAAAACTACCTCAAACACAAACAAAATTAGTATCATTGAATAGGTTTTTTCGATACCTTTTAAAAGAGGTGTCGCTTGCCGTAGCGTTCCATTTAAAATTATTGGTCACAATGGCCTTTTGACGTCATCTATAACGATGTCGTCATCTATCATCACTAGTAGGGAAGTTTATAACCTATAATATTCAGTTTCCAAATTTCACATGTGTATGTATAATCGTTCCAAAGATAAGAGGGGGGGGGGGACTTTTGAGAAGCACTGTATATATCTCACATCATGAAAAATATTGTGAAGAGCTAAGATTCCCCAAACCACATAAATGAACTACTTCAACTGAAAGCACATTTAAATTTACATTAATGCACTTCTGTATATATTATAATGATATAAATTGCATAAATACGAATGCAAGAAGTTATCATTGCCACACATTAGATGCGTCAAAAATATTGTAAATTGAAATTATGAAGTTGTGTTGTCATGAATATCAGGTAATCAATTTGAAAAATATATTATAAATCTCGAATATGTATGTTTTTTTAAACGAAAATTGAATTTTCACCTTCTAAGTATTATATTTTTACCTTTTCTTTGTTTACTCTTATAAAAATTTAATTATAAACGTTATTAGTAAAGACCGGTATTTTCGATCGGCTCACAGAGGCGTGAACCCGCTATAGGTTCGGGAGACTTTACCAGCACTTCGTATGCTCCGCGTATGTAGTACATGAATACGTGAACAGCTATCAGAGAAGTCAAGTGGTTTATAGACGTATTTGCGAATACGCATAGGTGTTATTCGAACTGAAAGTATTTTTCTAAATAACGCGCACTTTTATTTCAGTAAACCCAACGCACTGACGCCGCTGTTTACCTACCTAAGTGCCGGTCTTTAGTTATTAGGTTTAGTTTTTGATTATAATGGCTATTTATTTAAACGTTTGATTTTTAAGTTGGAAAAATTGTTTCTAGTGACAACCATTTGGTCAATTGATAGCTGATTTATATTCAGCACGTCTTGCCATTTTAAAATGAAGAGAGTTACAACAGAACAACGTTTGCAAATTGTGCAAATTTATTTTGAAAATCATTGTTCAGTTCGAGAAACTTATCGTGCGTTACGTTGATTTTACGGTCGACCTAATCGTCCACGCATACTTTAATTGATAGTACGCATTCGCAGAGACGTCGTACAGTGCGCACTGAAGAAGTGTTGCTGCTGTAGAACGCAGTGTTGAGGAAGACTCAAATGTAACACTGTAATTCGAGCTTTGTCTATCCAGTTTATGGAAGATTTTACGAAAAGATCTTGGTTTACAAGCTCACAAGATTCAGCTCATGCAAGAGTTACAGCCACGTGATCATTATGCGCGTCGTACGTTCGACATATGGGCCGAAAACAAGATTGATTTTGAGCATCTTTTTTTACCGCAAAATCTTGTTCAGCGATGAGGCTCCTTTCTGGTTGAACGGCTACGTCAACAAACTAAATTGGGTATTTGGGGCGCAGAACAAACAGATGCCATTATTGAGACGTCGTTACATCAATAAAAGGTCACAATTAAATGGTGTTAATTTAGAACGGTTTTGCTTTCAAACAAGACGGTGCAACATGCTATTCAATCAGGTTATTGCAGTAAATAGTCAACGAGCGCAGAATTTTTCCACGATCGTGTTATCTCAGCCCTTTGGACTATTTTCTATGGAGACACTGGCCCACTTGGAAGTCAACATTCGCATTGTTATTGTCGGTAAACGGCCTTAGCTGCTGGAAAGAGTGGTTCAAATTGGATTTCCATATTGCGTTTTATTCGAGCCAGCAGATATACCCGAAATCGTATTCAAACAATGAAATTATGTTTCAATAAAGTCAATTTAGTTAATTTAATGCGCTTTATTTAACCCGACAATACTACTGTGTCGTAAATTTTACGGCGCTCGGTTTTCTTTGAGTGGATTCGTAACAATATAATTTTCATTATTGCTCCCAAGGCTCGGTAGCTTCTTTGCTAGTGCTAGTGCTAGTGTCGTCAACTTTTTAAGATATTTAAGGAAAATTGAAATTTCACGAAATTTTCAGTTGTACATATCTTCCTAACCATCGAAGACAGAGCAAAACTAAAAATGACACCTAATAGTATTTTTAATGTAGACTTTAGTAATCTTTATTAATTATTCATGGCACACTTGAATATCAAGATATAAAATAAACTTTTATTTTTTTAAATGGCAATCGTAGTTGGCCATGACTTCATTAAAATATTTATTTTGTTTTGATTTCATAAATACAAGGTTTTATATGGTTATATTTTTTAAATTTTTATTATAGCGGAAGTAATTCAAATACCTGAAAGTAACTGAAGAAATAATAGCCAAATGGACTCTTTAAATACTACTTTAATGCAGCAGAAGTTAAGTTAGAAGTTGTCAAATTCACAGTTGTCAAATAAGCTGAAATACTTAACTGTACTAGAGTTAGTTAAGTGGTATTATCAATAAAATATTTGTGCAAACAATGTCTTCCAAAGAAGAAAAAATGATATGCTTTTTTTGTTACTATGCTAGTACTAGAAATAGTAATGACGCTAGAGAATTGTACTATCAACGCTATATGGAAAGACAGCCAAATCGAAGACTATTTTGTAAGTTAGAAAATAATTTGAAAAGGTATGGTTGGTTTACAAAACCAGATCACAGAAATTCAAACCGGAAGACGAAGAAAGGGTATTAGCTTATGTAAGCTACAAACCCGCGACATCAACTCGTAAAATTGCGAATGATTGAGTCCAAAGAAAGGACTCGTTAATTTTAAAACGGAATAAATACAGGTCATTTAAATACAGTGTAACTAACACATTTTATGGCAAAGATCATGAAAGAAGAATGTTATTTGTTCGATGGTTTTTAGAAGAAACGAACATTAATCCGCACTTTTCTTACACAATTCTTTATTGACAGATTTATATACAGATGAAACAAAATTTATCAATAATGGATTATTTAGTAGCCATAATAATGTTTGTTGGTCTCAAGATAACCCTCATCTTACTGTGGAAAAGCGAGATCAACATATATTTGCTGGAAACGTGTGGTGTGGAATTTTTGGAATAAAAATATTCGGACCATATGTTTATGAGACCAATTTAAATGGAGAATGCTATTTACAGTTTTTGCGCAACGAGCTGGAAGATATGCTAGTTGAATTATCATTAAATTTAATTCATAATCTCAGATACTTTCAACATCATGCACTCGCTCATAATTTTCCAAACGTTTCTGAGTATCTTTCAGAACGTTTTTTTAACTGGATTAACGCTGTACACCGTCCTTTGGTCGGCAAGATCACCAGATTTTACGCCAATAGATTTTTTGATGAGGTGCCAGAAAGAATAAAGTCTATAAAAATAAACTCAACAACCTTGAAGATTTAAAAATTAATATTACGACAGCTATACGAAGCATCCGCCCACAGACTCGGCGAAAGGTTCATTCCGATATGGTGAGAAAATATGAAATGTGCATCCTGAATAATGGTGGTCATTTTGAGCATTTTATGAAATAACATTATTCAATGTCTACTCATTTGTTTGTTTACTTCCTTTACAAAACATTTACTTAAATTTTAGATTTCTTACTATTGGCATTAATTTAATTTTTTTCTCATTTACTTTTGCTGCATTAAAGTAGTTTTTAAAAAGCCCACTTGGCTATTATTTCTTCAATTAATAATAGTATTTGAATTACTTTCGCTATAATGAAGATTTAAAAAATATAACTAAACCTTATATGTATTTATGAAATTTATGAACAAAATAAGCATTTTAATGAAGCCATAGCCAACTACGATTGCCATTTAAAAAACATATGTTTATTTTATATATTGATATTCAAGTATTTAATAAAGATTATTAAATTCTACGTAAAAAATACTATTTAGTTTTGCTCTGTTTTCGATGGTTTCAAAGATATGTACAACTGAAAATTTCGTCAAATTTAAATTTTCCTTAAATATCTCAAAAAAGTTGACAACATATGACACATCTGAAAATGCCATCAAATACGCATCAAAATTCTGAGCAACTTTGTTAATTTAACCGATCCAGTATCTTAAATACTAAGAGAGTTACCTATATATGGAGATAGAAAATGGGCAGCCTGTATATGAGGATTATTTTTAAAAACGGCGCATCAAAAAAGCTTTGTTGGTTGCTTAGATCCAGGATGATGACAAACTTTTCGTTATGTCAAGTATATTAAGGTACCCATTGACGTACTCATGCTGATGCTGCCAAGCAATTTTCTAACATATTGCATTGATGACTGACAGTAAATAGAACGCACATATTCATTTTGCTTTATTTTATTGTTTACTTCAGTAGTAACAAATTTTAAATAATAAATAAATAATAACTGCAATTAGAAATAACAACAAATATTAAAAGAGAAGCAGTTCCATGGGAATCCTTGGCGCACATATGTTGACCTTACCTAAAATATTATCGACCAAACTCGTTTATTTTATCGTTTATTTGTATATGAGTTCTTTAATGCAACGATGACCCTACTATCATGTGTCTGAACATTAAAAGACTTCAATGTTTTAATGTGCCAATTATTTCAACATATCATTTTATTTTTTTCATACCCGACTTCATACATATGCAAGACTGAAGAACTTAATTAGTAGGCTAAAATAATAATAATGAAAATGGTAGGAAGAAAAATACCAGTCGACGATTCTATTCTTAAATTAAGGAATTTCAAGCAGTACACGTATTTTCAATTAAGGACAAAAGGCGCTAAAATATATTAATTATATTCTGTGAATACTTTGTTAGTTAGGCAGAGCTGCTTTCAATTTTTAATGAAACCCTCGCTCAATCAATTTATGTAAATTATTCCTTTTGAAGTTCTATAATTAATAAGACTTTAGGTATATTTACACTAATTACTATTCCGGAACGTTTCTAATACAGCTTGTAGTTGAAGGATAACCCGAACTGTAATTATTAATCCGACATTCGGCGAGGGCAAATCTCTTATTCAATGTCCGATAATTAACTTGAATAGGGTCAGTACGCCACGATAGTATCTATCTTCTCACATCAAACTTCTTGGTGACTGTAGATTTTAGTTGTAAACTTACGTAAAGACGGGGTTTGTCTTGGAATAATTAAATTTATTACACTGTTAATTTGGATCTTCAACAACCTTGATATGTTTGCAAATGATCCTTGAAGCAAGTGCCTGTGACCTTGGGTCAAGTGGATATTTTACCGAGCGATACTAGTTTTACTTAAGAAAGTAGTGTAGGATTTATATTGGATTTGACACATACACTATGCGTTTATGTTTGAAATATGATGTTAATACAGATAAGTTAGGTATGATAGTAAACTTCCAATTGATGTCAGGTGGTCTAAGGTGGTTTACGTCTGAAAATGGGTAAACTTAAGTTGTATCTTTGTGTGTTTTGTCTTTGCGTACCCAATAGCTACTGCGGTCATCGCATTTCATTCACAATTTAATTTTTTTGCCGTTTGCTGCAGTAGTATCGATCGAATTAATACCTGTTTCTGTGCAATATAGCAGTTTTTTAGAATGTTAAAAATGAATGTAAAGTATACAGGTATTTTAGTTTAATATAAAGGGTCATTAAAAAAGCGCGCCGGTTTTAATATATCGAATTTTGAACTTTATTTTTGCAAAACATATTAACAAAATACATAAACATGTTAATCACACCTTCCCATTTCTAGTATAGAAAATAATGTCGGGCATACTGCGCTGGCATTCAAGAACTCTATCCGTGAAATTTGCTATGACTGCCTTACAAGTTTCCACTTGGATCTTGCCAACAACTTGTCGAATTTCCTCCTTCAAGTCGGGGGTGTTTCAGGCTTTATTGACATACACCAATGATTTAAGAGTACCCAAAGTCACAAGGAGTTAAGTCACATGACCTTGGTGGCCATTAATGGTTAGCATTACGCGAAATGAGGCGATTCTGAAATTGCTCATGGAGCAACTGAATTGTTTTGCAAGAACCCTGGTAGGTGGCACCATCCTGCTAAAACCACAACTCTTGAATTTCCATTCCATCCAAATGAGACCACAAAAAATCACTTATTATCGCACGGTATTGGTTTCTATTAGCTGTCACAGCTAGTCCCGCCTCATTAAAAAAAAAATAAAGCCCGATGATGCCGTCCGCCCAAAAGCAGCACCAAACTATCCCTCGTTGTGAATGCATTTCTCTTTCTTGAATAATGCAAGGAGTTTCTGAGTCCCAGATGCGGCAGTTCTCCTTATTCATAAATCCATTTAAGTGGAAGCGCACTTCGTTACTGAAGATAATTTTGCTCGCAAAGCCGTCGTCCGCCTGTCGTCTTCTCAAAACCAAATCAATAAACTGTCGCTTTTCTTGTGATCGTCCACGTTCAACTGCTGCGTTAACTAAATTTTGTATAGTCGGTAATAGAGATCATACTGGAGAATTCCCCGTACTGAAGAACATCTTATGCCCAACTCTTGGGAACGGCGAAGAACCTATTCCATTGGAGTAACAGCTACACTGTCACGAATCACCGCAATGTATTGCTCAGATCGGCCAGAACGATGACGTCCGGGACTTTGCTTCATCACCTCCTAGAATGGCGCGAAGTCGCCTGACAGTTACTGCATAACTTGCTTCGTTCTGACAATTTTACACGTTTCCACAATTTGCACATGTTGCACAATAGTAAACTGATCCATTGCTAGACACAGACTGAGACAACAATCGGAATATTTACGAATGTCAAAACAATACAAAACAATATCGCTAACCGACAAACAAAAATTTATCAATGGATTCAAAACTAGCGCGCTTTTTGAATGACCCTATATTATCAGGTAACCAAATAAGTTCGTGCGGTTTTTGTATACAGTAGAATGCCATGAATATTTTGAAGTTGTTATTCGATATCACTTGCTTATTATCTGTCATCGACTTTAGTATTAATCCTTTCTATCATTACAGGACCAATTTGATTCAGTCTTTTTATCTGATCAGATCTTAATGCCCTTTTAAATTTCTTTATGTTTTATTTGTGTGCTTCTTATTACCATGTTCCTTTCCGTTTCGAAAACAATTTTTCTGTCCATTTTCGTTTGATTCTTTATGTTTTCTGCAGCTACCTGTTGTTATCCTGTATATGTACGCTTTCTCGATCTATTTATTGCGGTCGCCCATTGGTACTTTAGTCATGTTTATGCAATCGTTCGGATTCACTTTCTGATGTTCATACATTCTTCATCCTTCTCCTCTGTGTGACCGTTACCTTTTCCTTTAAGAATCCCCTCATCATAAATCTTTTCTCAGAATCCTATTTTCTCACCTGGTCTTAAAAATATTACATCCCCTATGTCCACTATATCGTATCCCAATTGTTCTATCTCTAGTACTGCAATTACGTCTACCTTATATCTTTTAATTTAATTTATCAACTCTTTCAGCTTTCCTGTTGCATAACTAACTAAAATGAATAATTTTTAAGTTCCCTCCTATTTCTTACTTTTTCGTTACCAAGATCTGATTTTTTAGTTTTTGGGATTGGCCTTAATATTTTTCCTGTTTTTCTTGTCCTAACAATTCCTCCCCATCGACGGTTACTTTATTATTATCGATTACTGTCTTCCCGATGAAGATCAGAATGGACGTTCATATTCTTGTGAGAATTGCTATGCAGACCTGCAGACACGTGTATCGTCTAGCTATAGACTCGTCAGTAAATGATGCTGGGTCATCCTCTTACGCTTGTCTCAACGATAGCGTATGTTGTTTTGGCGTTTATAATGTTGTAACTAGTCAATGAACGGCGCTGAGTTTTATTCCATGCAGTCTTTTATGATTTCACTACATACAATAAAAGAGTTATGGAAAGAAGTATGGAAAATTTTGTCTATCCCAGCATCGAACATTAATGATTATATCGGCGGGCGAAACACGTGTCTGCATATATGGATAGTAGCTTTCAGTCAAATGTAAGTTTGTATTGTGGTCTCTACACCCGATTTTTAATAATATTTTAAATTGTATTAGAAATGGTTTTATTCTATGCAAAGGTGTGAATTTACACACCCGGGTATGTTTCAAATTGTTTATTTATTTTTTTTTTTTTTGTATATTCGCACTAATAGAATTTCTGGCTTCAATAAATTTCGAAAATAATTTGTTTTAAGCCTCTATGACTAAGTTTAATTATAGGCATTATTTTTCAATACAAAAGTTTGACTATTGATAACTACTTCAAAGATATATATTTTGACGGTATATTTTGAGAACAATAATACACTCGTATATCAATAACAATTTTATTTTTACTTGTTCTGCCCTTCAGTACTTCCACTCGGTCTTATTAAAACATAAAAACTGTGCGAAATTAAATCCTTTGGGCACATTTATCTATTTCACCAATTCGGTTCAGACGTACCGTAGGCAGTTGACCATTGGATCCGACTGTCAACTGCGAATGATAAATGTAGCTTTTGCGTAGGCCATTGTTTAAACGCCATGCGTTATATTTATATATCTTTGTCTGTTGTGGACAATAATTTTCAAAGATTCTATAGATAAAATGTAAAGCCATTTATAAGAGAAGCAACTAATTTAAGTAGAATTTGTTGACTTATTACCTTATCTTATTGTAACTACTGTAGTAATGAATTATTAGTAGTGACAAAATTGTACAAATGTTACTGATATCCAAATGTTGTTATGTGCCAAAACGAGGTAGCTTGTTAAAAGAGAGATACTGAAATTTATTATAATTTTCTCTATAATACTTGAGAAGGGTTGAGGAAGGTTGAAGAAGAGATTAGAATCGTTACGAACAATTGGCTACAGAATTTTGTACTAGAATCATTCATAATATGTATATTTTTAACGAATCTTACAGTCAAAAAGAAAAACTCATCAGTCCCCAGAAAAGTGTATAACCGTTCTGCAGTACTATGTTATAACAAACAAAGATATACTAGTTGGCTGAATACTTGATACTTGTTGAAACCCCATTTTAAAGTAATAAAACAAACCAGAGTAGTTTCAAAGTTTTTTTATTATTCACTACAATACTGTTTCGCCAAACTTTGGCTTCATCAGGTAATGTTAAACTTAACAATTTTGTATATATTTCTTTTACAGAAGTGTATGGGTATATTCTAAGAGGGAAATTATTAAATTCTGTTTGATCATTTAGAGTTAAACCTACTTTCCTATATCTATTTATTTCTATATTTTCTAACAGATTAAGTTTTTTTCCTTTGTCCTGTGCATACAAAATCTTTAATTCTCTATTAAATTTATGATTTCAATCTAAACAATGGTTTGCGAAACTTGAGTCAGTCTTTTTGTTGTCTTTATAACTTCTTCCGGGGCGTGAAAAAGTAGTATTTAAATAATTTAATTTAAATAATAGTTCAATTATATTATTCAGGGTACTAATTAATATTTAGGTTTCTTTTTCTCGGTGCAATCATTCGTATTATTGGGCAATTTGAAACTCGGCACGGAGTTACGTAACAGGATTAAATATGTACGAATCTCCGCACATCACAAAATTTTGTTTAGAAATTGGTGTACCAAACTCCCCACAAATAAGTGTTTTAATTAATTTTAATAAAAGTAAATTATTCAAATAAAAATCTTTATTTATGCACAAATAGGTATTTACATTGACATTCATTATCACCTTATTAAATTTTGTGAGAATAATAATGAGTAGCTAGTTTAACAAATTCTAGAGTGCTAATACTGCCACTCTGATAATTCAAACTGTTTTAAATACATTTCACGTTTTTTCGAAATAGCATTCTCATACTTGTAGGGAGCATTGACACTGTTTATTTTAATATAAACCTACATCTCAATTTTTTATAACGTATTAACAAATAACAAGTGTTCATTTGAAAAGTCAATCTAGTAGCATGTGATTAACTGAGAACATTTTGAAGTATGTCGTAAATTAAAATTTACTAAGAAAATTAATACTGGCAGCCGTAACTTTGTGGTAATTCATTTTGAAAATAATAAAAGAAAATAAAACAATAACTTTGTTATATATACCACTTTATTCACATATAAGCGTGACCGCGGTTTCAACATTCGCAAACCATCTTATTACAGAAAGGCATACATTCGGTCACCGTAAAATATTGCATTTGGCCGAGAAAGGTCGTAAATTAAATCTTTTAGAGGCCCTAGAAATTTTTAAAAGCCGAAACAACACAATAGATATCGTTTTAAACGAAGAGTTGGATCTTATATATACACCTCTTTTCCAATGTTGTATATAATAGTTAAGTATATAGTAATAATTTTAAATAACATCATAAACCACCCCATATATTTTTGTGTCATTTATAAGTTCTATGTAGGGCTGTAACTTTTGCAGTTTGATAATCACATTGTATGTCGAAACCGCGGTCACGTATATATGTGAATAATGTGGTATATATAACAAAGTTATTGTTTTATTTTATTTTATTATTTTAAAATTTAATACTTAACCTACGAAGTCGTATATTTTGACAGTTTCATACATACAAATAAATAACAAATAATATGTATTTATTGAAAACTATAACAAATGTTGAAAATTTTGTCCTTCAAGATCAATGCATTTTAAAATCTTCCGTTCAAAATTTCTGATGATATTCTGCAACATTACTGGATTTTAATTAATTTCCATGCATTTCTGTTCTATTCTCTGTAGCATATCATTCAAGTTCAATATAGGTCTTCGAAATATGATATTTTTTAGATAAGGCCACAAAATGAACGCATGAACGTGCAGGCCAGGCAATTTCAGTATTTCGACTAATTATACGCTCATCAAAAAATTCTCTTAAATAATCCAAAGATTCTGCAGTACAGTGACAAGGTGCTCCGTCTTGTTGGAAATATGCATTTTGAAGTTCATCATCATGCAACTGATTGACAAATGGTTGTAAAATTTCCGTACGGTACCTTTGAGCATTTAACGTTCCCTGAAAAAATATTGGTCCAATGATTCGCTTTGGCTTATCGCTGCCCAAACACCAATTTTCTCTGGATGTAGCGATTCTTCATTAATTACATGTGGATTTTCACTACCCCAAATTCTTGTATTTTGTGAATTTAGGTATCCCGTTTTATAAAACAATGCTTCATCAGTAAAGATGACTCTTTGCGAAAGTTCTCCATTAATGTTGATATTTACAAACCAATTACAAAACTGTAGTCTACGTGGGTAATCAATTTCTAACAATTCTTGTACTGCTGTGGCACGGTATGGATAAAGTTGCATATCTTTTTTTAGTAACTTGTGAGCTGTACCAACAGAAAGTTTTATTTGTTGACTCAAATGTCGAACAGATGTTTGTGGTTCATTTTCCATTATTTCTTCAACACGATTGACAACTTGAGGTGTACGTTTCTTAACTGCTCCGCTGCCTGATTTTCTTAAGAGACTACCAGTTTTAGAAAAAAAGTTCTAAAGTTCTAGCCAAAGTATTCTTAAATTGTATATAATCTATTACAAAATGTGTAAACTCAACTTGAAATTCTACCATGCAATCTTGACCTGAATAAACCCATAAACCATCAATTTTATTACCACTTCGAAGATAAGCCTGGACTAAAAAAATTTTATGTTCTAAAGCGAAAGCCATTTTAAAACTGAGAAGCAATTTATTTAAACCAGAATCGACGCACGATTATTTTATGCACTAACTGATATTTGTGATTGACATTATCAATTGTAATTTGGATTTACGTTTACGGAACAACAAACACATATTAATATATTTGCGTCTTATTCTATCAAAATTTCAAAGTAACCTAGATTGACTTTTCAAATGAGCACTTGTTACATATAGTTACGGATGAGCGTAATATGAAGAATTATTAAAATGGGAGTAAAACGACTCGCAGGCATTGGTCGTACGATTTAAAGCTGCATTGTTTTCGGTCAATATCTCGGGAGGAGACTCCGCGTCTTCTGATATGTAGTTATCGATTAAATAGTCCGCAAATTTTTGAAGTTTCGCATTTTTAGGTAGAAATTCACATTTTCCGAAAACAAACACATCACTCACATTTTCTGGTTCTGCATTTTACATGCGCGGAGGTTGTCATACGGATTAGCAGCAATACTTTCACGACCCCCCGTTGTTTAGGGTTTTGTGCGGAGTTTCCTACTGTCCATATTATTGACTTTATATTTCATAAAATAAATTTCACCTAATTTACTAAATTCTAAACATCCATTACTGCGAATAAAGAAGCTTCGGCAAAATTTTATTTTCTTGTTAGTCGGTTCTAAATATAAATTATAATAAAAAAAACAATTGTTAAGTTCCACTGTTTCATTTTATAGTTCTGACAATCTTATTTATGTAATTTCTACCATTTTCAGTTAAATATGATCTTTCTTTGAGAAAGTGCTGAAACAATATTGTCAGAACAATAAAATAAAACAATGAAATCAAGTGTTTTTTATTTAAATGTTATTTCCATTTTCGTTAATATTAATTCAGCACTCCAGTTATTACTGAAGAAGACATTAAAGTTGCGTCGAAATAATTAATCAAGTATTTTTTGCCATTACAAACTAATTATATGTATTACGCTACCAACGTAGGAATAAATTATTGAAGAAATGTTTATTGCAAACTAAGGCTTATGTTAATAATCGTTTGCTAAAATATCTTATCTTAGAAAGATCTTTAAGTTACTATTTGATCAGCCACGATTGTTGTAGGAGACTTTCCACTTCTCAAGTTTTCACGCCAGCTACTTTATTAAAGCTTTTAAAATTATTACATTCCGACGAAAAGAATTTTCCTGCAACGGAAATACTCCTGTCAACCGTCATATAACATAATGCGTATTAGGTATTACTAAACTACAAAAATTTATCGGTATAAGAAATTTAGGGGCGCGAGCGGATATTGTTGTTGTCATGATGAAAAATTGGAAAATATCCGTTATGTATACTACTCCTTATGCATCTTGAAATATAGCAGTTAGTAATTTCGGCGAACAAGATCAAAATGGAAAAGCTTGCTGGAAGATTAATGATATTTATGCATTAAATTAATAATTATTTATATTTGGCCCTCAATTATAAAGTGCGCTCCAATTTCCTCTTCTTTTTATACACGAAGCTCTACCTTACCGTAAAGCTAATTAACTCACATGAAAACGTGTTAAACGGGAAATCCTATTAAGCGATTCACATTACCAATCCATTAACTATATACGGACATATAAGACTGTTAATTAATGTTTTTCGTCTGTTTAACGACCTTCCTGTAATTATTATATACGAACAATATACTAGCAAAAAATCATTTTAAGTTAGCTGTGCATTACAAGTGCAATAGTGAGGGCAACATGCTATAATATACAGGGCGATTCTAAATATATGCGACAAATTTTATGAGCAGATTGCTGAGGTTATTTAATTACGATCATAAAAGTTCATATGTATGTATGTATGTCTTAGACGGCTTAGTTTTAAAGTTACGAGATATTAAATAGTAAATAGTTAATTGACGAAGGAGATACTAAGAAATAAGTAATTAAACTTCTAGTTCCAAAAATTCTTTTATTGTAAATACCACTACAATATTGTTTCGCCATACAATGGCTTCATCAGGTGGATGAAATACTGAATATGTACAATACAAGTTTGAATATTTATGTGAAAATTATTGGGGAAATAGTGGTGGAAAATTTTTTACAATCCTAAATTTAGTAGAGGGAGTTGTTTAAATCTAGTTGGTCATTTAAAGCTAATCCTAAACTATTGTATCTATTAATTTCTAAGTTTTCTAACAGGTTAAGTTTTTTACTTTTGTCTTGAATGTATAAAATTTTGAAATTTATATTAAATCTATGATTGATATCTATACAATGACTTGGGAAAGTTGAATCTGTTTTCTTTTCTTCATGGCTTCTCTCGTGTTCTTTCATCCTAATTTTGAATGTCCTCCCCTTTTGTCCTATGTATACCTTATTACAATCTTCGCTTGTTAACTTATATATAGATCTCGTTCCATAGATATGAATAATAAATTCCATTACTTTAACAAAAGACGATCCGGAACTATATTCTTGGATTTATAACACCAATACTTGATTAGTAATAATATTTTCTTATTTATTAGTTAAGGTTAAATTTTATGAAACACTGTCGCAAACTTTGAGTATTATTGCGTGTAGATGCAATTTCCACGCAGTAATAACACAAAAATTCTCCGTTGCTACGTCAAAAAATACACTGTAAAATCAATCCGCGTATGTTAATATGTAATAGTGTATGAGTAGTGGTGTATTTTTACCTACTTGCAAAACAGTACAGAATAGAGCAGTATCAACTCAACATCAGTACAAGACAATGGTCTCACATTTAACGTCATAACAAGCAACTTCACAAGACACACAGTCTTACTTCAAACATCAGCATAACAATCAAATTTTGACAAAGGACACCACACTCAACAGCAGTTTGTTTTTAGTATAAGTCGTTGTAGATCCAAAATAAATTTAAATATTGTAAATAAATATATTTAGATGAAAGTACATTTATTAATTTAAGAAAAAGTTACCTAAAATTTAAATAATAAAGTGTATACAGCCTGAAAAACCTTTTGCACCGTGAAGCAACATCAGGGTCGTGATTCTAGTAACTGGGGTTGAAGCATCACCGCCAGAAACCGGATAGAATCATGTATCTGTTTTTTTTTCTTCAATATATCAGTTCTTTTCAGATCATAGAGTGAAAGCAATTGTTGAATTTGGGTATAGGTTACGGTAGGTATATGAAACATATTTAGAATTCAACGCAGAATTCAAAAATGAAATAAAAAATAGGTATTTTCATTTGAAAAAATAAAGTTGATCGTCGTAACTTATTTTTGGGCCAGCCTGTGAACATCAATTTACCATCAGAAAACCCACAGCCAAAAATAAAAATCGACGCGTCGGACCGTTTCTCCAAAAAACATATTCATTAATTTTAAATAAATTTGTTCCAGCCCACGCGTCCTCACTGTATAAAATCTCAACAGTTTGTCACCGACCCTAGTTGATTTTAATTTGTTTACTAATACCAAATGATTAATTCACTCAAAAACTTATAGACGCCTGTATATACAACATATACCTATCCATGCCGGCCCAACATTTTTGCAGCATCTGCACGAAAGACACTAAATTAAATAGTGTTTAACATTATTTTCTGGCAGATATTTATTAAAGAAGTTTCAGTACATCAATGCGTTAAGCACTTATTACGCACTTGTTACAAATGAAACAGACTTGCATTACACGCATCTGTATATGTACCCATGGACATATACCCCATATTTTCCAGCGATTACTTCAGCCAAAACAAGTGTTTCTGTCTCAATAGACTTCGTCAGTTTGGCTAATGAAGTCAAGTTTGATGGATTGCCTCACAGGAAAATTGCTATTTTCGGCGTAGTCTCTTTTGTCTGTCAGATGTCACTAAATTATCTGGTGCCACTTGATAGGATAAAATTTGCTACTTACCTGTGAGGCGATCCATCAAACTTTATTTCATTAGCCAAACTGACGAAGCCTATTGAGAGAGAAACACGTGTCTTTGGCTGAAGTAAACGTTGTTAAATACGGGGTGTATGCCCATGTGTACAGATACAGATGTGTTTAATGCACGTCTATTTTATTTGTGAGATATTTATTAAAAAAGTAACCTAAATGCACTATTTCTTAGCTTTTCAATCATTGTTAAATTTTCTCTATATGGTTTCAAAGAGATGCGAATTTATCTACATTTCGTCTCAAAAATATATGGGCGGCTTTCCAATCTTCTTATGATATTATTCATGAAGTTTAAAATAAATCTATGTGTGCTTGTTTTATACTCTTAATATTTGGCAATAACAAATAACTTGTACTAAAGAATAACATATAATTTACATTTTACAGGTAAATATAAAACATAGAAGCAAATTATTATGTACGTGATACACATATATTGAAACGGAATTTTGTCATAACCTTAAGCAAGCTTCGTATACAAGAATAGTCACAAACATAACGTAAACAATAGATAAATCGTGTATTTACAACGTATTTTACGGGGTCTTTAGTAATCAGCAGAGGTAAATATCACGGTAACTACTGATGTAGAATTTGAGCACTACTAGAATATATCAATCACGAACAAATGTACATTACAATTCGCAAACACAAACTGAAGATTTAGTGAGGGGTAATAAACGGGGCCCTCCAACGTTAAATAACAAGATACCTGTGGCTTAACTAATGCGCACAATAGCACACCTATGGTTCGTCCTAGTCGATAAACAGACCTCTGGTGGTTCACAAATAGCAGCTCGTGGCTTCACATTATTAATTCCACACACATTTAGACTTTATAGATATCATAGCAATTATGGTCATTAATTTAGTTTCTCGTTATGTTAAAGTATATAAATTATATTTGAATATATCTTGAAGATTAACGGTTGTTCCCGAATTTACTGCAGTATGAAATTTCATAGGATTAGCTAAACCACAGCTGCAAGAAATATGTATATTAATAGAACGAATGAGTTAAATTAACCCCAGCACTAATCCTCTTCAATTTGTCGCAATATACGCTTGTTTTGTTGGAATATTTACAACATATCTTTATCGTTTAAAATTTTTTAAAAAAATGATTTTGTTTGTTACTTCACTTTTGTCGCAAATATAAGTTTAAAAAACGCGACATCTCCCCTCTAAATGAATTTTATTTACCAATATTTTTTATTATCGAGCTTCATTTCTTCAAGTCCTTTATTTCCTCTTAAGAAAAAAGAGTTTATGTGTGCTACCAATTTATACAGAACGATTTGGTGGAAGTTGGATGCAGCATCGTTCAGAAAAACTACTACGGAGTGAAAAACATGAAATCCAAGAAAGCAGGGATATATTTATAATTTTATCCATATGATTCATTCTCTTAGAAGTTAAAACCATAGAATAACCTGAATTATTAGTGAATAAGTTCAATACATAGTCTGCAATCTGCCTATGTTTTCATAAATTCACGTACATTCTAAACTTTATACTTATGTTTGCAACTAATATTTAATCAGCATAGTTAAAATTAGATTGTTAAACCCTTGCAACGTTTATTATCCGGGTAGGAACAATTTACCAGGAATCGGTAACTTTGAAATATTTTCCGAGTTACGTCACCTAGCCGTTTAGTTGATACGGCCCACCTTTACTAAATATTCAGTGGTTTGTTGGGGTAGTGGTAAATTTGATTACTTGTATTTTTGATAATCAAGAAAAATTAGCCTCTTATTGCCACAATTCATATTAGTCTTAGTATAACATCAAGATACATCAATCTCATCTTAACATTACAACAGTGAGTATAATAACAAAGCATATAAATCGCACAACAGTATTATTATAACATTAAGAGAGATCAGTATATGCTTAGCATTAACACAAATCAGTCTTATCATAACATAATAATAATAATAATAATAATAATAATAATAATATTAATAGTAACTGTTTATTCGTCCTACAGGTTCGTACCCAGTAATAGGGCAAAAACTGTGTAATACATACATATGACAAAACAGCGAAAAAGAATTGGATAATAGGTTTCAGCAATTACAGCATATTCTTATGAAGAACAAGTTTTCGGAAGCCAAATTCTGATTTTAATGAAACTTGATCGAAATATTGGCTACGATATTCTAATTTCTAATTGAAACTTTTGAACGACACTGTTTTTCTTATGGAAAACTGTATAATATCCTGAAATCTTATGGATATATTACAATTAACTGTAACCTCTACCTGGTTTAGTTACCTATTGCACGTTTTTAAAAATTAACGAAGATTGAAAACAATAGATTCTTGTTTATCGATTTTCAATATATTTGAACTGCATTCAAACCCTCTCAGTTGTAAAAAAAATATTATTCACATATTCAAGTAACCTTTCTATATACTTGAATCGAATTCAAACCCTCACAGCTGCAAAAAATGTACGAATAACCATAGTCATAAAACGCAATACTATTGTAACACAGATTACATTATATTAGCATATTATTTCAGATTCAATGAACTTTAATATTTAATTTATCGTTATCCCTTTATTATTTTTGTCATGTGCCAAGACATTGTATTGCCACGAATTATGTTACCTGTAATGATCAAATGTAAGCCTTCACTCTTGACAATCACTAAACTAAAATCAGTTCTATTTTAACAGTCCTGCTAACAGTTTTGTTTGACCGTTCAACAATTCTATCTAACATTTCAATTTAAACATTTCCATGTACAGTTTTATCAGGAACCGTTCTCGCCAACAATTCAATTTAAACACTTCTACCTAAATAATTCTATCTAAACAGTTCTATCTGAAGCATCATATCAAAATAGCTCTCCTTATTGGTAGTTTATGAATATAAATTATATCTAACTTCTCATTGCGAGTATGCCAAAATAAATGTATATTTATGGTGTAAGTAAATAAGTTTATATTATATTATATTTATCATTTATTGTCACCAGCTAGTAAAGAAAAAATAAGTGTGTACAGACGTACACCCGTGCACAGTGAAGTAATAGACGGAATTTCACCTACAAAAACCACCATCATTAAATCCATAGACGCCGGATAACAACCCCATCATATGGTGCTTGGAGATCGGATAACAACACATGGTCGTTCGTAGATATCTAGGACATGTTATCGTGGTCGTATACGAGAAAGAAGAATCAAGATACTTGGTCCATCGCAAACGACATTCAACCCCGACACTCACATTGTTTAAAAACTATTCAGAATTTTCGATTTAAGTCAGAATTACATTCAACAGCTTTATACACATTAGTAATTTTATCGTAATATCAGTAATAGTTCGTTGATTATTTAGGGGAATATTCTAAGTTAATTTAATGCCGTTAACTAAGTAATTTAGACATGGGTGAATTATCAGTTTTATTACGATTACCTCACACGTTAGAATTAGTTCCTATAACTGTATTTGAAACTCAATAACTTTCGAATATGTCGTACACTTGAATACAAATTAAATACAAACCCATAATTAAAGCAAGGTATTACATCAGAAGCCATCAGAATTTGCGCCTAGTAAAATTGAAACGCGTTCTTTTTGAATTTTAAATCCTTGGGCACTTTTTTCACAAGCAGCGACAAATGTTTTATCTGGAAGGCAACGGAAAAATAATCCGCTTTCATCAGCATTATAGATTTGTGTTTCCAATAACCCCATTTCACCGACTTTTGCACGAAATCTGTGTAGAAATGGAGTGACCTCACCAACATCACTCGAAAGTATTTCACCACCAATTTTTAAAAACCGTATTCCATGACGGGTTTTAAATTTGCAAAACCATCCATCACTTGCAGTAAATGCGTTTTCATCTTTATCGGTACACTTCACTAAAAATTGACTTAGCTTTTGCTTTTAATACGGGTCCTGTCACTGTGTTCTTCTTTTCACGTTGATTTAAAAACCACTTATAAAGGCGCTTTTCCATATTTTTTTTTCCTCATATTCTGCCTTATGTAAAGATTTTCTTTTTGCTTCCTGATAGGTGCTGGTAACTGCATCCATTATTTCTTATTTATTTGATTTTATGTAGCTGATGGAAGATTTTGTCACACTAAAACCTTGAGCTAAACGATTTCCACTCACGCCTTCATTAAGTCTTTTTAATATTTTAACCTTAGTATCCAAAGATAAGGTATTTTTTTTACGTTTGTTTGGCTTTTTTTTTTTAACTTTCACACGTATGAACACTTCACTTTGACCTTCAGTCATCAACTGACCCAAATTTGTACAAGCCTATCAAATTTCACACGCATATGACCGAATTGTACACAACACGAATAACTCGGTGATTCCCCGTTTTATTTTTACTTTAATGAGCGAAAAAAAATAATTTGAAGTGAAAATACAAAAAAAAATAAAAAAACGTCCAGAAATTAGAAACCCCTGTTCTAATTTTAGAGCGCTTAATTTGGTTTTTCGCCTATTTAGTTCAAAATCATAGAAAAAAAATATTTTCTAGTGGAAATAAAAACCAAAAAAAAAAACACTTCCAGAAATTAGAACCACAGGTTCTAACTTCAGAGCGTCCAATACATTGAAATGGCCGGTTTAATTTCTGGACGGTTCGAATTTGTGAGATTCTACTGTAATATGTAACATGTTAGGACAATATTTTCTAAGAGACCTGCCTACAGAACACATGGTTGCGGCACCATCGGTCATAAACATTAATACTTGGTCTTTCGAAAGTTTAAATTTTTCCAAAGTATCTAATAGCACCTCTGAAATTTTTTCGGCATTACATTGTTCTAGTCGTCTGGATGCTAATAAAATTACAGACGTTGATTGATGTGGTTCCATATTACGCGCCATCACTTTAACTACAGATTGTTTTTTGCTGTCAGTTTTTTTCGTCCACACATAACCACAGTTTTTTATTTTTCAGTTCGGCTTTGATTTTATTTTCAACCTGTTTATGCACCGATGGTAAATTCCTTCGTAACGTTGTCGTGCTCGGTAATGTTTGATTCGCGTATTTATTCCAAAATGAAATAAATGAATCATTACTTAACAAGGTAAACGGCAGTGTACACACAATCATAATTACATATAGTTCATGTATAAACTGTTGTCGATTAATTTTGTTATTATTGTGCTTAGAACTGCTTACGTGCTCTTTACAATGTGTTTTTGACCAACACATTAGATATGTATTGCACACTAAACATTTAATTTTTGAGCCATCGTATATTAAGTCCGGGAAATCCATAATAAACTTATTCACTTCGTCTGACAACGGTCGTTTTCTCGATTTATGTGTCGACGACATTTTATTACGTATGCTTACACTTACATGCAGTCTAAGCAAGTACCAAACACATACTGAATGCTTTTTATTAGTTCTGATGCAATACATTGGCCTCACATCGGCGCACATGGCGCGCACCGAAATTGATCTGCTCTAGTCATGATAGTCACCAAACACGGTTCAAACGCATAACACAATTGCCTTATTTTATTGCAGTTTTCGAAAAAATACTGTTTGTATCTGGAACGCGAAATGCTTTTGCGTTCTCTAATGGATATTTTGCCTTGCTAAAGCTCGGCAAAATAACTTCCATTCTTGAACGCAGAAGTACCATTTCGCGTTCTTGATACAAAAATAACTATCAGAATAATTGAAACATACATGAGTAGGTGTTCTTCACACCAGATTTTTAATAATATTTTATATTATTAAAAATACCTTTGTATTATACAAAAATAACTATACTGCCGAGGTGCATATTAGATTTTTTTTCGAAATGAAAGGAAATTTTAAACTTTTGACGTTTCGATTTTTAAGTAATTCATAAAAACATATTGTTTATTAATATATATTAGAATTGGGCAGTTTTTATTATTTAAAATATTAATTGGGGCCAACTTGTTGGAATTTTGAAAATTTTTTAATCGAAGTTGAAGTAAAATCATTTGTAGTAAAAGAACTTGAACAACCTTGAATAATTCTTGATGAAATCTCTTCTTTTCTCTTTAGAGATGTTCCAACATAGCCTTCAGCAATAGTTGAACTTATCCAACTACCGTGACTACTTAATTAGAATTGATTAGAATCACACCACAGCTTCACGGTCTACAACTGTTTTATTATCATTTATTAATTGTCAAATGACAAATACGTCACACTGCAGCACTCAACGCAGGTCTCTATGGATTAGAGATGAAATCTGATTTTGTCATTGGAGCAAAATGACATAACAATGTGTGAAAGTTATTCTTCACTGACTATTTTGCTTTACTTCACAGATGATTTTCATTATTTCACTGACGATTTCGGAAAAAATAATTTAAAAAATATAAGCGTTTATAATTTGAACTTGTATGTATGCCAACTGACAGAATTTGAACTTTTCTAAATTTTCGCATGTGCACTAATCTTTGATTACTTAATTACTGCCGGTCTGCCTACTATAATGAGGAAAGTCTTTAAAGACATGTTTATATTCCCTGTTGGAACAATTTATATATTATGTATTTAATCGAATTATAGTTTTTTTTTAAATCCGTTTACATTAAAAACAAAAAGTTTCGGCAGGGGACTGTGAAATCTAAGGGAATGATACTACTGCAGTTCAAACTAATTGTTTAGAGAGCAGCTGCTTTCAAAAAATAGCTAGTATAATTACAAACCTTCGTAATGTAGATGACACTTAAACAAGAGGAAACTAAGTATTTATATTTGCCTTTGTGTAGTATTGTAAACATTTACAATTAAATGCTTTTCTAAATTCTCAACTAAAAATTATCTTCTGCGATCCATCAAGAATAGCTTGTATGCTGAAAAGGGTCGCTCAACGTCAACTGATGTAATTGGCGCATACTTATATTTGCAGATAATTGATGGACTCATCTAAATAGTTTCATTGTAGTTTCCTTGCAACGCACTGGATATTCTACTTAGCTGATTAAAACAATCTCTTGTTTGTAATTTCGTAATTCTCCTATGGTACCTATCACATTATAAATTTTAATCTTGAATCAATTCTATGGATTCACTGAGTTCAACATCTTGAGTTTCAAGTTTTCGTAGTGTTTCACTGATAAAACCATAGTTTGCTTTGATAAAAGCTAACTCTTGGCGCCTTTGCGATATAGTTAGTATATTTTTGCAATCTGCAATTGCTATCGAGTCGTTTAAAAAAGAAAGAATGAATTATATTATCTGTTCAAAGGTATCTCCATAATATACAGCGGAATCAAGCCACATGCTTTATCTTGTTATTATGGGTTGTATTGGCTGTGCCAGACCAGGTAACTTATCTTTGTATGCTTGAACCTTCGGCGGTGCTTTAGCAAATGTATTTTTTGTCAAATTGATCAATGAATTAATATAAGGAAATATGTAACGTATTTCTTCTGCTATTCTGTTAACATAATGGGCGAAACATGTTACGTGCATCAGATTCAGGTAAGAAATCTTCAAAGTCTGTTCTGGCTTCACCATATATGTCGCAGCAACCGATAATACCAGTAATAACCTTGTCACTTGGAACGAACTTTGGCAAATAAAACCTAGTTAAACTATCGTTTAAAAATCTTGTTATAGTTAAGTTAATTGTTTTCTCCAATTCTTCTGTACCAATTAAAAAAATTGGCCGACGCAATTTTTATTTAAAATGCCAATCAAAAAGTTGGCAATATAACGTTCACAACTGTCTGTTGTCTCATATACTACGAAATAAATATAATTTTCACTTATTGTTTACTTAATTTTCATCATAGTTTCCTCGAACAATAAATTAATATACTTTTTCTTGTAGATGATCGACTAGCAACTGACACTTTCGTATACTTCTCTAAAAAATTTTAAAAGTTGAACTATCCAACTTTAGATTATGTTTGCTCCTAAGAGGGCGTACATAAGTCACAATGGTAGCTATTCTGTTCTATATTTTTACTTGTTGAGGTAAAAGATTGATTCAGAGTAGCTTATGGTGCATTTTTAATTCTTGTGATATTTATTTTATGCAAATCAGTTCCTACATGCTGTGTTAATTGAAATTTTTCTGGCATCATATCTACAATAATTAATTACAGGTATTAAAATACGAAATTATACGTAAACAAAAACAAGCTTACAATTTTACTGCAATACTTACAAAACACTGAATATGATTTCAACATATCAAAAATAAGGTAAAATTACGTGTACAAATACTTTCGAGAACTAACTAAAGACAACTGGTGATATGGTGATATGGACCTATAGGTCAACCTTCTCGCTCGTAGATTCACCGGAAATTCCCCTACTTGGTAAACACAAATCTGGGAATTTCCGCTGTACGGAAATGCTCATACAAGTTAGTATAATTTTGATATATTATAAATAAATGTTTTTATATATTTTTTATGGTGCACTTTAGAAATAAAATATAAAATATGCACAAATATGTAATTTTATATGAAATATGCTTAAAGAAGTATTTATATGCAAGATATGCAAAACAAAAATAGTCGCAAATGCTCTCTTTTTACGTGATTCGTATAGATCCTCAAGAATTTTGGTGAACATCATACATAAAAAATATGCATTTTCCTAAGGTATTGTCAAGATACTCAGCAATATTTTGAATGAATATAAAACAGTTTATTGAAAGTACGAACAACAGAGAAATAACAAAAAACTGTAAAATATATATTTTCGCTAAGGTAAGTTCAACACATTTAAAAAATAGGTTAACGTGGAAAAGCTAACTTGCGATTCTTTAGGAACACGTGTGACTGAAACGGGCTGCATTCACGGTAAACACTTTGTGACTCCGAAAATATACCAATACGTTCTTTTCAGTAAGTTCGTTCGTGTTTATTTTATAACGTCTGAATTAATGGAATCACTTTTGCGCTGGAGAGCAGAAAACTCTATACACGGCTAAATTTACAAAGCAATGTACATAGTAAGTGCATGCATGTTTTATGTATTAAAATTTATGCTTCATTTAATGTTTGGACGGAAGTTTTAAATGGATGTTCAAAGTGGTTGAGATTTGAATTTTTCTTTTTTGCGCATTTTAGCACTCATAATGTGAGGAAGTTTCGTCAGCGGCTCGGTATATTAAAGTACAAAATCAATATCTCCAAAGTATAAAGGTACATGTTTGCTTCATTGAAAGCAACTAGTTAAAGGAAATAAATATTTACAGATTAACGCTTGCCTTAAAATGTATCTGGTAAAGTTATTTCTACAGTTTCGAATTTTCCTTTCTACTCCTTTAGAAACGGTCTTTTCAATTAAAAGCTCATAAACATCTAGAATTTAAGTTCTGAACAATGGGAATTGGGTATTGAAATCTTGGTAGATTCCCAATTAAAATTACTTTCGAAACGTATAAATTATATATTGTCTATTTTACCTGTTTTCTTACGGAAAGTAGAAAATTCTCCGTAAACATAAACAGATCGGCGTTTAACCTTTCGTTACTCGCGTTAGAAATATTTACTGCGCTGGAGAGCAGAAAACTCTATACACGGCTAAATTTACAAAGCAATGTACATAGCAAGTGCATGCATGTTTTATGTATTAAAATTTATGCTTCATTTAATGTTTGGACGGAAGTTTTAAATGGAAGTTCAAAGTGGTTGTGAGATTTCAGATTTTCCTTTTTCGCATTTTTGCACTCATAATATAAGGAAGTTTCGTCAGCAGCTCGGTATATTAAAGTACAAAATCAATATCTCTAAAGTATAAAGGTACATATTTGCTTCATTGAAAGCAACTAGTTAAAGGAAATAAATATTTACAGATTAACGCTTGCCTCAAAATGTATCTGGTAAAGTTATTTCTTCAGTTTCGTATTTTCCTTTCTGCTCCTTTAGAAGCGGTCTTTTCAATTAAAAGCTCATAAACATCTAGAATTTAAGTTCTGAACATGTGGAAATAGTAGTATTGAAGTCTTGGTAGATTCCCAATTAAAATTACTTTCGAAACGTATAAATTATATATTGTCTATTTTACTTGTTTTCTCACGGAAAGAAGAAACTTCTCCGTAAACATAAACAGATCGGCGTTTAACCTTTCGTTACTCGCGTTAGAAATATTTAGTACTCGCGTGGCGTATCTTGATACCCTACTTTAAAAAAAAATGTCTTAATGGCTAGGCAATAGAACACGGTTAGAGAGATTCTATATTAAGTTGAAAACATAACTTATTTTAATAAACGAAATTAAACTAGCTAACGACAAAATTAAACAACAATAAAAATATAAACAAAATGAACATAGTATCTGAAAATAAAGTCAGATCCAGTGTCTGATTAAGGGATGTTGTTGATAAGCTTAACCCCTTTCACTTTTTTCCTCTTCAACTTCATGAAGACATTGAGAACAGATAAAGTTTTGGTTAAACTGTTGACATTTAATACAAGTGATTGGAGTTTTTGTCTTCTCTTCTAGGGCATAAATGGCACCGAAGTCTGCCCATTTTTGGCTTTTTGCTGGCATTTCTTGATTCTGGGAAACTGACGGTTCATGATAGTTCAAAAAAGTTGTGATCTTTGTTTAATCTCTCTAGGTAGAGTTTTTACTTAAATACGTTTCATGATATGAAGTTTTATCAGTTCTAGAGCAAGGGACAACAATAATTTTTTTCTAGTTGATTTTTAATTTGTATTCATATTATATACAATTTGAGAATTAAGTCCTGCAATGTTTAGCAAATTAAAAAAAAAAGCAGTAAGTGGCCGTCGTCTACTATTTCGACACATTATAGGCCACACATTTTATCTATCACATCAATACCAGATTTTGTACGGTTGTATTCCATGAAAATTTCTGGCTTTGTAATGATACTCTGAGTGCTTTTAGACATTTAAATGCAACTTATTTCGTATACACCAACGATAAATATTGCTAATTTGTTCTTGTAAGGAAATACAATTCCTATCACAGTTAGTATTTTGTAATAAATAATTAATAGACACAATGAATAGCAGCGGTCTAGATTTGATCCCTGAGGAACTGATATATAGGCTTCTGACTTGAATTTATTCTAAAATTATTGAGTTCCGTTGAAGAGATATAATAAGAGAAAAACCGTTTCAAGTGAAATCGGCGAGAGCCAGTTCTCGATGAGCATGGTTGATTCTGTCAAATGCTTTTGAAATGGCAGTTTAAATTGCATCCACATGGTTCCATTATATTTGAAATAGATTTCGTATTAAACCTGGCATTATATTACGAGAGATGTTTCCATAAGTTCTGGGAATTTAGCTATAATTTTTTTATTTTGTAAGTTTTCATCAATATTACAATGTAATTTTTCAACGTAATCCCCATTTAATTCAATACAATTATGCTAATGATAAATTAATTTCTTTAAACCCGTGTCTTTTTCGGTGTCTCCTCAATTCACCTATTTACGTCAGTTAAACTTGCTACCTACACTAGAAGCAGGCGCAGCGATGGCGTCTGCAGATGGTCTAACAAAGCCGTAGTCGTACCGCACAATGTCTGGGAGCTTCTATTGAATGTGTCCCTGTGCCCTTAGTCAGTGTAAACGAGTGTAGGTGACTATAATAACAGATAGAAGGTAGCGCCACTCAGCGCATACCGACTACTCAAAACACACGCTCTATACTTACTAAGTAAGTATTAATACTAAAATGCTGTACAGGATACCTGAAAAGAAATCTCTAAAACTGAAAAAGCAAAGGCAAAGAAAAAATACCCAGAATAAATAAACTCGTATATTCACGACAAAAAAGAATTAATCTATGTTTATAAAAATGTAATATATTAAAGTCTTGACTAACATAAGAATATTGAATTATTTACTTGTTCTAGCATATACCGATAGGACCAGATCGGAACGGGCCATAACAAGCAATAAGTGGCAACAGCGAATCCCCTCTACGCGCAGTAGCTTAAATTGCCGCACATTGCAGTTATGAATTTAGTAAGACTTAAACCGCGTAAGGATATAGTCGTTTGCATATTCGTTTTGCATACGTAATTTGCCCATTTGCTTCAGACATAACAAGGTCCAATTTATTATTATTATTGTATTCTTAGCTGCTACGGAAAATTAATTTTAAGTAATAAAAAAACAATAACGTTTTCTAAAAGATAAATCAATAATTCTGCAAAATAAATTTAAATTTTAAGAAAGTCACTCAATATAGGATACTTCGTCTGCAATTTGCCGTGTACACTTAAGGTCGCCCATTTCAACTAACGAACAAACCCTCACGTCTCTCTCCTCCCGATCGGCAGGTATTAGAGGATATGAGGCTGTTCGTCAATTTGTTGGCATTTGCGGCAATTTCCGACTACACAGCCATATTTCCTAAACGCATTTACGATCCTTTCAATCGTCGAATGCGAAGGAATAGGCCGATTTACGTACTCTACAGCAAATAAATCAGCGGTTGTTCGACAGGAATTGCCGGCAAGATACCACGAAACTATTTGTACCTTCTCTGCGGTTGTATACACTGACATGATAACTACCTTTACGTTTGCACAGCTAAATACGAATGACGGGCAATCTGTTGCTCTCGATAATCGGACTTATGTATGCGCACGCGGAGTGGCATCGTACACACGTTGCCACATCGAATTACGTTCCATACGTATATTGTTGCGTATGGCCCATAGCGGGTTGAACCTATCGGTATATATGTTCATATTGTATATCAAAAGGAAAAAAATAAATTATAACAATACGAAAAACCATAGTCTACAGCAAAATTATGTTAAAGCTAGTTCGGAAAATATTAAATTCTCAAGTCATAAAGAAATAAATCAGGTATAAAAATAAATTTAAATTACAATAGTTTTGCTTTTAAATAAACGCAGCTTTTCCTAAGATACCCAAGAATTAACCTTTATTATTATTAACAATATATTACAAGCAGAATATAAGCGATAATATATATTTTACAAAATACTACAAATAATGTTATTTTAAACTCAAAAGTTATTATACCCAAAATGCCTCGATATATATCGTACAATATGCAGCTGCACATGAAAAAAACATTTAGTTTCATAGGCGGTAATAAAAAGTTGGCCGCAAAAGAAATGTGTTACAGAAAAGGATCTATGTACGAATATGACACCAAATTTAGAATTTAATTTCAATTAAGGAAAAGTTAATTTTATGTTTAAATGCTAATGAAATATATGAATCTACAAAAATGATTTTTAAGTTGAAATATAAAAGATAGGTTGAAGTTACAACACGAGCTCTAAAATGTTAAGTTAAATTAATTACGGCAAGATACAGAAAACAAAAACAATATATCAAATCAAATTGGACTATACAAATTAATATTAATCACACGAATTATTTGCTTCCCTAACTGCGTCTTGCCCCTTGGAGAGGATTTTTATCATCGCCCTTGAGAGGAAAACTCACTACGATACTGTTTTTATTCTTTCTGGCTTGGTGGTAACCAGCTAATTTAACCCCGTGATAGTTCCAGATGTTATAGGATACAGTGCTTAGATGCAGTTTTCAACAGAGGGCCTACTTTTCTGAAAATCGGATCGGAATGCCGTTCTACACACAGTTTGGTTTAATTGATTTTCCCCAAACTTCTAAAGTCGCTTCAAACTAAATTGGCTATTCGTAATCATTTTAATAATTTCTTCGACTTGATCTGCATTATGCGATATAACGATATGTCGAAAAGTCGTAACTATAGCTGTCTATACTAAAGATTTGCACTACTTTACAAGATTCAACTTAATACCACGAAGGTCGGAGCTCGAATCTCGCAGTCCCCCGCTGGCATAGAAAACGATAGGGGAGTGATACAGTTACCAAATTTCAAACACAGATAGAGATAAACGTACCGGTTGAATGTACTTAAATCATTAGCAAACAAATTAAAATACTGGGACATGACATCAAATAAGGGAAAAGTAAAAATGGAAATTAAAGCGTAACAAACTTTCAAAACCAACACCTCGTGAAGGTTTTTTCAAAATTGCGAACAGACGAAAATCACTCGGTGCGAGATCACATGAATAAGGTCGATGCGGAGGTATTTCCTATCGTAATCGTTCAAAACATCCTTCGTCTTTCTTGCGGTGTGCAGTCTAACATTATCCTCTTGCAATAAAGAACGATTATGCAACTTGCAACAAGTGCCTGACACAATGATAAGGATAATAAGTTCGAGTAATATTCTGCGTTAATTGTAGCACCTTCCACCAGATGATCTACGAAAATAATACTTTCGCAATCCCAAAATACAGTAAGCATTACCTTTCCAACAGACGGAACTGCACGCGCTCTAAGTGGAGGCTCTTCTTTGGGTTTAAGACATTTTTTGGATTGACTTTCGGTTCAGGATTGAAATAAGGAATCATCGTTTCATCAGTGGTTATTATCCGTTGCCTAGATTCATCACTGTGACGGGCTAACAGCTCTAGAAATTAACGACAAGTGCCGGATTTATTGAGTTTCTGTTCTAGTCCTAACAGCCTTGGCACCTAGCGGGCTGAAAGCTTGCTTGCCTGTAAGATCACATGAACTTGTCGTGTACCTATTCCTAGACGTACATTAATTTGAGAAATAGTCATTCGTCTATCTTCTTTCGGTAGGTTCTCCACGGCAGTAATGTTCCTTTCATTTACCGACGTGCTCGGGCGACCGCTGAGTGGATCGTTCTCTAATGATGTTCTACCACTTTTAAAATGACCAATCCACAGATATACAGTACTTTTAGATTCACCAAACGCTTCTTACAGACGTTTAATAAATTCTGAAGTTTTCACATTCTCTTTCCACAGAAAGAAAATTATTACTCTTTGAGATTTAGCCGCGTCTTCTAGTTACACAAGCAGTAAACACAAACAGATATTACACTGGATAGTTGCACAAACATTTCAAGACTTGTCTATCACCAATAACATTTCTTCATCATATTTTCTAATCTCTTAAGGAACATATTATATTTCAGCTACATGGCGTCTTCAATACGACCTTTCTTTAAGTATCCATGATTTCATATAGCAAAGTCGATGAAAACACTATATTGTTACGGTTCGCTTTCGCTTAATGCAGATATTTTTCTTGTTAATTAATTTCGTTTTCATGGCCCTGTACGATTTTTAATGAAACATGTTTTACGGTATTCGCAAACCAAAGAAAATTTTTGTCTATTTCCACTGCCTATTTAAATATATAGTAATTAAAACATAAATAGCAAAATAGAAGACTAGATTTCGAATTAAGGGGAATAACGAGAATAAAGTAAGTAGATTTTTAACTTCTGAAGATAACAATAAATTTGATCAAAAATCACATATTTCCAAATGAGAAAAAGTCTGTAGAGCCACCATTAAGGATAAAATATATGTCCCGTTAAACGTAAACGTTAAACTTAGGTGAACCCAATGATTGGAAGTATTATCTGTGTGATATATTCAAACCTATATGTACGTCGATGAATACAAATTATGGTGGAGGTGCTGTTCCGGTTTGGACAGTTTAGATTTATTGTAACAAACCACTAATGCACTTTACAAAAAATGCAAAAGACGAATTCTGTCTAAAATGGCTGCTTAGAAAAACAAGCCTGTTTCATTCATCATTCAGACAGGTAAGGGTCTAGCTTATACAAAAGCAGTTTGCGTTATTAGATTATAGAAATGACTCGTGCGTTTAGCTAATCTAAATTCTAAATATTTTTAAAAAATTACCGCGAAACTGACTTTAATTTAAAATGTAATAGCATTAGTGAAGTGACTTGAAGTGAACTAGGGCTGAGAGAGAATTACATTTTCACGTCTAATGATTTGTCATAAAGTTAAATATATATTACAAATTCAGTGAGTTTATACGATTTATGTTATTACAAATATTTTCATACTATTTTCGTATTTATTTGCCTATGGTGCTATAACACCTGTTACATAAGTTTTGGGAAAAATATTAATGCTCTCTATAGTATAGCAAAAGTAATAGATCTAATCAGCCCGGTAGAAATTTGTTGATCGGTGTCTTGTTAATTTATTTGACATTTCACATTAGTATCTGTCAGTTCCACAACGTCGTACTAATTAAATATTCGTAAGTCTATTTACAATCTGGTTGGACAGCTGCCCAAACCAGGGTATAGTTAATATTTTTAGTGAACGAAACGTATCAAAAACACTATAAATCGTACAATTTTAAAATGCGATCAAGGGATACCATGCATCAACCTCCCAAAAATAGACCGTCACGCAAGTTAATTGGAGTTCAAGTCAATAGATAATCCGAATATTCCAAAAATACCATTGAAGTTTCTACTCATAAACTTTCTTACAGTTTTGACGTTTTAAACGGTACAATTTCTCGATATTTAGCACGAAATGGTTTAAAGTTTACGACGTATAGAATTTGCTGATAACCGAACAATAATCATGGACGACGAGAAATATTTTACATTTAGTCATGCGAAGCTTCCTGAAAATACAGGTTTCTATACAGAAAATATTGAAAATACCCCTGATAATATAAAATTTAAAGAAAAGGCATAATTTCCTGATAAAGTTTTTGTTTGGTGCGGCGTATCTCAATTAGGAATATCTAAACCTTATATAGGCCCCGCAAGAGGGCAAGCCGTGGATGCTGAATTATATATCCACAACTATCTGTCAAAACTAATGAATTTAAGTAATTTTGGCAAGGTTTATTAAACATCATTGAATCCTTTCCCACGTGATAAAACTAAACAATAAACGTTATCGATTGTTTCTTTTATTTAACGTATTGTGTCATGTACATCAAATCGAGAAAAATTGTAATGATTCAATATCTATGAGCTTATCTAATCAAATCCTTACAAATACTTTTGAATTTTCTTATTATTTGGTTTGTTACGTGAGGTATCTCTATGTTTCCAGGGTATTTGTATTCTAGAAATTTGCATAATTGATATATTGAACTTACAACGCTAAGAAATAAGTAATTAAACTTTTAGTTTTAAAAATTTTTTTATTGTAAATATCATTATAATATTGTTTCGCCATACAATGGATTTATTAGGTGGATGAAATACTGAATATGTACAATACAAGTTTGAATATTTATGTGAAAATTATTGGGGAAATGGTGGTGGAAAAATTCCCCAATAATTTTCACATAAATATTCAAACTTGTATTGTACATATTCAGTATTTCATCCACCTGATGAAGCCATTGTATGGCGAAACAATATTGTAGTGGTATTTACAATAAAAGAATTTTTGAAACAAGAAGTTTAATTACTTATTTCTTAGCGTTATAATGAAGTTTCTACAAGTATCTCCTTCGTCAATTAACTATATTGAACTTACTGCAGAATAGAACTAATGAGTATTAAATTGTAAATGTCTCCTAATGTGTTACTTTAATTTCTACATTTAGACAGACTAAGCTTGTGCCAGTAAGTATAGAAGTGGAGGTCATGTCTGTCTCGAGGATACTGTGTATTGACAAGCTCCAATAAGAGCGAAAGGCATCCATACATTCTGAGATAGATGCGACTTTTCACGAATTTTTTATTATCCTAACGACCAGGAAAGTGGCGTTGTGACGTCTAGCGTTCTACATGTCACAACATATTTATGTGAAAGGGTCGGTGTTAAGTATGCGATATAGTATGGCCAGGCTCGGCCTCAGCATCAGAAAGATTCGGCGTGAAGTTCAAATCAAGATTATTAAGGGTGTCCGACTAATAATAATAAATGAGGCAGCCGTTTTGGATAAATGTTAAATCGCAAAGCCATATACTCGTACATGTCGCATGTTGTGTTCAAATTAAAACATGCTCGCAAGGTGTGATGTATATCCAAAAAAAAAATAGACCATTCAAGCGGAGAAATTAGATAATTTTCTCCTGACTTACATAGAATATCTTTTTTGAAACTATAACCAAGACATTATTAGTATAAAAGTTTGGAAGATAATTATATAAACTGAGAATTAAAGAGGTATATTTGTCGTTTTGACCATTTATAGTTTACAAACAAAATAAAGCACGGCACAGTATTTATGCTTCTAATATCATTAAAAAGCCATTGGTGGTATTCCAATTCAAATTTATCTATTTATAAAGAAATCAGTTTTAGTACATTAACTTTTAATGCCCTGGTTTCACGAAACTAAAAGGGTTTTCCGGAATTTATGTTCATTTGCATCATAAATTACAACTTGATGTATCTTAAATTACATAAATTTTATGATTTTGCTAACTTTGTTAGCATTTATTTGTTATGAGAACAACAGAAATATAGCCTATATTTAATGAAAATGTTACATGAAATGTTTCAATTAAAACAACCAAATATTGATAGTGATTTGAATTCATATACTAATTGCCATAGTTAATTGTTTTTGTTAAATGCTATTGAAATGAATTACGAATTGGAAATTGAAAATTTGTATATATGCAATATGAAAGCGCCAAGTATTGGACGCCAATCCATTACATGTTATTCCAAAAATACGTGTTTTAGTTATTTTTAAAACGATATCTTTACTCTGTGACAATATAACTTTATTTCCACAACTTATAACTTATTTTATTTCTGCTTCTACACATAGTAAAAGATTGCCTAACCTCAAGTTCAGTATATTAGAAAAAATAAATAAATAAAACAAGGAATTGTTACAATGAATCTCCGAAAACTGTCAAACTAAGTAACTTCAAAAGTGTCTCAACTTTTTTCTAAAATTTCTAACATAGACGTTTTTGAATTAATTTCAATTTTTAATTTTTCAAAAGTTTACATGCATAATGTCATTTAAGAAATATAAAACAAACAAAAAATATAATTTACTTTTTAAAACTAAAGTAATCCAAGTAGCAACTGTTTCTATCCAGGAATTTTTAGGCGCATTGTCAGAGACGGGTTCATAGTCTTTGCAAGTATTGAGCATGGAATTAAATTTCTCCAACTATTGCTTCTCTAAAAGCTCTATTATTTATCATTGAAAACTCAACTTTCAGGTAGCTACTCTATACCTTCAAGAATTAAATAATGTGCCCTGGAAAATGTTCTCTTAAGAAAGCCAAACATTCTTTTGGGGTATAACAAGAAGCACTATCCTGTTGAGTGCAAACGCTAAACGCCCAGCCGACATCATTTTAATTGAAGCATCAATATATGTTACAGTGCGTGCGTTTTCTCGGTAAACGTATGATTCAATTATGCCAAATCGGAATACTCTGCACCACAAAGTTACTCTCTCGTAACATAAGGACCTCTGGTGGACTTCTCGTGGATTATTTTCCACCCAGTATCAACAATTTTGTTTGTTTATAGCAGTATAGCTTAGTAGTATTTTAGTATGGACTTGACCCTTCAATAAACTCCATTTCTTTTTATGTTCTCTTTCTAGCCATAACCTGATCCCACTTCTAGCGGAATCCCTAGCGATTCCACATACAGGTTCTGGTCCTATGAACTTTCTATTAGTACCTTCTTTGGCCAGTTCTTTGGCTATCTCATTACCTTTAATTCTCTCATGTCCTGGCACCCATATCGACGACATAGTATTATTTTGTGCCAGTTTATTGAGAACCTGTTTGCAATATTTCACCAGTTTAGATCTGGTATTTTATTGGCGCATGCTGTGACTGCAAAACTTTCGTATGTTTCCCCAGAGATATCGATATTTTCCTTTCAGGGCACATTCCGCATATACCTGCACCTGTTACCTGATTGGATTGTGACCCAACCGTATACCAGGTACCATGACCACAATTGCTCAAGCGACTTTTTGCCTGTTTCCTGGTCGGTAGAAATATGTTCAGCTTAGCTGAAAACATAATCTCAGGTGCCATACTGCCCGCCAGAATTTGAAATATCGAGTCTCTCTGTCAGTATAATTCCTGTGTTATCTGAATGACCCCTACAACCTTATTAGGACACCATACGTCATTGGCGTTCGGCCTCAAGATCGCAGGCATGGCCTCTGCTTCTACAAATAGTTCCATCTGAGAAAGACCCACAATGGCTTCCATGGAAGCGGTTCCTTCCAGGGGGAGCCCCAGTGGAATGAGACCCACGATGGCCTCCATGGAAGCGGTTCCCGTGCTGTTCATAGCTCTCGTGATTTCCAACATAGCTTGTCGCTAGGGGATCGTGAGGAGCTCCACTGATGATATCAGCTTCATCCTCCTTCACCAGACAATTGCCCCATAGGTAATCATTGGTCTTACTACTGCTGTGTACAGCCAGTGTACTACATATGGTTTTAGTTCTTAGGTCTTGTCCACATCTCTTCTGCATCTCCACAAGAGCTGCGTCGCCCTGTCTGCCACTCTGACTAGGTGCCTGCTAATTCAATTTCGCGTCAAGTGTTATCCCTAGATATTTAACTTTATTGGTTACTTCTAACTGTTGTCCAAAAAACCTTACGCTGCCCAGATCATTTACCTTTCTCATGTTAGTAAAGGAAACAACTTGTTTTTTTAAGGATTAGTAGTTAATCCCACCTCAAGGTACCATCTCTCCACAATTCCCAGGAGAATTTCCCCTGGGACACAATGACAATGTCATCGGCGGACCCTGCGGCCATATTCCCTGTTTATTCAGCTCTTGCGAACCCCTCCCGCTCAGAAGTTCGTAAACCATTTGAATATTGTTGGACTAAATGGGCCGACACCCAAGTTGACCAATATTGAAGTGAGTTCAACATTTTACGTCTGCAAACAAGGACGCCTTGTTCAATCATTCATTGCTCCATTGTTATCTAAGAACGAGTGTATATAAACCCTTGCGCATGCGCTAGTTCTCCTACTCGCAGAGTTATATCCATTTCGTAAACGTAACATTTTCCATTAGACCCCGTTTAGTTAATTTTTCGGATATGTTTTATTTATTTATTTCTACAAAATCCTCTAATTTAGGAAAGTACTTGTTATAATTTGACATAGAGCGCCTTAATAAAATATGGATTCGCAAGGTCACAGAAAATCGCAAAAATTTGGGAATAGCTGGCGTAGATATTAACAAAGGAATATTGACTAAAAGTTACAATATGAAACAACGTTCTGAAATCAAATCATTTTAATCGGCTGAGATTTACATATACAATCCGATTCCAACAATTGGCCAGAGAAGAAAATGAATTCATTCACCATTTAATCATAGCCTGCTATCATCTTAACGGATCGGATTCGTTAATAAGCTAAACTGCAAAATTTGGGATACTCCAAATCGAAACGCTATTCTGCTATTCGTAATGCATGCTGGTGCATGCATTACACCCAAGAAAAGTGAGCTTCTTATGGTCTAAAAATGCAAATAGTCAACTATAATCGGGACGACGATAACGAGAAGCTTTGGAAAATGTGATATGCCCTTAGGTAGAAAATAGACTTGAAATGTGATTTTATCAAGATGGAGCTACATTCCAGACTACTCAAGCCACAGTGCATATTCTAAGACTTCTTCGAAGAACGAATAATTTCGTGGAGACCTGCAATCAACTGACCTCACATGTTTCGGACTTAACGACGTCCAACTTCTTTTGGAAGGCTAGAGGAGAGAGAGTGCACGCAAACAAACCACAAACCACCATGTAACAGAAGGATAACATATGAAAACAGATCTATAGCCGCGATTCTAATAAAGGTTATCAAGTATGCCTTAAAAAAACGCTCAATCTTGCAAAGTTTTTATAGGCGTTATTTAAAGGATTTCATCTACCGCACATAACAAAAACTTAACTCCCATTAGTTATCCTTATCAAGTAAAAAAAATTAATTAAATTTATTAAGGAACAAAGAAAGGATATTAGATATTTAAAAATTTCTATGATTTCTAGTTAACAAAAAAAAAAAATATACTCAATAATAACTTTCTAAATCCATAAAAGAAAGTTTCTTCAGATCGTTAGCTAGGGGTTGATTCTTTATAACTTACTCTAAATACACAGGTCTACAGTGATTTTGATGTTTGAAAGCTATTTGCTAATTTGTATATATTTGGGGGCCCTTATTCCAAAAAACGCCATATTTTTGCTCTATCACGTAAATTTTTTTTATAGCGCTCTATATCTTAAAAATGCTAATTTATTAATATACATACGTATGACAAAAATATGTTTGTTCCATGTTAGGCATGATTTTTAAATGAATTGATTTTTATGAAATTAAATGTGATTTGGCAACACTGGTTAATATTAGATTTCTCAGCAAAGCAACAGAGTCGGCGCAGAGGCGTCAATACAACGTTGAAACCTGCTTATGTGCAGTTTGGTTGTGTTAGTCGTCGTGCTACTGTGTCCGCTCACTTGTTGTCTTCGTTGTTGCGTATTTTAAGTATTCTAGAACGTATAAATATGGAAAGAAGACATTGTGTGAACAATCCGACTAACTTTTGTTATATATGTGGTAGTTATGTCGTAGTAAAGCAGAGGCAAACTATAACTTCGTTTGTGAAAATGTATACCACGCTTATTTTGGTGTAAAAATTGGCGACCAAGGCAAGTCCTGGGCTCCTAATACTGTTTGTTCCGTTTGCGTTGAAGCATTAAGAAACTGGCAAAAAGGTAGGAAGCAAAGTTTAAACTTTGGTGTTCCTATGGTATGGCGAGAGCCTAGAAATCACAGTGATGATTGTTATTTTTGTTCGTGTAATGTTCAAGGATTCAACAGAAAAAATAAGAAACAAATTGTGTATCCCAATCTTGACTCTGCTATTCGACCAGTTCCTCGTGGACCAGATGTACCGATACCTACCGCCCCAAAAGCACTAGAAAACGTCATATCGTCAGAATCAGAGGAATCTAATTGCGACCCAGATGACTCAGATTTCACACCAGATTTCAGAGAGCCCGAAGTGTTTAACCAGAGCGAACTAAATGATTTAATTAGAGATTTGCACCTCCCAAAGGATCCATCCGAATTGTTAGCCTACCGACTTCGTGAGAAACATTTACCGGCACCTGGCGTCACATCAAGCTTTTACCGGGATCGCAAAAAAGAGTTATGTCAATATTTTACTCAAGACGGACCGCTAGTGTATTGCAACAATATTACTGACTTAATTTCAAAATTAGGAAATGTGCCGTATGTAAAAGAAGAATGGCGCCTGTTCATTGACTCAAGTAAGCGTAGTTTAAAAGGCGTTTTATTGCACAATGGTAACGAGCTGGCCTCGGTGCCCGTTGCCCATTTGGTACATTTAATGGAAACGTATGAAAATGTTGAACTTCTTTTAAAGAAAATAAACTACCAAGAACATCAGTGGATGCTTTGTGGTGACCTTAAAGTGCTGCGCATGCTACTAGGACAACAAGGAGGTTATACAAAATTTACATGCTTTATTTGTGAGTGGGATAGTCGAGCAAGGGATAGACATTGGTCTCAAATAGAATGGCCCTCTAGAACAAGCCTTACACCTGGTAGCAAAAATGTATTAAGAGATAGCTTGGCTGACCCCAAAAAAGTTTTAATGCCTCCTCTCCATATCAAACTTGGCTTGATGAACCAGTTTGTTAAAGCCCTAGACAAAAATGGACAGTCTTTTAAATATTTGTGCGAGACATTTCCAGCCTTATCCGATGCCAAGTTAAAAGAAGGTATTTTTGTTGGGCCGCAGATAAGAACATTATGCAAAGACAAGGATTTTCAAAACACATTGACCAATGTCGAGAAAAACGCCGGGTTTCATTTAAAGAAGTAATTTATAAGTTTCTTGGGAACTCTAAGGACGAAAACTACGAAAATATTGTTCAAAATATGTTACAACACTTTCATTGTCTAGGTTGTAATATGAGTTTGAAAGTGCATTTCCTGTTTTCACACTTGAACTATTTTCCTGAAAATCTTGGAGCAGTTAGTGAAGAACAGGGAGATAGGTTTCACCAAGACATTAAGGAAATGGAACGGCGATACCAAGGCAGATGGAGCATAACGATGATGATGGCGACTACTGCTGGATGTTAAAACGAGATTTGCCCTTAAAAACATACAACCAAATGTCCGGACAACGCAGCTTTCTGTCAAAAAGACAAAGATTTCACTTAAAAAAGACTGAGTAAAGTAGTTTTTTCCACTTTTTTAACTTGTATTCCACATTTTTACTCAATAAACAAATAAATTTTTTTAGAAATATTTTTTTTTTTTTCATTTAATATTTGCAAAAAAACCTTACGTGATACAAATAAATGCATAGAATTTTTGAAATCAGCCTACCAAAATTATATAAAATCAGTTTTCAAAATAAAAACATCTGTCAAAAAGTTTAATTTTGCAGACCTGTGATATTATTAAAATTTCTTTTCAGTATTCTATTTATCAGTAATTGTATTTAATTGTAAACTGAATTAAAAGTGTTTTTTGTATCTAGGTCCGGATTTTACCGCGAAGCAAGAAACGCTGTGAAAGTAAATTCGAACTTGTTTCACGCAAGTCTTAGCAAGCATAGACAAATAGTAGCTGCCAACGGATAAGTTAGGAGAAACTCAACGGGAAGGCAAACAATCGTTTAAACGACGCTGAAGTGTAACTTACTTTCGAAACTATAATTCGCTATCTCACTTCCCAAGTTTAATTCAAATGAAGAGCGACTATTAAAGATTCTACTTATGTAGCTGTCACTATGTTTTAAACTGGATGAATGTATCTATCAAAATAGTTGTCAGGTTTATCTAAAATGTACTTTTAAAACACTAAAAAGGTACTTAAGGTTTTTATTTCTAAAAAAAATTATATATGATTATGATTAAAATTTTCATATATTCTACGATATCATATTTATAATTTGTATAACATTGCTTAGATAACGTCCATTTCTTAAATGGACAAATAAGAAAATGATAATACGCCACTTTATATGTTAAAAGTTAATATCCGGAGTTTTCCAAATCGTATCCGAATAATTGTGTTGTTACTAAAACAGCATGCCCTCAATTAAATTTTCATTTGGGTAGCCTATGATTTGAACATAAATTTGGAAACACTGTGTAACAGTAAGGTTTGTCGAAAGTCAAATTTTGACAACTGTTATCTGACAGATTACAATTTAGGGAGTTGTGTTACAATTTAATCTTATTTCTTGTGAAATGTTGTAAATAAAAGTCATATATTTACAGAAATGCGTTTATTGTAAAAATACAACGCTCGAAATGATTCGCCTCCTTGACACCGCCAGCCAAACACCAATTTTATGCCTATGTAATGGTGTTTCCACAAATGGATGTTTATTTTTTCTTTGCTAGTTCGGACGAACGTGCCTAAAGGACTTTTTAGGAGAATTCTTTGTGCTGCACCATTCCATGAAGGTTTTGTAATTTAACTAGTACTTCTTTTTCGACTTTTATGGTAAGAGGTTAAGTGTTCTAACCTTAGCAGTCTCTTGCGCGTCTGCCGGGGTACGATTCTGTATAAAATCTCCATTTTATATTTTACCTTGTCAATTTTGTACAGATAGAGCAAACACATAATCGCTGATAAATGTCAAAGTCAATTAATTTTCGAGAAAATAGTAAATGCTTGTATAATAGTTGAGTAGTTGTAGCGACTGTAGTGTGTGGTCGATATGGGTTACTTGCTTTTGTGAAATAGATGTTATCTATTCGTAGACACTCATTTATTTTGTCGCAAATCAGCGTCTTTCTTTATTTTAGTCTGTTCCGTTCATTTTGAACCTACCTGTTTGCTCATATGACTCTGTTCATATATCTATAGGTATCATTGCGTATTAGCATTTTTTTTGCTTTCCCTCTACTTTGATTGTCGTACGGAATGTATTTTATTGCGCTGATGTAAGCGAGACATCGAGATTAGTCAAAATATATCATCAACCGTATCCTGTTATTTAAATCCATAATTCTTGATTTTTTACGACGTATTTTTTATTTATTCCGAGCTCGTCCTGAACAAGGGATTTGTCAAAGTAACACGCAAATTTAGGTAGTAACAATTCTCGCAAAACGGGAATTTCTTACGGTGACGAAGAGGGCACGATTCCCCTGTAACGACATATCAGTTTTGTAAAACAATAAAAAAACACGAGAACCTCTCTGGTAGGTAATTTCGAAATTAATGTATTTCCTCTAATTTCTATTCCTTTGTTTGCACCCTTCTAGGTTTTAACCTGGGGCTAGCGCAGTTTTTTGTTGAGGCCTACGACAATCAATTCCATGTATTCCCGGCTGTATCACCCAATTAATCTGCGAAAAATCCGGATCAACGGCTTCCGACACCCCGGATTCAAGCTAAGACATCCTATCTTCATTTTGTTTTAATTTTTTTTTCTTATTTTGTAATCTTAAGTACTTAATTAGCTTTATTAGTTGAAATCACCTTGAGTGTGGAATTATTGTTTAACTCATTTATTAGAGTCAAAATTCTGCGAGAACACGCTCATTAACTTTACTTTTCTTTCTTACTACTTACTTTTAAATTATTATCATTTTATAATTAATTTAATACCATAAGACTGATTTTCTCTTGCAAAGGTTTAAATTATTTGTTTGTCATACAAAGAAACAACTTTGTCTGTTTTTCGTAAGGTTTAGTATTTTTTGCGCAAATGTCTACGACGTGTTTCTTACAGGTACACTTTAAAAATAAATTTGGGCGTCCTTTAATTTCAAAAATGTATGGCTTTGAATTTAAATATATATTTTCTCGTTGATTCGCTGTTTTTAAAAATAAAGTAATTAAGTCATTTTGGAAGATATTATATTATTCTCTTTTCGTTTTGTTTAAATTAAATAATCTAGCTCATTAACAAGACAATATATTTTCTTGATTCGTCGTGTTTAAAATTTAAATCATTAATTTAATTATTTAAAATTATTAAATAACTTCCAACTCTTGTTCGATTTATTCCTATATTCGAGTTTGTTATTTTGATACAGGGTTTATCCGATGTAGAGAGTATTTAGTTTTTTTTTATTACATACATAGTAGTTACTGCTAACTTATTTTTGTCTTATGATTAGATAATAATTTAGTCTAAGTAGTACCATTTTTTTGGTTGAATTTTTGGTATTCGTTTTTTGGCATATCACAATTTAATAAAGATTGAATACTTAGCTGAAATCCGCCCTTTTCTTTTCTTTGTTTTATCGTTTCGGGCGGCTTGGTTGCGCCATTTACCCGCCGCGTCGCTTGCCATTTTTTAATTATTGTATTGTATTGTATTTTCGGATTTTCGGCGTCTAGCGGTGCTAAATTCGGTGGCACCCTTTACCACCTTTCTTTTAGTACCTTTGGGTCTTCCCACACATTCCCTCTTCGAAGCCGAGTGGGCCGCTACGCGTTGGCAAGAACGGGTAGGTGGGGTAATCCATGTCGCCTGAAACGCTTTTCCTTTCTTCTTTTTTTTATCCTTTTGTATGCAATCTGTGAAATACGTGTGAAGTTGATTAATTTATTGCTAATACTGGAGAATCGGTTTTTTGTTGTTGTTCTCTCTGAGCACTGCGTTAGTTAAATGATACCCTACTAATTAAACGCAAATTTGACTATGGCGTATAATTCCGGAGTCTTGTAGAATTTGTAATATTCCTTTGTCAACTAAACAAAACCCAGAACTGCAGTGTTATGGTGTGTGCAAGAAATACTAACATTTTAAGTGTGCACGCCAGGATTTCACTGGTGGTGTCAGTCCTGGCGTGATCAGGATGTGGATCGCAAGTTGACCTTATCCAGGGAGATGGCGGACATGAAAAGTAAACAGCGCGAGATGTTACACAGTATTAAACACTTTAGTCGTTGGTGAACTTAACGTTCAGCTAAGGGAATTTGCTAAGACGTTGATGCTAAAAATATATATAAGTATTGACATTGAAAAAGTAAAATTTGCAAATAACTTGCAAATTCATGGAATACTTGAACTTCCGAAGGTAAACGTGTATAATATAATAACTAATATAGAAAATTAATTCTGATGTTCGAAAACCAAATACAATTGTGGTTAGATTTGCGCGCCGTAGTATACGGAATGAATTTCTCGCTGCAGCAAGAGATATTTGTGGTTTAAACACAAGCACATTGGGTTTCAAACTAGTTTGGCAACTCCAGTTTATGTCAGCGAACATCTAAGTCCATACAATAAGAATTTGCTGTGGAAAACTCGAGACATTTGTAAACAAAAACAATATAAACACTGTTGGGTACGTGAATCTTAGTATGTAAAATAGATGGCTCGGTGGTCATCATTATTAAGTCGGATGCTTGTATATCAAAAATAGTATAATCGGTTTATTTGATAATTGATTTCCTAAATACTTGTGTAGATTGTAGATTTTATAATTTCTCATTTTTGTATAAAAACGTTCATGGTCTAAGAATAAAAAACGAGACTTCGACTTTAACGGAAACGTGGCTTTTAGAAAGTATAAATAGTGCTGAACTATTTGGAAATAAATATCAGGTGTTTCGTGGAGATCGGGAGAGTATGCATTCCAAAAAGTCAATTTGGGGAGGTGTACTGGTAGCTGCCTCCAGTGATCTACATGTGACTAGGCAATCTTCGTGGAAGTCATCGGCTGAGAATGTGTGGTTGTCTGTTCGTGATGCTGTCGGGAATTCATTTTTGGTGTGGTGTGCTTATTTGCCGCCGGATAATTTATATATATATATATTTAGTGTTTAAAGAATTTTGTTTTTCTTTTTTATTTTATTGGCCGTGTTTTAATATTAAAAATAATAGATTTTTATTGGTTTTAGCGACCTTTTATTGAATTTAGATGTTTGTTTGCGACGTTTCGACTTTTATCAATTCAGTCTTTTTCAAGCATCTGGAAACAAGAATCATTACAATGAACATGAGAAATGTGTTTGTTTTGTGTGATATAACAATTGAATTAACCATTTTAAATTTAACATTATATTAAGAAATGAATTACGGATTAGGTTAGTGTTTTACGTTGAAAATTAAATAACATTAAATTAAAATAGCTTAGAATGGTAGGGGGACATTTATGTGATTAATATCTGTATGAATTAATTGGAGACTTAACAAATATTAACAAATTTTAAGTTTAAAATTAGATTAAAGATGATTACAAATTGAGTTAACATTTAACGTTGAAACTTACATAAATTAAAAATAAGAATGGCTAAAATGAACAGGAAAGTTGAATTACAATACAATACGTAAAGGGAACAAAGAAAGTCAAATCAAACTCACATTGTTGTTTTTTCTACACGGATACGCATTCATGTGCCACATGTGCTTGGACACCCAGGACCAATTTTCTTAAAACGAACATGCTTGTACGGATTTTGTTAGTGAACTAATGCTTTAGTTTGCGGGGGTTTAATTTCTGTTTTTTGGAATGAGCATGGTAGTCAGGACCGTATTTAGGGGTATAAGTTAACATTGTTATTTCTAATGGGATATATATATTTTTTTTTTTTTCCCGTTTTTGTCTTGTGCGTGCAGGGGGGGGGGTTGATTTTACTATTGTTTTATGAGAGGGTAATAAAGTTTTGAAAGCCCATCGATTTCGTTCCTGTCGTTGATTGTTTTGCTATTTTTGAAAATGTGTATCATTTCTAAGACCTCTCTAGCTTTTGTGTTCTTTTTTTGTGTTATTACTTTGGTGTTTTCAAAATCAAAATTATGTTTTAGTGTCAATCGGTGTTTTTTTAAAGCAGTTTGATTTTTTGCGTATTTGTGACCTTTCATGTAAGTTTCAACGTTAAATGTTAACTCATTTTTTGCGTATTTGTGACCTTTCATGTAAGTTTCAACGTTGAATGTTAACTCAATTTGTAATCATCTTTAATCTAATTTTAAACTTAAAATTTGTTAATATTTGTTAAGTCTCCAATTAATTCATACAGATATTAATCACATAAATGTCCCCCTACCATTCTAAGCTATTTTAATTTAATGTTATTTAATTTTCAACGTAAAACACTAACCTAATCCGTAATTCATTTCTTAATATAATGTTAAATTTAAAATGGTTAATTCAATTGTTATATCACACAAAACAAACACATTTCTCATGTTCATTGTAATGATTCTTGTTTCCAGATGCTTGAAAAAGACTGAATTGATAAAAGTCGAAACGTCGCAAACAAACATCTAAATTCAATAAAAGGTCGCTAAAACCAATAAAAATCTATTATTTTTAATATATATATATATATATATATATATATATATATATATATATATATATATATATATATACTGTATGGGAGACACAGAGTTTATAGAAAACTTGATTAACGTTATTACTTTTAAAATTCAAGATAAATGTTGTTTTGTATTACTATACTTTGTATTGCAATACTAATTTATCAACACTTCGTTGGCATTATGATATACGATATACTTAAGGAACATTTAATACTGAGCACACCAACTGATCGTAGGGCGTCAGGTTTTCTCGATGGTTTGTCATTATGCGGTTTGAAACAGTATAATTCAGTAACAAATAAAAATAATAGAATTCTGGATTTAGTATCAGCGAATAAACATTGTGTGCTCTGTGTGGAGACTTACTGATCCGCTGAATCCGGAGGATGATCATTTGTTATGTGTCAGTTTCGACCCTTGTACATTTTTGGTGTCTGCTATATTTATTTACTAATTATCGCACTACTTAAATTTCTTAAATTTAAATTACCTTATTCTACTGTTAGATTTGTTTGTTATTATTGACCCACAGGTTTCTGCTTAATTTAATTACTACTCTTTCGTACTAATTGAATTTTTAAGATTTAAATTACCTTATTTTGAATTTTGCTTGTTAGTTATTTTTGTATATCTATGTATGCATAAAACATTTTCAATACCTAAAATTATATATTTCTTCTACTGCTGTCATTACTTAATAATTAATTTATATACGTACTACTGCCAGTTAATTGTTACTATTGTAACTTAGGCCTCTTCTTTAAATATCGTAACGCAGTTGGGTTAGTTTCCATTGACTTTTGATTTAATAGGACATCCCTTAAAATGTTAATTTTCTAGTTAAATGATCTGTCTGTGTATTTTGTAAGTCATGCCGCATTAGAGGATTAATATTATATCTACACTCACCGGCAAAATAATCGATCCACTCAAAAAATTGATGAAGTTTGTTCGTTAATAAGTTTGTTATTTTAAATTCGATTTGATTCATTTTTTTTGCATATTGTAGGTATATTTAAATGTAATCTATCACATCTTTGGAATTTTAAGAAAATTTGGCGTAAATCATTTTATACAGGGTGACACAAAGTCTGTTTTTTTAAATCAACTTTAAAACCACATATGGATTGTCAAAGTTGCTCCACCTTGTATTTTCTTATTTTGTTAACAATACACATCATTTCTTTACAATTTCTTTTTTTATTTATTACAATAGCTTAATTTTTGTAAAAGATACAAGGGTTTAAGAAAAATCTTACATTTTTACATTTTTCCTATGGTACTAACAATAAGTTTACGAATTTATCGTTTTTGCATAGAGGGCTATTGAAATACTGTCAGTTGTGAAATCTAAAACTTGTCAATTTCAACACGATTCTGAACGTGTTTCTTGTCGAATAGTAATTTAAAATATGGATCTTTCCGTAACCGACGCAGCGAGAGCTGTTGCTTTGATTCAGGATGGTAGGTCACAGTATTATGTGGCCAGAGTGTTGGGAGTTTCAAGATGTTAAGTTCAAAGAGCTGTTAAACGGTTTAATGAATTTGGTGTATACACAAGAAGAAATCATTGTGTTCGAAAGAAATCTACTAGTGAGCGAGATAATCGCTTTATAACGTTAAATGTTTTGAGGGACAGAAAAGTTACTTCTGTGCAAATGAAAAACAGATTAGAGGACGTAAGGCAAGTTCAAGTAAGTGATAGAAGAATAAGAAGGCGGCTGTATGATATTGGACTGCGTTCTAGGAGACCTGCAACTGGTCTAGAGTTATGGAGACACCATCAAGTTGAACGCCTTAGATTTGCTAGGGAACATGTAAATTGGGGTAACGAAGAATGGGGCAACATCCTATTCACGGATGAGTCCAGATTTTGTCTTAGAACACCAGATGGACGTGAAAGAATTTACCGGAGAACTGGTGAACGTTTCTTTCAAAACCATTTTTTTCCTAGAGTAAGTTATGGAGGCGGTTCGATAATGGTGTGGGGTGGCATAAATTTTGAAGTTCGGACGGACTTGGTTATAATTAACGGGGGAGCCATGACAGCCGATAAATACATAAGAGAAGTTTTAGAGCCACATATTGTTCCTTTTGCACCGTTCATCGGAGATGATTTCATGCTGATGCATGTATTTATACCTTAGCCAATTGGGGCTTTCCTTTGCGTGATTTTTAGTTTATTTAAACTAATTTTCCGATAGTTTGTTTGCAAGCATCAGGTTAACTATATTGCTAATACTGCTAATTGCTAATACATTTACGCATGCGATTTTGATTCACATTGACTAGAATTTGCATATGTGTGAGTTCACTAATTTCTGCATTTCTGTCATTTTGTTATACAGGGTCCGGCAACGAAGCGGGGACGGAAGATTACACGCGTATTTGAAAGTTTGTCAAATATTTAGTCATCGGATATCCTTCCGTACCATCAAGCGCACGTTTTAAAAATATTTTGTTTTATACAGGGTGTTCCAGATGGAAATGCCAGACTAAAGTTGCATTTTTTTTAATAGAACACCCTGTATATTAATAGACAAAATGATCCGCGCTTGAAAGATGGTTACATCGATATAATGTTGTATAGGTCTAACGTTGATAGTTTCTGTGTAAATAATTATTTTACTTGATAAATTGATACATTTCAGTAGGCTATTCTACATAAGGAAAATCAAAAGATCCGAAACCAGTAGAATAGAATATTTTCTACTAGTATGCACTGTCGTTGCTACGTGAAATAAATTCTCAACTGCTCGCGTTATACAGCGTGTTCACAATTTCGAAAAATTGAAGAAATCTCGTAATTTTTAAATGGAACACCCTGTATATTTTTAGATCATTGAAAAGCCCTTTTACTACGTTTTCTATTGATACCTCATTTGATGCACCTAGGATGGATCATTTGCTAATTATTTCTTTTTAGAGTTGAATTAATGAAAAATGCTTGTATTTTTAGTAGCTAATTTGCGCTTTTAAACCTTCTGTAAGATCGGATATTCAACAAATTATCCATAAATGGTCTATAACAAGAAGAAACCCTATTAAGTACGAGAAACAGTTGATTTTCACTCAGCGGTGAAAGCAAACATTAAATTAATATAAAGTAATATAGCATTTTCAATAGATTCACTGCTGATCAAGTTATCTGGTGTCAGTTTAATAAAAAATTTCCACTAATTAATTTGTATTTTAAAGAATTTTGTAAAACCAACTATTTTACGAATACCTAATATGAAACAATACATACCTAATTAGCTTAACATAAATCGAAATCATGTAGGAAAGAATCAAGTACGAGTAGTATTAAAAGTTTGCACTATTTTAAATAAATACTAATTATTAACCACAACATCAAATTTAATTAACAAAAGTAGTAGCACAGTAAATAAAAATAAAGTAAATGTAAATAGTAAATGCAAATAAATCAAAGAAAACTTTCAAATGTCCTTCCATGTCTCTCAATACATAAATGAAGCCGCCTGGTGAAATTCTGTTGAACATGCTGTAATGTTTCTTGGCGAACATTTCTAAATGCCTCTATTATGCGTTCCATCATATTTTCCCTTGTTGTAGGCACTTCAACATAAACTAGAGCCTTGACATATCCCCAAAAGTAGAAGTCCAAGACAGTAACATCTGGACTTCGTCGAGGCCAAGCGATTGGACCACCTCGTCCTATCCATTTGTCTTCCTTCCATCGCCCTAGAAACTCCCTAACGTTAAGGCTGTAATGAGCAGGTGGACCATCGTGTTGCAACCAGGAAATTTGTCGGGTGTCGGCATCCACATGCTCAAGTAAATTAGGCAGTTCGTTCTGCAAAAATGCCAAATACGTATCGCCTGTAACGGTTCCATCGAAAAAGTACGTCCCAATGATATATGGACCAAGTTATATCTCCCCAGACGTTAAGAGACCATCTATTCTGATTGTCTAGATGACGTATCCAATGCGGGTTTTCTGTTGCATAATAATGAATGTTATGTTTATTTACCGCCCCATTACTTTTGAAAGTAGCCTCATCGCTAAACAAAATCTTTGTTAAAATATTTGGCATTTCTCGCATTTTATTTAACAACCAACCACAAAAGTCTGTTCTTTTAATGAAATCATCACCATGCAATTCCTGATTTAATTCCATATGGTACGGATGATACTTATGACTTCTTAAAATTCTTCGTACGCTCCTATCTTCAATAGCTGTTACCTTTGAAATACCGTCTATACTTATATGTGGATTTTCCTGTATTGTTAATAATACGACAAATTCGCTTTTTTCATTGATTACCGGCTTATTTATTTCTCTCTCCTTGTAGGTTACACTACCAGTTTCTGTAAATCTCTCTAATAGCCTTTCAAATGCTTCCGGTCTTGGCTTTCTTTCAAGGTTTGGAAATCTCTCTGCATATACTCTACTTGCTAGGAGACAATTTCTTGTACCCTCCCCAAGAATAAATATATTCACCATTTCTTGAATACTAAAATTAGTCATTATAGCAATTTCTTTTAAAGATTGAACGAAATACTGTGTAAGATGGAACGAAATTTTTGAAAACATAGTTATTAAGTATACAAGATTAAAACTGGCACCAGATAACTTGATCCGCAGTGAATCTATTGAAAATGCTATATTACTTTATATTAATTTAATGTTTGCTTTCACCGCTGAGTGAAAATCAACTGTTTCTCGTACTTAATGGGGTTTCTTCTTGTTATAGACCATTTATGGATAATTTGTTGAATATCCGATCTTACAGAAGGTTTAAAAACGCAAATTAGCTACTAAAAATACTCATTAATTCAACTCTAAAAAGAAATAATTAGCAAATGATCCATCCTAGGTGCATCAAATGAGGTATCAAAAGAAAGCGTAGTAAAAGGGCTTTTCAATGAGCTAAAAATATACAGTGTGTTTCACTTAAAAATTAAGAGATTTCTTCGATTTTGCGAAATTGTGAACGCCCTGTATAACGCGAGCAGTTGCAGAATTTATTTCACGTAGCAGCGAAAGTGTATACTAGTAGAAAATATTCTATTCTATTGGTTTCGAATCTCTTGATTTTCCTTATGCAGAATAGCCTACTGAAATGTATCAATTTATCAAGTAAAATAATTATTTACACAGAAACTATCAACTTTAGACCCATACAATATTATATCGATGTAACCAGCTTTCAAACGCGGATCATTTTATCTATTAATATACAGGATGTTCCATTTAAAAAAATGCAGCTTTAGTCTGGCATTTCCATCTGGAACAACTTGTATAAAACAAAATATTATTAAAACGTGCGCTTGATGGTACGGAAGGATATCCGATGACTAAATATTTGACGTCCCCGCTTCGTTGCCGGACCCTGTATAAATTAATAAACGTTGTCTTAATTTAATATTTCTAATTAAAATGAACCCTAGGTAATTATGAGAATTTTTGGGGATGTCAGTTATGGCTTTTAATTTGTATTTCGTATGGGATTTGAGAATTAGTACGCCATCTATTAGTATTTATTTGTGATATAGTACGAGGAGTTATTTCGTCAATTTTACGTTTGTTTAGCGAAATTTGAAAGGAAAGAGATTGTAAATTAGTAGTAGGTTGTCTTTGCGGTCGATTTCCTTTGTGAAATAATTAAATATGGAATAATTGGAATATTCTTTCAAAGACTGTTTTTTTATTTGTATGACGTAGACAACCCTATAAAAATGAAAATGGGGAAAGATTCTCTCTCATTAGGTTTCCTTACAGGCAAGTGGTTCAGTTTCGTAACTCTGGTGTTAAAATTGTCTAGCTTAGTAAAATTTACTTAAAACATTGCTCAAATGTTCGCTAGTAGCGATTTTTAATTTTACTTCGCCTTGCAAATCAACGTGGAGATATTCCTAAGTTGATTTTCCTGAATTAATCACGAATTGTAAAGATATTTTTTTAGGTGTTTCCAGCTTATATGACTGTATATTAATACCCGAGGTGAGTGACTCTCCAAAATATCTTGTAGAGCCATTGTTATTCTGTTGAGGCATTGGTTTCATTAAATAGAGTATTTCACTTTCTTATATATTTTTTCTCTCTTTCTTACATAATAGGGCAAGATTGATAAGGCGTTACCATTCCCAAAAATTTGAGTAAACCTGAAGTAATCAGCTCCCCCACATTATTGAAAGACCGGTATGTTGAAAATTTTCCTGTGAATTACATTACTGAATTGCATTACTGTGACAGAAGCATTGTATAATGTAGTTTCATTATGAAACAGACATGTAAATAATTTACATATCTGTAACTGTACACTTGGACAATACCTCGTGTTTTCAGCATTTACTTCTGCTTAAGACATATGTTTCTGCAATCTATAGGCGTCGTCAGTTAAGCTAGTGAAGCAATGTATACAAATGATACAAATCCTTATAAATAGATCTGTATCTGTATATGACATTAAGCCGAAATCCCTTACTAGATAAAGCAAATTTCATCCTATAAGGTGGCACTTATTTAATAAGTGACATCTGACGGACGAAAGAGACTTTGCCGAAAAAAGGGATCTTTCGTTTGACCAGCTATGCTGGTACGAAAAACGAAACAATACGGGTTGTCCGTCAAAAACGAGCCAGATGGCGGTAAATATACAAAAAAGGTTTTAAATATATCTATACGTTAATATGCACGTATAACGTTTTTGTTTCATTATGAAACAGACATGTAAATAATTTACATATCTGTAACTGTATACTTGGACAATACCTCGTATTTCCAGCATTTACTTCTGCTTAAGACATATGTTTCTGCCATCTATAGGCGTCGTCAGTTAATCTAGTGAAGCTTGCTTCACTAGCTTATCTTGCTGGTGAAGTTGAAGAGTGAAAGTTGAAGAGAAAGTTGAAGAGAAAGTTGAAGAGTGAAAGTTGAAGAGTGAAAGTTGAAGAGTGATCAACATTCTCAATTAAAAACGTTTTAGAAATGAACAAATTCGTTAATATTATTAGAAAAAGTATATTATTCAACTTGTTTACAGATGTTGTTTCTCCAACGTCAGTCTTAACGTTAAATATAACAATTTAGAAATTGGCTTCTGAATTAATATATACACATTCGAAAAGAAAAAGTATATGTTATGTAAAGGAAGAAGGCAACATAAAGTAAACACTGCTTTTTGGTATTTGTCGTATAAACGTAAAGTATCAACATAACTTAAAAATATGTTTGTTCCTTGTAACCTCAACATACGAAAGGAAAATATCATGAAATTAAAAGGGCCCTATCATGTTTGTCATACATTAAATATTCCTCAATATTTACTTTACGCATTTTGTACAGTAGACAGATTTTAATATTCTTATTCGGTTAGCTCTCTTTATGCCGCTTACCCCATGACTTTCCTTACTTTTACTTACAAAGTCTCCTCGTGTACTTTACATAGAAATTGCGGGTTTGTTTCAATAACGTCACCCTTATCTTCACTTTACTCGTGTTATATTTCACATTTTAACTGAGTTTCAAGTTTCTTTTCACAAAATCTTCTCTTTGTTTACTGATGTAAAACAACTCTGCTATACGGTATTAGCACGGTGAGACGAAAAATTAATTTTTCCGTATTTCGGAGCATAAATTGAGGTATTAATAATATTTACTCTTTATTTTTTCATTTATTATTTAGAATATCATTTTATTATACAAGGTGTCTGCTACAAACACCCATTCAATATTCCTTATAACCAGCTTCTATAACCAAAATTTTGATAACTACCAGTAAATTTAACTTTTGCGATTTGCTTTCTGTTCTGATTTACATCCATTATTGTAGGTTATTTGTTTAGATAGTTAATTGACGAAGGAGATGCTTGTTGAAACTTCATTATAACGCTAAGAAATAAGTAATTAAACTTCTAGTTTCAAAAATTCTTTTATTGTAAATACCACTACAATATTGTTTCGCCATACAATGGCTTCATCAGGTGGATGAAATACTGAATATGTACAATACAAGTTTGAATATTTATGTGAAAATTATTGGGGATATGGTTGTGGAAAAATTTTTACAATCTTAAATTTAGTAGAGGGGAGTTGTTTAAATCTAGTTGGTCATTTAAAGCTAATCCTAAACTGTTGTATCTATTAATTTCTAAGTTTTCTAACAGGTTAAGTTTTTTACTTTTTTCTTGAATGTGTAAAATTTTGAAATCTATATTAAATCTATGATTGATATTTATACAATGACTTGCGAAAGTTGAATCTGTTTTCTTTTCTTTATGGCTTCTCTCGTGTTCTTTCATTCTAATTTTTAATGTCCTCCCCGTTTGTCCTATATATACCTTATTTCAATCTTCGCATGTTAACTTATATACACCAGAGTTTGATTCTTTGTCTATTTTATCTTTGTTGTTTTTAATAATGTTCTGTATAGTATTGTCTATTTTAAATGATATATGTTCGTTATTAAGTTTTTTAATGAAAGTACCAATTTTTTCCGGAATTTTTCCTAAGTAAGTGATTGAATTATAGGAATTAATTATCTTGTATTTTAATTTTGGATAAACTAAGGAAAGGGTTTTAGATTTTTGTTGGCTATTTAGGATGTTATTGACAATATTTATAGAGTAACCATTGTTTAATGCTATTGTGTATATTCTATTTAGTTCAAAGTCGAAATTACTTTTACTCATAGGTACATGAATTAATCTATATACCATTGATTGGTATGCTGATAATAATAATGTGTTATAGGATGAAAAGAATTAGCGTGTATTGTGGTATCTGTATGTGTTGGTTTATGGTATATAGCGAACTCGTGTTTATTAGTTTTGTGTGATATGCTTAAATCTAGAAAATTAATGCTTTTATTTATTTCTGTTTCTATAGTAAAATTTATTTTGGGGTGAATAGTGTTGATATAATTATATAAAGTTTTTAATTGTCTATCTGAACCGTTAAAGCAAATTAATATGTCATCAACATACCTAAACCAATATACACAATTACCAAACAAGGGATATGTACTAATTATAGTTTCTAAATTATTCATGAAAATTTCCGCTAATTCCCACACAAATTATCAGCATACCAATCAATGGTATATAGATTAATTCATGTACCTATGAGTAAAAGTAATTTCGACCTTGAACTAAATAGAATATACACAATAAGCATTAAACAATGGTTACTCTATAAATATTGTCAATAACATCCTAAATAGCCAACAAAAATCTAAAACCCTTTCCTTAGTTTATCCAAAATTAAAATACAAGATAATTAATTCCTATAATTTAATCACCTACTTAGGAAAAATTTCGGAAAAAATTGGTACTTTCATTAAAAAACTTAATAACGAACATATGTCATTGAAAACAGACAATACTATACAGAACATTATTAAAAACAACAAAGATAAAATAGACAAAGAATCAAACTCTGGTGTATATAAGTTAACATGCGAAGATTGTAATAAGGTATACATAGGACAAACGGGGAGGACATTCAAAATTAGGATGAAAGAACACGAGAGAAGCCATAAAGAAAAGAAAACAGATTCAACTTTCGCAAGTCATTCTATAGATATCAATCATAGATTTAATATAGATTTCATAATTTTACACATTCAAGAAAAAAGTAAAAAACTTAACCTGTTAGGAAACTTAGAAAATAATAGATACAATAGTTTAGGATTAGCTTTAAATGACCAACTAGATTTAAACAACTCCCCTCTACTAAATTTAAGATTGTAAAAATTTTTCCACCACCATTTCCCCAATAATTTTCACATAAATATTCAAACTTGTATTGTACATATACAGTATTTCATCTACCTGATGAAGCCATTGTATGGCGAAACAATATTTTAGTGGTATTTACAATAAAAGAATTTTTGAAACTAGAAGTTTAATTACTTATTTCTTAGCGTTATTTGTTTAGTGTTGTTAAGTACTTTACTATAATCTTCTATCGATAAGGGAGTACTAATAAGCCTATGAATTAAATAATTGAAAGAAACCATTTTATTTATTATTAGATATTATTTACAATATTCTGAATAAACAAATTTACAAAAAAGCTATTAAATTTGTATACTCTACAAACAGTCATGATATGAGTAATAAATATAGAAATCTACTTATACTAGTAATCTTAGGCAAAAGAATTCTAAATTCTTAACGAGAAATAATTATGACATAGCTTTCAAAACCAACAACTCTCTAGGTTCAATTATTAAAAACAATAAACAAAAAATAGATAAAAACAATAAATCGGGAGTTTACAAACTAGAATGTAGTCCATGCCCTAAATTTTATATAGGTCAGACAGGTAGATCTTTTTCTAAGAATCAAAGAACATGAAGGAACTGATATGAATAACAAGAATAACTCACAATCTGCAATACATCTTAGAAAAGAAGCTCATAATTTTAATTATAACTTTACACATAGAAAATAAATCGCAAAAATTAACTTTACTTGAAGTTATGGAAATTTTGAAATATAAAAATGCAGACGCTTTACTCAATAATTTGATGGATTTCGGTAATTCTCCTTTATTAGTCCTATTTTACAACTGATTATTTATTTTGGTTTTTCCGTTTTTATGTTAGTACTGGGTAGACTTTGGTCCCTTTGTGTAATAAAGTTTACATCTTGAATATAAACTGTCTATTATTAAACAATTCTTCTGAATATAATTATTTTTTTCATTATAATAATTCATTTAAATTTAAATTTGTCAACACCAATTAGGTTTCGTTTGCAATACGACTCCATCTGAAGAGGACACTGTGTGTCGAAACAATTGTAATGAGATTTTACCTTAATAAAGTAGAAATTAAGTAATATTGCTTTTTCATTTTTATTTCATTAATTACGAAATTTCATCAAGTAAAGGCACTTCGATTCAAAAAAATATTTCCAAAAAATTGTCAATAATTTTTAAATAAGATATTTACAACACTATGAATTTAAAATCTTAAAGAGGTATACAGGCTGATTCAAATTAAGTGCGCACCATTGCTATCTCTGTTATTAATGATTCTAGAAAGTAGGTTAAATTAGCAAAATATTAGTGTTTTTAACATTGATTAGCATGCAGTTCGTGAAAAAAATAATTGAATAACGCATTTTCGAGAAATTTTGAAATTTATAAAAGCTTCAATACACTATTGTCCTAAAACGAATAATAAAGTAGTTATAGCAGTTTCTATTTCCTTCTAAATGTTGTCATTGCTCCGCTAACTTTTGACAAAACAGATACATATTTTGTGTTTAATGTTTATTTTACCATATTACAGCTTACAAACTTAAATTAAAAAGATGAAAGTACATGTATAATTTATAAATACTGCCCAAAGGTGTTACCTTCCTACTCAATACATTTTCGTGCCCGCTTCAGTACATTCTGGGTAGCTCTTAAGGTTTTCCTTCTATCTAATTGGCGAAAAACTTCTCTGACCTTGTCCTGCAATTCGCGCACGTTGTCGTATCGCGTTTTGTACACCTCATTTTTTAAGTATACCCAAAGAAAAAAGTCTAAAGGTGAGAGGTCAGGGGAGCGTGCTGGCCATTAAATTGGACCATTTGTACCAATCCACTTTTCGGCAAAGATGGTGTCGAGGTAGGTTTGCACTAGGTGATAGTTGTGTGCAGGAGCACCGTCCTGCTGAAAGTATAAATTTTGGCGCATCAGGTAATTGACGTTATCAAGGAAAGCCTCTAGAACGTTACGAATAAATTCCAGATATCTGTTTCCCGTCAATGTACCATTGTAGAACAGTGGACCAACGACTACCGAACCAATTAATCCGCACCAAACGTTAAAACTAAATCGAACTTGTGCAGCATATGGACGAACTATTAATAAATTTTCTTGAGACCAGTAGTGACTATTTTTCTTATTAAACATGCCTCTATTTGAAAAATTTGTTTCGTCACTCCATAAAATACACTGTGCTCAATTCAAATTTTCATCACAAAAACTAACAAACCAATGACAGAAAGCTAATCTTGTGGCGGAATCTCCTGGCTGGAATGTTTGAGAGATTCTGAACTTAAAGGCGATATACTTATGCTTTTTCAAAATTCTTTGAACTGATGAATAACTTAATGCCAATTCCTTAGTAGCATCCCTAATGGAAAATTCGCGATGGGCTTCAAAATATGCTAACACTGTAATTTCTACTTCTTCGTAGACGACGATATTTTTCTTTATTCTTTTATTTCTAAATAAGCAATCATGCAGTCTAAACTGATTGTAAAGCTTTCGAAAGTAACGTCGATCCGGCTGCTATCGTAAAGGATAGTGTTCAGCATAATATTCGCTAGTCCTTATTGAATTTTTACGACATAAAATGTATGCTTCCAACATCGCATGTCTCCAAATGACGAAATACAATAGTGAAATATTGTCAAACACTAAGCAACGAAAGTAAAACCAAAATGTTTAGAAAAATAAATAGAGAACTAATGAACACAACACAAAATAAAGAAAACATATTTTTAATAACTAAACGTGCGAAAGATTTATATTCTGTACGTTATTGACATTTACAATACATTTACATTTACATATACTATTTGTTCTGTTTAAAGTGAAAGAAGCCTACTACTGATTTTACAGAATGAAAGAGTATCTTTCACATCAACTAAATTCCACCGTAAATACTGTATTATTCGTTTTAGGACAATAGTGTATTGAAACTTTTATATTACAAAGAACATTATCATCCAGAATTTAAAAAAAATATACAGGCTGCTCCATTTAAAAAAATTATAAATAACGAAATATCTCGAAAATGCGTTATTCAATTTTTTTTTTCATGACCTGAATGCTAATTAATGTTAAAAACACTAATACTTTGCTAATTTAACCTACTTTCTAGAATAAATAATAACAGAAATGGCAATAGTGGGCACTTAATTTGAATGAGCCTGTATAACCCCTTACCACAATTACTTATCATATCTTATATACGTATTTCGACAACTAAGTTATCATCATCAGTAGGTATACGTGGTAGTGTACACGTGGTAGTGTATATAGGTGTGGTATACCTAGTGTATACGTTTAGTAGTGTATACGTGGACGCCGTATAAAGTTGTTGCGTGATCAGATGTGCTAGCTTTACTGTGACACATGTGCGATACTTTGTTAGTGGTTTCACCTATTGATGATGACAAAATTAGTTGTCAAAATACGTATTTAAGATACGATTAGTAATTGCCGTAAGGGGTTATATACCTTTTTAGGTTTTTACTTAACCACAGTCTCCAAAGAAAGACTTATCACTATGAATTTACTATATATGCCCAAATCTTGAATAAAAGTACTTACCTCAAACTCATTAATGGACTGCAGTCAAATTGAGCACAACGTACACTCTGGAAATAAAGAAGAAACAGTAAATGCATAAATAAATGTAATTGAGACCTACACACAAAGGGTTAGATACATTTAACGTTAGATACAATACCAATTTCACAAAAATTACTGATATTTAGGAAAGAGACTATTTTAACATCTATCAATATTATTTAAATGTTAATTTTGCTTCAGTTTCTTTCCCGAACAACTTTTGATGCAGCTGATTCGTTTTCAAAAATCGAAACTGTCGATTTCTGACATTGTTTCGTAGCAATGTACCAACGCTTCATCAGTAAAGCCATGTTGCAGTGACACAGTTATAATAATAATTTTAATTTATAATAATTAATAATAATAATTTTTATTTATTACCATCTTTGCTGATAGCGTGAAAAACGTCAAACAATCAAAAGAACAAAATAAAAAAGAGAATATTTTCTCAAAGTGCACTTGAAAACATAAAAAATAAATTAGGTGACGAAAACTGGAAAGAGGTACTAAACACTTTAATGATGCAAATATTCGCTACAGCATTTTTCAAAAAATATGAGCAGCTATAATAAATATATATAAAAAAAGTGATCAACGTGGTTCAGTTAAACTAAATTGGCTAACTGAGGATATATAAATGAAAACAAGAATAAAAACACAAATTTATGAAGTGATGATGGGCTCTAAAATATCCCAAGAGGATTACAAATCATATTACAAAAATTTGAAGCAAGAAATCCAGAAATCTAAGAAACGAATGTATTCAGAGCACATTCAGCAGTTGAGAAACGCTACGAAGGGAATGTGGGATGTCGTACACAGTCTTCAAGGGAAATAAGTAAAACCAGATTTTGATTTACAAATATTCAGAACGAATGGGGTCACCAACAAAGATATACTGACGCGGATGGAAGAATACTTCATTAATATATCAAAAACAAACCACCCAGAAAATTTCAACGAAAGGGACGACATGGAGACAGTTACCAGTACATTCTCGTTCCTCCCAACAGATCACCAGGAGGTGATGGATTTGACGAGGTCTAAAGAAATGCACAAAGAGTGTCGCTGTTCCTTTGACTAACGTGATAAATAATGCATTCCTGTCCTGTATATTCCCGGATGGCTTAAAACAGACTGTTACATCAGTCCGGAGACAAAAAGGATTTTAAAGACTGTAGACCCATAGCTCTGATATCAAATGTTTCGAAGATCTTTGAAATGCTGGTTCAGAAGAGAATTACCGGTTTTATAAATAAACAAAACAAAACAAAACAATCTTGAACCCCAACCAAAATTGTTATGTAAGGGGGGATTTACGAGTCGGTCTCTGTTTCAGCTTATGGAAGAAGTGACATTGTGCCTGAGTAGAAAGGAGCAAACGGCTTGTATCTTCATGGATCTAAGTAGGGCATTTAATTGTGTGACTCCTTGGATTTTATTGCGGAAGCTGGAAGTTATGGGATTTCATGGCATTGGTCTGGATTGGGTGGGGTCTTATCGGTCAAATATAGCAGTATGTACTGGTGCGTGTCATGAGCTGGGAAAGAAGTTGACATCTGACTGGAGGATCAAAGAGGGCGGTGTGCCTCAGGGATCTATTTTAGGCCCAGCTTTGTTCCTGCTTTATGAGAACGGTCTGCCAGGGATCATCGAGGATCTGACAGTGATGTTTGCTGATGATACGTCTTGCGTCCTGCGGTGTAAGCCGTTGAAGTTTGTGCGAAAGAGTAAGAAATACTATAATTTCGTAAGAGGAATAGTTCCTAAGAAACAACTTGCTATTGAATATAAACAAGTCCAAGCTACTGTCCTTTAATATACAAGCTCTTGAGGTAAAGTGCAACAGTGATATCCTTTGGTTTAAAAACCATAGTAAAGAACGTAAGTTCTAACGCGGCTTTGTCTGCGAAGTGTTCTCAAGAATTAAGTATGGGATCGTGTTTTGGGGTAACTCTGTTGATGCGGGTAGGATTTTCATTCTCCAGAAGGCGTGTGTTAGGACGATATTTGGCATAAGCAAGAGATATATGCGTAAACACTTTTAAGGAGAATAGAATACTTACCATGCCATCTATATATATTCTTGTGCGTGCTGTCTTTGTGAAAATGAACTACGGGGACATCTATCGGAAATATGAATTCTGTCACGATCGCGATATAAGAGGGGTTTCTCGCGGAGTATTGGTTCCGCCCCACACACATCTCACAAAATCTCAAAAAATGTGCAATACATCAGTGCATCAAAATTTATAATCACATACCAGAGAACATTGCCGTTTTAACAATCATGTGAAGGAAACACTACACCAAAGGGCATTTTAGAAAGTTGATGTTGTGTAATGTTGTACTTCACATTGTTTGTTTTATGTGCTTTGACGTCCTCTATACAATTTATTTACATTTTTAGAAAAGTTTAAATTTAAAAAAAGGAATGTTTGTGTGTTATTACCATGCCGCTTGAAAAAGCTTGTTGTACAATGTTGTATACTATGTATGTTTTAGATTTGATATATCTAAACCAATTGTGGCGAATGAATCTTACGTATCTTCAAATGTTTATGTAAGATAGTGATGATTGTTTTTACACCAATCTTTAAGAGTGCCTGAATGTCTTTTACAAAAAAAATGCCGATCACATTCCGAACAAAATCAATATTTTTTTCTGCAGCAGGCGATTTTTGGCGTGGGAAAGTCGACGACGCTGAAATTCATTATAACACTGCTTTAAATTAGCTCAAAGACCTTGGATTATATTTAGATTATTTGTTGAATATTAAATAATATATTGGATTGTTACTATAACAAACTTGTTATAATATCCAATTGATTTCTTCACTAAAGTTCTTACGGCTTAAATCATATTTGAAATTCTAAAACAACAGCTCGATAATGCTCCTCCATCTTAATGCAAATGTTTACTTTAAATACCTGTATGTAGTTTAAAATTTCTCAACTAAATTTCGGGGCCGATGGCGTGTTGCAATATCTTGGCGGATGGTGTATATCAATATATATCCGTAGCAGTATTGTTGTTCTATGAGCATGCGAGACTCAGCGGAAATAATAGAATTTTGGTGTTTGGCCTCGAACACGCTATCATCTAGTACCCCGGTCAGTTCAGTTGTTTTCTTTTACTTGTCTGCGTCTGGATGTTTTTATCAAAAAAATCTACACTGAAATAGATGGCTTACAGGGCGGCATACAGTGTTTGTGGAATTTTATTTTATTGTATTGACGTTATTGTCTGGACCAGAGATTAACCACTCGAATATCTGTAGGGTTTTTGTTACGAGTTTTATAACCAATTTTCTGCTGAGATTTGCTGTATGAGTTGTTAAATCAACGGGAGTGGGGAATCTTATGAAGAAAGGTATTGGATCACGTGTTAAAAAAATCACTTTGAAGACCACATGTTAAACTGAAACGACGCCATATCAGCTAGGTAACCACTAGAAATAGCAACAAATTGAAAGGTAGCTTTGACGCTAATTACGCTGTTTCATTTGAACAATTAACACTTAAAAACTTGCATCGTGCTCTAAGAAAATTAGCTTGTTGAAATAAGAATCATTAATTTATTCCATTTTGTCTCAAACATGCTGTTATCTCTTTGTTCGTCTATTACATTAAGTTAAATCACATTAAATTGTACCTTCTTTGCCTTAGACATTTAGCAAGTGCTTTGTTCGAAGGTTATTGTAGTATAGATCACATTAATTTAGTTTTATTTTCTATTGTCTTGGCACAGAATAATTTATTTTGACCATTTAGCGCTTTAGTATTGTTTTTACCATTTTTAATTAATTTGGTGTATTTAATTTTTGTGTTGATGCAACGTTGTTTAACTATAAATTGGTTGACTCAATTTAATTAAGGATTACGTGCCTATGAACGTATTTTATTTGTATTTATTTTATTTAATTAGCGCCATAAATTATGTAGCACTAAATTTACGTACATAAGGATTAATTTCGTTGGTAAATGCGTACATATACCGCTTTCTCTTCTCTCTTTCTTGTAGTATTCTAATATATATCGTCTGGTCTCATACCGTATCGTACAAGAGTGTTAGTTACTTAATTTTGCATTTTGAATTTATTTATTTTGAATTTGAGTAAACTATGTTGATGATTAATAATTACATAATTATTTAAATTATTTTATTGTAATTAATTATATACAGGGCTTCACCAATTCAGATATTTTTGAAACTTAATACGTTTTCTGTTCTATTTTTTCTTGTAAATTTTATTATCAACGAAAACTTTTAACTTGTAACAACTTGGTTCTTTTCTTTAATGTGGAACGTTTTCTTTACTTCGTACCACCTCCTGTTTCCTGGAATTACTCAACTCTTTCCTGAGTGGGTTTGTTAGCGCAAGTACATTCTCCGCGTGACGTATACCCTTAGGACAAGCAGCTCTTAAATCGGGATGGCACCCTTTTTAATTTATAGCCAGTTCAGCAATGTTTCGACAAGAATCGCGATCATCTTCACTGAGTTTTACACGAGATTTCGTGGACTTTTTATAGTTGCACGTTGCGTGAAGCACTATCATGCTTGAGGTACCGGGATCGGATATGAGCCTCGGTTGTTCGAGAAGGTTTTCGTGGTATTCTTTCTCATTTAAGGTGAATGCCGACAGCTACACATCTTAAGTCGCATCACGGGCGTGAGCCTAATAATAACTCAAGGCCTAGCTATAGACCATGTGATTGGCATTAAGTTGTTGGTTGATGTTGGGGCATGAATTATTATTATTATTATTATTATTATTGCAATTGTTATTAAGTTTGTAAATTATTAGTCTAAAATATCGAACAAAATTTGTATCAAAGTATGGGCTGCTAAACTGCCTCGGCGAAAGGAGATCAGCCGTCGCATTCCCTCCTACTTTTAGCATGCGCTTAAGATGGACTTATTTTCCGCAGTATTCGCCATTTTTTACAAGATCTGCATTTTTCGCGGAAATTGAGACTGGAAAGTATCAAGTAGTTATGATATCAATACTTCTGATTGAAAATTAGTCATAACAGATTACTAAAAATGTGAATGTTTCCAAATTTATCGCACTAAACTCAAAAATCTATTGTTAATAAGGTTTTTAAAATATTACCAATAGGTGACGCTCGTTGAAATAATCTCATTTAAAAGTATTTTCACTCTATAAATAAGGTAATCTACTTCTTAAGGATATACGATAATATCAATTGTAATGGGTCATATTCTTTAGAAAAAATAAACGTTAATGTATATGCCAGTTGTCTACTGTATATATTTAAAGCAATTTCATTTCTTTATATTTAATTTCTCGCTTGTTTAAAATTTTACCTAGCAAGGCATTCTGCATTAAAACGGGTTCTTCCCCGGACGCACATTCAGTAACGTAAACAGTACCTTAGTATGAGATCACTTCTCTTTGTCCGTTGTATTAAATATGTAACGTATATTTCCCCATATATATGTATATATAAATGAGAGTCAACATATATTTAATATAAGGATATGCTTTGTCAGCAATAATACATTTTGTAATATTAACTGTATTATGTATGGGGCCCAATGAAGGAGAATATATTCTGGAAACATTCTTTCGCATGAAAGGGGAAGGAGGAAGAAATAGCACCGAAAAAAGCATCAGTCAATCAAGCCCTGCGAGCAATAGCAGACGGCTGATTTACTTAGGTCTAGTACGACGTAAATAAAAAACGTCGGACCTAACAAGACTAAATACGCTAGTTTTGATAGCACTCGCAAAGGGTGAATCAACACTGTAATAAAGTTACCTGTGCGCGCTTTAAATCATTTGGATTACAACAAAGAATCCTTATAGTGCAAAGTTAATTGTGCGTTTGTTTTGTGAAACTCCTCTGAGCTCCGGTATCACCACAAGGTAGGAGTTTATGTCCTTAAGTCTATCGATAGCAAAAGATAAGCATACTGATATCAGAAAGAAAGGCCTAGACATTTTAGTAAAAGAATCAAACGAACTTTATAAAAAACATTTGCAAGGTATAGCAATACCATATTCATATTTAGTTATCTGTACACTATTCAATTGATGTAAAAAGTCCCTATGTGTTAAATTCAATATATATATGTTTTATATGTAATCTGATATTTTATTAATTACTTACCCATATATTTATAGATACATTTACAAAGCCGATATTTGCTTATGTAAATATTCTTATACTAAATAATGACAGTGCTCTATTTATTGCTATAATACAGGGGATACATACACACACCTTTCGTATATCACACGACCTGAGATTATTAGTACAAAATATATATCAATTTTAATAGTATAATTGAAGCGTCCCATTGCTAGAGTTAGTGAATCACCGGGCATATACTTAATCAACTTTATATCGTCAGGAACGATTATTTTCCTGTGGCGTCCAAACAATAGGCAAAGTAATCATTTTAAATCAATGATAAACTGCATATCTATTTCTCATATTACTATTTTAACTCTTAAAGTAACATGCAAATTGGTATCCCCATTCATTATTATTATTTGCAAAGGATTAAAAAATAGCCAAACGTTACACAATCAATAATCAATAATATTTGAGTACAAACATAAATTTGAAATTAGTAACAAGGATGTTGAACAAAGCATACGTAAAGAAATATTAATACAAAACCTATAGGCTCTCGAGGCGTACAGCAAGTTTTAGTAATCCACATGGAAATATGGTTTCAAAGAAGTTCAATCTCTGAATCCTTGTATAAATTATATAAAAGTTGTTAAGATTCGTCATCTAGGGATATTATTATTTGAACTACAATAAAACTGTTAACAACATATTTCTAAATAAGGGAGGTATATACCTACAAATTACTTTGATTTAAGCAAACGATTTTTACTATAATACTCGTATTCTTCAGGGATTAAAATATAAAATTTGACTAAAGATTATTATAATTCAGTCCATTTTAGAACTTCAATCTTTTGTTCGGTAAAAAATAGTTTTGCTCCTCTACTTGTATGCTGTTATATCTTGTATGATCGCGTCACTTCGAATATATTGTCAGTCACACAATATATTCGAAGTGACGCGGTCATCCCGGGAAAGGTCTCGGTGCAAGTCCGAACCACACATGTACAAAAAATGTGTTTTAAGACCGAATAAATCGTCACTTGAAAAAGACTTAATAATTTAAAAAGTCGAAACGTCGTAGAGAAAATTGAAATTCATTAAAGGTCGCTAAACCAATAAAAAAGTCTATTATTTTAATATATATATATATATATATATATATATATATATAAACAGATATGCCATTCGAATTCAAAGGATTGTAATTTCCAATTAAACTGACTTTTGTAATAACGATAAACAAATGGACAAGCCCAATCACTGGAAGTATGTTGGTTGAATTTGAAGAATCCATGTTTTTCCCATAGAATATTATGCGCTGCATGCTGCCGTGTAGGAAAATCAAAAGATATGCTTATATATATGCCAAATGGAATCACCAAAAACATTGTATATACAAGAACATTGCAATCAACTTAAATACTACAGTAATTGCAATTTATGTAATCCAAAACACAAAATTAATAATATATATGTAAATATCTAATTTCAACTAAATACAATAATTGATATCAAACTTTCAATTGTGTATATACTCAATCTTGTTCAGCTACTTCTATATAAAATTTAGTATATCGTTGATATATAATTTCGTAGTCTTGTAGTCTTATTCTATAAAAGTAATTTATTTTAAGTTTTTGAAATAAACGAATATTATCCTTGGCACATTATATTGTTGATTTAATTCTGTAGTTTAATTTTAAATACTCTTATTTAAATATATTCTGGCGATTAATTAATTCAGAAGCACACAGTCTGCTTAGTAAAGTTTTTAATTTAGGATTATAAAGAGAACAATGCAATTTTAAGATAATGAGATATTAAGCTAATAAATTAAGTAAATATGTTTCGAATCGTATCGGATATGCAATCTCAAGTAATGACTTTACCAGGAGCAATGCAAACTATGTACATTAAGTAAATGTTATGGTCTTGTTACTTAACATAGATTAGGATATATAGTTACTTGTACTGCACAAAGTAGACTAAAACACATCGACCATATAATGCAGTTGATAAACAAAGAGCACGGTATATAGCGTACACCTATCACGAACGTTGATCGAAATATATCTCGACGGACTCGTAAATCTGAAAACTATCAGAAACTATTTGGTCGATGGCGGTAATGAAAAACATATGACATGCTATTTTCTTGATAGAGGATTAATTCAGAAGCACACAGTCTGCTTAGTAAAGTTTTTAATTTAGGATTATAAAGAGAACAATGCAATTTTAAGATAATGAGATATTAAGCTAATAAATTAAGTAAATATGTTTCGAATCGTATCGGATATGCAATCTCAAGTAATGACTTTACTAGGAGCAATGCAAACTATGTACATTAAGTAAATGTTATGGTCTTGTTACTTAACATAGATTAGGATATATAGTTACTTGTACTGCACAAAGTAGACTAAAACACATCGACCATATAATGCAGTTGATAAACAAAGAGCACGGTATATAGCGTACACCTATCACGAACGTTGATCGAAATATATCTCGACGGACTCGTAAATCTGAAAACTATCAGAAACTATTTGGTCGATGGCGGTAATGAAAAACATATGACATGCTATTTTCTTGATAGAGGATTTTCCTGTCCGGCTTTGCGGAAGCCCGTTGCGCAAGTGATTAGGATCGGGAGATACACGAGCATGTTGTCGGACGTCATATATTTTACATGTCTATTTGTTGTGTAATGGCTTTCGATTTCCAATAGACCGTATATTGAAAAAAGGAAAAAGTATTTCTACACATGAAACTTTCTGACTCACGTAGACTTAGAATGGAACTGCACGGATATTCATTGCATTTCTATTATTTGTATTGTAATTATTTTCTTCTTTAGCTAATAATTTAACAGAGTAATCTTTCTTACCTAGCTTCATTAATTATAATTGCATTAACAAGTAAAATATATTAATAGTCCGTTTTTTGTCTCATTTACACAAGATAACGATATTATTGAATGAATTTTGATGCTCTGCCGCTTTCTTATCATTTAATAATAACAATATGTGTTCCTTCATTAGTAACCTTTAATTACACGCCCTCTTAATTCTCTTCTCTATATACACCCATCAAAATAATCTAGGGGACAAGCAAGGAAATGCATTTCTCGTCCACATAGGTGAATAATTGTTTCTTATATGTGAAGGTACAAGTCGACCGTTATTAGTTATTTACTTTGAGGAATAGTTAAGAATACTTAATGAGATATTTATGTTTATATAGAAATAATTTACAAAATTAATAAATTTTTACAAAACAAAAACAAACAATATGAGACAATGGGTGCAATGTCAGTACCCTGTGGGACCTCGAGTGTTGACTACCTTTCTGCTCCTCTTTGGCATGCTCATAATCGAGTGGTCTAGCTCTTGTTGATCGGCGGCATTCCACTGTTCTACAAGATACTGATACAATTATTGTTTTGTTTCAAAGATTAAATTAAACATTTAATTTCGTGGTTTTGAAGAAATGCATGAATGATATCTGCAGTGTACGGATGCGCATTATCGTGCATTAGTTGGAAATTTTCACCAATTCTTGCAAAATATGGTGGCAAAACGTTTTCAAGGATAATGTTCCGATAGTCTTTGGCTTTGAAATATCGATCCAAGAGAACGAAGTCAGTTCTTCCACTAAGAGATGTTCCACCCCATATCATTACACTACCTCCTTGGAAGCTGTGAACAGTTTGCGATGTAGCTCGGCATTACCGGCACATTTCCACACTCTAGTTCTTCTTGTACATAGCGGCAAACCAAGTTGAGATTCGTCAGAACACAAAACAGATGCTCAGTTTTGTTGATCCCAATTTAAATATTGCTACGCTCATTCTAATTTCCTTTCGCAATTTCCTCAAAGTAGAAACTCTCAGAGGGCGACGGTTATTAAGACTACCTGCATGAACTCTATTCCTCACTGTTTGATCGCTTATTAACACATCGCAAGTGCCGTAAAGTCGATTCACTAATTCTATCGCCGTAATGTTGCGGTTTCTTAATGCACGAAGTCTCAAATATTTGTCATAAATTAATCTAGTTGCTCTTGTGCATCCTGTGTGATGTTTCGCGCACATCATTGGTTTGCTGATGTCTCAACCACAAACGATTGATTTTGACGTACTGAGAGCTTCTGAAACGGCCCTTTGCGTTAAACCACTTTCAAGAATTATAAAAGCTTTTAAATGCGTATCACAGTCTAAATGATGTCTTTCCATCCTCAATTAATGCTAAGAAAACTGTAAAATTGATAGCAAAATATACACAAAAATCTCAGAACGACAAATAAACAAATCCTACATTTTTTTTACCTTATTTCCACTTAAACTATAGAAACACCAGCAGCAAATTCTATGGACGTTTAAAATGACATTACGAATCATTTGTTATATATGGCTCGCAAAATACTAATACATAAACACTTGTTCCCTAGATTATTTTGATGGGTGTATATAAAACGAAAATATTCGTATGTATGTCCACTACAAACTGAAAAACTACTGGACCGATTTACGCGCGGTTTTTTGTAAAATCATTGGCGTTGTCCAGGGATGGTTTAAAACTATTGAAATCCTTGACCTGACCAGAAGAAATGAAGTGAGGAGTCTAATAACATAATATCGATAGTAGCAGTATTATTATTTAAATATAGATGGCGCCACAGTACTTAAGTATTGGCACAATGACATTAGAGAATGACGTCGCCTAATCGACTATACTCCGTTCACTGTAAATTCCGATTTTTTAAAGGTCGCTTCTCCTCTACATTGTTGCCTGTTAACTGACAATTAAAGAATAGATTATGTCTGTGTTACTTAAGTGATATATGGGTTATGTTTTTGTATTAATCCATGCTGATCGAGTAGTAATGAAGTAAAGAGCTATTGATGAAATTTATAAGTTATTCAAGTAATTTAAAACTACGTACATAATATGTCAAATATAAAAGAGCTAATATCCTACCCATATCTTTCTGCACAAGAAACAACTCATAATCAATGATACACGTAATAAATTTATTAGGAGATAGATAGAACAACTTTGCTTGAATGGCTTATCGCATATAATTAAAGTGGATAAGAAACAGCACAAATATTATAGGAGTTGAGAATAAATAATGTATGAACATAATCAAATAAATTAATAAATAAATAATTATTAAATTAATAATAATAAAAAAGTTTATAAAGGAACTATTTATTTGAATATTGGACTACAGAGTATCTATTTACAACAAATAGAAAATATTTTATAGTATCAATGCACTAATTCTATTGCAAACATACGAAACTCATTATATATACATATTACACTAATATAGTAATGAAACCACTTGCTCTAAGATCTATTGATCTTAAAGGAAGCAAGTTACAAACAGCATTATTAGGGACTGGATCGAAAAGTTATTCTTGATGTCTTTACTTGAAATTAATCCGAACCATCACTTTCACGTGTATCAAAATAAATAATAAACTCTACCATCTCATTTTTATCGATCATAATCTCCCTTTTCCACCAGTCTTCTATAATGTTTTCAGATTATTGATACAATTCTTCCACATTCCTGGTGTTACATGTTCCAATACATCCTGCCATAGTCTCAAAACATTCTCTGCCTTTTGTCCGTGTATCCCTATATTATCGAAGTATTTTTTCACAATTACCCTATACATTTTCAACTGCATTGAATGTACAATGATATAAAGTTAATCTAGGTACGTTGTGTCCATATTTTTCAGCCAAATTATCTGCCATACACTTTTCTTGGTCTATCCCTTAATTTAAGTAATTAAGTAGTGCTAATTATAGAAGAAAAAAAAACTAATTCTAACACATTCATTCTAAAAATGGCAAATCAAAGAAGCAACAAGCTTCTTTGATTGAGAATTCAAATATTTCAGCATTCTGAGGTTAGATCTAGAGTCTAGATCTGAGTTAGATCTAGAACTTTTCACCAGATAAGCAGAAGATTACCGATTACTATCGCGATGTGATTGTTGGTTTGAAAAAAAAACCGTGGAGATTGATATAAAAACCCAAAGCTTAAACAAAAGATAGACTAAGTACACAGTAACAATGAGAAAATTGTTAGCAATTAATTCAAATGAATTCATATATCAATTGTCAACAGCCATTTTTATGTTGCAAATGTGCATTTTGGAGGGGGTAATATGGGAATGTATTTGATTCTTAATGGCATTGTCGCATAATATAGATGGTGAAATTCGATATTATGATGCCTTCCTGAATCTCCTTAATTTAGTGAACTTTGGAACTTGGAGTGAACAGAGTATAGCTAATAACATATTTTTTACTGAATTACAACATGAAAGAACTTCGACATCAATAAATTAAATATATTTGTACAATTAAATATTCAAAAATTCCTTCAAAAATAAAAACACGGTTATGATGCGATAACGCGAGTAGGTGGTGGATTGAATTTCTTGCGGCACAGGAAAAGCATTTCTTATTTCAATTGTTCCAGCAACCGTATGTGCACAATATAATATCGCATTGGCAATTACATCATCTAGAATTACGGCGACTGTTTTGCATAGTTGTCGTACAGAACATTCAGCACTTAAGTTGCCTTTGAATATACAAAACAGTGAAAGACAAACTTCCAATATTTTAGAAACATCAAGAATGAGTAAAGTACTCCAGCAATTCAACTTAACTATATGAGCTGAATGCACAATGGCGCATAAAAAATTGTTGAAAGCATTGCAAGATGTACGTGGAAACAACCAACCATTCGTGGTGCGACCACAGACATTAAATGTTATTCCACGTTCAACACTAGCTGATGAACTAAATGCGTGTTTAAAAGCATTGCATTTGTGGAGATATATTAATGAATTTTCATTGACGACAAACATTAAATACCAAAACGATCCTTCTGCAGAGAATTTTGTGGTACAATTATTGGATATTGGAAATGGGAAAATTACAATTGAACAAACAACAGGCTGCATTTAATTATGAAATGGTTTTTAAGGTATCACACACGCAAAAGAAGAATTGGTTCAATGCGTATTTCCAGATACCAAACAAAATTACAAAAGTCTTCAATGGTTAACTGAAGATGCAATATTAAAATTTTAAATCCACTTTATTTATCTGGATCGCCATCCCACATCTTATTTCTTTACCTTTACCTCATGGAATATTGAATAACAAACTCTTTTAGTACAACAATATCATTAACTTCAAAATCCATAAGCTAAACAAAAACACTTAGTGGCATAGCTCAGTATTTAGAGGGTTTTACATCCGCATGGCTATGGCGCACTTGTGCGCTAATTGCAAGACTTATAAAATCTGAAAAAGGACTCCAAGATTGTTTATATACATATTTTTGACAATACCAGTAAATTTACATGTTTGTGATTTGATTTTAATCAATTGCTTCATAATGTTTACTGAGTTCATGATTCATAAATGTATTTTGAAAGTATGAACAATAAATATATTTAATTTGATATTTTGCGTCTTATTTCTTTACCTTTTACATTAGATGTTAAGCCTAATTACAAAGAACCCGAAAGCAAACCCTGATAGCTATACTTATTCAAAGAGTCAAACATTATATATGCGCGTTTAACGATTTACATTTAATATAATTGGAGCCCCATTTATTAGAGTCAAACTACACCGTATTATGTCACCAGAAGAAACAGCTACTTACAAATCAATCAACAGATATTGTTATAGATCAAGATGCAGCAATAACTTATACAACTGAATTCTTAAATTCACTTGATTTATCTGAATTGCCACCCAACATCATTAATCTGAATGTTTGTGTTCCTTTGATTCTTCTTTAAAACATAGATCCACCCCGTATTCTCAATGGTACCAGATTGGCAGTCAAAAGATTACTAAACCATCTCATCGAGACAACAATTTTAACTAACAAATTCAAAGGAAAGAATGTACTAATACCACACATACTGAAAATACAAACAGATACAAATACAAACTATCACAAAGTCTGTAATTGCAAGTATGTTTATTGAATTTGGAGAATCCAGATTTTTCTTATCGACAATTATACGTTGCGTGCACCTGTCTAGGAAAACCAAGGGGTTCGTTTCTATATATGCCAAATGGAATCACCAAAAACATTGTACATTCAAGAGCATAGCAATGAACTTGAAGTTGAAATAAATATGTAATTTTAACTAAATACAATAATTGATATCAAACTTTCAATTGTGTTCATTTAATCTGTAAATATACTTAAATCTAGCAACAGCAAAGCATTTTCGAGTTTTGCAAGTGTAACATAAAGACACATTCTACACATCACTATTAAAATATCTACTTTTAAAGTAATTTAGAATAAAACATTAAATTAAATTATTAGAAGTGTAAGTTTTCAAAAATTAAGCAATAATTTACCGATTATGTTTCGTTCTTGACCCAGTGTCAATTTGACGTCACATCACCAGTTGCGCTACTCATTTAGGACGTCACCAGTTAAGGGTTAAGGTAATTTAAAGCTAAAACAGAAATAGAATAGTTTGTAGCGTGCTCTAGTAACAACCTGATGAAACCAGTGTGCTGCCAGACAATTGTCGTTTTACGAACAATTATTAATAAAATGAGGATTTTAACTAGTTTATTTCTAAATTATGGATCTTTATTAAGTAAACTATAATCAATTCAATAATTTAAAGTTATTGTTTTCTGAACGAAGAATTCTTTTGTCAATATTTATCTTAGAAGTGGACATTTTACTTACATTTTATTTGTTTTATATTTACTAAATTAAAGGCAATATTTTTACCCCAATTGTAATTGCGTAAACTCTACTACCTATAACAACTAAAGTATACATTAAAAGAAGAAATCATGTCGAAAACTACATTATTTGCTTTAAGCAATACAAAACAAGAATTAATGGAAGTGGAATTGGACACAGCGATCTCATTCAACAGAAATTCGATTTATGTGAACACTTAGTTTAAGTAATATATTGTAAAATTGCAGCTGACTAGATCACTTTATCGAATACTGTTAATTTAACAAAGTGAAATTGAGTTTTCTTAAAATTACGTCTGTTTTCGTAGTGATATTATCTGTTTATACAAAAGTAATTTAATATATATATATCGTATACAATAGAGGTTATAGAAACTAGTGATGTACCGGGTGCCCGGAAATTACCCGGTACACGGCATAACCGGCAAAATTTTCTAAACCCACTAATTACCCGGATCCAGCAAATATTGCCGGGTAATGGGGTCCTTATCTGAAATTTGAAATGAAGATAAGATAATAAGTGAATGAAAATAAATTACACAAAATTTATTTTAACTAGACATTTTATAAAAAACACGTTTATGATGCGAAAATGCGAGTAGCTAATGATGAGAGTGGTGGATTATATTTCTTGCAGCGCAGGAAAAATATTTCTTATATCAATTGTTCTAGCAAGCGTATGTGCACAATATATTAAATCTTAAAAATAGGACATTATAATGCAGAAATAGTAATTTCTCTGCGTGTCGCGGAAGAAGTATATTTCTTCTCTCTTCGTAAATAATACCCGCCTCGCTGAACATTCTTTCACTGGGTATGATGCTAGGTATTGTCTAGCCAATTTTGATAGTGTTGGATAAATATTTGCATTTTTTGCCCACCAAACCAACGGATTTTCGGCACGAGGAAAGTTAGGATTTCATTATAAAACAGACATGTAAATAAATTTACATATCTGTAACTGTATACTTGGACAATACCTCGTATTTTGGCATTTACTTCTGCTTAAGACATATGTTTCTGCCATTTTATAGGCGTCGTCAGCTAAGCTAATGAAGCAATTGTATACGAATGATACAAATCTTAATAAAGAAAATCTGTATCTGTATATGACATTAAGCCGAACCGCTCATTAGATATAGCAAGTTTCATTCAATAAGGTGGTACTTATTTACGAGTGACATCTTACGGACGAAAGAGACTACCGCCACCTGGCGCGTTTTAGGACTACCCGTATTCTTTTCGGTTCGTATGAGCATAGCTTGTCAATCGAAAGATCGCATTCTTTGTTATAGTCTCTTTCATCCGTAAGATGTCACTCGTAAATAAGTGCCACCTTATAGAATGAAACTTGCTATATCTAATGAGCGCGAGCGGTTCCGCTTAATGTCATATACAGATACAGATTTTATTTATTAAGATTTGTATCATTTGTATACAATTGCTTCATTAGCTTAGCTGACGACGCCTATAAAATGGCAGAAACATATGTCTTAAGCAGAAGTAAATGCTGAAATACGAGGTATTGTCCAAGTATACAGTTACAGATATGTAAATTTATTTACATGTCTGTTTCATAATGAAACAAAAGCTTTATACGTGCATATAACGCATAGACATATTTAAAACATTTTTGTAGAAAGTTAGGATGTTTAAGAAAATTTAAAAGTTGAATACTATCTGTTGAATTTCTCACAGTATAGGATTCTTCTTCAATGGATTTATTTTCAAATAAAATTTCATCTATGCAAGCCCCCACATCTTAATTTTTATCATGATTATTTTTTCCATCTTCTGCAGGTTATCTTTGTTTATTGTCATTGTTTTTATCAATACTTATCGGAGAAATACTTTTCATTTCTTCTATAATACCGTAGCTATTACATACAACTTATTTTTTTCCACATTTTCAAATCGAGCCTTTAAAGATTTTAGCATTTCTTTTTTCATGGCTACTGTTCCTTCGTCGTGTAGTTTTTTACAGAGAATGCGCTCTAAAGCAACTACATTTGGAATTACCATCGAAAAAAGAGCTTCCTCTGAACTGGCTTCAACTGTAACGATTTAAAATTGTTCCAATAAGAAAACTATATTTTCAATTAACTTTTTGCTGCATTTGCTGCATTCAAGTTTGATATATCATGATAAGATGAATATAGTGCGATGGCATCTTTTTGTTCTAATATCCTCTTGAGCATATGATACGTCGAATTCCATCTCGTGACTACGTCTTGTACTAATTTGTGTTGTGGAAGCGATAATTTGATTTGTATTTCTTTCGAATTAGTACTAGCTACTTGCGAGTGATTAAAATAGGTTACTATATTGCGACACTTTGCAATTATGTCGAAAATCGATTTTTGAGAAAATTGTAATTCGACCCATATACAACTGACATTAAATGCGAACTGAGAGTATATTATATACAAAACAGCGGCTGCTACAGTGTAAACTCAGGGGATTTCCCGGTTTTGTTTACATACGCAGCCTTTCCGTCAGATGGCGTAGGATGCATACTTTCACATAACGTCCGAGTACCCGGTAACCCGGCCGGGTACGTTTTTTTTCTTTCTCAATACCCGACACCCGGTGCCCGGCATTTTTAGGACCCGGTACATCACTAATAGAAACTTGACTATATTTTAATATTCAAATCAAATTAATGAAACAAATTCAGAGATGAAATTGAAAAGAATGGGTTGATTGCATGCGCATCTAAATTCCTAGAGGAGGTTGAAAAGAAATACAATAAACGATTTATATATTAAAACATTAAATGTTACATAAAAGTTATATAATAGTCACGTTTCGGCGGACGAAAATCCTCACGCTGTTGTGGTATCAAGGAGTCAGCATAGGATTTCTGTTAATGTTTGGCTTGGTACTCTAAACGATCGATTGATAGGACCAGCTTTCTTCCTAATCGCTTAACTGCTGTAATTGATTTGGAATTTCTGCGAAACACTTTTCCAATATTATTAGAAAATCTACCCCTTCAGAATAGGTTACAGATGCGGTTTATGTATGAAGGGGCACCTACATATTTGGCACACATTGTTCGTAATTATTTAAATAATGAATTTAATGTTAGATGGATAGGACGAAGGAGTCCAAATCCTTGGCCACCTAGATCACTTGATTTTAATTCGCTAGACTTTTTTGCTTGGGGTAACTTAAACTTCTTAATTTATTGCACACGTGTAAATGACGTAGAAGATCTCCAGCGACGAATACAAAACCAATGTGAGACAATTCGCCACTCTCCAGGAATCTTCGAAAGAGTGTCAGATTCTTTTGTGCGTAGATGTTAAGCATGCTTGCATATGGAAAGAGGTCATGTCGAAAATTTAAATTAAGCATCGCTTGTTGAGTTGTTAATTTTTGTATGTATGTTTTCCTATTAAAAGATCATTTAATGATTAAACCGCTTTATTCAATAACAATATTGGAATTGTTTATATCTCCGAAATTACTGATTTTAGGACGTAGGTTTACCAACACATTTTTCTTTATCTTAATGAGAAACATTAGTGGGTAAAATTTCCGAACAACTTTTTTTAACACCCTGTATAATCGACTAGGAAGATACGTATTTTTGGCTTTTTTCATCTTGCGTAGAATGTTGAAGGAGTTCATGCCGTATAATGGCTAGGCGCTTCTTAACAATTTTCCTCCAGCGAATACTATCAAATTTCATGACTACGTTAATTCTAATCTATTAAAAGTACACTTCCGCAAGTTTTCTCCTTAAGAAGCCGCCCCCTTAAGTTGTATTATATTACTTGACACTAGCTTTTATCGTTGAGTATAATGGTGTCGATTTAATTGAAGGAAGTAAAGCTGTAATCAAATGCAGTGGTTATGCCGTAAATTACAATTGAGTAGTATCCGGGGATCATTCACAATGTTTACATATTACTGTTAGTACTTCAATTATCTACAGTTGCTATGCGCAGTTAACAACGTGTTAATCTATCTATTATTATTGCTGTATACACGTTATGAGGTAAAGTTATTTTCCTTTCTCTTTGATGTGCTATAGCGGTGGACATTAATTACATGCATTTTTGTTCCTGCTAATTTCCATAAATTTTCTAATTCCATTATATATTAAAACTGTCATGTATCTTATGGAAGTACATAATAACAAACTGAAAAAGAATTATCTGTTTTTATTTTCTTCGCTTTGGAATTTTAAACATATTTATAACCTTTAGGAACTAGGCGAATACTTTTGCATATGTATTTATCCTCAAATGGCAATCACATATTCTCTCGTACTAATCATAAATAATAATACTAATAGTTCCCGTAACTAGCCTTCCTGGCCTTTGGGGTAATAACATGGTAGGTTTATTACGACTCGAGGCGTTCGGGTTACCTTCAGCTACTCATTCTTTTGTCAACCAGAATCGAGCTGGGACCGAGATATTAACGCCATTGATATTATTGGCTAGACCAGGGTTTAAACCCGGTTCATCAGATTCACAGTCTAGTGACCTATCCACTAGATCAACACAGTCCTTTACCATAAATACTTTCATTTAATTAAACCTTGAGGGGCGGATGTAATCTCACCACTCAATGACCAGTCTACTTTAATCCTATAGGTAAATTCCCCACCGTCCGTAAGGATTCACGTTAATACCATAGGTATTCTCACCACTAGTTTTAATACGTAATTTTTCATTAAATTTTCTAATGAAGGAAGAATGAATTTATTACTGAGTGCCTTTTCAGAATCTATTATAAAAGTTTAACAAATTATAATTTTGCAAACATTCAACACTAATAAATGAAATTTGAGATTTTATTGAGGATAATAATAAAAAGAAGTAGTGATAGTAATATATATATATTTTTTGGCTAAAATTACAAAAATAACGAAAAACATCATATGGAATTCAAAACACAAAAATAAAAAGTAACACGTTACATAGCATGCACCACAGTAAACAGTAAACATTTATATACATATACTACATATAAAAATAAATCACTAAAAAGTTATAGAAACTATTAGGTACATACATATTATATATAAAAAAAAGCAAAATTAATTGGGTAACGAAGAATGACAAACACATTTTATGAACTCTAGCCTAGACAAATGACCTGATTTTAATCGATTTATACAATTTTCCAAATATTTTAATTTGTTTTTCACTTGCCTATCCTTTATTTTATTAGGAATATGTAAATTTTGTATTTTGGTGTCAGTGTCAACTTGGAATTCTTTCAATTTTTCGATAAACACATATATAGACGAATGCGTACTATAAAAAGATGCATTAAATCTAGAATGGAACGACTCGCACGCATTTGTAGTGCGAGTATTCGAGGAAACTTCTTCCGCCCATATATTCGTAGGAAAGTAGCATTTTCCTCTATATACGTTTCTAATAAATAATCGGCGTATTTATCTAATAGGCTATTGTCTGGTTTATAAGTCATCAAATCGAAAACAAAGCAGTCCGCAACATGTTCTGGTTGTAGATAAGTCATACCAAAGGTAAGTTTCAGCCAATTTCCAATTTCTGAATTATTTTTATAATGTTCACTTAATCCAAGGAACTGAATTTTTCTGTACCATGCTTGGTGTAGGTGAAATCTACAGCCACTGATTTTTACACTGGGCCAAACATGAATTATTGCGGTATGTATTGCTTCTTCAAAATCAACATAAATCTCGCTAGGTTCGAAAAATGAATTAAATGATTAAAAAATGTTAGATTTCAACAAAAAAAAAAGTGTTTTATATGTGGTCCAACTTTTGTTTGGCAACAAGCAATAAAGTAGTGGGACATAGTGTCCATTCTGAAGTCCATGGATGGTAAAAAATTGTAGAAAGTATTTCGTACAATATGAGAATGTGCCGCCAATATACAAAGTATTCATTTTAGACAAGGCACGAATATTGGCTTCATATGTAAATACGATAATGTTATGTTCTGCACTATTTATAAACAAAAAGTTTTCACCTTTCGCAGTATTAATTTTAGGAGAATATACAACTTCATGCACTTCGTTTATATTTGCAGGTAGGCGACTAGGAAATATTTTCCGACGGCAGTTGTACATATTTCTTCGTACATAATTGACATGATTGGTTGTAACAGACTCTGGCATATTGGCACTAAGGACGCTTCGAATAATCTTTGAAGGTTTTTCCAATAAATCTTCTTCTGCTTTTCGCTTGCACAAATTTGTAAGCACTTTCCTGTTTGTTTTTTGCTCATCTACTTCATGGTTATGAACTACATCACTCCTCGATATTGTAAGCTCAGGACCAACAGTAAATACTTTAGCATTACACTTTCTTCTTTGGACACATCTTCAGAAAACTGCTCCGCTTTTCAATTCATTTTCTTTAAAATACGTAAAATTCTCAAAGAGAAGTAAATCTTTACCCCGTATACTTTTTACTAACGTAGCTGACATCTTATAAATCGAATACTTACATTAAATTATTATCACAATAAACAACACCAATTGTAAGTACTAACCTCTTCTGTTGAGCAAAAGAAACTAACTTGTCAAACCGTAATAACTTTGCAAGAACATCAACATTAAATAGACATTAGTTAATATTAGTACTGGAAATTCCCGAATTACGGTATATATTGCTTTTATTACCTGAACTCTGTTAGTGGTGAACATACCTGCTGGATTATGAGATTATTCTATCGATGCAGGTAGAGGGTAACATTTGGTGGTGAGATTACCTCCGCCGACCTTGAGTTATCTTTAAGCTATTAACAGATAAATGTAAGTGTATTATTATGTTTTAATGGACCGCCATTAATTATTTTTTAAATAATATAATATCTTATCTCTAATCAACAATTTTTTTTAGCAAAATTTGTTTTCTAAATTGTATTTTTAAATTAGATTCGTGGATCTTCGATCAACGAGAAGAAGGAACAGGTATTGTGCTTGAAATTTAGTGACTCTTTTTATTTTGAAGTTTAATTTTGAATTTAATTGATGAATTGACAACTTATTTTCATATTAATGTGACATTTAAGAAATATGGGTTTTTATTATTGGCATTTATCTCACCTGAATTGTCTTGATGATAGACGGCTCTCTCTTTTTATGACAGTTTTCCTTTTATTATTTAATATCTGTAATTATCTCCTTTAGGTAGTACCTAACTTCGTAAATGGCTGTTGTTATTTACTTAACCTCTTCGACTCTTGGTTGACAGTACCTTATTTATTTTCTCTGCACGAAGTACGTGTAGATTTTTATGTTCACTAATACGAAGTACGTATTATTTTAGTCGTTTATTTATTAATACTAAGTACTTATTATTTTATCGGCGTCAAACCACATTATATTATATTATAACTTTAGCAATTAACAAAAGCCAAACGAAATTTTATCACCTATTCTTCTTTAATCCGTTAAATGCCATTTTTACGAATTTTGATGTTAATAGTATTAGCCCTATTTTTTTCTATTACTATTCATATAGTTATTTTAATTAATATTTGTATATTACACATTTTTATGTATCTGTCAAAAAAAAAATATTTTACAAAATTTTAGCTTGTTTTTGAATGTTGTATTTAATGTTATATTACACTGGCCTACAACCATTTTGGTGCTGGAGATTTTAGACCCGATTTTAAGTATGTCTTACATGGCGATATCAAAAATGTTACCCGTTTTCTTCTGTCAGCTCTAGTTCCCGAGAAAAAAGAACACAATTCACGAAAAAATATATATTTTATTGACATTAAACATCAAGAAATTATCTTTTGAGTGATTTTCTAGAATGAAACTGACTCGGGCAATCTCGCATGATTCCCCAACAATAGTCAGCCATCATATGAGTGTCCCACCTTCCTTGGTATCTATTCTCCATTGTTTTTAGGTCTTGGTGGAAACGTTCCCCTTGTTCTTGGCTTGGATCTCCTAAATTGTGTTGGAAATGATGTAGATGACTATTGAGATAGTGTAATTTTATACTCATATTACAGCCTAAATCTTTGAATCGCACCAGCATTTCCTCTACTAGTTCTACATAGTTGTCAGCCTTATGATTTCAGAGGAAATTTTGTGCAACTGCTACAAAAGATTGCCAGGCAAGCCTCTCCACATCATTCATACAAGTCTCAAAATTAGTTGTGTCTTTCATCAATTTACGTATTTGAGGTCCATCAAAGATACCTGCTTTTAGTTTTTCAGTACTTAAACCAGGAAATTTGTGAGAAATAAACTGGAAACATTGACCATTTCTATCGAGAGCCTTAACAAATTGCTTCATTAGCCCTAATTTTATATGCAATGGCGGAAGAATTATTTTTTCTCTTGAAACTAAGGGTTCATTTATAACATTTCTTTCCCCAACAACAAGAGCATCTCTCACAGGCCAATTTTTTCAGTCCAATGACGTGATTTAGCTCGACTGTCCCAGAGACAAATAAAACATGGGTATTTAGTATAACCACTCTGTTGATCCAATAAAAAATTAACCATCTTCAAGTCGACGCAGATCAACCAGTTATGTTCAATATATTTTATTTTTTGTAAAAGATTTGAAATTACCTCATATTCTTCTTTTACACATGTTGAGTGAGCAATTGGAACGGGAGCATATTTATTTCCATTATGTAGAAGAACTGCTTTTAGACTTCGTTTACTATCAATAAAGAGACGCCATTCATTGGGCTGATAGATCGTTAAACCCATGAAAGCCAGCAAATCACTCATATTACAGCAATACACAAAATTTTCTTCAGATGAAAAAAACTTCAATAACTTTCCCTCTCTCGTGCGATATGTTGACACTCGAACATCTGAGGAAAGACAATTTTTTTCTTTTAATCTTGACGCTAGTAACTCAGCACGTTCCTTCAAAAGATCTAAGTCCCTGATGAGGTCACTAAGCTCATTCTGCGAAAATGGCTTAGGATCTGATGTTTTTCCGCAGTATTGAAAGTCATCATCTACTTGGGAAGAAATAGGTATTTCAGCTTCATCCTCCTGAGATTGCTGCACTACCTGGTGAAAAGTTGGTATTCGAACATTTTCTGAATGAGGAACAGGTCTTTGTACTGAAGAAATATTGGGGTATTTCCATTTATGGCGATTGTTTTTGTTGATGCACACTATATTAATCATACAAAAGTAACAGTCGTCATAATGATTTTTTTGTTCTCGCCATATCATAGGCACTCCAAACTTCAAAGACTTACGTTTCCCTCTCTCCCATTGTCGCAAATGTTCAACGCATATTTTACAAACACTATGAGGCACCCACACTTTATCTTGGTGTAGAATTTCAATACCGAAGTAAGCAAAATACAAGCGACGCACTGTGTTTGTAATCGATTTACGCTGATTTTTCAGTATGTATTCACCACAAACATAACAAAATATATCAGGATCGTTAACGCAACGTCTGGACGTACTAGCCATAATGAAATAGTAACACAAACTTTATCGATGATATTGTAATAATGACTAGTTACGAACAAGACCATAACAAGACCGATAACAATTCACAATGAGGGTGTAGGTAAACTAGAGCTGATGAGTTAAAATGACGTATGTCAATATACTGTACATTACCTACTTTATCGACAATTCAAACAGAGATGCACCAAAAAAAAAATTTTTTTTGTAGGCCTGTGTTTTTGTTATTAAAGATTTATAGCTATCTTGTTTGATTGTGGAACACAATGCTAGTTTTATACGAATATCTTAAGACTAAAATTAGTAATTGAGAAGAACTTGTGTTATGAAATTAAATACATTCTTTTATTTTTTTTAAATTTAACCGTAGTGTCAGGGAACAGTAGAAAATGTCCAAATGAATTCACAAAAGCACTTTTTCAGCTTAATATTGCTACTTTATTCTGTTAACATTTTACGTGCAAAAGAAATGTTTTTAATGTTCTTGACAGAGCTTCGAAATTAACGACTGTTACATGTAAGCTGAAATAAATAATAAAAGCCAAAATGTATTGACAAAAAATACGTGCTTGGAAAAGCAAATTGCAAAGTAATTAAACACATATATTCTACACATTTTAAAACTTCAATACCAGCAAATCGAAACGTAGAAAATGTGATATTAGACATATATGCATGTCCGAACGCTGTTCGATACATACACATTAGGGTGGAGCGATAATGTATGAATAAAAAAAAATTGTTTTTTAAACTTGTATAGCGATATAAAGTTGCATTTCAATGAGTAAATTAAACGTACGAAATATTACCTATTTGTAATGATGTTTTGAGGTGCCCCAACACAATTGAAAATAAAAAAAAAATTACCTATTTTTCATATTGTGATCAAACTATATATTTTATTTGTTAGGTCAATATCTTATATTTTTTATACAGATTTAAAGAAGCGAGATACAAGAAATAATGGTAAACTAGATAATTATTCAGAAATACAATAATTATATATTAAATTGTTTTTTTGTATCAAAAGTAGGCATTTGTTGACATGATAGTAGCCTTGCCCTGATGAAACCGTCTCGTTTATTTTTTCCACAAACTGCACTTGAAGCTTCTGTCACCACTTTGATGCAGCGCTCAACGGCTTGAGTATGGCATGGAAAATCTTTAATTTTTCGACATGTGCCGAAACCGTCTTTGACAATGGCTTTCAAGTCGTCATTAGATAAATTTAAAGTCAGAGGTGGCTCAGTTATCTCACAGTCTCGCCACGTTATAATGTCGGTATAATCTTCAGCATCGAAATTAAATGAAGGCAGTTTAAACGTTCGAAGTCCTGGAGCTTTCTCACTTCTTGCTTTTAAAATTCGTCGATATGCTAGATCTCGTATGATTTCCCTTTCATCTCCAAGTATAGAAATAAGAACATTTTCTGGGTGACCAAAAAATCCATTTCGTTGGATTACCTTGTCAATGACCTTCTTCATATCGGCGTTCAAATAGCGACTCAGACTAATTGTTTGCCACTGGTGCTTAGCTCCGTTTATACACGAGGAATTACATTTTATTCTAAACCACATCGGACCATAAACTCTCATCACGTACGTGGCTAATATCACCAATTTTTCTTCGGGGTCCGGTTTAGTAGCATATAATCTTAGAATTCGATTTGCTGTTGAAAGCCATCTAGAGTGGTTGAGAGATCCAGGTTCAATGTTAGTTAAATCTGAAGAAAAAACGCAAGTGGTGATAGCGATCATAATATTGTACAGATATTTTTGGTCGGTAGGTACTCAAATCACCCCTGGAAATTTTAGGTAATATTGTAGGAATATCGTTGAATTCGACTATTGGCATTGTTTCACATTTTTGTAACTGATATCCAGTGGCACCTGAAAAGCATTTAGGCCCTGTAGTTTTTCCGTCCAAATGTAACAACAGATGTCGCAGTGGTAATTCATTGGAATGCAACTGGCAGATAAACCACTGCAATGGTTTATTCAGTTCTTCTTCCATCAAACGAATAATACCAGCTTTAAAACCTGTGTTTACTACTGTTCCATCGCAACCAACAACAACTATTTCACTGTTTCACAGATTTGGATTTCAAGTGAGTTAATATAGTATCTTTAATACATTTAGCAGTTCCAAACTCACATGTGACATGCCCGAAATAGTCGCTTCCTGGCTCTGATAAAATCACATAATTGTCTTCTAGTACCTTTTTTCTGTAAAATTTATTTTTTTTTCCGAATACTAATCAACGTTTTATCCTTTTTCCCATCAAAATACATACCGCGTAGGGTTTTCTTGCGATCTGCATCCTGTAAAGCTGTTCTGACTTTAATTCTTTCACGGCGCAACTTTGAACGATCAATAACACCACTTGGATACTTTGGTAAAATTATGCCAACATCTTTTAACACAGAAGAAGCTATAATGGCAGCGGCTCTGTCAGAAACTCCAGTACGATCGCAGGCAAGAGCTAATGATGGTAAATTTAATCTCCTTTCTTTTGGTGGCGGATCAACTGTTTTTTTTGGTGCTTCAAGGTAAGGACTAGAAGCTACGCTATCGCTTGAACTGTCGCTTTCGATTGTCAAGTCTTCAGGTAAAGAACGCGAACAACACGGTTTCTCAAAATCAGTTATCTCTCTGTTACGAGATAAACTTTTTTGTTTTCTTTCTTCTTTTTTCTTATTTTTTATAGTTCCAACCACATCTACACCGCCTATGACCATTTTTCTTGTTGTTCTTTGATCGAGTAAAAAATTTATTACTTCCTTGGGAACACGACTGCCTTTTAAACAATTACAATTTGAGAAAAGTTTACATTTGCAACTGCAAACATCAAATAATCTGTGGGACTCAGTTATAAATCTATTGATCTTTTCTTCGTAATTTTTGTTTGTTTGACGACCTTTATAAGGTTTCATTAAGATTCTGCATTTGTCATGGTAGAAATGAATAAGTTGTAGAATTCTCTTAACACTAACAGTTGGCAGCGATGCTTTTTGCCAAATTTCTAAAACTTCTTGAGCCAATATTTCGGATATGTCATGAACGGTTGGCTCTTTTACTGTTTTATTGGGCTTTAATTCATTTTTAATGAATAGGTAATTTTTCATAACGTCATTATAAGTTGGTAATTGAGATACTGGTAACTTCTCTGGTAATCCGAACACAGCACAGGTCATCATTTGTCGTGTTTTGACTTGAGACATTTTACTGTAATAAAGATATATAATATGTGCTAAAGTATTACAATAATATCTGACACCTAAATAGGAAATTGAAAATACTGCTTAGATGAGTCTTATTTCTTGATCTCAGACGTAAAATTCAAAGGGTATCACAAGTGAAATAGTACTCACGCGACTTGACTATAGCATTCGAAAAACGTTTTAGGAGAGTTGCGAAATCGTCTCCACGTGCTTCAACACCCACGCGTCATAATACGCTCGCTTCGGATTATATTTTTCTATCTTATACTAACTGCGCAACACTCAGTGTGTAATTTAGCGTTCATTAAATATTTTTGATTTTTCGACTAAATTCATGAATTTTGCCAAACTTAATAATGTCGGGGGCACCTCTAAATATATCATATGCGAAATGAAATTTTCTGTGTATATTTGGGAGATAATAGAGCAACTTTTTACAGGTATTCCAAAGCTATTGCTAAATAATAAAAAAATCGCTCCAGCCTAATACACATACAGTTCGGAAACATGTCACACAAACACAAAAAAAACTCGAACGAAAATAATATCAACTTTCTTTAGTGTGAATTTGCTTGAAACAATTTATAACAATAAACTTCCGTATTACGTCATCTACTAAAAGGTAATTAATTTTTTGGAAAAAAAAAACACTTCCCAGAGTACACCGATTCATAACTCTTTTTATTCTAGAGTTTCGCTCGAAACTACTTTATATTCAGCTACTTATATATTTACTTTAGTTAATTATCAAGTGTCTCTTCTGGTATAGAGATGATGAATTTTATCCAGTTATCTCTATTTTCTGTTTCTTTTTTCTCCTTGGTACCTTTTTCTTTAATATACCTGTAGTTTCAGCATTTAAATTTCATCTACCTATATCGAAAATAATAAAATAAAATAAAACAATAACTTTGTTATACCACTTTATGAATAAAGTGGTATAACAAAGTTATTCTTTTATTTTATTTTATTATTTTCAAAATGAATTACCACAAAGTTACGGCTACCAGTATTAATTCATCTATATCTATCTCTGCTTCTTTTAACATCTGCACATCTGTTATAACCTCCGCCTTTTCCCTTTCCATACGCTCTAAATGCCCGATAAACAATGTTAATTGTTGTGTCTTGATTTTGTCTATTACTCTTTTAGCTTTTAACTCATGTTTTATCCTGTAACAATTTATTTTATCTTTATTTATTCACACTCGCGATTTCACTCAAAATTTTTACTCCACACGTCGAGATTTTTTTATTTAAGATGGTCGTCAATTATTTACTTCCAAATATTTAAAAGCCTATATAAGGGAACGGAAAGTGAGGGCAAATAATGGAAAAGAACTAAAAGCTTCAGAACGAATGTGGAAGGAACAAAAGTGATATACTTAGCCCTTTACTGTTTATTATAATTCCTAGACGAAAAAGGACAGAGAAAATGCAAGAAGAACGCAACTGGGATAAAGAAAGCTAAAACTAATAACACTAGAGAACCTGTCGTACGTAAAGGACCTGCTAATACACGACAATATTTAAAAAAAAAATCTAGAATTGAGAGAATTAGAAATGGGGTGATATGAAAAAATACAGATTACAAATAAACATTTAAAAAACGGAAATCATAAAAAAATATCAAACAATCTCGAAAACGTATAATTGAAAATGAATACTGAAGTAGTAAAAGAAGTTAAACAGTTAAAATATTTAGGAATATTTACAGAGTTTCTAGGAACACTGAAAGAAGTGAAGAGAATAAATTAATAAAGTAGTTGAATTGTATACAACCTATAACGTTTTCTTTAATAGGAAAAGGTAACATTAAAAACACAAATGAGAATCTATGAATCAGTTCTGGTCACAGATGCTTATTAATATACGGAAGTAAATAATTGACGACCATCTTAAATAAAAAAATCTCGACGTGTGGAGTAAAAATTTTGAGTGAAATCGCGGGTGTGTATAAATAAAGATAAAATAAATTGTTACAGGATAAAACATGAGTTAAAAGCTAAAAGAGTAATACACAAAATCAAGACACAACAACTAACATTGTTTATCGGGTATTTAGAGCGTATGGAAAGGGAAAAGGCGGAGGTTATATAGGAAGTCTATACAGATGTGCAGATTTTAAAAGAAGAAGAGATAGATTTAGATGAAATTTAAATGCTGAAACTACAAATATATTAAAGAAAATGATACCAAGGAGAAACAAGAAACAGAAAATAGAGATAACTGGATAAAAATCATCACCTCTATACCAACTAGAAGAGACACTTGATAATTAACTAAAGTAAATATATAAGTAGCTGAATGTAGTCTCGGCGAAACTCGAGAATAAAAAGAGTTATTAATCGGTGTACTATGGAAGGTGTTTTTTTTTCCAAAAAATTAATTAGCTCTTAGTAGATGACGTAATTCGGAAGTTAATTGTTATAAATTGTTTCAAACAAGTTCACACTAAAGCAAGTTGATATTATTTCTGTTCGAGTTTTTTTTTGTGTAATTTTATTTTCAATTCAATTATTAATATTTACTTTATTGACATGTTTCAGAACTGTATGTGTATGTACCGAAGAGCGTTTGGTCATTGCATATATGTCTAATATCACATTTTCTACGTTTCGATTTGCTGGTATTGAAGTTTTAAAATGTGTAGACTATATGTGTTTAATTACTTTGCAATTTGCTTTTCCAAGCACGTATTTTTTGTCAATACATTTTGGCTTTTATTATTTATTTCAGCTTACATGTAACAGTCGTTAATTTCAAAGCTCTGTCAAGAATATTAAAAACATTTCTTTCGCACGTAAAATGTTAACAGAATAAAGTAGCAATATTTAGCTGAAAAAGTGCTTTCGTGAATTCATTTGGACATTTTCTACTGTTCCCTGGCACTACGGTTAAATTTAAAAAAATAAAAGAAAGTAATTAATTTCATAACACAAGTTCTCCACAATTACTAATTTTCAAGTCTTAAGATATTCGTATAAAATTAGCATTGTATTCCACAATCAAACAAGGTAGCAAAAATAAATTAAACTCCTTCTCTCCAAAAGTTTTAAGTAAACAAACACACCAAATCGTAATTAAGCTTTAACTTTTACGGAAATTACTTGGAAAATCATTGCTTCTCTAATTTTAGCGAATAGGAAAAAGAACATTCTTAACCTAGTATTACGAGTTTACCTAGTATTTCGAGTTTCTGATAATGGTTTACTAAATGATAAAGGTGCAGTTCATTTTTGGCGATTTTGAGAATCACTTCATTATTCATCTTCTCAAGTCATGCAAATATAAAAAATACTGCATTTTTCACTAGAATATAACAAGAAAATATAAATTTAATATAGAAGAGCGACACTTACAAACGTCATCCTCTGTTGGGATTTGTTTACTACCGATATATTAATATATTTTTGAAGTAGTTACCATTAAAGTTATTAAGGACTATTGAGGACTAGACTAAGCCAATTGATATTCCCTCGCTTGCGGAATCCGACGTTGTACGAGCCTTAAAAACATTGAAAACTAATTATGACAATTTGCCCAGCTTTTTAATCAAGGACTGAGATATTGTTTTTTCTAATCCACTCACCATTTTGTTTAATCTCCATCCTTCAACGTGTAGATTTTCGGACTGTTAGAAAGTATCTAAAATTATTCCCATAACTACAACTACCATCCTATAACAATCATAAATAACTTCGCTAAAGTATTCGAAAGGTGTCTTCATCATTACATATATCCGCAATTTCGACAAATACTATTTAACCATTTGCATGTTTTTTTTAACAAACGATCAACGGTCACAACTTATCTGTTATTACTCAATACTTGTCAAAGTGTTTGGATGAAAATGAGCAAGTTGATGTCTCCTAATTAAACTTGCCTTAATTGGTTTCACCCCTGCTCTATTCTCACTATTTCGAACTTACTTGTGCGACAGAACCCAGTATGTGTATTATAATGGTCATCGATTAAAATGCTCTTCGCTCACTTCAGGTGTGCCTCAAGGAAGCAATATTAGTGCGTTACTTTTTCTAATTAATATTAATATTAATTAATATTAATATTATGACTTGTACGATATAATTGAGTGCTGTAAATTAGTCTTTACTGACGACCTGAAGCTGTACCAGAGGATTAATGGTGAAGATTGTATTTTTCTTCAGAAACAAATAGATGTGCTTAACTCCTGGTGTATTGCCAATAAGTTATACAGTAGTCTACAAATTTTAATTTCTGTTGGTGTATATAGCGTATGCAAAAGATGACCTTGTTATACTCAACGATGCCTGATTTCAAACAGTGGTGGGAGAAGCAGTGTAATGGACACACATACACATTTAACATGCCCTAATACCTAGCAAACACTTGCTGGGTGTACAACACTTTTTTCTCTATGTGCGTATATTAATAGTCGATTTCAACATGCATGTTTTTACAACTCAAGACACAAATCATAAAATGATATTACGCTGGTTGCAGTTAATTATAAACCATTGGGCGTTTTATTTTACGTCCAATCCCAATGGAAAGAACTATATTAAATATTATTCACAGGTTTGATAAATATGGATGCATGACGAAATGTAGAGAATGCTTGCATTTGGAAGACGATGAACCGAGAAATTTTAATATTAACGAAGAAAAAAACAATAACGAAATTATAATTCCTGCTACAGCGGAAAGTAGTGTAAGTAGTGCAAAACAGATTTCCCAAGAAACTGGCGTCCAACAGAGAATAATGAAGGGAATTTTAAAAAGGAACGGGTACAAGTGGCGAAAATTTAGTGAAAGTCAGAATGTATTTCTTGAAGACGAGTCTAGAAAGTTAGAATTTTGCGAGACAATGATGAAAAAAATTACTGAAAATGAAAATTTTCTAAATAATATTCTATTTACAGGCCAAACATTCTCTTTTCACGGGCATCAAAATAAAGAAATAACTGACTATTGGTCTAAGGAAAATAGACACTTCAAAGTACCTGTACATACCCAATATCCACAAATGTATGGACTGGTATTTTAAATAATTCAATTGTCGGTCCTTTTGTTATCGATGGCACATTTAATGCCGATAAATATTTATACTTGTTAAATAACAGCATTATTGCCACTGTTCGCTAGTATGACGTCAGTTTGGAGGAAGTCTGGTTTGAACAAGATGGTTGCCCTGCTCATAGTGCGAGAAATGTGAAGGAGTTTTTGAGACACCTTCAATGGTCGTACTATAAGCAAGGATTGCACAATCGTTTGGCCGCCAAGATCGGCAGATTTATCGCCCAATGAATTCTTTCTATCGGGACATATCAAAAAGTTTACGGAAGAGGGCACAATATAAATGAATTGGGAGAAAAAATATTGAGAGCATTCTTAACATTAACACCTGACATGTGCGGTAATTGCCACATTTCGACAATAATGCTTCAATTGTTATCGGAGTTTCAAATTGAACTTTTGTTCGCTCATTAAGTCTGCGCGCATCCAAACATAATCTAATGTCTCCTGACTTCTGCTTAACCACAACTAACGAATTTACATACCTCGTTTTGCCTTGTTCTATTATTCCATCTTGTAACATCTTCTTCACTTCCTCTTCTACCTGTTGCTGAATATTTTTTGGAATTGGATAATTTTTTATTTTAAAAGGTTTTGTCTCATCTACTTCTAACGAATGTCGATAATTTCTGGCGATATTGGGAAACTTGTTTACTAATTCTATATTATTCTTTATTATTAATTTAACTTCTTCTTCATATTCTTTATTACAATCTATTTTCAACGAATCAATATCTTCGGCAAATTCCACCTCTCCCTCATTTTCTTTCTCTATTTCTTCTAACACCATTAACTCCTTTTCTTCCAATACTCCAACTTCTTCATCTTCTTCCATATTATTTATTTCATCCATATAATTCATTTTCTACATATTATTAATTATTTTCTCATCCTCTCCAACCTCCTGGATCCATTGCACATTGTTATTGTTAATTATTATCTTCTTTTTATTAATATCTATTATTGGATTAATTTTGTCTAACAAATCTATTCCCAATATCCCATTTCTTCCTAAGCCTTTTACTACAATATTCTCCGATAAATTTCTGATTTTCTACTTCAAATTCAATTACATAAATCTTATTAACTATAGCTATAATCTTTTTCGTAGCTGATACAATTGTAATTTTACTTGTGGGTACATATTTCCCTTCCTTATTCTTAACTAACCAATCAACAAATTTTTCATCCAAAAATGACGTTTCACTACCAGAGTCAGTCAAACAATAACATTACCTTTTTCCTATATTAACTTTAATGTGTGGCAAACTAGTACTTATCGCGCAATCTGACTTATCATACAACAATGCAAAACTTTCTCTCTTTTTGGTTGGCCCTAACAAATATTTTTCCCAAAATTTCAAATATAATTTAGGGAAAAATCCATAACACTACGTTTAATTTGATGGAATTTTTTGAGTTTTCGGGGTTCGGCTCTTTGGAGAACCGTAGGCGTCAAAGTGACATTAAATTTTTCGATAGTCTGGTCCACAATAGCATAGATGCACCATTGCTGAACAACAACATATTGTTGTGGCTTTCTCCCCATAGAAAAAAGAAGAATTAAATATTGAACAGTATTTGTATAATTTGGATTTAAAATGCATTGTTGAATTTTATGTATATTTATATTTATTGTGTTTGAATTTATATTTTGACTGGCCCTGTATGTATATTATATTAGATTGATGGGTGCGGCCAGATTTTGTACTAGTGAATTCGATGTATGAGATTTTCGCGGTAATTTTATTTAGAGATACCAGTACTGGCAAACCAGATGGTCAGAGAGAATAAAAAACCTCATTTTTATGCTCCTGTTTTTAAGTAAATTCGGGTTATTTGTTTTTGATGCTTTAATTTGTGCATTTTAAAAATTAATTACGATTTGCACGAGTGTTTGTGATCTCGTTTCTTTTTGATAGTAAATTTAAATAATGGTATCTCTCGCGTAGTTTAGTGTTGGATGTGATTAGATCGATGTAAGTACATTGAACAATTAATTTATATAATTCCTACTACGATAATTTGCTTATGTTTGTAATGGTAGTTTAGAATTTGCATAAATTTTGATATAAATATTAGTATATGAATAATTCAAGAAAATTGTCATGTTTTTGGTAATGGAGTTTTTTTTTTAGTCAAGATGTTCTAGATCGTTTTAAATTCAGGTTGGTTTTTTGTTGCTGGGTTTGATTTTGTCATGTTTTATTGCGCATGACTGTAAGGCTGTCACGCGTACTCGATAACTTGGTGGTTGTTGACATTTGATTTTGTTGGGGATACAGTTAGAGGTCAAACTTGACAAGTTTCTTAATTATTTATCAATTATATGTTTGCTCGAGAGTCACAGGGGGTTTTTCTCTTTGTGCGTGCCATTATCATAAAGAGTGTTTCCTCCTAAGCTACTGTTAATTTTGCTTTAGCTCCCTATACACTCGGTAAAGGGATTTTTTTTTTATTTTTTATTTTTTTAATAAACGAAAATGATGAAAGTGTGAATTTTATTGACTGCTATATTGTTTTTTTTTGCTTACACGTTTCTTGCTTGCTTGAGAGCAAGACCTGAGACTAGAAGATTCCAGCTTCGAGATTGAGCGACTGAGCAACCGGACCTTCGTCGTGAACTGTACCCATGAGCTAGGCACAGTTCATAGCAATATGTGTGTCATACATTTAATAGTGTGGCAGCCGCACATAGTGAGTGTGATATTAATCAGACCAATCATGCAATTCTACTATATAAGGTATTTAGTAACGTGTAGCTATTATAATTATTTTGTGTATTAGTCGTTACGCTTTAATTTCCATTTTTAGTTTTCCCTTATTTATTGTCAAGTCCCGGTATCTTAATTTGTTTGCGAATCATTTAAATACGTTCAACGGGTACGTATATCCCTATCTGTGTTTAAAATTTGGTAAATGTATCATCCCCTGTCGTTTTCCATGCCAGCGGGTGATTGCAGGATTCCAGCTGCGACCTTCGTTGTATTAAGTTAAGTCTTGTAAAGTAGTGCATATCTTCAGTAAAGAAAGCTATAGTCACGGCTTTTCGACATATCTCTTTATATCGCATAATGCGAATCAAGTCGAAGAAGTCATTAAAATGATTAGGAATGGCCTATTTGGTTTGAAGCGACGTTAGAAGTTTTTGGGAAAATAAATTAAACGCTATCGTTGCGCCTGCTTCTCGCGTAGGTAGCATTGTTTTTTTTTCAGAATTTTTTTAATTATTATAATTTACTTATTTTCTATACACTCTTTAGAATATAAAAATAATATTTTTTGTTAGAATTATTGTTTAGTTTATGTAAGTTAATTCATTAATGTGTTTGTTATGTAGAATATGTAGATGATTCAAAATGTTTGCTGATTATTTTTTTGTCCTGTACTCGGGTATATGTATATCTGTTGGATTAACAAATAAATAAATGAATGGAGCATTAGGAGAAAACCCTATCCTAATCCTTCTTTTTTCGAAAGCTTTATTAAAATCAGTACAAAACAAATCAGTCTTACGATGGAATCGTAAAAGACTCGGAAGTTGGGTAATTTGTGGTAAATTCATTACAGTCAATATTTATTGCTAAAAGAACTATGTTGATGGATCGAGAGGTGCATTGGAGAAAACTACACAGTTTATCAAACAAAAGGATATAGGTTTATTCTAAAATTAAATATATGGGTCTGTTAAATAATATAATTAAATATATAATATAATAACACCATAGTTGAACATTTTATTTATTTTTTTTGTGTTAATCAATATATCGTAGGAATATAAAGAGGTAAAATGTCACCTAAAATTTTGTTATTTCCTATCCCATTACCGGAAGATGGAAGGGTTACAGGATTAAGTATGTACAATAAATTGGTATATTATTTCCCACAATTTTCGTGAATTTTTATGTTCAATTTTACTTATGCTTTCGTATTTAATAATATTTGGTTGGTTGGTTATTGTCTGAAGCAATGTATTTCTTTTAATATCTAAAAGTGCATTTTAACTACCTAGCTAACAATATATTGGTATTTTTTCATCGACAACGTGTTACTGTATACCAGTTAAGACTAATTATTGTTCAAATTCACTATCTTCTGTTTTTATTTACTTACCTAATTTTAAGCGAAGAATAACAAAAAAATGAATACACCAAGTGTTTTGCATCCTTAAGTGATTTCCTAAATTCGTTGATGGGTTGATACTATTATCGCTATTGGCTCTGTTTAAATATATTAACAGTAGAAATTTCCGCATTTATATAAAATTGAGTCAATGTCCATCGTTGTTCAATGATTAACTGAATTACTGGATAATTTTTGACACAACACAGTTACGCTTTTAGGCACACTACATTAGCAGAAATAATTTCCGGGTTGTTACTTGCATTATCTAAATTCAGATTGATGTTAATATACGCGAGGTAACATAACATAATCGTTGTAATTCAAGACCTTTTTAACCTACACTCCATAAAATAAATACCGGGATTGTTCATTTCAATCATAAAATCATTTAAATCACGTTAGAATAAAACAAATGGAAAAATAATTTTCTGTAAGTTGATACTAGTATATCTAATTGTCGCGAAAATGTATTGACGCAATCTGTCAACCTGTTTACTTACAGCTCTTGGTTGGGTTAGTAGATATACGAGTGCTCTGCGATTTTTTAAATGCATAAATAAAAATATGAACCAAAAATTTTGTTTCAAAGTTTGTGTTGTCAACCAAAATTCATATAATAAATTGCTTAGCATGTTGGTTACGACTTATGGTGAGTTTTTATTAATGATGTGGACACGTGATACGTTCTATCTTGATTTGTTCTGAAAACGCTGAATTTTCTTCAAGCAGAGTACGACCAGCAAGTTGCAGAAGACATGCTTGAATGAACTAATTTGAATATGAAGCGAATAATCTATGAGGTTGACATGCAAATCAAACAAAGAAGCTTCGGAAAGAGGCGCTCCGATGACGAGCCAAAACCGAAAAAACACCTCAAATCACTCGAAAATCAAAGCCGAGTTGTTCGATTTCTTTGACTATTGTAGCGTCTTCTCGATGGTGTCTTCTCGGAATTTCTTCCAGAAAAGCAAACAGTCAACAAACGGTATTAGCTGGGCGTTAGGAGAACATTTTTTGAATTTTTCACCACTATAATACTCCGTTCCACACAACATCGACTGCAATTAAAAACTCAATGAATATCAGTGATGTAGCGCCCTGCTTGATAAATATTAGCCATGTGACATTTTCCTGTTCATCGTATTCAAATTATTAGTTCGTGGAAGACGTTTTAACCCGTGAAACAAATTTAGCAAAAGGAGCTCCAGTTCATTCCAGAAACTATCTATCAGATGTGTTTATATAACTGAATTATTCGTTGGTATAACTATATCGCATCAACTACGGCCTATTTTGATGGTGATTAAATAAATAATAACTAAACCAATATTTTGTCTTTTATAAACAATTACCGCTATCTATTTGTCATAATGTTTATAGCAATACTACCATATCTTTTTGATAGCCATCTATTTTAAAGTTTTTACAAACAATTTACATCTTTGAGAGTAATTGCAATACATTTATTTCTAAACTCTTATTTTTAAATTCAAGCATCTGCTCCTTCTATTTCATTCTACTAACAGTTTTACTAAAAAAAAAAATCTATTATCTGCGATATTTTCATTTAAGCGACTTGATGGTCTAAAGACCACCTGACTAATGGGATTTGAGTCTCGAATTGAACGGCTCGTATTACTCATGACGGTTCTGCGTTGCTACAAATCTATTGGGCGATTATCGATATCTATTATTATAACCTTTTAATTTTTTCTTTTTTATATTTCTATCTTGCTATTTTAGTATATTTATTTATACAGGATGTTCCTTATTGATATGCGAATATTTAAAGTTATAAATCTACATGAAAAATAAATGATAGTTCGCTCTACAAACAGTGGTCCGAATATCTTCCGTTACGAAAATACAGGGTGTTGAAAAATGGTAGGCCTATGGTTTTTTATATTTAAAAATATAAATTTTTCTTGAATTTCCCGTTCAATTTGAAAATAAGAGCTCTTTTGAGTTTTCCGCATCATTCATCATTCCAGGTCTACTAAATTTATTGCTAAATTGTATTCCACAATACTTACATTAATCTTGTCGGACAATTCAACGATTTTTATTTTTTAACTCAAAAACGGCGGATTATAGGAAAACAACTCAAGAGAGCTCTTATGTTTCAAATTGAACAGGGAATTCATAAATAATTTATATTTTGGAAAAACCCATAGACGTACCATTTTTTTCTTGAAAAATATCAACGTATGTGCCGATACGCACGTCACTGTTAAAGCTAAAATATGTACCTTTATTAACAGTCGCTACGTATTAAATTTAACTTAAATATTTGAAGCGGTTTCGAAAATATTAATTAATTTCCATTTGTTACCTAAAACTTCAACACCCTGTATTTTTATGTAACATTTTTGGATCATGGTTTATAAAGCAAACTATCATTTATTTTTCATGTAGATTCACACCCTTAAATAGTCGCATATCAATAAGGAACAAACGATATACCGTGTGTCCCCGGATCGACGCATGAATAAGGTATAAGAGTCTGTAAATGTTTTAGTTGAAATTTCATCTCGGGTTCGGCCCTGCTTGGGTAGAAAGTAATGGTTGCCATACTTTTAATTTTCAAAAATCAAGGATGCCTTGGAAATTTACAAAAAGGTAGTTCTTATCACTAATAAAGTACCTTTTTTTGTAGGAGATACGACAAAATGTTATTAAGAAAAGTTATTCAGAATAATAATCTCTGCAAGCATGCAAAATTTTGACAAGATCGAACATACTTTGAAAATTTACAAACAAATTATTCTTTCCACTAATAAAGTGCTTTTTCTGCAGGAAATACGATGAAATGTTGTTGAGAAAAGTTGTTCAGATTAATAAGTTGTGCCAAGGAGTATGCCAAGGAAATGTTTGTGTTGTTTTATTTTTTAAGTGTGCTATGAAAATAAATATAAAATAACGTTTTGACACTTGTCAAAAATATTTAATTTAAGTAGACGTAGTGTTTTCTGTACTCTAAAATTCACATTATATTTCGTAAATACCACTGAGAAATATCACAAAAGTTATGCTTACTCTACCAGAACGGATCTACCTAATTCAATGTTATGGTATTGGGCAATTATCTATTCCAGCAGTTATTAGATTATTTAATGAGAAGTTTCCAAACAAAGTATTAGTCCAATCTACAGCATCCAGACTGATTCAAAAATTTCTAACTACCGGCAGTGTACATAATATACCGAAAAAAAGAAAAAACTTTTAATGAAGATGACATTAGTACTGTGTTAGCAATGGATTCAGTATGCGAACAGCCCAAACTGTCATTAAGAAAGCGGTCAGAGCAGATTCTTATTAGCAAATCACATTTGCAACGCGTTCTTAAAGCAAAAAAAGTTAAACCATATAAAGTTAGATTTCTTCACACATTAGAAGAAGGAGATGAAGCCCAAAGGTTGGAATTTTGTATTACTTTGGGAGAGAAAATTCTGGAGCATCGACATTTTCATAACAATATTATATTCTCAGATGAATCGACTTTTACCACTAATGGTGTGCCTTCTTCACAGAATTGTCGATATTGGTCTGAATATAATCCCGATTATGTAATACATGATAAACGGCAATGTTTTAAAAAAGTTAACGTTTGGTGTGCAATTTCGTATCATTCTGGTGTTATTGGACCATATTTTATTGAAGGAAGACTTAATCAGCACACATATTTAAATATTTTGAATTGGTTTATAGACGAACTGCCATATGAAGCAAGATTTTCTTCATATTTTCAACACGACGGTTGTCCTGCCCACTCGACTTTGAGATTTTGTGAATGGCTGAATGAACATTTTCAAGAAAAATGGATAGCCAATGCTGGTCACATTTTGTGGCCGCCCAGATCTCCTGATCTAACAATCATGGATTTTTTCTTTTGGGGCCGGATAAAACAAATAGTATATTCAAATACGATTCCAAATGATGTAGAGGTGTTGAAGAATCGCATTAGAGATGCTGTAAATTCAATTTCTCTTGAGGAGATAAGAACAGCATTCAACGCATTTCGGAACAAAATTGAGGAATGTGCGAATAAAGGCGACAGACATATTGAATGAATGAATATTTTAGATTTTGTGAATTGTTAATTTAATTTGAACGAAATGAATTGTTTGAGTTTTATTATTTTTTATATTCATAATTAATAAACTATTAAGCAAACCGATGTTGTTTAAATTTAGTACACTTAAATGAATTATTAATCTGAATAACTTTCTTAACAACATTTCATCGTATCTCCTGCAGAAAAAGCACTTTATTAGTGGAAAGAATAATTTGTTTGTAAATTTTCAAAGTATGTTCGATCTTGTTAAAATTTTGCACACTTGCACAGTTTATTATTCTGAATAACTTTTCTTAATAACATTTTGTCGTATCTCCTACAAAGAAGGTACTTTATTAGTGATAAGGACTACCTTTTTATAAATTTCCAAGGCATCCTTGATTTTTGAAAATTAAAAGTATGGCAACAATTACTTTCTACCCAAGCAGGGCCGAATCCGAGAAGATGAAATTTCAACTAAAACATTTACAGACTCTTATACCTATTCATGCGTCGATCCGGGGACACATGGTATATAACGGGTGTTCATTTGAAGAGTCAATCTAGTAGCATGTGATTTACTGAGAACATTTTGAAGTATGTCGTAAATTAAAATTTACTACTTAACCTACGAAATCGTATATTTTGACAGTTTCATACATACAAATAAATAACACATGTGATTGACATTATCAAATGTCATTTGGATTTACGTTTAGGGAACAACAAACACATACTAATATATATGCGTCTTATTTCTATCAAAATTTCAAAGTAACCTAGATTGACTTTCAAATGAACACACGTTATATATACATATTTTATTATATGTTTATCTTTGTATTTCATACATTGACTTTCTAATTTTGAATTAATTTTCATATTTATTTCGTTTAGAAATTTATTTTGTCTCTTTGACAGGTGTTAAATATATTATCTTGTAAATAACGTAATTTACAAGAATTTCGTTTTTACAAATACACATTGCCGGCGTGAAGCTAACTTAGAAAATACGTTTTCTAAATATTACTACTATAAATCAACGCAGAGCTAGAGGTATTTGGAACACAAAATTAAGTTCTGGGATGCGTATCCACTTCGGTCACTTCTATATGTTTACCATAACATGTGTAAACCTATTCATCATTCTTATGATGGGATCAATAAATTTCACACGTTATAATAAGAACAACAGACACTGTTTTGAAAGTATATTGGGGACTGCCACAGTTCAGTAACTTAGACAACCCTTGTAAAAGATAGAATTCGTTTTAAGTAAGTGAGCCAAACTGTATGTGATGATACGATCTCGTATAGTTTCTTGACTTTATTATTTATTTTCCAAATAGGTATAAACACGATATATTTTTGAATAACATTATTAATCACTTGAATTGCAACAAATTCATTCTGTTTATATCCCACACTGATGATAGGTATTTCCTGCTCATGACCTATTAAATTTTCTCGTGTACTTTCAGGTTGGTCCAAATCTTTTGCTTTTCAGTTTTGCTACTAGTTTTAGATTTTCACTATTTCCTGTTTATTAACTCAGAGGCATTCGGCCAGAATGTTATTCTTTATTCCATTTTAACGTTTTTAATGAACTATTTCAAGTTCTAATATTAATATTTCTTATCTTGTTTAGTTTGTGTCAAATAGATAAAACATAATTGAATAGTTTCTTTTTTGCTTGATGATGACACAAAATTTTAAACAGAAATATAACTAATTGTTAATATCTTCACTTTATTAACCCATTTAATCCCAATGGTGCACCAACGTGCACCATATTTTAGAATTTTTTTTGTTAAGTTCTGTTAAGATTTTCAGTATCCGTTTACATGTGGGATTATTAGTAGTACTAGAAAACTCAATATACCCCACACTGTTGATTTTCGCTTCCAATCAAAAATCCTGTGACGCCTCAAATTTAATACACACTGTAACAGTCCTCTTTAGCCCCTAACATTGGGCGTTATATTAATAATGTCCCGGGCTTCGAGGGATTCGAGGTTGCTGTACAACCGATAACTTTGGTGCTGAAAATACTTAAATGCCGCAGTTATCCTAAATATTGAGATATAGGTTAAAGTTGAATATTGAGTAATTGACTTATTCAATTACCGCTTTGTCGGGCGCCAAGAGGATTACCCCCTCTAAGGTATAATTGTACTTATAAAATTGCCCGTTAGTAAAAAAAAATAGCGGAGAGATATAGAAAAAGACTCTAAATAAAGCGGGTAAGTCGAAATGCGACTTACGCCTTTCTCTCTCAAAGCGTGTATGAAAACTAAGGTGAAAAGAAATGAATCCCTCTTTTTTTTACTTAATAAATGTTTTAATCAATTCCTTTTGTTTAATATGCTTTTCCAGTAAGTTTAGATTACGTGAATTGAAATAAAATAACAAATTATTGCTAAATATACTTATAATGATAAATAAAGCTTGTTAATTTACATATGATTAATTACAAATTTACGTAGGGTTATTCTGAAAAGTTTACTAAATACTAATATACATATTGGGCGAGATACAGTAAATTTAACACAGATTTGAACTGTTTAGTCTGATCAGATTAATAAACAATATTTATAAAGACTAACCTTTACATCGCAGCACTAATGGCCATTTCACTTTATCGTTGACTCGGTGCTTCTAGAGTGATGCACTTGTTCACTGTATTAACACTGTTTCTTCACGCCTCAGGGTACCTGGTATTCCAGACAAGAGCCCTGATGTATTAAGCGTGGGGATTCACTTTTAAATAAATGATTGCACTTGTAGGCAAGTGATACTTTTGCTACACTGTGTACTTATTGTACTTAAGTACACAAACTGCGGTTAACGCTTTCTTACTCTTGCTTTATAGGGTCGCACGTTTTACTTGGTTGACTCCCTTGAGCCAAGTACTTTTATTGCAGTATTCCCTCACTTTATTATCACGTTAAGGGGCAACACGTTTGAGTCGTTTGACTGACTTGAGTCGAGTACTTTTATTGCAGTATTCCCTCACTTTATTATCACGTTAAGGGGCAGCACGTTTGACTCGTTTGACTGACTTGAGTCGAGTGATTCGTTTCGCTTTCCTTGATGCGTCCTAACTTCGGTTTTCTCTTGGTGATTCCCCGGCTTCCTTATAAAGTTCTTGATCGTACTGGTTTCGTGGATGATGCAATACAGTGATTCTAACGATTCGTATATGTGACACTAGGTTATTCCAATAGAGTTTATGTATGGCTAACTATACACACTTAACTATACAAAATGATGATTTGGCATAGAAGGAACTGATTGAAATACGTGTGTAATATTATTGCGAAATGTTTTGCAATAATATTTAATGGCGGGAAAAGCATTAAAATTTACACAATGTGACTTTTTTAGTTTAAATAAATTAATTTTAATATTCTTTAAAATTTTACAAATGGATATAATTGCTTTGAAATAAGATGGGCGTAATGTGTCCCATTACAACACGCTGTGTAATTTTATGTCATAAGTTTTAGCGAAAACGAAACAATATAATCAATAGTATTTTTAAACTCTATTATCATTTTGATTACGTGCATAATACGTAGTTTACATTTTAGAATAAACGCATTGGATTTATCGTATCTGTTATCTTAATTTCATAAATCAGAAGAAATTAAATTCCAGAATTTCTGCAATAATGCACGACGACGCTTTCCATTTTAATTATCCTGATGACATTGTTAATGCTTTTGCCAAGATATTCTCCAGCGCTTACTTATCTGATTCTACCTCTATTGATGTGAATTTCAATACTGTTTTCCCTGATGATATTGTTGATGTGGGATACATATCTGAGACTGATGTAATCAATAGCATGTTAAACTTAAACAACTCAGGCACAGCTGGTGATGATCAGGTACCTTCATTTGTGATAAAGGATTGCAGAATTATGCATTTCCTTCTTCATATTGTATTCAATTTATCGATTCGAAAGAATACCTTCCCATAATATTGGGAGCGAACTTAGAGTTACTCCAGTATTTAAGAGTGGAGACATTACTGATGTGCGTAATTATAGGCCAATATCAATACTTTGTAATTTTGCTAAGGTTTTCGAGCATATTCTGTACAATGTAGCCCATAACAAATCCAAATAGAAACTTTCACCTCTCCAGCATGGCTTTGTCCCAGGAAGATCGACTGTAACTAATTTAGCATGTACCTCTCATGATATATGCATTGCCATTGACGATTTAAAACAAGTAGCTGTCCTTTACACAGATATATCGAAAGCCTTTGATACTATAGACCATAATATCCTTCGATGGAAATTGAGTGAAATCGGTTTTAGTGACAACTTCATGTCGTTCATTGGCTCGTACTTATCGGGTAGAGTTAATTACGTACACTACAATGGTTATCAATCGCTCGAATTTATCCCAACATCAGGAGTACCTCAAGGATCTAATTTGGGTCCTCTGTTATTCTTAAGTTTTATTAATGACCTATTTAAACTATTTTCATGTTCTGCACTCGCGTATGCAGATGATCTCGAAGTGTTCAAAACTATAAACAACTTGGAAGGTGCAATGAACCTACAGCATAATCTCGAAATTGTCAAAGAATGGTGCTCGGATAATAAACAATCATTGAGTATAGAAAAGTGCTGTGCTATTAGGTACTCGAGGCCAAGGTATGTGATATCTTTTGATTACAACATAAACGATCACGTATTGAAGTGCAGGAAAGCAATAGAAGACTTAGGAATTCTATTCAATAGTTCGGTTAACTTTGTGTACCTCTTTTTCCTGCTGGTGTTTCTGAAAGACCGTGTGTTTCAGAAGGGTATCATAAATATTCAAGAACTCAGACAAGCCATTGTTTACGAAGTTGCAGCCATTAATGAGGACCTTCAAGAACATTTGCAACAATGCATTGATGCAAACGGAGGCCATCTGCCTAATGTAGTTTTCAAAAAATAACCTTGTAATCTATGGTATAAATAACATACTAGATCGTATTTAAAAAAGTGTTTACTTAGTATTTTCCTGCTTCCGTATATACTATATATGACTATTTTCAAAAATATTAGTTGGCTCTGCTCCACCCTGTATAACAAAGTAATTCGAAACATACTTGAGTATATAAAACCTCCCCATATTTTGTATAAAACAAAAAACATTTTCAATAATATAAAAATATTATTAAAAGTCTGGTGTGGAGAATACAATAGAATTTCATATTTGTGTGTAAGTATTTTTCTTGTGGAACTACACGCATAATGCATCTATAACCCGAAACACCATTTAGTGAGATACGTTACAGCTTATTACAAAGATAAGTGGAAACTACTTTTATGGCAAACTATGACAGAGCAATATATCCTAAGATCAAATCATGAAGATCGTGGTCCAGAGTATCAAAGACTAGACTAAAATCCAATAACATCAATACAGAGAAACCTACATCATCAACAGTAGCCAGCATATCATTAGAGACACAAAGTAATGCAGTTGTGTATGTCCTGTCCGATAACCTGACTTAAAATCAGATACGACCTTGTTTACTTCTAAAAATACTCTTAACTAAAGAATACTTATCGGTTGCAAATTGCTGGTAGCCTTCTACCAAGAAACAGGAAAGAAATTTTCGACCAAATAAGAATTTATTATATGCAGTAAATAAGTAAGTATATAAGGACAACTAAGTTTAATCAATTGAATTGCAATTGAATCCCATTCAGGAGTTTTATTACCTTTAGTTTTCTAAATTATGTTAACCAGCTCATGTTCTTAAATGGGTTTGAAATTAAATTCATCTGGATTGCGATTCACTCTATTCGTTTTATAGTTAGTTTAAGTTATACAACGGAGGATAACTTCTTAACTGTGCGGAACGCTATTTAAGGAGTAATCATTTATTGTAGAAACATTATGCAGATTTGACGCAATATTTCTTCGTTCCTTTTTGAAATTTTGAAGTTTTAATTGCCTAAGATTATTTCATTTATCCCTAAGCGATCATTTTACAAACTCATAGTTAAGGCAGGCCTTCTTTTCACGTTCAATGAATTTTTTTAATAATTCCAGTCAGTTTGTTTTATTTTATTTGATAAACGCTTTACCTCTAAATTGCATTACGAATTTTATATTATCAGTAAATTAACGATAACGAGTTCCATTCAAAGAGACGTACTTACCAGCACCGCTGAAAAAAAAGGAAGGTCCAATGACTCCACCAGCATGAAATGCACAATGGACGGTCAGTTTGAATGAATGAAATGCTTTTTTATGCACTCCTTCCGGGGATCAGTATCAAGGAACCAAGTAACTCGTTCTTTTTTTCAATTATTGTGTAATTTAGATTTCGACTTATAATCTTATATATATATTTATTGCTTGTATAGTTTGCTGTAACCAGTTTAACTACTTTGAGTATAACGTGCAATTGCTTTTTGTAATATTAATTTTGTACTCAATCTTTTACCATCATAATTTATATATCAATTTTGGGCATACTAGATATCTAATAAGTCTTATTAATGCCAAATTATTAATTCACTTACTTGATATTTTATCTAAATTTTTAAAACGTATACAGTTATCGATAAATTTGAAAGATATATCATCTGCAGTCACGATCTTCTTTTTGTACCACCAGATGTATGTTTTTTTTTAAGGCACATAAACAGGTGTTCGATAGACGTCATTTTGTAAAATAATAATTTTTGCTTTTAAGACTTAAGTCATTAGCATTTTGTATAAGATATTTTTACTATCTCTTTATCGTTATAAAGTTTGAATCTATGGTACCGTAGAACAACAAGTTAGGACAATATTTTCTAAGAGACCGGCCTCCAGAACATCGTTCATAAACATTAATACTTGGTCTTTCGAAAGTTTAAATTTTTCCAAAGTATCTAATAGCACCTTTGAAATATTTTCGGCATTACATTGTTTTGTCGTCTGGATGCTAATAAAATTTAAGACGTTGGTTGATGTGGTTCCATATTACGCGCCATCACATTAACTACAGATTGCTTTTTACTGTCAGTTGCTTCGTCCACACATAACCACAGTTTTTTATTTTTCAGGTCGGCTTTGATTTTATTTTCAACCTGTTTACGCACCCATGGTAAATTCCTTCGCAACGTTGTCGTGTTCGGTAATGTTTGATTCGCGTATTTATTCAAAAATGAAATAAATGAATCATTACTTAACAAGGTAAACGGCAGTGTACACACAATCATAGTTACACATAGTTCATGTATAAACTGTTGTCCATTAATTTTGTTATTATTGTTCTTCGAGCTGCTTACGTGTTCTTTACAATGTGTTTTTGACCAACACACTAAATATTTATTGCACACTAAACATTTAATTTTTGAGCCATCGTATACTAAGTCCGTCTTAGTGACCCGCAATATCAATGGCAAACTGGGCCACACGGTTTACAGGAAACTGACTTATACAGACCGATATCTAAACGGGTTTTCTCATCATCACCCGGCACACAAACAAGCGGTCATCAATACTCTTGTACATCGTGCGTTTTCTATCTTAGAACCTAGAGCACTACCCTCCGAACTTAAACATGTTTCTAGCACCCTACTCCAGAATAATTCTAACGCCCACGGCATACACCGTACTATAGTGAGACATCGTAATCCCAAACCTCGGAGTGAACCCGATCCTAACATCAGCACCGCCTTCTTACCGTATATTCAAGGTATCACCGATCATATAGGAAATGTTCTACATAGAAATAATATCAAAACTGTCTTCAGACCCCATTCTAAAGTTTCGGACCTCTTACCCTAGGTTAAAGACAAAATATCTCCGCTCCAAGCACAAGAAGTGTATCGCATTCCGTGTTCGTGTGGCAGTGTGTACATTGGCGAAACTAAGCGGCCGGTCGGTGTGCGTGTGTCCGAACATGTACATTGTACTAGACTGTTACATATAGCCGGTTCAACGCTGGCAGAACACAAACTCAACTCCGGTCATCAAATTCTATTCAAAGATGTCAAGCTTCTGTCAAATTCTATTCAAAGATGTCAAGCTTCTGTGCCGCGAATCGCATTATTTCCCTAGGAATCCGTGAATCTGTTGAAATTTACAAAATCCCCGCAATCTCAATAGAGACGACGTATACGTTATATCCAACGTGGCAAACTCTACTGAACTCTACTAAGAATTACCACGCCAATACGATGCATGCCATTGGCTCATTGTCACCAGCCAATAGCAGGCCACTATCTGACCCGGTCCCCCCTATATAAGTTGTGCAGGTCTCTGTCATAGTAGTTTTCAAGCTACTGCGAAACGACGAACATCTACATACAGCTCTTAAGATGTCCCTTGAAACAGTAGACGCGGTTCCAACCCGGAAACCGAGATCTACATCTAGTACGTCTATACTCTTTACGGAAACAAGTTCCACTCACTTTTGGCACAGGCACTATGTGAGTTGTCTTGAGGGAAAACACCAGTTTGTAATGATATGTTAATTACGTGAACGAGTCTTATTATTATTATTATTATTAGTAGTAGTAGTATTAATATTTTTTAATAGTTCCGTCTTCCTGTGCTTGTAATTACGGATCAATTATTTTAAACATAAGTAACTAAAAGCAAATATATTAAATTATATGCTACAGGTGTAAAAATTAATAAAGTGCTAGCAAGTAAAGTATACGATACTCTGAACACATTATATTACATTTTCGATAGCATGATGGAATATAATATTTATTTTATACTTTCTGATAATAGTCATGCAATTCTAACCTGTTCAATAATAAGATATATTAGCGATAACAGTGTCATGATACGTTTTAGGATTGCATTATGAAGTAGAATTTTTTCATTCTTCTGTTTTTTATACATGAATATAATTTATTATTCAAAAGCATGCATTCCGTATATTTTATTACATTGTTACATTAACTTATCAGATTATATTCGATAATAAATCCTTAATGTCGGTGTACATATTCCCCGGTCTGATCGTAAACAGTATCTTTTCATTTTCGGGCATTAAATATTTTATTTGGTATTTCTCACTAAAAATGAAATATAGCAAGAGAATGAAGGCCGTAATTTATTTACGTCTACTCTTATAGAAAGATGAATGAATATGTCATTATAAGACCGAGTTTATAAATTATTCCGTGTCAAATACGGTACGGTTTTATTTATAATTATCCCGCTAGGTGACGTTTTTTAAATACAGACAGGCGATAAAGAATTAAAAATTGTCGGATTTAGAAAAAAACAAATATTTATGGAGAAAAAAAAATTACATAGCTTTTGAGTATTTAGAAAGCTTAATGGAAGTTATAGCATATATATTTATATCAAAGAAATATTTTCAGTTCATTTTTCAAGTAACGAACGTGAATACTGTCAATAATTTTTATCTGTCTCTAATCGTGCCCACAGCATCGAATTTTATATAAATATTGCACCCCTCTAGCCAGGATGTATGCAGGGCAATAATGCTAATTATATATTTTTGTTTCTTCTAGACAACTATTAAATATAGCATTGTTTCAGCCTTTACTTAATGAAATTCTGTTATAACTATTATCGGGATCACATAAAACGAATTTTAATGAAATTCACTACTTTTTACTTCACAAAGTAACAATCGTTTCACTCACACAGGAGCTTCGTCAGACATATAACTAACCTAGAACACAACATTTCTTTACATAAATATACCTTAATAAACACATGTTTAGGATAGTTAGAAGGGGTGGGGTAGTCATTATTACTTAAATATCTATGAACGAAAACTTTCGCCTAAATACTGAAATACGGTGTACACAATACAGTTCATAAAGTGATAAAACTAAGGATCTACATTATGTTAAAGAGAGGTAGAGCAGCACTTTGGAAGAATACAATATATGACAGTCTAACAGTCTAAATAATCAGATAAATAAATTAATTAACAGAGAATTTACCAAAGAAATTTAAATACATCAATACGTTAAGCACGCATTACGTATTTGTTACAAATTAATCAGATATGAATTACACGCATCTGTATCTGTACACATGGACATACACGTTGCATTTACCAACATTTACTTCTGCCAAAGACATGTGTTTCTGTCACATAATAGACTTCGTCAGTTTGGCTAGTGAAGCAAAATTTGATGGGACGCCTCATGGGTATAGCAAATTTTGTCCTATCAGGTGGCACCAGATAATCTGGTGACATCTTACGGACAAAAGAGACTATGCCGAAAATAGAGCTTTTCTCTCGTCCAGCTATGCCGGACGAGAGATATGTGTGTAATGCATATCTGTTTCATTTGCAACAGTGAATTATTAACTTCTAATTGATCATTAAAGATATTATGAGTTTTTTTTAAATATATTAGTTTCGAGTGACTCTAATAAATTAAGTTCTTTGATGTGTAGTATTTTAAATTTTTTGTTAAAGTTATGGTTTGCTAAATTAATATGAGACACATATGAAGAGTCACTTATATTGTTTCTAAAACAAGAAAAACGATCTGCCTGTCTGTCTGATATACGTCATGTGGCAACTGCCGCAAATTCAAATTAACCACAGACCCCTGACTTTTTATTGTTGTTCGTTAAATCCTTGTTTTTTATAAATTTTAATAAATTGTTGCTAGTTCCATACTCTGTATTAATGTCTAATTTTCTTAAATATTTACTAATTTTTATGCATGAACATATAAATAAAATTATTTTAAATTTTTGGGTGTTATTATAATTCAATATTGGATATACTTGCGATATGGCTTTTGTGGAGAGTTTTTCTATTATAATGTTATATATTATGTTACTCTATAACTATTGTTAATTTCTATTTGTTTAATTGAATTTAACTCTTTTTCGAAATCTTTTGGTTCAACGAGATTGAGATTGATTAATCTATGTATAAGAATGTGATAAGCCGCTAATTTGTGTTGTATTGGATGGCAAGAAATATTATGAATAGTTATATCTGTATTTGAAGGTTTGTGGTAAATTGCTATTAAACTATTAACACTGAGTATGAACAATACTCACGTTTAGTGGTAATATTTTTTTGACCCCACGTTAGCTAAGTAATTGTTATTAACAGTAATGTATTAGGCTTCTTAGTTATTGCTAGGCAACGTATGGAAGTTAATTAGCGTACTTGGTGGACGACCCGGCTAAGCTATAGTGTTGAAAAAGAGTAAGTAATTAATTCATTATGAATGTCAAAGGTCTAGAACATATGAAAAATTTAAGTTTATTTAACTAAATTAACCCGTAACTGCCGTAGTGCCAATCTTATCGCACTATTACTGTCGTGAGGTCACAGAGACCGCCGTCCAAACATGTTTCAAAAAATCTACTTTTTTAAATTCTTGAACTAGAAACTTTCAAGTTATAGCTATTCATTAATATTATTAATAAAATTAACAGTATATTTCGAAAATTGATTTTATTTTGTTAAAAAAGAATAAATTTGTGCAACACACACTCTTACTAACGTTAAACTAACATATCATAATTTCATAACGAAAATATTTTTTGTATACTAGAGATTACTTGAATTTATTACGTAGTCTTAAAATATAACCTACGTAAAATATATGTAAATAAAATGTACCAATTTAAACACGATTAACATAAAACCTGCAGAACTTAAACTTTAGTAACTTTCTAAGTATCTTTTTTACATTCAAGGCAGATTTTTGACGAACACTCTAAACAAATCGGCTTACGGCAGCATAAACAAAGATGAAATGTTTTTCGCTTCAGTCTTGATGGACACAAGTAACAAGTTTTTCGTACTGTTAATTTTTCTTCGTAACCATCGGGACGTTCTCTTTCTGGTATTCGTAATATCTTGCAGATAGAGTTTCTTAGATCGCGCTTCAACCTTATATTATTGGCTCGTCTTTCCAATTGCGGTCTAACAAGTTGATATGTGTGCGTTAATACCACTTATATCAAGTAGCCTGAAGAAAATTGCCATAGGCCACCTCCGTGTGCGACGACTGTTAGAGTGCACAGCGCATTTTTCATCCAGAGCATCCACTCCTCCTTTACTTGAATTATAAAAAGTAATTATCTCAGGTTTACTTGTTTCTTGATCTATTGCATTAGTATGATGCATAGATGATATCAAAAGAGCGGCTTTGCTCTTTTTGGGGACATACGATAAAAGTGTTAGTTCTTTTGTGAAACCAAAAAGCGAGGATCCTACTAAGCGATTTCTATTAGGTAAAAATTGAATGGGTATTTCCCTTTTATTTTTTTTAATAGTTTCAACATAGGTTAGTCCACTATTTCTAAGTTTTTCTGTCAACTCAATAGACGTAAACTAATTGTCTGCTGTAATGTTGCGGTTTGTATTTTGAATTGGTTGGGATAATCTTATTACCGATTGGGTTGGTTTGGCCATTTTCTTTTGTTCGTCTGAAAGTCCCCTGCCATCTGAATCTTTGCCAGAATATATATAACCATTATAAAAATAATTTGTGCGCGCATCGGTTAAACAAAGAACTTTTATGCCATATTTGCATGGTTTCTGGGGCACGTACATTTTGAATTTACATTTACCTCTAAAGGATACTAACATCTCATCAATACACATATTCACTCCGGGACTGTATACTTGTTGACAATTTTTAACAAATATTTCGAATATTTCTGAAATTAGAGCTACAGGGTCACTTTCCTTCCGAACGTGCCTATCGTTAGGATTTTCGAATCGTAAGGCAGTAAGTAAAACAGCAAATCTGTTTTTACTTATCACACAAGGAAAAATTTGCCGACCTGTTCAATCAGTAGCATAAATCATATTTATATCTTCATGGTTGGATTGCTGGAAAATTGCTGTCTAAAAAAGTAATCCCATGAATGCTTTTAACTCAATATCATCTACGTCTTTTAACTCGGCTCTATTTTGGTTTTTATATTTTTCCCTCATAGATCGTATTTTTATGTTGGTCCACTGTAAAATTATGTCTAAAATATCTTGTGAAAATAACAACTGCCAGCTTGCTATATAATCTGCTCTATCAATGTGAGCTGAGGGTTTTAGTCCAGGTAATTTCAGTACAATATTATGTTTTTGGTTCTGGTGTTAGATGAAAATGATTTTGAAGACCACTTATATCTATTTTTTCCATAATAACTTTTTATGCATTCGTTAGCTATAGTATTTGTGTCATCGATATTTTCTTCTCTATTTTCCTTATCAATATCTAATGTGTCCGTCGCACTTTCATCTTCAGACTGTTCCTGTTCTGAATTGGAATTATGGTCTGTAAGTTCATAGTAGTCTTCGTCTACTTCTTCATTATCACTATTTTCTTCATCGTCATTACACATCTCGGTATACCACTCAGTTAACTGCTTTTCAAAGTCAGGATCTCCAAATTTAACACGTTTTGATGGTCCTGGTAAATCAGAAATTTTGTTTCGTACTAACCGTAGTGCGGTCAGGCTGACCGTATTAAAACTTTGAAGTGTACTAGAGCAACGCACATGCAACCTATTATCGCTAGCTTCTAGGATTATACTGCTTTTTACTTTATTTGAAGGTACTGCGCAGGTCAGAGAAGTGGGGGATACAGATAAAAAGATACAGTGAAATCACAATACGTTGCCGGTCTCTATGACCGCACTACGGTAGTTGCGGATGAAAGAAAAAAAGAAAACATTGTAATAATAATAGTCTTCATTATCCAACAGATATCAACTTATATAGTGAAGCTTAACAGGCCATTCAGGCCCAGAGCTGTCCATACTTTGCCATATCCTTCCGTCCTTCGCTTTCATCTTCCAGTTTACCACATTTTTTTCTCTCAGGTTTTCTAGCACTGCTTCCCTCCATATTTTTCTTGGTCTCTTTCTTTTCTTCTTATCGAACGGCTTTATCCACGCTATTTGTTTTGGTATCCTGTCATCCGCCATCCTTTCGAAATCTTTCAAGCATCTCAGTCTCCCAGTTATTATTTCCTCGTCTATTTATGTTCCTTATATAACTTTCTTCTGTTCTTTGTTCTACAAGGATTCTCTTCTCTCTCGTCTCATTACCCTTTATTTCTGATTTTTATTTAACACCCATGTCACCATAAATATATTGTAATGTGGGTCATTCCTGCACTTTTATTAGCTTCCATTATTCTCGTATTGATTTCCTTGTGTTCTTCGCATCTGGCTGTTATTAGTGCCCCAAATAGCTTTCCAATTCTCATTATTTTATTTTTTTACTGATTTATCTCTAAACCCATCTTACGCGCCGCTTCTGTCAGCCTTCATATTCCTTTCTTGCTATTATCTTTTGTACATCAAGTGTCCCTCTCTATTAAAGTTGCAATCTCTTATAATATTTTCTAATGCAAGGTTCAACAGTTGTGTCGATAGGGGATCTCCGTGTCTGAGTCCAGTCGCAGCATCAAAGTCTTCTGATGTTCTTTCTCCGATCTGGATACTGCTTGAGATTTTTTCTAGCGTCATTCTTGCTAGTTGCACTATCTTCGATAGAATTGCAAATTCAATCATGAACTGTATTATTTTTATTTTTCTAAAGACTGAGCCACCAACTTATATGATAATATAAAAATACAAATACAGTTATACGTATTACAGTGCTAATTCTATTTATAAACTTTAAATTAATCGATTACTTTCAATATAAAAGAAAAGAAGAACTAATTTATTTATTTAGTAAAATGATCCTCCCAATACTTATTAACATTTTTCGCCATATTTGAGCTTTAGCCAAAATATTAGTTCTCGCACGAGAAACTGAAAATGTAGCCGATGAACGTGTGCCGTAATTTGGTAGAAGAAATTGTACTTCGCCGACTAATGATGGAGAATCTACTTTGTTTGTATCAATTTTGATAAAAAGTTGGCACTAGAAACATTCCTCCGTTCCGATAACGACTCCATGCCATACTCACTCAAAAGACTATTGTCTACACCACGCGGTGGATTTATTCGTTAGTTTTGAAAGAAATATGTTTCAAGAACCTCCTTTGAACTTTTTTCAAGCCAATTTTCTAGTAATATATTTGGATACTATACAACACAGGCAAATCCATGTTTGTGCTGGTGCGCCATCGTGTTGAAACCAGTTGATAACAATAAAAAGAAGTGGAATGTCTTTAAGAAAATTTTGAAGCCCTGCTTTCAAAAATTCTGGATAAATGTGTCTGGTTAACCGTAAATTATCAACATTTCTACCTAGTCTTCGGTAGTGTACTTAATAAAAGAGCACAGTTGAGCACGACGCGGTAACTAAAGCGATTTGAAGGAATTTGAAAGAAACTTCGACACTGACGTCTCTCGAAAGTTCCATAGTAGGCCAGTTTATTGACAACAATTATGAAAAATCCTACAGGATAGCTTAGAACGCTCTTATTAGTTGAATTAAGATGTTATTTTCTTGAGTGCCGTTCAAGTTACGAATTTTTTTCTGTGACATTATTTATTTGCCATTTTATGGTGATTTCTCTTTTTTTCTATTAGGCGCGAGTTCTGGGAAACACTGTATTACATACTTGCAAACTATGAACGCTCTTTGCTGTAAATCCGAGGATTATAGTCAATTTTTGTGTTTAAATTCGTTTTTTGGGTGCCGAAATAAAAATCAGAAACACTTAAAGTATAATCTGCTGCTAACAGATAATCATTAATAGCGTTTGAATTTTATGAAAAGACATATTTCTTATTATTAGGAATATCACCTCAAAATTGTGGATACATCACTTCTACAATGAAATAATGCGATTATCGGTATAAAAAAATACATATTTTGCATAAAATTAAGCTGTAGTTCACATTTTTAGTTTGTGTGCATAAAGTGAATATTTTTGACATTTTTAACATAAAATCGTATATTTTTTATCCACTAATTAGTTTATAATATAATCAATCAAATGAGAAGTGAGCTTTACTTGGAACGTGTTAGCGTTTTGTGTCATGGGTTCTCCTGTATAAGTACTATATATGAAATTTTATCTAATAGAACAGTATCTCTTGTTTGGTTATACATTTGGCTAACGTAATCTTAATTGTTCCAAGAATTTAAGTACTGGTAAATTGTGATTTGGTGAAATACATTCCATTCTTTTCTAGTCTTCACATCTTCTGTTTAATAAGTTTTCCAAATTGGAAATTATATTTGCTATTCGAACGTGCAAAGGTGAACTTTAATTTAATTCAAAATGCCTAAAGTGAGTCGTAGTCTTGTACAGCAGACCGATTTTCATGTGGCAGGTGGGAGAATTTGTACGTGCGTCAAGTAAGGGTCAGTGTTAGATAGAGACAGTATTCGGAAAAATGAAATGCAAACTCTTTGTGCGAGTCGTGCATTGGGACGTAGTAAGGGATAAATTCAGAAAATCACATTGTTGAACATGTTTATAATGGCTTGTATTTCACTAAATTAAGGCAAATAGAAGTAAAATAAAACGCATAGTTTCGTGTAACATGTTTGATTAAAATAATAAAACCTTACCTACTAGCTAATAGCGTACTAACATCACATTAAGGGGATGACTGAATAAGATTGTTAGCTACACTTAACAGTAGAAAGGCATAGGATTAAGTAAAACTAATTTGGATAATTAACTGAATTATTGACAAGTAATGTTTATGCTAATCTCTTTCTCATTATAATCACATTGTAAACTTTCTATATGTACAAAAGAACAGTATATTCTTCAACGAGCGTAGGCGAGTCTTGTAATAACATTATTTAATAGTCGTGGAGAAAAGAATATTATTAATACTAATATTATTGGAAATAACAATGAAAATAATAATTACAATAAGAAATAAGAAATAAATACTCAAAAATAATTATAGGAGAAAACAATAATGAACAATAACTAAGTTTCAAAAAAGTTACGGTAAATTATACATATAATTATATAAAAAGTTATGCAGAATCACTATCACTGACTTCCTCTTCGCTCTCCGATTCAGAGTCTTCACCTAAATTAATAATGAACTGGTCTGTAACTTTGTCTATGAGAGGTTCCGCTTCCAAAAACTTTTGCTCCCACTTTATCGCGTGTCACAACATTTATTCCATTCAGCAGCACTAAATTCATCAAAGAAGTTATCACATAACTGTTGAACATATCTAATAGTGAATGATACATTTTTTTGTGCCACATATTGTTTAAGAGATGCCCATACTAACTCAATCGGATTTAAATCTAGGTGGTATGGCGGTAATCGCAAAACACTATGGCCACGTTGTGTTAACATTTCATCTATCTCGAACGTTTTAAATGTTGGGTTATGTACTTTAATAATATTATATAAATCGGGCTTGAGCATGTTATTGTCGAAGTAAATATTTTTAGACCTTAACCAGTCTATCATAACTGATTTCCTGCTATTAGAATTCGGTGGTTTATCTTTTTGGACATTATGATAAGGAGCATTGTCAATTACTAGGACAGACTTTGGAGGCAGGTTTGGAATTAATTTTTCTAACAACCATTTTTTGTAATTTTCATAATTCATCTCGTGATGATAATCTCCCGTTGTGGTATTAAAAATCAATTTAGCATTCGGAATGAATCCCGTCTCGCAGCCAGCATGAACAATAATTAGTCTTAGACCTTTTGATATAGGCCTTGCTAATCCTTCATTGGAATTGTCACTCCAACGAGTAGCCACGGTATCAACTGATCCAGTGGAATTTTGAGTACCCCTGAAGTTTTTTCTTCTTGCATATATTTAAATACATTTGAGATCACTTCACGAGTTTGACTGTGTAAAACACATTTATTTAATTTACTTTTAAACTCCATTACTCACTACCTTAATACGGCACTGCACTACTGTGTTTATCGCTTAAAACGATGTAAAACACTGAATGCCAGAGGTTCCTCTACCTATGGATTTGGTGCGCATCTCGAGGGCGGTACTTCTAACCGGCCACATGAGAATCGGTCTGCTGTAGCTGTGTGGATAAAAAATGTTCCACAATTAATTTTGGTAAAAGAAAAAGTATTCTGCAAGGCCTGTGGAAAAATGGAAAGTTCTCACTAATTATTTAAATTAGTGTACAATTAGTACAATATAAAACCTTATTTAATAAAAATTTACATACATTTTAAATTTTTTATTTTATTGTATTATATTCAACTAATAGTATTTATTTTGAAAAACTCGCAAACAGATCACCAGGTCGCCACTGAAAAACATAAAAGTGGGCTTAATAGAATAAGGAACACAAACATTTCGCAGACTTCTTTACAACAATGCATATCGTCAGTATCTTCAAGAACAACCGTGCAAGATGGTTTCCATTTTTTAGCTATGTGAATCGCTATTATTAAGTTCCAATATTCTACTAAATAAGGTACTTAATCCTAAATTTAAACAGTTTTTGGAAACATATTGTAACAAAAATGTACCCCACGAAAGTACATTAAGCAAAAATTGTGTATGAGCCATTTACAAAGATGTAATTGAAGATATAAAAAACTATATTAAGGATCAGTTTCTGTACATTACTGTTGAAGAAACGACCGATGTTCGTGGCCGCTACATTGCAAATTTAGTAGTTGGTGTTCTTAATCAAAATATTTTTTTAATTTCGAATGTAAAAATATATCTAAGAAAGACCAAGTATATCAAAAAAAATTGCTGAATGTTGAATGTTTTTCGACCTCCTGAACTGGTAAATACCCGATGGAGAACGTGGTTTCTAACCACGTTCTCCATCTCCATTCTCCATATTTGCTATTGCAGCAAAAGTTATAAATACAGTTGATGCGGAAACAGTTGCTAAAATAATTTACGAGTTTATGCACCAAATGCTTCAGTCGGACGACAAGTACAAAGAAAAATATATTTGTCAGTGACAGAGCTGCATATATGTTAAAAACAGGCAGACTATTAAAGGAAACATGTCCTAATATGCTGCATATTACCTGTGTAGCCCATGTTCTCCACAGAATCTGTGAATATATCAGAGACGCCTTTCAGAGACACAATAAACGAAATACATCAAAAATAATGTGCATAAAAATGCATAAACGGTAAAAATGAAGCATATATTTGAGATATTTTTGGGAACAACGTTATATATTTATGGGCATATTTAAAGCATTTCTTGTGCCTAAAAATTCGAACTTTAACCATTAATTACTTCTTTTTCCACCAGCAACTCAATGTACCACAATACGTTAAATTTTGTTGTGGCGTTATAACAGGAATTCCTTAAACAAATATGTAAAATTATCACGTAAAATGTATCGCAATTCAATAATAACTGAAAAATTTACGAATTCACTAAATACATGGAATACCACATAAATTCGCCATTGTGTATGTACATATTAGTTTTGTACATATTTAAATTGGATAAAAAATAGAGTGATTTACACAGCGATTTGTTAAAAGTTTGTAAAATTAAAGGTATTTAATAAAGCAAATTGCCCTGAAAAATGTATTTAAATTAGTTAAAATTTATAAAAGCAAAATATGTGCTGAGCTTTAACAATATTAACATATTCTTTGAATAAATTTTAGCTAACCAATTCAGTTATTTTATAAAACTAAATGTAGATTTTAAATATGAATAGGTGCCATGTGCAGAAGTTAAACATAAAAAAATACTTTTTCCATCCAATTTTATTTAAAGTTTAATCATTATTACTCGATTACAACGTCAATAATTTTCGTTAACGACTTCGGTTTTTAAGCGAGAATATTTTCATGTTACACACAAATAACCGTGTGCGGATAGAGATAGGGTCTGTCAGATAGTTGGTTGGTGTTAGTACGTGTTACTCGCTTGAGTGTGGAGAGTTGCTGGATCGATAATGCCGACTCCGCGCCCTGCAGATATGATTTCGTTCGTTCCCAATTGCGTGGACTAGGTCACTATTTTTTTTATTAAACCGCTAAAGGTTCTCTACTAGCAAATCCGGCAAACTTTCAACGAGTTATTATGATATTGGAGGGAGTTTCCGCTTTAGTAGATCAAAGAGACTTTAATTTTCGTAATTTCATATACTACACAGTATATGTAAGGAGAATTAATGTAAATTTATAACAGAGTTTCACTTCATAAAAGGGGGCGATCCTTCTAGACAAGTATTTTTGTACGAATAGTTGGAGTCAATCACCATTCTCATTATATCTAAAATAACAAGAAGAGAACACTCCCTCTGGATATAAAAAAGAAAAAATAAAGCTCTGATTATTCTCACTTTGAAACGCAGAAACTCTCAGCGGATATTCATTTCTTCAAACAACGCAAAAGTAACAATATTTTTCCTAAATTTAGGAAAGTAAACGTAACGTGAAACTGTAGAAATAACGATAAAGTCACTTAATATGCGAAAACGAAATAGTTAAACCTAGAAATGCAGTATCAGTGCTCTAGAAGAAGTCTATAGAATTATAATTGTATATGCTCAATGACATGGAAACTGCAACACCAAGAAGTGGTGCGAATTTTTTGACCAAAACTTGGTAGAAACGTATAACTAGTCAAACGTAATAATTGATTAAAATTTTGTTGCGATATATCAAGTGGTCATGGCACTTCTGACACTTCATTCAGTTTTCGCTGACATTAATGTGTGGTGTATTTATTGTTTGTTTCAAATTTATTTCAACGGTTTTGTCTTATTATACCTTTGTTTAACGTGTTTAGAGAGTTTTACTATGCCTAGAGTGCGGCAACGTGGAAATTATCGCCAATTAAGCGAATTCGACAGAGGTCGAATTGTTGGTTTGCGAGAAGGTGGTTTTTCATACAGGGAAATTGCAAATCGCCTTATCCGACCAATCCACCATTATGCGCTGTTATCAATCATGGACTAGGGAGGGTCAGGAAAGACGTCGAAGAGGAACCGGAGGCCGAAGAAGAACTAATGGGATACAGGACCGCCGCCTTCGCCTAACGGCACTAAGAGACACGTTCTCCAGTACCAGATCAATTGCTGACGTGTGGTTAGGTAATCAAGGTCGTCCAGTAACCCTTCGAACCGTTTATCGCCGAATTAGGGGTTTCGGCTTACAATCTTATCGTCCACATCTTGTGTTACCACTTACGGCTCAACACCGACAGCAACGTTTGGAGTGGTGTAGATTGCGAATGCATTGGATCGTGGAGTGGCATAAGGTGGTGTTTAGTGATGAATCTCGATTTTGTCCAGGAATGCATGATGGCCGTATGAGGGTCAGACGAAGACGTGGGGAACGTAGTGATATTCAGTTTTCCGTTGAAAGGCATGTGCATCGAGCAGTTGGTGTTATGGTATGGGGTGCTATAGCATATGGGAGTAGGTCTCAGTTGGTGTTCATCCAAGTCACCATGAACGCCCAGCGTTACATTGATGAAGTGGTAGAACCCAATATTCTTCCATATCTTCAAATGCTCGAAGACCCACTTTTCCAACAGGATAATGCCCCTCCCCACGTAGCGAGAATTTCTATAAATCGCTTCGAAGAGGCTCATGTCAATATCTTGCCATGGCCACCCAAATCCCCCGACCTCTCGCCAATAGAACATGTGTGGGACATTATGGGACGAAAACTTATGAATTTAGCCAATCGCCCGCAGACACTAATAGCTCTCCGACATGAATTACAGGTTGCTTGGGACTCCATACCCCAAGAGGATATCGACCACAGTCGAATCAATGCCACGAAGAGTGAGGGAGTGTGTAACTAATAGGGGCGGCTCGACACATTATTAATAAAAATTATGTTAAATTGTGTTAGTCTTTTGTTTTTTTTTGTTTGAAATTTTAATCAATTATTGCCGTTGAATAGTTATACGTTTCTACCAAGTTTGGTCAAAAAATTCGCACCCCTTCTTGGTGTTGCAGTTTCCATGTCATACAGTATATGTTACGCTTAAAATAACTAGAAACATGAATAACATTGAATTTGAAGTGTGGCGTAATTTCTATTGGAAGATAGCGGGGACAGTAAATTGCGAACTAAACGTTTAGAATTAAATAATAAGTTTATAAAATTATGTCCACTATTGACTTAAGTCAATTATCGATTATCTCATTGTTCGACAACATTCTGGAATCAAGATGTTAGAATGGAGAGGGGTGTGGAATGTGGATCTGATCACCGTTTACTGGAATTGAAAATAAACATTCCCTATGTTGCATCTCACTTATCGACTAACACCAACAACATCATCGAGAATAAGTTAGACACGACAAAGTATAATCTAAAAAGCTTTCAACATGACAGTACCAAATATGTATATGTCAAGATATTAGAGCAAAAATTAATTGAAACTGATCGAACAACAGAAGTAGAATAAGATCATATAAAAACGTTCTTCGTATTCTTGAAGCTGGAGACGAGACTGTTGGAATAATGTAGGTGACTAACAAATCTGATTGGTGGGATGAGGGTATAGAACAACAAATTAAAAATAAGAAATAACATTACCAAAAACTTCTTCAAAAGAACGACGACGTGATAAGAGAAGAATAAAGAAGTTCAAACAGGAAGGCAAAAAACGAAGTCATTAAGAAAAAGAATCAATCTTGTAAAAAAGTGCGAGTTCATAGAACAACAAATAGGAGGAACCAGAAGCTCAGAAGCTTGGAAGACCATAAAATCGGTAAAAGCATCACACAAACAAGGATTTAACTTGAGCAGCATAACAAAACAAGACTGGCTACATAACTTCAAATACTTTTTGAGAGAAAAATGCGTTGAATTTCTGGAAGAACAATACCAAATTGGTAATTTAACTCATATCAATCTTCAATATCTTCAATTAAAACATGTACAACAATCCGTAAGAGACACAGAATTAAGAAAATCTGGATCTGGAAGAATACACCCGGAATTTATAAAATATGGACCTGAAAAGCTGCTAAGAATACTAAAATCTTTATTTGAAAGATGGTTAAATAGAGAAGAAACACGTACTGAATGTAGAACTTCCTATATATCGATAATCCATAAAAAAAGGTTCAAAAGACGATTCCAAAAATTACCGGCTGCAGTTATTGCATCAATAGGAAGAATATATTCCCGAATTCTTAGAAACCTAATTGAAGACGACATTGAAGATCAGCAACCGGAGGAACAAGCTGTATTTCGGGCGGGAAGATCAACGACGGACAACATTTTTACTTTTAAAATAACATTAGAAAAGCTAAATCAGCGAAATAGAAAAACACATGTAGCTTTCATTGATCTCGAAAAAGCTTATGACAGTGTCCCAGTAGGTATCACAGTTATGGAAAACAATGGAAAATCTCGACATTAAACCAACGTTAATTAGGGGCGTCCAACAATATTACAAAGAAAATTATACTGTAATCAAAGTTGGAACATCATTGACTGAACACCACAAAGGGACTCAGACAGGGTTGTTGTCTGTCATCTACCTTATTTAAAATATATCTAGACCAATCTCTAAAAGGCTGGACAGGCAAATGTAAAAACATGGGTCTCCAAGTTGGTGATAATACCCTATACACTCTCTTTTTCGCAGATGATCAAGTAGTAATCCTAGAAGTCGAGCAGGATTTGAGTTATGTAATTAGAAAGCTGAATGAAGAGTATACACTAGCGCGTCTTAAAATAAATATCAGTAAATGTGAATACCTCATTGTAGGGAGAGATAAAAACGACAACCTACCTTTGGAAGACGAAACAATAAATAATGTTGACTAAGCTAAATATCATGGAGTAATTTTCAATAAGCAACGAAACAGCAAAGACGAGATTCAGGAAAGAATTACAAAAGGTAGGAAAACTATTGGAGTACTCAATTCCATACTTTGGGGAAAAACCATTAGACAAGATATAAAACTTCGTATTTAGAAGTCAATTGTTAAGAGTATTTCGACATATGGTTCAGAAGTATGGGATTTGAGTAAATTCATTCATTGAATTACTTTCGACTGACTATTCTTGATTAATTAAGCCTGTTAGCATTACATTCACTTGTAAATAAAATTTCATTTTTCAGTGTAGTTATTATTGTTAGAAACGACTAATTAAAGAGTCAGAATGTACCAAGAGGAATTTGAAAATTTATATGCGGAACTCGGTATCGAGTAAGTAAAACTACACACACTATAGAATTGGAGTACATAGAGTTAATTGTATCACTAAAAATACATGCGGATTGTTAGTTCAAATAATTCGATAGTCATAAATACACAATTGAAGTGTATCTTAGGTTAGGTATTAGAGACCAATAAGTACAAAGTGGGGCTTCCACGAATAATCTCGACGTATCTGTGCCATTGATATTGTAATTTAAACGTTCATTAATAGGCGTGGAAAATAGGAAAATAGAGTAAAGTCGTCTAATGTAGAATATTTTAAGAAAACAAATGAAAACTTTCAATATTGTCTTTAAATCTTTTATATAAATGTAGTTACGGGTGTTAGGGATACATGTTTCATAAAATATATAATTAAAAAAATAAATAAAAACGGCAAAAAAATTGAGAATATGAAGGGCATTTTTCAAAAATGGATTCCTAATGTGGAATACCTATGTCCCCAGTGTAAAATATCATTCATTATAAAATTTTATTAAAAGAACATAGTTTTTTTAAAGAAACCAACAAACTTGGAATAGCAAATTTATTTAATGAATAAAGATAAAAATTAACACTAAAATTTAAAAAAAACTTAAAACTAACAGTGCTAACAGCAGAAGTCACAAACATATGGTTCTTTCTCAGGTCCTGCACACTCTTCATGTGCCCAGCAGTTACATAGCATGCACATTATCCAAATTTCTTTTCGATTATTGTCTGAAAACTTATCGTCACAAAAAAGTCAATGTACGTCTTGATCAGGATTTGATCCTCGTTTTTGGAAACATCTCTTCGTCATCTGAAGAATTCTGGGTAGAAATGTTTTATGGAGAAAGTTCTGCACTTGATGAAGACGAATCCTTCTTTTGGCGTTTGAGTCTTTTCTTCCTAGCATGCCTACGTTTCTCAGCTGAATTACAACCTGGATTTTCGGAAAATATTTATTTTCAGTCGCTGCTTTTGCGTTTTTTATTTTTATAGAATGCTCAAACTCTTTCAAAGTTATTATTTTGGCTTTTCCTGGTTTTCCTCCTCGAGTACCTACTTTTCCCTTTGCAAAGGGTATTGCTGCAATATCTTCTGGACTGACAACCAATAACACACTTGCATTTCGATTTTCATTTTCTTCTTCTACGGTGATGATAATTGGCTGTTGAAACAACATTAGAAACATCTTCTTGGTGCTCTACAGCTAGAAAATCTTCTTAAAAAATATGAGTTGTTATTAGGGATCCCCATTCCGCAAAAGTAAGTGCTTTTTACTGTTTGCCTTTCATTGCTAAAATTTTGAGGCATTTAGATTGGACGATACATATGAAACCGCTCACACTTTTTTAATTAAATTTGGCAGCTCTTATAACTGTTGTTCCTGTTAGCTTTCTTATGCTGATTTTATAGCCGTGTCTTTTCAGAAATCCCTTTAGCTTTTTCCTGCAGATTCCTGCAGCAATTAAAACTTATTCGGAATATTATTACGTCTCGTCAGCTGAAATTCAAGTTAATCCAAAAGTGTCTTTCTATTAAATAGCCCATTGTATGAGTTCGTACTACTTTTACAGCATTCTTCATATCTTCTTCCTTCCATTTATGATCTTGAATATTTTCATTTCTTGAAACAAACGGAAGGCCTTTGCAAAAACTAAGATAGTATTAATTTTTATTTCATATTAACATAATCGAAGCTAAAATTTTTGTCTCAATTGACTATTGACCATATTTCAAACCTACCAACAGTCTCCTTTAGGCCCATGAAATATCTTACCATCAATATTCAGACCAGCTCGAGTCTAATAACCTTTTCTTTGCCGATGACTTGAAGTTGTTTTCTCGAGTCTCTGACTCGAGGGACTGCCTTCGACTTCAGACGGATCTGGTGAATATACAAACTTGGTGCAAGGATAACAATTTGCCTTTGAACCCCGTTAAGTGCAAGGTTTTATCTTTCACCAAAAGACGTAATGTTATGCACTTTGATTACCAACTTGGGGTTATAAGTATATCCCGTGTTGAATCAGTTAAAGACCTGGGCGTTATCTTCGATGTGAAACTGATTTTCAATGAATATATCAGCAATGTGTCTAAGCAGGCCACACAAACTCTTGGTTTTATTATCCGCAACAGTGGCGAATTTTCTAACGTGAGCGTATTGACATCCTTATTTAACTCATTAGTGAGATCACGTTTGGAATATGCCAGCTTGATATGGTATCCATTTTATCAATCACAAAAACGTCTACCTGAGCAAGTTCAGCGGCGATTTTTGAAATACATGTGGCTCAAGGTGGACGGCGTCTATCCCGACAGGGGCTTTGATCACACTCAACTGCTTTCTCGTTTCAACGTGCCTTCTCCTTTAGACGTTTTGTAGCCAGTCTCAACTTTCTTCATAGACTTCTTCACAATGAAGTTGACTGCACAACACTATTATCCTACTTTAATTTTCTTATCCCCCTATTCTTCACACGTCCTTCCCGTACCTTCTATCTTCCTTTTCCTCGAACCAATGTGTTGGTCAGGTCTCCTGTCTACGTTATGAGCAGTAATTACAATCAGGTTTCTTCTGAAATGGATATACATTTTTATGGTTTGTTGAGCTTCAGACAGCGTCTCCATAACGTCTGCGATGTGTATTCGTTGTAGTGTGTAATTAATTACTGGATGTTCCCGTTCCTTTTTTGTCTTTATTGGTTTTGATCACTTGTCCAGACTATTGTTTATATTCATATATATTATTTGCTTGATTGTTGTATATTATTTTAGGCTTCTTTATATTTTTTATGTTTAGGAAATTATGTCTTTATAATACTTTCTTTTTTCTATTAGTACTTATTGTTATGTGTATGATTTACAATTTTGTTTTATTTTATCCTGTAAATGGAATTATAATTCTCTTGGGTAATAAATATATAAATAAATAAAAAATAAGTAAAAATATTAAAAACAACGGAGATATAATACTTTTTATTGACACGTGAAAAAATGTGGGCCGTGACTGAAACTACGTTTGCTTCGCTGTCATCGAATTGACGCTAGCCGTATTAAAGCGTTCTACGTACAAAAATGTTTTAGAAGGAGCGTTTGATGGGCTGCCTTGTAAGTTACGCCTATATTTCGTCGTATAACAGCGATTTTCATATTAGGAACCTATACCACATTAGACGACTTCACTCTACATATACAGTGTAATGATAAGTGTACTATCTATCCTGTAGGAACTTGACTTCCACATAAATAGATGCTAAATATTCAAATTGAAAATAAATGTCAGTAGAAGTCAGAGATCCACATTTCAGAATAGAAATACACTTTGAGTACTAAACTTAATATTAGGAGGGCAAATACCCCCCTTTTGTAAGTGAAATACTTAAACGTAATTGTCTGAGAGATTCGAAGGAATCCAAAAGCAAAACTCCAAAACTATAAGGCCGTTGTTCATAGAATAATATTTGTGCAAAAATTTCATTGATAAATTAAGTTTTAAGTTAAGAATGAAGTATCTTAAGTTGAAACAAAAATGAAATGTGAACATACAAACAGACGATAAAGGAATTATTAACCAGTTATCTTTTGTTGTATTATTTCTTTATATTTACTTTGGGGGATTAGCCTTGTTACGTAGAGCCCAAAAAGATCGTCCTGATGTTCCCGAGAGTCTAAATAAAAATATGCCTGAGTAACTACCTACACAATCACTTATTTTATATTTAATTATATTCAAAAGCAAAACTCATAGCAATATGTCAATTCTAATAGTTCTGTCATAATATCCAAAAATAAAACAGTTTCATACATTACTAAGTTTATACTACGCAAATGGGTAGTAGTTTTGTGTTGATAAAATGGTTCGCTATAGTGAAAGGCAAAGAATTGAAATTTTTATAATGAAAAGAAATGAAGTGAAAACGCTGGCAGAGCAAAAGAAAGAAGCCTACGTCAGATATAGGAGCAGAAGAACAGCAGAGGAATACCAAAGATACAAAACGATCAGAAACAGAGTGAATGATGCCATAAAGGATATAAAGAAGACATACTGGGAAAAATTTTCTACCGACATGGAACATGACCTATACGGAGGACAAAGCAGGATCTGGAACATACTGAGGAACGGGAAAAGAGCGGTAAACAAAGAAGTACAAATAAACATCATTACCCCAGGAGAATGGGAAAGGTATGTAAAAGGCTTGTATGAAACGCGGACAGACGACAATGGAGAGAATGAAGACAACACCTACACAGAACAGCTCCTTGAAGAGGACAACATAACACGGGAAGATGTACATGAGGCACTAATAAAATCGAAAAACCGGAAGGCCCCCGGCCTAGACCAAATCGTAAATGAAATGCTCAAGTACGGGAGGGCTGAATTGGAAACAGCTATCACATTATTATTCCAAAAAATAATATCCACCCAAAAAGTGCCTAATGATTGGAAAAGCATCACAATACCGATCTACAAAAAGGGAAATAAGAACGACCCGGAAAATTACAGAATGATATCTCTCCAACCTAGCATAAGCAAGCTCTTTACAAAAATCATTGCAACAAAGATAATGAAGAGAATAGCAATAAACGAAGAACAACAAGGCTTCAGACAAAATAGATCGACAATTGACGCAATCTTGATCCTTAGACAAATTATCGAAAAAAAAAAATCCCTAGAATACAACAAGCCGCTGTATCTCTGCTTTGTGGATCTCAAAAAATCGTTTGATAGAGTACAAATAGCCGACATCATAGATATACTCTAGCAAAACAAGACACCCGTGTCGTACATTAACATAATAAAAGACCTCAGTAAAGGTAATACAACCAAGATCAAAACACCAAAGGGACTCACAGAACAAATACCAGTACTGACGGGCGTACGCCAGGGGGGTAGCCTGAGCCCAGTACTATTCAACCTCATCATGGATCAAATAATGAATGGCGTAAAAGAAGTGGATGGAGGATATAGAATGGGACAGGAATCGATGCGGATACTGTGCTACGCTGACGACGCAATCCTGATGCTATATCGATTCCAAACAAAAGCAAAGAACCTTAACATGCAGATATCAGTGGAGAAGACAGAATCATTGGTCATTGCAAAAGAACCCACTAGATGTAAACTGGCTGTAGATGACAAACCCATCCGACAATGTATGCGATACACGTACCTGGAGTCGAGATAACAAGCTCAAAAAACCTACAACAGGAAGTCAGAACACAAATGAATAAAGCCTCAAGAATTTCTGGCTACCTGAGGGACCTCATATGGAGGAATAAATACATGTCCATCGAAAGTAAAGTCCGCATATATAAAACAGCCGTGAGACCGGTGATTACATACGCAGTGGAAACCCGAGCGGACACAACAAAAACGAAGAGCATGATGAGAGCAACGGAGATGAGGACCTTAAGGAATATCAGAGGAGTAAGCTTGAGAGATCATGTAAGAAGCAGGGATATACGAACAGACCTTAAAATTCAAGACGTGGTGCAATTTACGAGAAAAAGACGAAGATACTGGCGAGACCATGTCGACCGAATGACGGGGGACCGATGGGAAAAATGGACAAAGAACGAAAAACCGAACTCAAGGAGACCTCCAGGCCGACCTCCCAAGGGATGGTGCGAGAGCTGGACATCTGCTTCCCAAGAGGCTGAACAAAATTGAAAATAGAAATAGTAGAAGAAACAAGACTAAGTCTTAAGGAAAGAGAAAGAAGAAGAAAATAATGAAAAGATCCGGCGATTATGCTAGAATAAATAACGAAGTCTGTGAACAATTCAATAATAAATATCATAATTTATATTGCCAGTAAACGGAATTTAGTTCGAACATTTAATATAACGTATAATTTTATAATTTTTTTTGCTTTAACATTAAATATCCCGAAAAGTTTCTTCTTTAATGTGTTACTTATTTTACGCCATTGTGTAAGCAATATACTCTCTCAAATCTCTTAGAAAAAAATAAGGGCTACAATTAGAAAAGAAATATATAGCGCAAAAATGTCAAGTAATTAAATATTTTCAAACTGCAAAAATTGTGCTCCTTCGAAAAAAAGATCGATCTGTGCAAGCATTTATTTGAACTACATGCAGATAAAAAGTTAATACCGATGTGCATTACTTTAAGACCTTACTGTATACATACACAAACAACTGTGGATAGAAAATGTAAATGTAACTTCGTTAATTGTTGCATTACATTTGTAGATGAGAACACATCATAATCAATTACGAAAGTTCACCGAGCAGAGTATCCTACTATAACAGGCTAGAACCCTTGGCTTCTCTATGAGAAGCTCGATCGCCTACTATTGACCTACCCCAGGAATTTCAAATAATAATATACAATGGAAACTTGAGTGTGGTGTCCCATTTCATTATCACAATATATACCAAAATTGCTACACCTTTTGTGCTTATAAATATTAGATTTAGATATTTTGAAATTTATGCTACTTTGAATACAATTTAATTCTCCATATTTTGCCTACAAATATGGGTCAAGGTAGCTTTCCGTCAGAAATTATTCAAAATGTCATTAAGAAGATGCATCTAACGGTTGTTCTAACTCGTTATGCTTAATTAAAAAAGAATTATTATAAATAATAATAAACTAAGGTTACGTATACGAAAGCCGGATTTCGTGTCATAATATATCCTAACTCAAGTACTTGCACAATTCTCTGCTCGACTATATATGTATACACTCATTCGGCGGTAAGGAAGGTAAGAGTAATGTAATGAAGAAAGCAGGGCTTGCTTCCGCCTTTTATGACGTTATTTCCTTTATGAATAATTTACTTGTTCCAAGATAGGATGAATTGTACAGTTTGTTATAAAAATTGTAAATATTACTTGCCTCTGTTTTCGACACAGACGAGGGTAGTGGTAGTTTAGACGAAATTTTTATATTTTTATATTCCTTCTACATTGTTTAGCTTTTATCGACTTTTTAAAGTCCATAAAAATGTTTTTCTTTTATAAATTATGTAGAAGGAATTATAAATAATATAAGCAACAGAGTTCCGTTTGCATATGTACTTAGGAATCTTTCGAAGCCATTTGACAGTATTTCTCGTGGAATATTCTAAAAGAAGCTGGACGTGATAGAATTCCGGAGCAGAACCGTTCATATCTATGTAACAGTGTACAATATGTACTAAAAACCGTTAATTCAGAAGGGCACATAGCTAGTTTGGCGGGCGAGGGGTTCCGCAAGGTTTTATTTTGGAATCTTTGTTGTTTTTATTATATATTAACGAATTGCCAGAAACTATAGAATCCTTAACCGTTCTCATTGCAGATGACACGACAACAGTTATAAACTTTAAGGAAAAACAGTTCTGCTATAACAGGAAATATGTATGTGCTAAGAGAACTTGTCGAAAACCCATCTAGTGAGCTTTGATAATAATTTATCAACAGACGTAATGTCGGATGTTGGACGCGCCATTTCATTATCTCAGGTTTGACTTTAAGTTGCCCTAGAAATCTTACATCGAAGAATTATCTGGAAGATTTTCCAGTTCTGCTACTGGTTGCGTGTTGTTTCTCGCAATGTCAGTGTGAACGCGAAACTTCTTGCTTCCACTATGTAAAATATGGTATGGTGTTTTGGGTTAATTCTATCGACTGTCAGTAGGTCAGTAGTTGTAACTGTTGACTTAATATGTCAATAGTATTTCATCATACCATAATACTTAAGTATTTATCAAATCAACGTCTATGGAATAACGTTCAACGTTGAAAGCCTTAATCACAATTTAGAAAAATATTCGTGTTAACCTAGGGTACGGTTGGCTATTTCCCTCAGATAATTTCAACCAATTATATTAACCCTTAAGTAGACGCGCTGGCTTTTTTTACGTAAGTAGTCGCAAGGAGCACTTTGTGCACTTAACTTTTAAAGTGCTGTAAAACTATTAAAAATGTAAAAGTAATATAATTTGTAACTGTGTTTATTTAGTATTTGTCTAAAATATATAAATTGCGTGTAATACACAAAAAAAAAACATAATAGGAAATATGTATATGTATTTTAAAATATAGGATACAGAAATAAGTAAAAGAAATCTAATTTCTTACAAACTATGAAACAAAGTAAAAAGAAAATAAATACACTGAAAAGAATAAAAACATTAAAAAGAAGTCAAATTTCCAGAAATACAACAAAAATTTATTTCAAAAACTAAGAACTATTCTAATCTTCATCGATTTCTTGTGAGCAATTTTCGCAAGTATACTTGATGAGAATATGTTTCTTACACGCAAATTTTCTTCAAGTGCTACATGTTATTGTCGTGTTTATTCTTTTTGCTTTCGGACAAAAACAACAACGACCTCTACTTTTTTCTTCTGGGATAACTTCTTGGACTTCTTCTGTGACCGTATATTTTGACAGAATGGATTTTATGTTCGTTGGCAGCGCCATAATTGTGGCTCGTTCCCTTAGATCTAATTTCATCAAATTCAACGACAAAGATTTCAAAAAGACTCTCCTTGTTTGTAGTGAATCAGGATGAGAGGCATTATAAATAATTTGAGTATTGATTCCTGCTATATTTAGCAGTGAAAAAAATATAGCTAACGGCCACCTTCTAGTTCTCCTTGAAACAGAATATGAGTTACACAATTGATCGACTGTATCAATTCCTCCTTTTGTTGAGTTGTAAAAATGTATTATTTCCGGTTTATTTGATTCTTGGTCTATGGAAAAGTCGCTATGCATTGTGGAAATTAGTATAACTCCTTTATTCTTTTTCGTGGCATGGGATACCATTGTAATATCTTTTTGAAATCCAAACATCGAGCTTTTGACGGCCTTATTTTTATTTGGTAAAAATCCCGGGGGAATTTTGTTATTTTTTAAGTGCCTACCAGTGTGATGTTGTCCTTCAAAAGAGTTTCAGCAAGTGGTATACTAGTGTACCAATTATCGCATGTCAAGTTGCGATTTTTTCCTTTGACTGGTTCCAATAATCTATGCACGATATCTGCTGGTGTATTTTGCTTTCCATAAGGTCCATTTGGTTGTTTGCCGCAGTAAACTTCCAGATTTTGGGTATAAAATGTTTTTGAATCACACATTGCAAAAATCTTAATACCATATTTTGCCGGTTTATTCGGTATATATTGTATAAAGCTACAACGGCCTCGAAATGGTTCTAATTTCTCGTCGATGGTTATAAATTCCCCAACCGAATAGTTCTTTTTGCAGTTAGCTACAAAAGTATCTAAAATAGACCGTATTGGTGCTAATTTATCTACTTTTCGTCTGTCAGATCTTGTTTCCTTGTCATCGAACCTAATGCTACCCAAGAGAAATAAAAATCTTTTGTAACTCATACAGCCGCGAAAAATTTCGATGCCAGTTCCATCGTCTGTCCATAACTCTTTAAAGTTAGTATGATTTGCCTTTTTAACCCCAGAGAGATAAAGTAAGCCCAAAAATGCCAGTAGTTCAGCTCTTGTCCCTGTCTTGGCGTCTCTTTCTCTTCCATATTTGGGAGTTTGGTGATTTCTAATGTATAGGTTAGTACCTATATATTAGAATTTCATCAATCATTTGCATATCTATAAATTTATTAAAGGCTGTACAGTGTACATTCATCAGGGATATCTCTTGCAAGGTATGTTGGAACAGGTAGAATTTTGATGATGTTTCGAGTTGCAGTTTTACTAAACTTAGAAATAATTGGATTTTTATACCATTTAGTTTGTTCATCTCTTCCAACAAAAAAGTCTTGGTCCTCCATACTTTCGTCGTTATGTTCTACCTCACTTTGTTCTGAGTCACTATCAAGTTCACTCTCATGAATTATTTCTTCTTCAGACTCCTCAGATTCAGCACAATAGGTGTCACTCTCCCTTTCAGAAGGAATATCCATGTCATCGTCGTCATTTTCCAAATATTAAGCAAGTTCTGAATCTGTCAATTTCTTTGGATTTTGTGGCACCATGAAAGTAACAATTATTGATTATTATAACTATGAAAGAACCTTTATAAATAAAATCAAATCGTTAAAAATGTATAATATTATCTATAAAACACGTTCATAACAAATAATTGACTAATAATCGAAAAAAGAAATTACTTACATAAGTGGTCGCGCCGGAGCACGTTGTGCACCGCTGGAACATGCTTTTGTATTTACGTCCATATCTCACAACACACTGATTACAACTAACCATAAACGCTAGTACAGAATGACGACACCCTACCCGTAGGTTAGGTAGGCGGATACGGCTACTCCTATCTATATAAGCGAGTAAATTCCTGTTTTACTGAGAACGGAGCATGTAGTGCCCCATTGCGAGTACTTAAGGGTTAATGAAAATTACAGAAATAACCTAGTAATAGATGGATATAATTAATATTATTTTGTGAATGCCTGGAGTATGCCGATGATTTGAAGATTTACAGTATTATCAGCAACCACGATGACTGTATTAAACTTCAAACTGACCTGGACAGGATTCGAAACTGGTGCCACGTAAATCAAATTGTTTTAAATGTAAAAAAATGCACTGTTGTTTCTTATACTGGGTGTTCTAAACCAGTTACATTTCACTACACGTCCGGCTTTACTTAGAGATTTGGGCTACTCTTCGATTATGGTCTTACGTTTACCCAGCACATATCTAGCATCTTCTCTTCTGGTAGTAGGTCTCTTGGTTTTCTTGTGAGATCCTGTCGCAATTTTTCTAACATGAACTGCATTAAGGAACTATACAATGCCGTTGTTCGATGCAGGTTGGAATATGTATCTGTCGTCTGGTATCCAAATTATCTAGACTAGCAAATCTCGGTTGAACGTGTTCAGAGGAGATTCTTGAAATACTTGTGGTATAGAATGGATAGCATTTACCCTGCCCGTGGTATCGACTATCTGCATTTACTGGCTCAGCATAATTTTGTATCACTATCCCGTCGTAGAGAGGAATATAGTGCAAAGTTTTTATGTAATCTTCTAACACAAAGGATCGACGCCCCTTCGCTACTCGCGCAAATAAATCTAAATGCACCAACTCGTACTACCCGCAATTTTGACGTTATCAACTGTGAGACTGTGAGAACCAATATTTCAGTAAAATCTTCTTTATACCATATGGCCACTAATTTTAATAAGCGTAGCTCTTTGGGTTAGTGTTTGTGTGTTACTTGTGTGCGTAATCTCAATGTAATGCTATATATTCTTCTATAGACATTAAATAGTTTAATTCGGTCATTCGGGCTTTTAATTATCAAAATGCATTTATTGATTTATATTACAACTAGTATTTAAAAAATAATATTTATAGTTATTAACGAAAGTAAAATTGCTATATGAATTACTCGCTGCACTGGAAGCAATGTTTGTTAAAACATGGTTAACATTTTCTTTTTTGTATTCTCCTCGTATTTTGTAAAAAGTCAAAAAAGGTATAAAACCCCTTACCACAATTAATAATCGTATCCTAAATACGTATTTCGACAACGAAGTGTCATCATCAGTAGGTAAAACCACTACTCAAAGTGTCGAACATTGGGCACAGTAAAGTTAACACGCGCACAACTTTATACGGCATCCACGTATACACTGAATTTAGAATAAATACATAAACTAAAATTACGTCAACTTACCCTCAACTCTCAACACACCCTCAACTTTTTTTACCTATTTTCTAAGAACGAAAAAAGACTACTGTATGAGATAGGACCGTTGTTCGAGTTAAACGTATTAATTTTGTCTTTAAGGATATGAATGCTTTCGTATGCATCCAGATCTCTGAGTTTGTTGATATTTTTGACAAACAAATTGACAAACGCAACGTGGAGACCTTGTTCTTTAACAACTTTAGTAATGTTTTTCGTGATTGGATGGTATGGTAAACACATCTACTTTTTCTACTGTGTCGTTGAGATATCAAACTAGTGAGGTAGTTTCTAGCTTTATTTATCTCACGAAATATAAACTAATAAATAAAATAAATTATAAAAACTCCTCCTTCGCTTCCATATACGCCAATGAAGAAAGGAATTTAATTGAAATATTAAAGTAATTGTGTCACTATTCAACGACAAAAAAACAGATGTGCGGTAAACCTAATGAATAGTTCTATTCAATAACTTGTGTTGTAGTTAGGGATGTTAAAAGCTATTTATATGGTCCATAGTAATTTCGGCCTGATACGTCCGGTCTCTACTAATTACATAGTATTTAACAAATTATTAACGCAATTTAATCTACTATCCTAATAGAGTCACTGAATGCATTAAAAAGTAGCTGGAACCCGTTTAATAAAGTTTTATCCATTTTCGAATTGAACCTTCCCGGCAATTTTAAACAAAATCTAAATTGCTAAATAAAAAAAAATATGACGTAAAGGATTTTTTGACTATTATGCTCGTAATAAACGCATTAAAAATGATCGGGAACGATACTAAAGAGGAATGTTAGATGAATGTAATCGAAATACTATATTTAGTGATGTTAGTAGACTTTCTACATAATGTTTACATAAAAATAAAAAAATTTAAAATATTACTATTCATTCAACAAAATAGTAAACCAAAACCGATTCCTAAAGAATCAAATTACATATATGATCTATTGAAGTTTACAGAAGATAATTCTTCCTACATTTCAGTGTACATTGTGCAAAGAATAGAGTGAAGAATATTTACTGAGAAGGTTTAGGAATTGTCTTCAAGAGAAAGTCTTCCGGCTGTGTTTTACTAAAGCAAACGACTGTGGCGGAATTAATATATCTGATGTCTGCCAAACTTCTCCTCTTCACAGTAAATCAATATTAGTATTTCCGAAATAATTTTGTTCTCTATATTATTCCGTAATATTTTATATATCAGTATCATTCATATTATTTACTCATTCAAATAATTATCAATCATTATAGGAACATAATAAAAGGCCACTATGCACACAATATTCTATACGCGCGTTTTAATAACTACATTATTTTCAGAACATTAATAATAATGATCGAATCGTTCAGATATTACATTCATTTACAAAATAAATAAAATTATATATTTCGTTGAAATAGAAATCCCCAGTGATCACTAGGAATCGGCAGTCAGGGGTACGTTCCAAGAGGGGACTTAAATGAATTTGTTGCGTTTAGTTTTATTAGTTACTTGATCTCTATTGCGGAAATATGTGACGGACAGCGGTGCGGCAATGTCTACACATCTACTTGCATCTACGAGAATTGAAACAACTAATGCAGAATTTATATAATGTAATGCAACTTCTTGTTAAATAAATCGCCATGGGATGAAAACTATGATATAAATAAAGAAAAAGTGTTACTATTTGTAATAAATGGAGCTGCATATATGAAGGCGGCTGGTTGGCACTTTCAACAAACATAAAATTGACGCATCACATGTTTCGCACATACTCTTCATCGAGTATCAGAGGAAGTCAGAAAATGTAACTGAATGCAGATAAAGAAGTATTTATGGACCCAACTATTCAGGTAGATTTAGCCAATATTCATGCACATTATTCTAGAATACCGGCAACCATACAATAATTCTATAACTGACGCCGTAAATACATGATACTCCTGAATTCGTTTCCCAATTACCTGGCGCTGCTGCTGGTAATCTATAAATAAAATTTGAAGTAGTTCTAAACAACAATCAAAGATTCCGTTCTGTAGAGCGAATTGTTGACTTGTTTGACGGTAAGGAAGGAGATTTTTCGGAACCGGGGATCACTAAGAAACTTTATGTACTTTAGATATGCCCCTATTGCATCCGTATATCCTGAACAGTCTGTATGTGTCATATATTTTATAAACCCTGCAATATTCCTTTTGGAAAAGATATACTTACTCTTATTTGGTAAGTACCTACTTGATTCTCCATACTCTATATTCTCTGTGTCTTAATTCGTACGGCAAGCATGTTAAATAGGAATTAATGACGTCCCCATTACTGATGTCATCTAACTCTGACTGCCAATCCCTAGTGGTCACACTGTGAAAACAAAATATCTGAACCATTAGCTCAAGAAGTTAAAAGTATATGGAAGCGAAATAAAGTAGTTATAACACCATTTATAATATACCAGAAACTTTCAATCAGAATTTGATTTACCTGCTCACATTCACTCGCAAATACAAAAAGTGGTAATATTAAATCTGCAGTAGGACGATTCTTATAATAGATAATCTCCTGGAAACTTATAACAACCTATTCACTTCATGCTGAAATGTAGACGTGCTCTCTGGGCAAATGAAGTAATACGAGATCTGTCCAGAAAGTATCCGATCTTGATCTATAGCTAGAAAAGAACTTAAATCCGCGCAATGACAATGGTGACCCCTTCAAAGTACTTCCCTTGAGAGACGATAAACTTCTTCCGCTTTCCTCACACTTTCGGAAACAATCCTTGAATTCAGCTTTCGGAATCGGTAGCGGATGCTTCATTCCATTTCCTTTATCTCCTCCACGTTATCGAGTCCTCTTCCTTTAATAGTATATTTCGTTTTGGGTATCTGACCAGAGGTCGCAGGGAGCTAAGTCAAGACTGTCACGTTGTTGTGGTGAATCATTACGTAGTCGTTTCGGTTCTTAGTAATACTCTTTATTTAAGGTGTCAGCAGCTGTAGAATGAATTTTGCAGCCGCACAACTCATACCTAATTCTTATTTAAAAATTTATGAAACTATAGTTTTTGAAATTCGAAAATTTTCTAGCTCCCACATAGTCAAACGAAGATTATGGATAGTTAAAGCCTGAACTCGTAACAAATTTTCAGAATTCCTTGCAGTTGCAGGCCTACCGGATCGAAAATACCTTTCAACTGATGTACGACCACTTTTAAAACCCCTAAACCACCCGTTAATTTATTTGTGTATAACTCGTGGATTCATTCCCATATATTTGGCGAATATTACTGATAGTTTCCGAAAACGAATGACCAAGTTTTTAGCAAAATTTAATGCAAATTCTTTGTTCGCCGCGTTCAGTCATCGTAAATGCCATGCAAATGTTTATGAAAATAGCACACCCAGTTACTAAGTTGCAGCAGCAAAGTCGGATACTTTCCAGACAGACCTCGTAAATGTCCGCAGTATTAACTAGTGTTTTCTGATGCATAATGATACCGCAAAACCAGTCTCGTACAACCGAGCTCAGATTCACACATGTGGGTTGAGCAAAATGTTTACCGACGATAGGATGAGGGACTTCGAAATCAGTAAACGCCAAAATAATAGTAACAGTAATGACAATAATAATCTCTTTAGTCTTATACGTATTACTTATACATGTATTTAGTAGGGCAATACTAAATTGTAAAAGAAAACATAAAATATCAAAAGCGATCAACAGTTAAATATCGTTAGTCACTAGTATAAGATATCTGAACAGGCAAACGGTTAAAATAATTAATTTTTTTATAATTAATAATTAAAATTTATTTATTTAAATATTTTGACGAAAAATTATATTTAAAAATTCTAGTGCAAAAGCAATTGGGCCGAACATCTGCAGACATAGGTCTAAAAATGAATTACAGCAAGACGAAAATACTAAGCCCTGATGATGCCAACATATACATAAACAATAACCACATTGAATGCGTAGAGGAATATATATATCTGGGTCACGTTATTAAGCTTGGAAAAGAAAACCAGCATGCAGAAATCACTAGACGAATCAGGCTCGCCTGGATAGCTTTCGGCAAGTTGGGACACGTACTTAGAAATAAGGAAATTCCAATAAACCTAAAAACTAAAGTATACAACACATGTGTTCTGCCAGTCCAAACCTACGGACTTGAAACTATAAGCCTGACCAAGGCTTCCGCCAATAAACTCAGAACATCACAAAGAGCCATGGAAAGGAGCATGCTTGGTATTCCGCTAAGAGATAGGATCAGGTGCGAAGATATCAGAAAAAGAATGAAGATAAGAGACGTTATATGGGAAATAGCAAAAATGAAATGGGCGTGGGCCGGACACATAGCTAGACAAACCGAGGATAGATGGCCGCACAAAATCACGGAATGGAGACCAAGACAAACAAAGACCTGCAAAGAGATGGGTGGATGATATCAGAAGCGTAGCGGGAAGGCGATGGGTCAATACTGCACAAGATAGAGACGAGTGGAAAAGATTGAGAGAGACCTACGTCCAGGAGTGGACGGATACAGGTTGAGAAAGAGAAGAGAGAAGAAGTGCAAAAGCATTTGGATGAAAGTACTACAAAATTACTTTTTGATGTTATTTAGTGATAACTTCTTCAAATGAAGTAGTAAGTAATTGTAAATTTTGATTGCTCGTATCATCGCAATTTTGTTCACATTGTTTCTTGTAGTTTGTATCGGAATTAGATATTCTCCTTGTGTGATAGAAGTGGTGAAGTTTTTGATCTTTAAAAAACGATAATAGTTTATTTTAACAAACACTACACATTTCAGCACATCAAGACTGGATAAATTGAGTATTTTCATATTTCTGGAAACTTTTCTGAATTAACCCATTAGCTTCCCTGATCCTCAACTGAGGATTCGCGAATTTTATTTTTTAACATATTTTAAAATGCTATTATCTTTAGTGTAATGTATACTAACTGAACATGAATACTTTTATATTTTAGTGTTTGTAACCCTGTAAGCATGTTATGCGCGTTATTTTATAACCTATACACAAAAGTTGATAGTCGAATAATGCCATTATATCTAATAATATTTTTTGTGCTTATTTGATTAATTTTGTGCCAGTTTTGTGAATTCAAGTAACAATACATTCCTTTAGTTGATATTAGAATAACAGGTAAACAGGTAAATATAATTTATATTATAAAAAATATAGTACAAAACACCTTGATCCCCATTTGGGGATCATGGAATTTACTATGTAAAAAAATCATATGGAGAGCGTTATGTTAGTTTTATTCACAGTTGCTGTTTTTTTTTTGTTTACAATTCAGTATGGGTTCTAGAAAATTCCTTACTATCGCAGAACTTGAAGAAATATTGGAAGATGGAAGATTGGAAGAATTTTTTTCTGATCTGGAACAAGAAGTCATTGATATAGTCGAACTGCCGCCCGATAATATCGATGTTATATCAGATTGCGAAGAATTTGACGATAATATTTTAGAAGACGCTGTTTCACAAGACGATCCTGGACGACAAGAAATCCATTCCAGCGCTCTGAATGATGATCAAGATCAAGCATCTACAGTAAAATCAAATGGTAAATTCTTGCCAAAAACTGTTCCACAAGACGTTCCTGGACAACTAGAAATCCATTCCAGCGCTCTGAATGTTGATCAAAATCAAGCATCTATAGTAAAATCAAAAGGTAAATTCTTGCCAAAAAGTGAGTGGAAAAAGCAGGACATAAATTTGACTAATACATCATTTGAAAGCAACAATGTATCTGAATTGAAATCACAGATTATTCAAAACTTGAAAGGTAAATCACCGGTTCAGATATTTGAAGAAATTTTCGACGAAGATTTACTAAACCATATAGCTATCCAAAGTGTAAATTACGCTAGACAAAACAACAGACATAACTTTGAACATTCCACAAATTGTCTTAAAAAGTTTATTGGAATTTTTTTGCTATCAGGGTACCATTCGTTGCCCCAAGAGCAGTTATATTGGTCGGAGGATGAAGATATAAATCTTACATGCGTTAGAAACTGCATGCCTAAGCACAGGTTTTTGGAAATTTAAAAAAAACTGGATTTTAACGACAATAGTCTCATATTCACCAGCGATAAATTATTTAAAATCCGTCCTTTGATAAACAAATTTAACACAAATATAAAAAAGTTCGGTATATTTGCACAAAAACTTTTAATGGATGAGCAAATGGTGCGTTACTATGGCCACCATTACTTGAAACAGTTTATTATGGGAAAACCAATAAGATTTGGATTCAAACAATGCTATATGCTGCTCTAAATCTGGCTATTGTTTTCATATGGATATTTATGAAGGAAAGAGCCAAGAAGTACAACTTGTAAGTGGTGTTGGAGCTTCTGTGATAATGAAGATGACCTCTTTTTGCAATATCCGTCAGAATATGAAATATTTTTTGATAACTTTTTCACCAGCTTTGATTTATTGTTGAAGTTGAGAGAACTAAATATAAAGGCGGCTGGAACAGTACGCTATAATAAAATGAACAAGTGTTCTTTGAAATCTGATAATATCATAAAAAAAAGAGGAACGCGGGGCATATGATTATCGTTATGATGAAAAAAATAAAATATTTGCGTTGATTTGGAATGACAATAGCTGTGTTAAAACGCTATCGAATTACTTAGGATTGCAACCTATAGAAAAAGTGAAAAGATATTGTAAGAAAGAAAAAAAAGAATGCCATGTCGATAGACCAAACATTGTCGGACAATACAATAAACATAAGGTAGGGGCCGACAAGTTAGACTGGAATGTGCAAAAGTATCGAATTAAATTTAGAGGTAAGAAATGGCATTTCCCTCTTTTCAGAAATACGATTGACGTTGCGGTTGTTAACGCCCACGCTCTTTATACTGCAGTAAATGGAAGCATCACATTATTAGATTTTAGACGCATTACTGCCAGAACTTATCTGAAGAAAGAATCATTATCCGATCCTAAATTTGCCGGAAGACCAAGTTCTAGTAGGTGAGGAAAAACCGCGTACCTGACGATGTTAGATTTAATCCCATTGGACGTGTTTTGGAGCGAACGATTGATGGAAAACAGAAAATGTGCCATATGTGACACAAACGTTCGCAAACAGTGTAAAAAATTGCAATATTGGACTGCATATGGAATGTTTTCCTAATTGGCATAAATTATAAATATTTTTCGTTAGTTTGAAATGCTGGCTCAGTTTTTTTAATTTTTGTAACGACAAGTGCCATGGGTCCCAAATGGGACGTAAATTTTTTTTTTAAATGGCGTATATTTATTTTCCAACGAATAAATTGACCTATTACCTTTAATATAATCCTATTTTTAATTTAAATTTACAAAAAATGACGATAATAAAAATTTGGAAGTTAATGGGTCAATTTGTTTTTCTTATTCCTAATATATTTCTAGCGCACCACTTATGCAGTATAAAAATCGTTCTCGGTGCGTCAACGGATATCCTCCAAAATACTATTTCAAGCAAAAAGAGAAAACATGTATAGTATATTAATAGTGCAACAACTTCGTTAACTGATCTTGAAATTACACGAAATGCATAATTAAATGAGCATATTTTTCAACAAGTTATTTAATGTGCCATTGTCATTTCAATTAGGAATAAACTTGGAATCCTGGAAACTTCATGGTATCACGCGTCTCTAAGTATCTTGATATTTAGGTGCAGTTGAATCTTTTCTTACATAAATGAAATACACTAAATTTGTTTTCGTTATCTTTAAATCTAAATTGTTTGTTAGTTAATAATAATAATAATAATAATAATATTAATTTATTTACCCAACAAATTAACAGAATCCAGTTACAGGGTAACAATTATATGTTATATAAAACTATAACTATAAGTTAATAATTAACACAGTACACTAAAAGTAATTAAATAAAACTTTAAATTATTTAAACAAACTAAACAGACAAATTAAAGAAGAATGAAATCACTGAATTAATTGAATGAAAGCAAATAAAAGAAAAACTATACTTTCCAGGATCAGGATATATCTGATGAGCATTACAGTACATGTTCAACAATGGCGACTTGTGGAGGACATTCGTACGCGTCTTAGTTACATAAAATATATCCGATGACCTAATGTTGTACTTTGGCACCAGAAAATTGATTTGTCTGAGCTAAGATGGTGAATCAACATCATAATTGACGAGTTTGACGTTTGAGTGACAGTTGCTGTTATATATATATCGAGGGTACCAAACTACAGAAGCATACTCTAGCTTAGTTCTACCAAAGGAATAGAATAAAATGGTCAACGTTTAATTGCCAAATATACGACAAGATCGTACAAGGAAACCTAGAGACTTAGATGCGGATGAATAAGTGCTAGTAATATGTGGACAGAAAGACAGACGTGAATCAAAGAGCCGGCAGACTCGGCTGTGGTGGTTCAGGAATATTGGGACACAGTTTGTAAAATTGGCCAACACGTTTTGGTAATAGCAGGAACACAGCTTTTGTACCTGCAATTAATGCATCTGAATAACATAACATCTACGAATAGTTTCTGCCACCAGATGTAAAGCATGGATTTTATACGTAATATGTAACCACAATATTTTTTGGATATCGGCCTACAGAGAGCATGTTTGCAGGACCATCGCCCACAAACATTAACACTTGGTTTGTTGGAAGTTCAAACTTTTCCAATATATTTAACATAACATTAGCAACTGATTTTTTTACAATCTGTTGTTTCGTCCACAGATAACCACAGTTACTTATTTTTCGATTCGGATTTAATGATATGTACGGAAGCTTGATAGAAAATTCAGTAATCTTTTCCAGCTAGGTAACGTTCCTTTACCGTAGTGTTTCCAAAATGATCGAAGTGATTTGTTGTCTACTAACTTAAACAGTACATTACACAATATGAAAGTTAAATAGAAAAAAAAACAAAAATGTCTCCCCACTTTTTTGCAATTATGTATTACACTATTTACATGTCTTTCGCAGTGGAATTTTCTTGAACACATTAGCGATATATCATATACTTATATATATATAAGTGTTTAGATAATTTCTTAGCCGTTTATTAAATATAACAATTGATAAATTATTGGAGTTTTTCGGCTTTTATATGAAATAAATTTCATATAAAGGCCGAAAACTCCAATAATTTATCAATTGTTATATATATATATATATATATATATATATATAAAGTTTATTATATCACCGTTTTTCATTAAATCCTGGAATCGCTTTATCAATTTATGAGATGCATCGTAAAACATTCTCTTTGTGGCTATTTGCAATATTATAAAATTATTTCAGAATAATTGAAACATACATGAGTAGGTAAACCCCACCAGTTTTGTATAATACAAAGGTATTTTTAATAATATAAAATATTATTAAAAATCTGGTGTGAAGAACACAAATGCAGGTTCACTATTAATATTTTCTGTGAACGTGTCCGAATATATCCTATCCCCCGTTCACAGAAAATATTAATAGTGAACCTGCATTTGTGTTCTTCACACCAGATTTTTAATAATATTTTATATTATTAAAAATACCTTTGTATTATAAAATTATTATTCATTACTGTAAACTAGCGAAGTGCACTGAACGGTGTTCGGACGGCGACTGACAAAATATATATATTAGGGCTAGGACGAGCAGCCGGTGAGTGTTACTCGAATGAAGCTCTCTACTTATTGAGATATTATTGGTTTACGTTTCTTCGCCTCTTTCGGTCTTAGAAATTTTTTTATTATTCATTGAAAAAATTAAATAAAGAACTGTTATGCACAACCTTTCACAATTTTAATAACAAAATTTCAAGTGTTGATCTTTTTATATAGGGTGATAAAAAATTGGAGCTTTATCTTTAATTGAAAATAGTACACAGAATAATGATAAGTGAAAAAAAATGTGATAAAAGTTGTAAAGTAGCAGAGATATTCATACTTATGCAAGCAACAGAGGAACATCACCTGGAGCAACGCTGCTCCACCTCATAACAGTTACGAAGTGCATGGGTATTTAAATAATACCTTTGGTGATCGATGGATAGGTTGAGGTTGGCCTATTGCATGGCCACCTAGATCACTAGACTTAAATTCTATGGATTTTTATGTATGGGGACATATGAAAAATTTGGTGTAGAATAACGATAATGAAATTGAAATCATTTATTTATTGACCATACCTGTTCAAGTTGCTGCAGACACAATAAATAGGGAAGATATCCGATCGTGTTATAACGCCTGGATGCGGCTACAAACTTGAATTCAAGTAGGAGGCTGTACCTTCGAACAGTTGCTCTAGGTGTTCCTGTGTTGCTCGCATAAGTTTAAATACCTCTGTTGCAACTTTTACCACAATTTTTGTCCTATTTTCAGCTAAAAATAAAGCTCTAATTCTTTTATTACCCTGTATACATTAACTACTATTATTAAAAAAAATGTTTAACATTATCTGATGCATAATACTGTGGCATACATGTGCAGTAAATAAGTGACAGTCTCTTAAATAAACAACACAGGCCATTCGAGTCCTGTTCAATTTGACTATAAGAAATTGTTACTGCCACGTGTTTTATCTTCCTTTGAAAGGCTATATTCTATTAACTGAATTGATTCAGCTTTTACCTGATGAAGATCCATAATTAAAACAGAAATAAAGCTAGAGTTAAAATCTTCACAAAAGTGAAGATTTTAACTGTAGTTTTATTTCAATTTTTGATTTTCTATTAAAGATGAAAATTATGGATATGTTCATATATAAAAATGAATTATAGTAACACATTTTTAATATTTTGAATCCTCGTTATATACAAATAAACCTAAATAATTGTATCCTAAGTAATATTTACAGTTATATCAGAAGTATTATTAAATTTGACAAAATTTTCGCTGATACCCTTAAAAATTATTGCTCCTACGTATAGGTTTTTACGAAAAAGCTCGAAATATCAAAGTGACAATAAATTATTTTATTATCAATTTTTCCGTACGTGACCATCTTCTCTTCATTGTCCCCTTGTGTACTCTTTCGGTATCGCAAACGAGTTATGAATTATGTTACCAACGAGTTCCGTTTAATATTTCCGTAATATATAGAACAAAATGAATTAGCCAACAATATAATAAGAGTGATACAATTTATCGAACCTCTTCGAGATTCCTGTACCTATAAGAGACTATAAATTAATAATATGGCAATTATTCAGAAACTATATTTCCAAACCAGTGAATTGTACGTTATGTACACATTGAATTCTTAATTATAACATCTACACAGGATTTATATTACGATTATAATGATATATAAAGACTTTGCAGAGCTTGCGTTCCAAATGGATTTTAATGAATTCTACCAACTGAGGAATGTATAATATATGTATGTATTAGGGTGGCCCTTATTTTTCAACTTTGTTGTTTTGACCGTAACTTCTCCTCATAATGTTCGTTATAGTATAAAAATAAAGTGTGCAAAAAATTATTACGATTTCGTGAGGCTAAGACGTGGCGCATCGCTCTTGAAATTTGGTTCAAAAATTGTAAAAATAAAATTTTCTTGGTTGTAAAAAATACATTCATTTAGAAAAAATATATTTGACTTTAATTTTAACATATTTTAAATTTCCTTGGGAAGATGTCGTCTTAAAGCTTCTCTGGTCTTCATTTATAGCCAAATTTTTAAGGACTAGAATACAAGGAAAAATACAAAGTAAAATATATGTATTTATATACACATATGGTGACATATTTCTTAAGAAAATAAATGAAAATTAATAAAAAGATAGAATAATCGTTTACTTTTGGAAAACAGAGTTAATAAATAGGAAAAACATAAAACATTCACTTATTCCTTGTGGTCACAGATTTGATAATGTTACAAGATCTCTGTCTGACAAGGGATAAATAAAAATGCTTTGTTTTTAGTTATTTATATGATATTTTATTTCAAAAGAGAATATTTGTTCATATTGGGGTAGAGCTTCCGATAATCCGCAACAATTTGCACTATCTATTGCTTTTCTTCTTCATCTTTGGATAACACTAAATTAAAATCTTCCATTAGCTTAACTGTTTGTTCTGCCGGTAATTAACAAAATTCATATTTCCAACGATATTAAGGCCAACGTTAAAACTAGGTTCATTTACCCACTTCTTTGGATATTTTGTTAAAAAGTCCGAATACCAAACCTTTTAAAAAAAATACGTTATTTTTGGATTATAAAATATTCGATGTTCTTATTAAGATATATCTTCTCATCAACAATTTAATAAACATGTAAATCTTTTAGCAATCTTAAATCCTGCATAGGGGCTTCTGCTGGTGCTTGTATCCAATTTTTTAAATACACCCTTACAAGAAAGATGTAAATGTCACGAATACTAGTTATCTCCAATTGTATCATTTTAAATTCGTTTCGAAATAAATATAATTTAAGCCAATAAATAGCTTTCGACATCCAACAGGCGTCATGAAATGCTCCAGGCTTTTTGAAGGTATATTCCAGAACTGTACCACCAAGAAAAACTATACTTAATTGAAGAAGCTCTTTATAATCATCACGTGGTTGTTTCACTTCAAGATTTTGAGATGCAAATTTTATAATCTCGGATACACTCCCAGCTGCATCCTTCACTTTCTGATCTTCAACACCACTTATAAAGTTAATTATGTCAATTTTGATCTAAACGTCTTGTTACACTCGCGTATAACCAAATAATTCAGTTTAAAAAAAAACATCACTTTTTAATTGTACGCGCCTTGGTTTTTTTAAACACTCAGTATATACAGCCTTCCAGTTGCATTCCTTAAAGAGAAAGTTCGACCGTCACCACATCTGCGCGACCGTGATTCTACGAAAAGCTACCTACCCTCCGTTTAACCGCGAAAACTTTCCGTTGTTAGATGCCTTGGAATTAGCGTGGGTTTTTTTATTCATCAAGAGATAACTCGCTTCTAATTTAGATTCAGTTATAAGCAAGATACGAGTCTTTCAGATACATTAATCCCATTCTTCTGTAAAAATCTCATACGTCTAGCTTATAGCTAAAGCAAGATATTCGATAGTTTGTCTAGAGTGATTTTCCCGCCATTTTCAATAACGTAGTAATTGTCGTTATTAATCCAGATATCAAACGACACCCGTAGGCTAATGTACATAGGGTTATTCAAAAATCATCTAGACACATTTTCTTTGGTGAAACTACGTTCCCCGGCACTTAGTAATTAATCGTTTCACCTGGCCATGCCTAACTTCGTTATAAATACTTCGAATTGTCTACTATAAAATATCATTCGAATCCATTTTTTATCGCCGATCTCGCGAATATATCTCTATTAATCGATATCTCAATCCCGCGAGCGTATCATGATTTTTATCAATTCTGACTCTTTTTGCACCCCTCCCTTTTAGGTCACGGTCAGTAAAAAGACCCATACCCCTCGCGGTGATATATAAACCTCAGCATCCACCTACTCTATCTTATCTCTCTCCAGTGCTTCGAATTTACTTGTTCAGTGTTTCCCTAAAAACACCATCAACGGTTTCCTGTGCCTGTGTTGCGGCCTGCAAATACGAATATTTATTCTACCCCGACGCCACCGGTTTCGTGTATCAACCACCATTGTACAATACTATTATCATTACTTTTATTATTTTGATTATCATTTATCATCGCCCTAATCCTAGCCGGAATCGCAACATACAGGGCGGTAATAGTCTCTAAACTTCTGTCTTAGGTTTGCGGTCATTTTTTTACACTTTCTACACAAGCTTTTATTTTTAACACTATTTCTGTTAAGTAACACACTCTTCTAATTGACAATTTTAATCAATTGTCATTTTATAGGGGAAGTCCCTTTTTAATTTTCTTAAATGCTGCACCACAGTGATGCCAACTTTTCTTAACAAAAACGCGTAAGAGTATTCGAAAAAAGGGATAAAAAAGCTATATTTAGAACTCATTGGCTTAAAAAAATATCTATGCTTGTAAACTATTATCAGGATATGTAAATAATTTAATTGTCGCCACAATTTTTAAATTTGATTCCAATTAATTCCAATTAAATTTTTATAATCAAATTCTAGTTACAAATAAATTTAATTAAGTTATAATAATAAAGTTATAGGTATATTGTATACTAAAAAATATAAATACATAAAAAAAATTCTATTTCTGTTCATTTTATCAACAGCCATCACCTCGAGTGGCGGTGCGCCACGCCTTCCCTTTGCTGGATACGCATAAGTTTTTGCATACTGTATTTTTACATAAAAACAAACATTTCTAGTTGGAGTTACGGTCTATAACTTAAAAATTTTTTTCTTCCATACATCTAAAGACCAACCTAGTATGTACGTATATATAAAAATAGATAATTTGGTGCTATTGACAAAGAAACTTTGGGTTTATCCGATTTTACAGAAAAATAAAAAAATGCTTTTATTATTCTCAAAACCAACAAAACAAATTATAGATGGACTGGTAAAGTGAAAATAGTACATTATGTATCTAGTAGTAAAACAAATACATTCCTGGACGACAATGTAAATTGTTGGCCGAGGCGTTAAGCCGAGGCCAACAAGCATTGAAATCCGGGAATGTGCTTTTACTACGAGGTACCCATACTTTTTTTGTCTGAAATTGCAATCAAAATGATTGTAAATCAATGAAACATTTTTTCCTTACCTTCCAATTGCCTATGAAATCGTTTTCTTGACAATCACTGTTTTTATTGTGAAAAAAGTCAGAGATTCATTACTTATTTCGCTTTAATACATAGTTATCGCTAAAGAAAAATTGTCAATAGACAGTGATGATGTCCTAGTGTACGGGACACCACTGGAGTTAGTAAAATCTGTTGAAAATGTTGTCTACGTATATTTATTTCCCGTATAAAATGTATATAAAAAACCACGGGTACGGGAAAGCTATCGACTTTCTCGGCTTAGGACGAAAAAAAAATTTCCCGGACTGTTATCTGATGGTTGTTTAGCATAAAACTAAAATACCAGAATAGCTTATTTTGGGATCTGAAATTGCCCCGAGAAAGTAGTCAATCTTGACCGATTTCAGAAAAATACAATTTAAACATGTAATGCAGTTTCTACAAGCAACCAGTCACATGAAGAAATTACATCTTATTGTGTTCGATTGTTTTCAAAACTATCTCCGTTTCTTTCTCCTATACTAGCTAGTTCTTATACCACAAGAAGACCTTGCTTTACCAATTCTTCTCCAAAATACTACTTCATCGAATGACTCAAACTTTGTTTCTCTTTATCTGGTATAGAGCAATGTACGTTGCTGTATGTTGTTTTCAGACTTTCCTTTTTTGATATTGCCAGGTATTGCCAGACGAAGTAAACCGATAATATTTTACTTAGTTTTCTTATTAATAAATATTTTCCAGTCGATATTTTTCCAATCAAAAATTCGCTTCTTAATATTGTACATTACCAAGCATTTTCATAGAACCTACTTCTGGATGCTATGACAGGATTTTATTTCAAAATTTTCTCTATCCTATCGAATGATTTATCAATATGTAAAAGCTGTGTGCTTGAACTGGAAATATTATTTCTGCTACATTATCTGAGACACGTTTTAACCCTTCCAGGACGAACTTTTAATTTTTTTGAAAATTCATTATTTTTCCTTTGGTTTTGATAGAAGAACCGTTATCAATGACAAAAATAAAGAGAAACCAACAATATTTTATTTTAAATAAACAAAAAAAAAGGTTATTCCCTTTGGAACCACTAGGCAGTAGGTCGACCATAACCACAACATTATATGTAGGGAATTTAATGAAACAAATATTTTTGACTGAAAGGCACAACACCACTTTACAACTAGTACAGTGCCATGTTGGCACCTTTGTGCTGCAGTTTGCACACCTGACTTTGATGCCATGTTCTGGCAAGTGCGCTTCCTTATCCCTTCTCCTTTTTTAAATTTTGAGGTGGGTTTTTCAGCACTACGTCTTCGCATTTACGGCATTTTAGGAATCGCTCCTATAAGTCCAGTTGCCACAGCAATTTTGAATTCTTTTAAACATAAGTTGGTCCCAGTTTTTTGTGCGTTGAATAGGATAAAGGTATTGACAACTGTTAAATCCAAAAAATGCCAAAAAATTATGTGCCATAATTTCCGTGAATTACGATCCAGTTCATAACAAGATTTTAGCATATCGGATTTATCCACATACTCCATATTATGATTATAATCCTTGACCAATATTTCCCACCTTACTTCTTCTAAATTACCATATTTTTGTTTTCTGTGTAAGGCCTCTTCATATTCCGGGCGATGAAAGTTGGTGAGGAACAATATCGTTTTTTTATACATCCACTACAAAGCAAAAGTACCGTCTTCACTTATTCTACATTCTAAATCACCCTCTTCATTTTTCTGTTTGCTTTGAAATCTTCGGGTATTTCTGTTCTGCCTTTCTGCATCGTCCCGCATGCATATATTCTGTCCTTCAATAGGTACAATTGCATACTTGTAAATTGTTAAAGTAGACGTGATGGTAGTTCCCAACTCGTTCTCTTGTGAGATATTTTATTACCTTTGCTCCAAGATTCTTTTCTGTTACGTCTTTCACTTTGCCAGTGTATATTACAAATTCTTCCAGATATACTGTTGAATCTGAGTGGACCCATATTTTGTACTCTCTTTTTATGAGCTTCATCGGCATCTATTGAAAGGCGCTTTTAAATGTAGCTGACAATTGATCCAGCATGGTCGCACCTTATTTAATTTATTATAATTGGGGTCGTCATTTTTCGGCTGTATGATGTTGTCATTTAAATGCAGATGAGTGAGGAGCCATCCAAAATTATCACATGTCATACAAAATAATATAAAATGGTCTCTTAGTTCCAAAAGAGATCACCAAAAGTCTCTGTAACATGGCAACTCTTTTATTCCCATGAGAGGATTGATGCCGAGAAAGCACTTGATTTCTTCCAATGTTATTGGGCGATACCCATTGTTGCAGTATTTTTGCGTGGGGTATAAGTTTATTTGAAATGCTATGGTACTCAATAAGGTATCGGCGAATAAATACATAAAAAACGGGATACTCTAGATGGTCATAAGGATTTGTTCCAATTTTTTTCTTTAAACGGATTAATTTTTGTAGCGTTTTGTGCATTATTGGTCCATTTGACTTTTGTGGCAATTCATCTTCACTCTCCGCGAAAACATTGTTTATTGCAACCGTATCATCTTCATAACTAGATTAATAATTAATACTGACATCCAGAAACAATTCAACTCCCATTTCATTACCTTCATTTTCACTTTCCGAAATTTCGGATACGTCGTAGAGAATTTTCTGTATCAACGAATACATATCTTCGCTAGATAAATCAGTTAGATTAATTCGTTTATACATGCTGAAAATATAACAAAATAAAGTAGGTACATTATTGGTCTAGTGGTCCCGATTGGAACCTCCAAATTAAAAGCGCGAAATAAGTTTTATTGACCGCATCTAGCGATATGAACGTAAATAACAGAACAAACCAACACTCTCGGTTATACAATAACAATATTGCTTAGCAAAAGTATGCACAAGAAACGAATTTATTACACAAATTGTTAAAAGTGCTTATACCTCTTAGAAATATGAAATGATGCAGTCACTGCATCTCTAGTATAGCACAAATGAAAGAAATTACCGACTGGCGCAAAGTTAAACACATGTATTGAGACAGGCTGCGGCCGGTTGTTCCAACGCTAATTTACTAGACCACTGGGAAAAAATTTGTGACAATGTGGTTCCACATCAGGACCACTAGGCTTGAAAGGGTTATGATAATACATTAGAGCGTGCATGATGTTCTAATTTTTGTTTTGGCCTGCGTATCCATCACAGAATAATCTGATAACATTGATGCAGGTGATGCAACAAAGCTGAAGCAATTTGAACTTCCTCACTTTTAGCTAAATCTTCTGTCAGTACATAAAAGGTTGAATTTATAGAAAACATAGAAACGCAATAGAAAACATACCAGATAATTTGATGTGAACAAAAAGCAGCTTCGAATGGAGTGCGGGGTAGCGGTTGGGCTTGCTGCAGATTAAAACGCAAGGTTATATTGTTATCATGTTTTTCTCTAATAATGTTTTTCTGTCTCTAGATCTTTTGTGTGTTTTATTTATTTGCTCCTTTATTCTTGTGCACTTGAGGCAGATATCTTGGTCAAGGGATAACAAACCGATATTAAAATCAGAAAGACGTTTCTAAATATGTCATAGCAGACTCGATCTTTAGATCACATCTTCTGTTATACATTTTAAGCAATTTCGTTATGTAAGGCGCTTTGCGGAAAGGTACACTTGGACGTTTTTGTATTATAGTGACCTTCTTCGCCTCGCAAGTTGCCAATAAACCGTCGTGCTTTATCTTTTTTTATGCAATTTTCTGTGATACTATAACACTTCCTCAAGAACACCTTCCAAAACCTTTGCAACTGTTACAAGTTTGTGTTTAATTTGGCCAAAAATAGTTTTGACGCAATTTTTGTTATGTGTAATTAAAGTTTAATATGTAGCATTCTGTTACGCCTAGCCGTTCCATTTCTTTATTTTGTCGTTGTTGTTTAGAAAGCATAACATACCGAGTTCTTTTTTTATCATTATACATACACTTTCCTATATGTAAAAGGAATAGTCAATATTTGATTGACAAATAGATCATTTATTTAAAACATGAATAAATACAATAAACAAGAAAAGATAATGTGATAATGTGGTACCAGAAGAATAACAGTTTAAGAACGGCCAGAAACATGTTTCCGTTAATTATCCTAACAGGCCTATACCTTGTGCGAAAACAATTTTAAATATTTTTAACAAATTCAAAGAAGATGGTTGTTTTATAAATTCCCTCAAAAAATAAAATAAAACCAATCAAGTGTTAACAGAACATATGGTTATGTTCTGTAAGATCGCTTTTAGATGTAGCCAGGCATTTTGGAGTATTGTACAGTTCGGCATTCAAAAACCCTGAATTAAAATAAGATATTAAACCGGTAAGAGCTTTTTGAAGAAGAAAAGGTAAAACAAACTGATTTTTGTTTTATAATGTTTAATTTGTTAAATGGAAACGAAGAAATTTTAAATCAAATAATGTTAATAATACTGATGAAGCAAACAGTTTCGTAATAGATTTAAAAAGTTTCATGTACATTCCCTTTGAAAGCTTAAACATTCATATCTTCAAAAGTTAGAAATTATGGTAAGATGAAACCCATTGAGTTATTTCGTTAGCTCATAGAAAAGGGTTGGGTGTAATTTTAATGAAATAAATACGTATTAATATTTTTAAAATTTTTATTAAGGAGCGTTTTAATATTAATATTTTTCGTTTTTAGTCTTGTACGCCTTTGTTCTACTGTTAAACCAGCTGTACTAAACACTCTCACTTTCTGGTGAACTTGCTGGAATACAGAAGTATTTTATTAATTTGAATACATTGAAATACCTACAATATACATATATCTATGACTAAGCTGGAAATCATAATTCATCCTAGGTTTTACCAATACATTTCAGGACATAACTACTTCTCTCGAAAGGTCAAATACATTATATTCGGCGGAAAATACCTAGATCGATTATATAGATATAGTGAATGATATGAGTGCAGTTAATACAAAATATCGGCAAGCAAAGCTGATAGAAACATAATGGAACAAGACCAAGTATGTAAGTGAACCTTAATGTCGTTGAAAATATTTATGATTGATTGAAGTAATATTATCTTAAAAATCAATAAGAATAAGTTTGTAAGTATATGAAATACGACGGAAGATCGGAAAGTTTCTAGAACGAGACGCACAACACAATTTTCGGCCTAAAATTATATTTATTTTTCTACATAGTCTCCTAGTAACTCTATAGATTTAGTCTAACGTTATTCAAGACCTTTGATTCCTTAAGAAAAATAAGAACTTTCAAAATGTTCATTTACAGCTTCGATGATTTCATTGTTCGATGAAAATTTCTTTCCATTTCTTTAGGTTCAGAAATAGACAGAAGTATGAAAGGGCCAAATGTGCATGTTCAATGAAATAGAATAGTAATTTGTCCAGTTTCGCCATCGCAATTGCCAACTTGTGGGATGGGGCATTTTCTTGGTGAAAAAATGCTTTTTCTTTTCTTTTTAAGTCAAGAGGCCTTATATGGCAAAGAATTTCTTCGTTCAATCTATCTGATAATGTCCTCCTGATATTGTCCTCCCGTGTTGCAAGTAGTCAACAAAAATTATTCCTCGGGAATCCCAAAAGATGGTGGTAGCCATCACCTTTCTAGTTGACGGCATCGTCTTGGCCTTCTTTGGAGTTCGTTCACTACTTACTGTCCATTGCTTTGATTGTGTTTTAGTCTCTGGCGTGAAGTGGTGTAGCCACGTTTCATCGATGGTTACAAAAAGTCTCAACAAATTTATAGGATTGAACGTGTCTAGACATTGCTGAGAAATGGTCAAACGAGCTTACTTTTGATAGTTTAGCAGCAAACGTGGCCCATCTTGCAATGTCCAAATGTTGATGTAAAATGTAGTGTGCGCGGTTATATGATATGCTTACTGACTCTGCTATCTCTCTTAACTTTAATCGGCGATCATTTATCACCAATCCCCGAATTTTTCTAATGGTTTCTTTATTGGCAGATGTTTTTGGTCTCCCAGAACGCGATACAGCTTCTATGCTTATTCGACCACGTCTAAATTCACCAATCCATTTGGTAGCGCTTGCATTCGACGGGGAAGACTCTCCACGAACTTCGTCTGATTCCGTTTTTAATTCTTTAGCAGCCTTTAAAAAAATATATTTAATAACTGCACGGAATTGGATTTTATTAATGATTAAGAAAATGCTCGTACTCTCTATTTTGCTTGGCTATAACGGTTTTACTTTATGCACTATCTGTCCAAAAATTTGACACCAGTTATGTAATAGAGGGGGCATTCAAAACATATGAGTGGTACGCGCGCATAACACCATCTTCTGGTTCGTTCTAGAAACTTCTCGATTTTACCTCGTATATCTGCTTTATTTTTAGTTGAATCATATATACAGGGTGAGTCGTGAAGAATCGACCAAACTGTAGCAGTGTATTCTACAGGTGAAAGTAATGTAAAAAAACTCAAATGTTGCTATCCGATTTTTAGTTGTTTTCGAGTTATAGCGTAATTAAAAATAAACAAAATTTCATACATTGAAGTTTTTGTATTTTATTGGTATTATCGTTCTTTATAATATATTTTCAAAAATACTGCCATTCATTTCAAAACATTTTTTACATCGTCTACCAAGGGCGCTGGTTGCGTTCCTGATTGCGTCAGGTTGATGTTTGATATTGTCAGCAGCATTCATAATCCGTTGAATCAGTGCTTCACGAGTGTCCACTTTTACTTGATACACTTCATTTTTTAACCAACCCCATAAACAATAATCGAGTGGCGTGGAGTCTGGAGACCTAGGAGGCCAACCAATGTGACTACCACGTCCAATCCAACTCCCTGGAAACCTTTCAGCCAAATGTTGCCTGACTGCACGAGCATAATGTGCAGGCGCTCCATCGTGCTGGTAGAAGATTTGGATTCTGATGTTTATGGGAACATCCTCTAGCAGTCCGTGCAGTTCATTTTCTAAAAAATGTAAATAGGTGTCTCCCGTGAGGCGATTCTAAAAAATGTAAGGACCAATTAAAAAACCATCGATCATACCACACCACACGTTTACCGAAAATTTATGTTGAAAGTTACTTTCGACTGTTGCGTGTGGATTTTCGTCTGACCATACATGCTGGTTATGACAATTATTAATACCGTCACGGGTGAATGTCGCTTCATCCGTAAACAGTATGCGCTATATAAAACGAGGATTAACATTTATCCATCGACAAAATTCCATACGTCTACTATATTATCATCTCGTTGTAGGTGCTGTACTCTTTGTACATGGTACGGACGTAAGCCATGCTCCTGGAGTGTTTTTATCACCCTTGTTTGTGGAATGCTAAATAGAATACTAATTCTCCGTGAGCTGGTAGTTGCGTCTTCTTCTACTACATCCAGAATATCTTCTACTTCTTGTAATTATTGTCGACCGCCTCGTTCAGATATTATGTTTACACTGGGAAGCTTTCCGGTCGCGCAAAATGTGTTGAATACACTAATAAATACAGTTTTATTAGGATGTCTTTGATGTGGAAACCGTTGACGATATTCATTAACAGCAGCTGTAGCATTCCCATCACAAAATCAATAAACAAACACCATATTAGCATATTCTAAATTAGAATAAGTGTGTGGCATTTTAGTTTGTTACACTATAGTCGTACAAACATCAAGTCAATGTCACAATACCGGAACACCATGTTATAATTTACTCCAAGGTATAGGAAACATTTTTTATAATGGCAGCGCCCTCACTATATCAACGATGAACTAGAGGTAGTGACATTAGACGTATTAGGCATACAAACCACACTACACTATTTCTCGACTGCTTTCAATGTCACTACCGCTAGTTCGGAAAACCACGAACAAATAGCGCTTCAGCTAGGAAGACTTCCCTATAATGAATTGCTACTGGGGTGTCACTGTTTTTACGAATACATACATAAACATGGTATACTAAATCTACATTTTTAATTACGCTATAACTCGAAAACAAATAAAAATCGCATAACAATATTTGAGTTTTTTTACATTACTTTCATCAGTAGAATACACTACTCGAGTTTGGTCGAATCCTAACGACTCACCCTGTATATATATATGAGTGAAGTAAATTTATGATAAGAATTTAGAGAAAAGATTTTGTTTGTACAATTAGGAGATCTTAAGAGCACGGATATCCAATAAACTTAATCCATCAGTTTTTATAAAAATGTAGATACTTGAATCCTAATTAACGAAATTACTAATATATTGTGAATTATCAAGAGAACCATTCAAGTAAATACGCATAGACGCTTCAAAGAGAAGCCAAATTAACTTAAAAAGAAAATATACCAGTATTCGAAAGATAATTTCTTTATTTAGCTTTCAACATGCAATATAAGCGCGGTCGGTACATAAATGGCAGTGTTCGTAAAGTCTCCGAAAAGCCAAGAGTCTCGGAATATAATCTTTTGAGTACGGTGAATGGATGATCTTACACATTCGGCTGCCAAAAATGTTTACACGAGGATAGTAGAATGATGCGAAACATCGCCATGTAAGGGAAGCCATACACTCGTTTGCTAAAATTCTAGCCTTAGCCTTTAATTTGCTTCAATAGGTAATCCATGATGTCTATTACGCAGTATTGACTAAGACCCCAGAAGGAACGAATTTCTGATAATCCAACGCGCATCGATGAACGTATTCAAGATAATCTTGATTTGTAATCGTTAATGCTCGTCATTTTATCTATCTGGACGAATTCTTTTCGGCCCATCTGGCACTCTCTCATTTGGTGGTGTGATAATATTGGAAACAGTACGGTTCATCGCCAATGATAATATTGTTTCTAAGATACCCTGGCATTTTAACTATCCGTAAATTGGACAAAATGCCCCGGTGTATACACAAGTCGCTCTTTTTGTGAGGAACTTGACGAAGAGAAAGTTGTGCGTGAAGCAGGTAATATACAGTTTCCCGCACAACTTTCTCTTCACCAAATTTTCATACACGATCACATAAACAACTCCATATTTTCGTCATGAGTGCTCGTCGTTGGTCTACCAGGCGTCGAATTATCTTCAAGAGTCGTACGTCCTCCTTTAAAACGTGAATACGATTCATAAACCTGTATACCATTGACGTACAGCATCCTGACCATACACCTGATTTACTAATTCATGTGCTTCGGTTTTGTTTTACCCAACAAAATCCTAAAATTGAATTGCATCATTTTGTTCCAGTTTATAATCAAGAAACCACAAGAACAATTATAAATTTTCTACGGTCACTGTTCACGAACTACACCTTTTAGTAAGTCAAATGTCGGATGGCAGACTTAGTTTTATAATAAGCAGTAGATAACAAGATAACGCCACTGGTATTTTTCTAGTTAACCCGGTGCCTTCGATTGTATATTGCGAAAAAATAATTTGTATACAAAAAATACGAGTGAGAATGGATTATGTTACACATACTTTTCCTTTAACCTTCTGTCGGGCGCGCCTGATCCAATTGATACACACCAAACGGTTTCATTTGGTACTTGTAAATTATAATGTGTAGCGACATCTACTTTCTGGTAGCTTCATTTTTCCTAATGCCCTACATTATCAGTACATTTAGTTTTATGGCAACTGTTAGGCTGATCAGTTCTGGAGTTTTATGTCACTTTGATACACTGCGCCTGTTCTTGTTATAATTTAAAAATATAGAATTTAGTTATTCTTGTGCGTAGGTAAGTACCTTTCCCTTATATGGATACATAAATGTCAATCATTTCATTATCGGTTTTATTTTTATTTTACCACCGCGCAAATATCAAATTGATACACCGCGCCCGAATAATAATAATAGGAAATATTTTGTAAGAAAAATATTTATCTTTCAGTTTACTTACACCTAAAATTGCTGGCAAGGGTAAAAAATATTATTTAGCAAATGCGAAAGATGTAGAAGAATTGGAAAGGATAATGTTTGATGACAATGATGATTTGCAAGAAAATTTCGATGACGAAAGTGACATTGATGGTGAAGATGTAACTGAAACTCGTGAAGGAGACTCAGGAACCGAAGAAGATGCAGCAGACGACGATTTTCCAGAAAGTGAAGAAAACTGCTTCCTTGAGAAGGACAACACTACCAAATGGAATAAAACTCCTCCCTCACAAAGAGTGCGCTGCGGAAGACACAATATAATTCGAAAACTGCCGGGAGTGATAGGTGAGGCAAGAACAGCACGAACTTCTTTGGAATGTTGGAGTTGCCTCATATCTGATGATATTTTGAAAATCATTCTTCAATATACGAATCAGTATATTAAAATAATCAGACCATTGTTTCAACGAGAGAGAGATACCAGACCAATTGACATTATTGAATTAAAAGCATTAATCGGTCTTCTATTTTTAGCCGGAGTGTATAAAAGCAATAGGCAGAGCTTAGAGGATCTATGGGGGCCGATGGAAACGGTGTTGAAAAATTCCAGCTTGTGATGAGTATAAAACGGTTCAAGTTCATAGTGAGGTGTTTACGATTTGATGATCGCGAAACTCGAAAAGAGCGGCAATGCCTAGATAAACTAGCAGCTATTCGTGAAATATTTATATTTGTACAAAATTGTCAGAAATCCTACACAATGGGTGAAAATGTTACTATTGACGAAAAGCTTGAGGGCTTTCGTGGTAAGTGCGCATTCAAGCAAAACATACCTAGCAAGCCAAATAAATACGGTATTAAAATATATGCTCTTGTCGATTCTCAAACTTACTACTTACACAATTTAGAAATATATGCTGGAGTGCAACCAAATGGTCCATATTGTTTGAGCAACAAACCCATGGATGTAATTCTACGACTGGCTGAGCCTCTATATCACTCAGGGCGAAATATTACTGCAGACAATTGGTTTGGTAGTATGGAACTATTAGAAAAACTAACAGAAAAAGGCCTTTCATATGTAGGTACCATGAAAAAAAACAAAAGAGAGTTTCCGTTGGAATTTAGCTCTACAGAAGGCAAAGATCTATATAATAGTCTTTTTGGATTTAGAAAGGGATGTACGTTATTGTCATATATACCAAAAAAAAGGAAAATCTGTAATTTTGGCATCTACATTACATAATGATAATTGTATAGATTCTGAGAGTGGCCATAAGCAAAAGCCTTCGATGATTACATTTTACAATCATACGAAAGGGGGTGTTGATACAACAGATAAGCTATGCGCCTCTTACAATGTGGCTAGGAATGTTCGTCCTTGGCCGATGGTAATATTTTTTGCCATGTTGAGCATGAGTGGGATAAATGCCCAAGGATCTATTTTGGCAATGATCAGGACACTATCAGAAGAAGTCAATTCATAAAACAATTATCAAGTGAACTAGTTTTACCTAATATAATTAGAAGAAACGCAAATACTTCGGGGATGCATATGGACCTAAAACTGAAACTTTAGCGGTACAGACCAGTGGACGAAAACTACAATACGGAAACAGTTAGCGAAAGAGGAAGTAAGAGGAAGAGATGTGAAATATGTACTGAGAAGAGACGTTTAACTAAATATAAGTGTGTCAAATGTAACAAATCAATATGTCTCATGCATTTACAGAGCTTTTGTTCAGAATGCAGTCAAATAGTTTGTAATTTGCAACAGGACGACCATGAGAGCTCAGATTGAAGATTTAAATCTATATCCTCCATTATATTTTACTTTCTTTTTAGTTCTTGAATTTATGTGTATTTAGATATGTCACTATTTTCATTTTCAAGCACAATCAACAAATGCTATTATATATTCTTCTGTTCCAACATTATTGTAATAAATTCCTTTACTAAAATGCTCATGTTCATTATTTTCATTAATTTCAGTATTCTCAGTCAAAATACCTATACCAAAACAGAAGTATGTAATTACTTTTTGTTTTAACACTTTTTTCGCGGTTGAAAAGAAAGAATGATCATAGTGATCATTTTGATACAGCGCGCCTGATCTTATTACGATTATGACCGCGCCGACAGAAGGTTAACGTGTATATAAAATCTTCGATTTCCATTGGGATAATTTCTTATCCACACATATTATAGGAATGATCTCGATTTGCTTCGTAATTATGTTTTATAGAGCTTATGTTTCTTTTCATAAAATATAGCCTCTATAAAAATCGCTTCTTACATGCAAAAGTAAGAAGTGTGTTTTTAAAGGGGAGCCAAAGCCAATAAAATTCGTTAGAATAGAATATAATGTAAAATACCTTATATTTTATTTTGTAGTTTTAAATGTCCATGTCTCTTAACGTAGCTCTCTTATGTTCTATAGAAGAAAATAATTTTTATTTTCGTTAAGTACATTTATAAACCTAACTAGCTTACGCCGAAGAGAAAGAACTCATTGGACCTATCGAGTAGGATTAGAAAGTTTCTAGGATGATAATGGATCTATAAACATGATATTATAGCTCTAGAAGAGGGAACTGTTTCACTTACTATTATAATGCAGAATGACAAGAACACAACCTATACAAATTCCATATGAATACTTTGAAGTAACCCTCTATTTCGAAGTTTATCAAAACTATCAGGTCTAATTCAAGGAATAAAACCACGAAATCTTTAGAACTAGTTATTAGAATCACAGTAGATCTGGAAAAATCTATGGCTACTTCTAGCAAGTTATTTCAAGAACAACTATTTAGAATAAGAAATATTTCATATATTAGCAATATTTTGATTGCGAAGAAAATGTGTTTGGAAGAATGATATTGGCATACGGACAGTGATTGCTTAAGACTTGCTAAATGGATATAGAAATACTTGCCCATAACAAAAGGGGAGATTATATATATACTAAGATAGCATAAAAATTGAATGTCGATAGACAACAACGACTAAAAGGAATTTTTTTATTTTGAGATTATATTTTGCTCTTAAATAAACAGTATGTGATTAATTAAAGTAATAATTATTCATTTCAGAGAAAAGAATTTAATAAAAACATTGAATTTGTATATCTTTTACTTAACAGTAAAGTATAATTTCAAAATGTTGGAGAAGGTACATGTTGAATCTTTACTTTAAAGAAGAACATAGTCATAAATTTATTAGAATGCTCGTAAAATAAGTTTAATAAGTTCGGTATAATTTTAAAAGGTTGTTTTTTTGAATATTCGATTTATAAAGTTTCTTAATGTGTTTTACTTACTTTTATACTTACTTATACAGCAGTCAGATTAATTGAGTGTTTCAGGATAAAAAATCACTTGCTCTGATTGATCTGTATGCGCTTTACATCTCTTCTTATTTTTAATGAAAGCTATCTATTTCTAAATAATAATGTTAAAAGAAATTTCTTGCCTTATTTATTTCGCATTTATAAAAATGTTTATTGAGATACCTCAAAACTATACCTATTTACGCTCTTTAAGAGTCTCCCTTCAATTGCGTGACAATTTATTTTTCTTTCGATTTTCGGCATTGTTTTAGGTTTTGATGTAATAACGGGTTATCATAAAATAAGGGATATATTTTAAATTATTATAACTTTTTAACAAATTAAGTTAAGAACAAAAATAAATGAAATCTAATTGCTTAAGAAATGAGATTTAGTATGCACAAAACCAGTTACGGCAATTGCTCAATATGATCTCTATTTTGTTTTTGTAATATTACCCACCTTTCCTCCAAATTATACACAGCATTCCGTAACATTTCTAGTTGAATTGCACGAATTTGATCCATAATATTGTTGAATCGATTCTGCCTTTACTTGATGTAAATCCATATCAAATGATAAAAACACACAATGTTGTATTAGATTTACACTTTATTTTTAAAGTGTAAGTGTAAATCTAATACAACATTGTGTGTTTTTATCATTCCATAATATTGTCATTTAATTCTTGTAGCGTTTGTTGGTCCTCTTCTAAACACTAAACTTTTTAAATAACCCCACAGCCAGTAATTCGCTGGGTTAAGATCAGGTGATCTTGGTGGCCATGAATTTGCGAAATGTCTGCTTAACACACGATCTTGAAAAACGTTGGTTAACAATTCTTTGACTGGTAGTAAAATGTGCGGGGGTGCTCCATCCTGCATAAAAATGTTTTCAATTCCGTGGTGCTCGTTTTGCAGCTGTGGAATAACATAATCTCTTAACACTTGCAAGCATTGTTCACCGTTTACAGTTACAGATATGGCTTCTCCATTTTTAATTTCCTCGTAGAAATACGGATCAATGTTAAAATCAGCTGAAAAACTGCACCAAACGATGACCTTCTTGTTATGAACACCTGTTGAACGATTTCTTGAGAATTTTCTGCAAATCAGATTCCACAGTTTTGAGTATTGACTCCACCATTCAGAGTAAAATGAGCATCATCTGTCCATAAAATACGGAATGACCATTCGGGTCTCAGCCATTACTCGCAAAGAGAAATCGTACCTAGTAGCCAAATCTACCTCCTTTAATTCAAACAGCTTTTTCAGTTTATGTGGATGCATTTTTAGAATTTTGCGAAAAATTTTCTAAACCGTGGTATGCGGCATTTGCAATCGCTTGGATATCGCATTGGCACTGCTGATTGCTAGTGGATTACCTCCGGCTATGTCCTGATTTTCATCACTAATTCTTGGTCTTCTTGATCTTGGTAGGTCAGTTACGGACCCTGTTGTTTCAAATTGCGGTACGCATTCATTCGATATGGCCCCGCTCTCAAACCCATTCTCGTGCGAAATCTTCGTAATCCAGCGGTGTAATTTCTGTCGCTTACAAAATAACTAGAGAACGGACACGCTTACCACATGACGCAAAGCCCAGTGCAGTACTTGCGAAAGGCTGTATTTCTAAAATATTTAATTTTATTTATATAATTGGAAAACAAACGGGTAGTGATCTATCTATCTAAAATTACGAAATAAATATATTAATTAATTTTATTTATATAATTGGAAAACAAACGGGTGGTGATCTATAAAATTACGAAATACATATGTATTTGTTGAAAAGTTGTATTTTTAAAGTTTTTAATTTTATTTCTATGAACATTTTTATTTGTTCATTTTGTTGTTCAACTTGAGTAAAGGAGTATTAATATTGACTAGCAATAGTTTCTCAAGGTTTTCTTCTGTCAATTTTGTTCTCTTTGAATTAAGTACATCCTTATAAATAGAAAACGCCCTTTCTACATCGCAACTGGTTATAGGTGCATACTGGAAATATTCTTTTATTTCATCATATTTAGCCGTTAGATTTTGTGGAATTGTCTCCATACATAATTGCTGCAATGTAATTAAATCTGGATTTCTATTAAGAATTGCTTCAAACTTTTGCCGAAGGCCACATCCGAAGTCACTTGGAATACTTTTAAATTATTAAAAGCCACATCTAATGTGGTTAATCCGTCATTTAATTTGAGATTTCGATTTTCAAAATAAGTGATTAGTTTTGGCAATTTTTCAAAGTGTTCGTGAAGAAAGTACAACTGATTTTTTAAATTTGTGATTTGTGTGAGCTCCTTGCACTCACCAATACTTCTAGCATCCTCCTTTAGCAGTGTTACGAAATGTTTTAGACTATCGAAATTCTCAGCATAATAACTAGTAGCTTCCAGCCATGTTCCCCATCTAGTTATTACTGGAGTGGGAGGCAGTGACGGAGATGGAAATTTTTCCCAGAAAAGAGCTACTCTCAATAGTGCTTTTCTGAAAACTTTTTTAAAAGCTGATACAAGCCTATCAACTTCCGGGAAAATGTCTCGGATATATTCACAGATTCTGTGGAGAGCATGTGCTACACAAGTAATATGCAGCATGTTTTCTTCAATAGTCTGCCTGTTTTTAACATATTCGCAGCACTATCACTGACAAATAAAAGTATTTTTTCTTTTTACGTGGCGTCCGAATGAAGCATTTTTTGCATATTCTCCTTAATGGTTTCGGCAACTGTTTCCGCATCAACTTTATTTATAACACTTGTTGCTATTACATATGAGTTATAGGGAATAGTTGGATGTAGTACACCAGCTACAACATTTACCACACAGCGTCCTAACATATCCACCGTTTCGTCGGCGCTTATCCATATGTATTGATTGAAAAGATGGCTTCTAATGCGTTCTACTGTTCTCGTATAGCACCTAGAAACATAATATTTGCGAAAAGTTGATTCATCAGGAACATTTCGACCAGTATATTTTTTCAGAAATGTCTTCAAACTTGGATTGTTCAATTTAAATAATGGAATATTAGCTGCCATATTTCACAGAGTTCTTCGTTAAAATTGTCAGATTCCAACGGGTTCATTTTTTTTCGTACTTTAACTATCCTACGTGACGTTTTACGGTTGATTTATTGCAATTTTTCAATAACGTTTCACACACTTCACAATAAATTTCGGAATCACTGGCAATGTACATACAATCAGTATGGCCCTCAATCCAACTCGCCATTGTTTCACGATGCCATTTTTGACGCTCTTCCATTGTCTGAAAAAGTAAGAATATTCTAGATCCAAATAAACGAAATTAAATAACGAAATTTTATGCACACTTACGTGAAAATAATTGCTGCGAGACCAGGTGGCCGAGTAAGTCAAACAAATACTTCATTGAATTACGCCTGGATGAACTGAGCGCCGTTATACACAATTCCAATTGCGATTGCGTTTTATGGAAATTGACTCCGTTCTCTAATAATAACACTGAACTAAACCAATTCTTGGTTGTAAATTCATGCTATTACAGTTTGAGTCGTTTGAACTCTACGACTACTTGAATTTTAATTTCAAAATAAAACTCTAAATTGAATTATTTCGTTTGACACTCATGTCAACAATTGCAAAGACAACTCTGTTGTTTTTCCTAGTTACAGTAAAATACAAATCCAAAAGCAACTAGATTCCATTTACTTTTTGCTACTAGCTTGATTTCTTAAAATTATATCAGACTTTAAAGTATACCACTTACTTTATGATTACCCTATATATGAACGCCCTATATCCAAATCAGTATTATTATACTTTGTCTTTGACTAATGAATTAGAATAATTTCCTGTAGACAATGAAAACATCCTTAATTTTTATCAGTACATTTAGCAGTTGATTTCCAAATGACAGGAATTTTGTTCCTATTAAATGTGTAAGGACGAACGATTTTTTTTTAATCGAATGAAAATCATTCCAACATACGTTACACTTCACATTACGGCTAAAACGTTTTCCAATATCCCGTTGTTTGTAAAAACATCGCAAACCGTAAATGTCACTAATAAATTAGATGAATGCCTGTTGTAGTTTTCGAAGTTTTGTTGACTGACGTGTCACATGTAAAGTTGCATGCATGCGTGGGTATTTTACAAGTACAAGCCTGTGCAAGAACTCATATATTTAATGTATTTTTTATTACCCTTTTATCAGATACCCGTTAAAGGTGATGAATGTAATGATATACGTCTATACGATAAAAAAAACCTTTTGGGGAGATATCTTAAATAAGGATATTTTTCTGAGATTACGTTGTAACGAAAAAAATGTAATATATAACTTACTATGTATAACTTAGTGTTCATAGATTTAATCATAGCCGTTATTCATAGTTTATTAGTTTAATTTCTGAACTAAATTTCACTTTTCCGAAAGACGCTAATTTATTTTTTTTTCCTTAAAGTACAGGTTTGTCTGACGAAGTCTCCATTGTAGACGATAGGCTTAATGTACTCCACTTGCTCTGGATTACAGTACTTACCGTAATTTCTGGACTTCGGACAACTTTCAGATTTGACAAGCGATAGCATAGCTACAAATTGTTTTAAATTTATAAAAACAATCCTGGCCGATGCCAGATATGCATAATTTATAGTTTTTGTATATTCTTATACGTGTAGTCAAAAAAAAAGCTGGTGTCTCCAGTCATGCAGACATTTGGATGAGTTAGGACAGTAGTAAATTTCAATGTTTGTCCCAAGTATACAATATTATAAGGGACTGTATTGGGACTGTAAAAAATGTTATTCTTAGTGATAATTAAGCTAATGTAGTTATGGAAAACCATTTATTAATGTAATTTAAACAGTTTTTCGTATACGGCAATGCAACGTCTTAAAACAGTCTTCCAAAAGGCTTTGGTCGAACCAACCAAATTTTCTCCAATTGCATCGGCATTAGCAGAACTTCGTTCGGTCCGTATACTCTAGATGTGTTCCGCTTTATACACTATGTTAGGAGGCAACATTTTGCCACTCTCTGTTACATAGAACATGACAGATGTATTGGATTTAGACCAGTCTAATAATCTTCCTATGTGTTTTGATTTATTTCTAACTAGCACTTGATTGCCCGTAAATTCACTTGTCATAATTTAAAATGTTTTCTGTGGGGATCCCTGATGGTACTAGCAGGGTTCCCATAAAGAAATGTTTGGATGGAATTATTGTTCCACTGGGGGGTTTAATAAATAACTGCTTCAGCATTAGTGACTTAAAAGTTGCGAAAATAACTCCAGTTTGCAAACCGGAGATACAGGCACCTTGCAAGTAACTGTAGACGTATTTCTTTGTTTAGCGTATTTTCCAAAATTATAGAAAAAATAGTAGCTAATAGATTGACAAAATTTCTAAAGCAAAATAATATTTTGAAAGAAATTCAGTTTGGTTTTCGTAAAGGACGTTCAACTATATCCGCAGTAACAGCATTCTTGGATGATGTATACAACAATTTAGAGACAGGACGGACATGTGTGGGAGTACTTATAGACTTGAGTAAAGCATTTGATTTAGTAAATCACAAAATCTTATTAGAAAAATCAACTCGATATAGTATCATAGGCTTGTCCTTGGACTGGTTTCAGTTATTGGATTCAGTTATTTGGAAGACCGTTCAAGCTATCTGGAAGTAAAGGGAATTAAATACAATGTAAGTGAAATAGGGGAAGTACATTGGGACCGCTTCTTTACATAATTTATGTAAATAATGTGATAAACAGTAAAATGGTGATGTACGCGGATGACACGTCATTGTTGGCAACGTGTAATAAATATTAAAATACAAGTCATGCTGTAAAAGCCTTATTGGATCTCTTAAACTATTATTTTCAAAAGAATTCTTTGTACTTATATAATACAAAAACAAAAATAGTCGAAGTTAGTGCAAAAAAAACGCGAGAGGAATTGTTCACATTTAATTAGAGTAAATGAGGGTACTGTTGCTCAGGTAGACTCGACAAAATTTTTGGTTATATATATACGAATATATATATATATATATATTCGTATATATATAACCAAATATATATATATAAATATTGTTGTGATGCATGTTATCCATATAGAGCTGCATCTAAAATAGGAAGAATAAGACATACAAAGTGAAAAAGGGTTATAATATAATGGTTATATAAATAATATTATTAAGTCTTAGTAGTATCGAAGTGCATATGTATTTTTATAACGATCATTTCATTCTTTAAATTTCTATATACATTTTCCTTTCATTATTTAATTTTATTATATCTTATTCAAATTTTCAAATATTAGCGTGAAAAACATATTCAAATCCATATGCAACTTTGTATTATATCGACACTAGTAAGACACGCCTACAAATTGACATCTCGCTAGGTTTACATTTATCATGCGCAGTATGCGATTTGTATCATTCAAATTTATCTTAACCTAACTTGGTAATTTATAATATAATTTTTAAAATCATTTAGATATTCTAAATTAATCAAATTCTTTTTATATAAAATTGTTAAAAGGGTAAATCATCGAGATTATTGATATCAATAGATAGCGTGTTTGGTAATATTCAGACAAGTGCTGTCGAATAATTCGATCCTTGAATTTGAAAAATAAATAGACGCATCTTTTTAGACCAAGCCTTAGAAATCTTGTATAAAACACAAATTTAAATTATAAATTCAGCTAAAAGTGATAAAAAGTATCCAGAATATTAATTAACTCGATCGTCAAGTGAATTACTACAAGAATTTTCGGTAATAACGAACTTTCAAACAATATAGCGTCACAGACGTAGTTCCACCGAAAACGATAGAAAATCAGAAGAAATATATATAAGAATCCATCGCCGAACTTCAACAATATAGTCTAACGTACATCAACAACGATACCTGAAATTCTACAGCCAGAAACGAGCGCAGTGAGTAATTAGGCACCGAAGACGAAGTCCGAGGAAAATCTTCGATAGCGTCGGCGTAAACAGCCACCTACACCGCCATCATTTTGTGCTGCACCCGAACATTTTTGGATCACCGAGGATCTTCCCAATTCACACAGACGATCTACAAACATACATCAGCATCATTATTATAACAGGTTTTCAGATAATATTTATTTTTTTTTCAAAAATTAAATTCTTTAAACTTTTATTTAATAATATACTCGAATCATTTACCTAATCTATCACATCCTGTCATGATCTTTATATTTAATTAAACAACCTATTTATATCTTAGAGATAACAATAAAAGGGTACTCACCATAATTGTAATAAGAGTATTCACATTTATATACATATTATTTATTAGTTTAACACACATAACCTCTTTTCACATCAGTAACACCTTGTTGTTTATGCGTATATGCAGTTTCGTTAATATCACATTTGTAATACGTTATATTTTTACAGTTTCCTTTAATTTAATAAACATAATATTTTTAATTTTACATGAATCTTTTATTTGTTCATATTTATTTGTAGGAGTTATTATATTAAGCGTCAACATTAATATTATTCTTTTTTTTGGAAGCAACAACCTAAAACTCACAACGAGCCCGAGATCACCCACATTTAGTAAAGTTTTATTAAATATAGTTTCTTGCTTTCCGACTAGTTGGCTATTTGAGATAAAGATAGCGCAATCTGGGGTGAGATTTTATAAATTAAGGCGCCCGACTAATCTTTTCAAATACATAATTTTATCTTACACTTTTATCTCATTAACATTTTATAATCTCACCACAGCCCTTATAAAGAAGGGGGGCGTTATCATTTGGCGCCCAACGTGGGGCTGTTGCTTCTTGTTGATAACTCATCTACAAAGTTAAATATTGCAAATAATTGATACTTTTCAAATTGTTTCATATATTATATAGACAAAAAGGTGTAGATTATTATTGTCGTTGTGTGTACATGTTTTTCCTATTATAACAGCAGATTGTTACCTTTATTTCACTACATCGCAGACTTTGGAGGATTCTAGGACATATTAAAGGTTAGTGAAAGGGAAAATATCACCTTGTGCTTACGTTATTTTATTTAACTTTTGATTCACTAATAAAATTACGGTGTCTCGAGTATTATTATTCATATTTTAAACATAACTTTGTATTTTTTCAACTATTTATTATTATTATCATACTTTAAAATAAAGGATACATCTTTATATAAATTCATTAAACTTTATAAATTTAATAAATATCAAAATGGATACTCGACATAGAACCAAAGCAGTTAAGGACAGTACTGAAGAAGATAGGGTTGAACAGGGAGACATTCCCGTGGCACAAGCGTCTACAACTGAAGGGGTAAGTCCACCAGACAATGGCCAGGTAATGAACATGTTACAGGTACTAATGACACAAATGACTAATTTGAAACAAGATTTAAAACTAGAAATGAAAGACTTAAAACAAGACAATATAAATATGAACAACAAATTAGATACAAATAATAAGGAGTCAAAACAAGATAACAAAGACTTAACAAATAAATTAGACACTAACAATGAAAACTTAAAACAAGAACTAACTAATATGAAAACAGACATAAGCAACATGAATAGTGATCTAACAACTAAATTAGAGATAAACATGAACAATATTAATCAAAAATTTGAAATAAATAATGCAAACATCGATAACAAATTAAGTGCTTTCAAAGTTGATTTAGAGGGTAAGATAGCAGAAATTTCTACAGCTCAGAAAAACATGGAAGAAAACGAACTCAAGTACTTAATTAAACTTGATGAAACCGTTAATCTACAGAATTTACATTGGGCTAAGCAGTTAGAGACCGCAACTACTGAAATTCAAAATAATACTGAACAGAGACTTAAAACTACAACACAAGACATACAACAAAACATAGACAAAATGATTTCTGAAAATAATAATTTGTTTAATACAAAATTGACCAATTTTAACAAATTAAATAATGATAACACAGAACAATTAAAATCATCGTTAAACCAATACAACGATCATAATAAACAAGAAATCAATATTGTCAGACAAAATTTAGATACTATAACTATAACTAATAATGAAAATTATACGACTACACAGACTAACATTAAACGATTGGAAAATAAAATAAAAGGCTATTTTACATCAACTAATTATATTAATACTAATAACAGCTCTATAAAGATAGAAAATTTACATCATTTCGACGGGGATATCACACGTGTACATCCTATGACGTATCTTAGTTGTCTTTTACGCTACTTAGAGGATATACCTGAGGAGAAGCAGAGGATGGAGGTCATACGAGTAACTTTACGTTACAGTGCACAAGAGTGGTTTCAAAGAATTGAGGACCATTGCAATTCTCTTGACCAATTTGTTACACTCTTTAAGAAGAATTATTGGGACGAAACGCAACAAAACAGAGCTAGAATACGGTTGTTGACAGGCAAATATCGATTGGGACAAGTATCACGCGAGACATACGCTTCCCGTATCTATAACCAGTGTAAACACCTGAATGACATGGAAGAATCAATGATTGCCAGGCAGCTCCTAAATCATTTCATCTACACCGATACACAGGCTATCATATGTCAAAGAGTTACGGATATGGACTCTCTCATAGACATAATGAGACGTCTAGATGATTATTCGGAGAATAACCATCAGCCACAACACATATATCGCAATCCCAACTCTCGCAATCATCCGTCACAAAATTCAAATAATCCGAACAATAACCCAAATAACTCACCACCGCAACGTTATAATAATTTCAACAACAATAATAGAAATCAAAATTTTACAAGAGCATATAATAATAATAACAATTCTAACAATAATATGTACAATGATCGGGATAATAATAATTCAAACAATCCATCAAATAGACCTAATTACAACTACCAGCCATCCAGATACAACAGTAATAATTATTTCAATAATTACAATCGCACTACGGATCGACAAACAAACAATAACAATACAAACCATAATACTAATCAACAAGGAAGAGGATTTAATCATATCCGTAATCGTGGACGTGGTCACGTAAATAATATTAACAGACGTCATCGATCTGTATCGCCGATACGAACAAATATGGAAGAGGTATTAAAAAAAACGCCAATTTTAACAGAGGACCTCTACACCAACCCAACACAAGGCCCATCATCAGCACAAAATTAATAACCCATGACGACTGTAACATACCTTTTAAATTTGAAAATATTACTTTCTATCAACATCCGGAAGAATTCATTACTGTAGAAGATGCAGGCAACCAAACTACCCAAATATATACTTTACCTATTGTAAAATTAAAATTCGAAAATATCTTTTTATATTGCTTAATCGATACAGGAGCGGAAATAACTTTATTAAAGGCAGAGAAAGCTACGAATATACGGGGATACGAGAAGAACATTGTAAAAACGAAAGGGACAGATATCATTGCAGCGAACGGAAAACGCATGGGGACGGTAACAAAACGATTATCAACAGAAATATTAGTCGACAAATCAAAATACATCATACATTGCTATATTATAGACAAACTACAATACGACTGTATTATAGGTATTGACAGTATTAAAAAACTCAAAATGATCTTAGATTTCGAAAATGGTATACTAAATATAGATGTGAATAAAGTTATATTTGAAAAACAATTATCAGAAGAAGAGTTAAAAGGTTATAACCTATATAAGAAGGAAGTGCTTACGAGTGAAATAAATAATATTATATTAAATAATGAACCGTGCAATAGAAGAGATTACGAGGGGAATAATGAAACAGATGGAGAAATAATAGAATTTAATAATACAAATATTGGAATAGAGAGAATGGTAGTTAGGCAAGGAACGAAGGATTGTCACGAGCGAGGAGATGTTATGGAAGTTAGAATGGATAATCAAGTAGTGAAAACAATTAATAATTATGATGATATAAAGAATTTTATAGAGAACTCTAAGATACCAGATACAACTGTCATACCCGACTTAATAGCAATTTTATACAATAATATTACTCTTATTAACAATGATGTAGTGTTTGCAAAAGGATATCAGCATCCGATTAAAATAGATAACGAAGACCCACTAATTAGTAAAAATTACCCCATTCCGTATCATTATCAGCAGAAAGTAAGTCAGGAACTGGAACGATTAGAACAGACTGGCATTATAGAGAAGTCAAATACCTACTTTATAAATCCGATAGTTATAGTTCAAAAGAAAGACTTATCTCTACGCATATGTTTAGATGCAAGAGCATTGAACCTAAGAATTAAACCCGAATTCGAAATGCCGCAAAATATCGATGTATTATTAACAAAATGTGGTAATAAGCCCATATACAGCAAGTTAGATCTTAAGAACGCATTTTGGCTTATCAACATAGAACCAGAATCACAATTTTTACTGGTCAGCCACCGCAGAGACCTTGGACAGATCCAGAAGCCATCAACTTCAACGAACGACTTATAGAAGTAAGAGAGAAATTATTGACAAAGAAAATTAAATGGGAAAGAAAGAGGAATACCGTTGATAAGAAATATAAAACATATAATCTTAATGATAGGGTAATAGTGAAAAGATTGAGAGTAACTGATCTTAAAAATAAAATAATGGGAAAACTGCTAAAACCATATCAAGGACCTTATATTATTAATAGAATCTTAGGCAACAATACCTATGAATTAATGGAAGAAGAAACCGGGTACATAAAGGGTAGATACCATATTTCGATGTTGCAGGATTATTTAACGGAACAGTAATATACAATTGAATAAATACAGTCATTAAAATTATTAATTACATTGAAAGGTATGTTATAGCTCGCAAAATACATCAATTAAATGAATACTACAACTAAACTATTTTTATATAATTACAAATAAATATACTTAAACAAGAAACATTAATTTAGACTGGATAATTTGAATTTGGACAGCTTGAATAAATAAAGAGAAGTTACAAAGAAACAATAGAATAATAGTTGATAATTAAAAAAAAAAAAAAAGAGAAAAAGACTTTGGTATACTAATATAATGTTAAGGAAGTTCATCACACAAACAAACATTTCGTTTTTACAATTCATAAAGTTTTTATATTATGGTGTTAACTTATTTTTCTTTCTAATTGTTTAATTCGAACGACACGTAATAAGTTTAGAAAAACAAGGTTGTTATCTTTCATTTCCTACATCATCTTCAGCGAAAAGAATGTCCTCATTTGTACATTCCGACATTTTTTCGACGGGGACATTGTTGTGATGCATGTTATCCATATAGAGCTGCATCTAAAATAGGAAGAATAAGACATACAAAGTGAAAAAGGGTTATAATATAATGGTTATATAAATAATATTATTAAGTCTTAGTAGTATCGAAGTGCATATGTATTTTTATAACGATCATTTCATTCTTTAAATTTCTATATACATTTTCCTTTCATTATTTAATTTTATTATATCTTATTCAAATTTTCAAATATTAGCGCGAAAAACATATTCAAATCCATATGCAACTTTGTATTATATCGACACTAGTAAGACACGCCTACAAATTGACATCTCGCTAGGTTTACATTTATCATGCGCAGTATGCGATTTGTATCATTCAAATTTATCTTAACCTAACTTGGTAATTTATAATATAATTTTTAAAATCATTTAGATATTCTAAATTAATCAAATTCTTTTTATATAAAATTGTTAAAAGGGTAAATCATCGAGATTATTGATATCAATAGATAGCGTGTTTGGTAATATTCAGACAAGTGCTGTCGAATAATTCGATCCTTGAATTTGAAAAATAAATAGACGCATCTTTTTAGACCAAGCCTTAGAAATCTTGTATAAAACACAAATTTAAATTATAAATTCAGCTAAAAGTGATAAAAAGTATCCAGAATATTAATTAACTCGATCGTCAAGTGAATTACTACAAGAATTTTCGGTAATAACGAACTTTCAAACAATATAGCGTCACAGACGTAGTTCCACCGAAAACGATAGAAAATCAGAAGAAATATATATAAGAATCCATCGCCGAACTTCAACAATATAGTCTAACGTACATCAACAACGATACCTGAAATTCTACAGCCAGAAACGAGCGCAGTGAGTAATTAGGCACCGAAGACGAAGTCCGAGGAAAATCTTCGATAGCGTCGGCGTAAACAGCCACCTACACCGCCATCATTTTGTGCTGCACCCGAACATTTTTGGATCACCGAGGATCTTCCCAATTCACACAGACGATCTACAAACATACATCAGCATCATTATTATAACAGGTTTTCAGATAATATTTATTTTTTTTTCAAAAATTAAATTCTTTAAACTTTTATTTAATAATATACTCGAATCATTTACCTAATCTATCACATCCTGTCATGATCTTTATATTTAATTTAACAACCTATTTATATCTTAGAGATAACAATAAAAGGGTACTCACCATAATTGTAATAAGAGTATTCACATTTATATACATATTATTTATTAGTTTAACACACATAACCTCTTTTCACATTAGTAACACCTTGTTGTTTATGCGTATATGCAGTTTCGTTAATATCACATTTGTAATACGTTATATTTTTACAGTTTCCTTTAATTTAATAAACATAATATTTTTAATTTTACATGAATCTTTTATTTGTTCATATTTATTTGTAGGAGTTATTATATTAAGCGTCAACATTAATATTATTCTTTTTTTTGGAAGCAACAACCTAAAACTCACAACGAGCCCGAGATCACCCACATTTAGTAAAGTTTTATTAAATATAGTTTCTTGCTTTCCGACTAGTTGGCTATTTGAGATAAAGATAGCGCAATCTGGGGTGAGATTTTATAAATTAAGGCGCCCGACTAATCTTTTCAAATACATAATTTTATCTTACACTTTTATCTCATTAACATTTTATAATCTCACCACAGCCCTTATAAAGAAGGGGGGCGTTATCAATATATATATATATATATATATATATATATATATATATATATATATATATATATATATAGATGAGAACTGCTCATTTAAAGAGCACATTGATTGCTTGCAAAGAAATTGACAAGAGTATGTTATGCAATAAGTCAATTGCGTAACAGGGTAGATACCTGTGTCGTGAGAGTGTACTATTTTGGTCATTTCCATTCAATACTTACATATTGTGTGAATATGTGAATATGGCTGATCATTTTGCACAGGTGCTCTTTGTCAGTGTGGAAGAGTTGAGTGTGGCCACTGTCTCGGTGGATGGGTTTATGGAGATTAGAAGCTTGCATCCTGGCAATATCGATGAATTATGTTGTTTGCTATGCAGCAATGACTGGTCTACTGTTCTTGGTTGTCGGGACTTCGAGGGTATGGTTGACGGATTTGCTGGGACTTTGGATTGGTGCCTTGATGTCTCTTGTCCTTTCAGGAGGGTCAAGTTTAGGAAGCATGAAAAGGGATGGATTGCACCCGAGTTTCTTGCGAGTTCCAGGAATTTGAAGGACCTACATTGGTTGAGGACTCAGGTTGGTGACGGTGGAGTGGATAGACTGTACGCTGAGCGTAAGAATATGCATAAAATTTTAATTGAAAAAACCAAAAAGGGCTATCACGATGCGAAATTTTATAATTCTTCGAACAAATCGAAAACAGCTTGGGATCTTGTAAATAGACAGAGAGGAAAATGTAAAGATAACAGAAAAGATATTACTTTGGAAATTGATAATGAACTTATTTCAGATCCAAGAACTGTTGCTGATAGTTTTGCGAGGTATTTCTCTACTGTTGCTGTGCACCAGGTGTTGGCTGCATATGGTGGTCCTGGACAGTTGCCCGTTTGCGGAACAATATTTCATAAGACCTTTTGTTTTCGATCGGTGGATGCGGCGATTGTGAAGCGATATATTGGAGAAATGAGAATTAATAGGTCATATGGAACTGATGGGATAAGTAACTTTATCTTGAAATCAGTGAGGGATGAAGTGTCCGAGGTGCTGTCACATATAATAAATAGATCTTTTGGTGAAGGAAGGTTTCCATCATGTCTAAAAATTGCAACTGTTACACCTTCATATAAAAAAATGGATTCTACGAAAATTGAAAATTATAGACCTGTATCGGTTTTAAGTTCGATATCCAAACTTATTGAGAGAGTGGCTCATGATCAAGTGGTGGATTTTGTGGATAAGTATGGGCTCTTTAGTCACAGCCAACATGGATTTAGGAAGCATAGATCTACTGAAAGTGCCATTTTTGACTGTTGTGAGTTTGTCCACAGATCTATTGATGATAACAAGTACGTAGCGGGGATATTTTTTGATCTATCCCGTGTTTTTGATTGTGTTGACGTTGGTATTGTAACTGATAAATTGTACAATCTAGGAGTTCGGGGAGTTGCATTGGATTGGATTTCCTCCTATTTGAGGGGCAGAAGGATGATTGTTCGGGTGGGCCATTGTGTGTCGTCTGAGACGGAACTTGATCTGGGTGTTCCGCAGGGTTCGGTTCTTGGACCGTTGGTGTTCTTGCTGATGGTGAATGACCTGCCGCATGTCTTCTCGCATGGATATCCGGTGCTTTTCGCAGATGATACCTCTGTGATGGTGACTGGGTCGACGATTGATGAGCTTGAGCGGCGGTTGGACGAAACAGTTAGTGAAATTGGTGGACGGTGTGAGTCTAATCGTTTGCTGTTGAATCGTGATAAAACAAAATTCATTTATTTTCATAAACGCAAAACTGTTCCGGATAATGTGTCAACAAAAAATTTTGAAGACAGTGTATTGTCACTGGGTGTGTATATTGATGCCAGACTTACGTGGAACCTGCACCTTGACAGCGTTTGTAAGGAAATGAGTAGTTCATATTATGTGATAAGACAGTTAAAGTCATCGCTTAGTGGTGATAGGTTGCTTGATGTTTATTATGCATTAGTATATTCCGCTATGTCTTATAACGTCATTGTCTGGGGCGGTGCAACGGAGTGGAGGAGAGTATTTGTATCACAAAAAAGAATTATTAGGTTAATCTTTGATATACCGCACAGGAATTCTTGTGGAAATATCTTTAAAAGTGCAAGAATTCTTACATTCCCTAGCATTTTTATCTATAAGGCTGTGCTATATGTTAGGGACAATTTGAATAGATTTGTCAGAAATGGTAATTATCATCAATATTTTACTCGACATCGCGATAGGATTGCTGTTCCTAGGCATGGTCTATCTTTATATGAAAAGTCACCAGTATATATCTGTTAGAAAATTTATAATAAACTGCCGAAACAGATACAGACAGAGAGTTACTCTAGAAGATTCAAAAGAAATGTGAAAGAGTTTCTTTAAGAGAAAGTGTTTTATGAATTGGGCGAGTATTTTAATATGTAGTTGTTTCTGTTGCTTTGTAATTTTACAATTTTGTAATTACTGACAATGTATTTTATTGTGTTTCTTGTTGTACTTTTTTTTTGTATTTTTTTTACGTTTGAATCCATAATATTGGCTTTTGAATAAAGATATATTATTATTATTATTATTATTATTATTATTATTATTGCGTAACAGTGGAGATACCTGTGTCGTGAGAGTGTACTATTTTGGTCATTTCCATTCCCTACTTACATATGGAATACTTCGTTGGGGCGGTTCAATAGAAGAATTAAGGATTCTTAGATTTCAAAAGAGAGCGATTAGATTAATGAACAAAATCAGTGTAAGAGTAAGTTGTAAAAACTTGTTCAAGGAAATGAACAATATGACATTGCCATGTGTATATATTTAACAATTTTTAATTTATGTCAAGCAAAATTTTAAAATTTTCACAAAATTAAATGAGAACCACCATTATCATACACGTAATAGTTATATATTGGAAAATCCCAAACATAGGTTAATATTTACTGAAAAAAATCCTAAATACCAGGCAATCAGCTTGTACAATAGATTACCACTTACGTATAGACAGTTACCACTAGGTATGTTTGAATGCAGTATTAGAGACCTATTAATCTCGAAAGTATATTATTCAGTCCACGAGTTTCTTCATGATTGTGATGTATAATGTGAGTTGCAGTGTAATTAAGGTTAGTGTGAAACTCTATGTTATTGCGTAGGTTTTTTTTAATTAGATAGTGTTTATTTTATATATGGATATTGACGCTCTTATATAAGTAAGAAGAACTGATCACTGCATTACTTGAAATTGTTGACTTATTCTATGCTATTGTAGTCAAAGAGATGAAAATATTGTAGTCAAAGGGATGAAAATAAACTATGGTAAAGTGGGGTAATTGTCAAAATGGAGTAAATGTGATACCAGGTCAAAATTTCATAAATTTCCATCAAAATTGCTTTCTGGAGCAAAACACTAACAAAACTTACATCCGTGATCCCTCTAAGCCTGTTGCGACTTTACCGGCCGACTATTGAATCAGCTGTTTATTCGTGGAACTACGTATTTGAGGTTAGAGAACGAGTGCAACAGGTGTTTCTTGAATTCGCAGAAGCATTTGGAATTTTTAGAGCCAGCTTGTTCATAAATTTGTGCTGACGTGGAAAAACTGTGTAATTTATATTGTGAATGTTACATTTCATGAGGTATTTGCGTCTTTCTTTATACTACTGTATGTTATATTTGTCCCTTAAAAATGATACAACGGGGCAAATGTGTTTTACGGCATATCACATTTGCCCCTATGCATATTACATTTACCCCATATAAATTTACAGATCGAAATGGTTCGTAATTATAAAATTATATACGGGAAATACAAGCGGGTCGAGTGACTATCTACAAAGCCTCCAAAACCTACAAAATTCCATACTGTACCATTTACATCCGTTTGAAAGATCTTTGGGGCGCAATAAAACAAAAGAAAGGCAGATCTACTGCATTGGATTGGAATCAAGAGCTTGAATTAGCGAGAAGGATTACTACTTTAGAGAAGTAGGGATTTGGAGTATCAAAAAGGAAGTTTTACGCCTAGTTTTCAAGTTTGTAAAGGAGCGTAAACTTGTAAATAGTCAATTTGAAAATGGCATGCCACGGACTGACTGGTTTCTTGGTTTTAAGAAAAGACATGGTTTAAGTCTGAGGATACCACAATCTATAGATTTTGCAAGAAAAAAAGCTACTGACCCTTTCATAATTTATGGATATTTTAAGCTTCTGAAAGAAACTTTAGCCGAACTACAACTTAAAGAGAGGCCTTCTCAAATTTGGAACCTTGACGAGAGTAGTTTCGCCATAGATCCTAGTAAAACAAAAGTTGTCGGCAAAAGATGACTGCCCTGCTCCCGTATTACTAGTACTCCTGGTTGTGAAAATACATCTGTCTCATTATTGGTCAGTGCTTCTGGAGAAAAAGGTCCACCATTAATGATTTCTAAAGGTGGTAATATCTGGGACCAATGGCAAGCTCCTGACGATGTCTTCCCTGGAATGTCGTACGCTGCCAGTAAGAAAGGGTAGATGGATGGTGATATTTTCTTCAACTACCTACAAAGCACTGTTATTCCTGCTTTGGACGAACAGATGCCAGTACTCATCATATACGATGAGCATTCCTCACATGTCAGCACTCGAGTTATCGACTTAGCAAGGCGACAAAATATTACAATTCTAAAATTACCACCTCACACAACTAACCTGTTGCAACCCCTCGACGTTTCCGTATTTAAATCTCTAAAAACCACCTGGGATAACAAGTTGGTTACGTGGCAGAGACACAATGTTGGGCGCAAACTACCAAAAAAATATGTTTTCAATACTTATTGCAGAAACGTGGAGAGACATCGAGGCAAATGTAATAATTAGTGGTTTTAGAAAGTCCGGTATTGTGCCATTTGATGACAGAGTCGTAGCAAGAGAAAAATTCGACATCGAAGCATTAAAACGATGGGACCCCCAAAATACTATAGTCACTAACAGCGCTGCAGAAAATATTGAAGACCCACAAATTCAGCTCCCAAATACTTCAAATGGGATAACCTCTGTCCGTGTCTCCAATATACCAGGCCCTTCGACAAAGTCTAACGATATTGCGCCTCGTCAACATCAACCCTCAACAAAAATAACAAAAAGAAAGTTGGCTCCTGGAGCTCAAGTTATTACTGCACCGAAAGACGGGGTCGCGGAAATACAGAAGAATCAGAAAAGAACTCGTCGAAAAGCAATAACAAGTATTTCTGATTCGTCTAGTATTCGTCAAGTATTTCTGATTCGTCAAATGACGAATTAATAGCTAATCAAGATTCAGATAAAGATGAAGAATGTTTACAGGAATTGCAATACTTAGAAGAAAGCGTAAATTCCAATGAATGTCATACTCTCGAAGTTGATAAGTGGGTTTTAGTGCAATATGCAACCAAAAAGAGTCTGAAACAATTTGTGGGAAAAATTATTCAGAAAGGGGAGTGTGAAGAATGGCTTGTTAGGTTTTTGAGATTGAAGAAATCTAAATTTGTTTGGCCCAATGTTCAAGATGAAGACTTGGTAGAGAGCGCAAGTACACTGAATATCCTACCACAGCCAATAGAGGATCGAGGAGGGTCGGGAATTACTTTTTCAGTGAAGTTTGATAGTTATAATATCTTCTAGTTACCTTGAATGTGTTTCTAAATATTTAAATTTTGACAAAAATAAGTATGTTCTGCTAGTTAAAAATGTTAATATTTTTTATATTTTTTAAAAATTCATAATTCCGTTATTTTTTTACGAAATAAAATATTTTAAGAAACAAAATACGCAGAAATATTATATTTATCACGTTTCCCCACAGATACTTCTATTGGAAACGCTACACCAGGAGGGAGTCCATTATCACATATACCCCAACTCACGGGGCAAATGTGATATAATGACGCTGTTTTAAAAAAAAATTAAAAACAGATAGCCTAAAAATCAATTCACTTTGTTTGGTTATAGGCATCATTTTGTTAAGGACCAAAGAACGTTTGCTAATTTTTACAGAATTTTTAAAATAATAACATTTTCATTGACATCTAAAGTTACACAAGTGAAATTTTACCTCGCATTTACCCCACTTCACCTTATCATTATTATAAAGAAATCTTCACGTTATCAAAGTGGTTGATAATCACTGCTGCAGAAACACCAGCTCTACTTCCTTTTATATTTTCAAAGACGTAAACTTAATTCAGTATTTCTTGCAATGAATTCATAACACCCGCTAATGCCAGGTCTGTTGAAGCCCTATTCCTCGTCTATCCATGTAGCTTCGAACTAATTTCACATCACATGCTTCGAAGTCACTAGCTGATACAATCGCGTGACATTAATTTTTCTTCAGTTTCGATTAATACTGTTTGACACTCAAATTTTTTCATATTTTTTAAATTATATTTACTTTTCATGGTGGATTCGGGGATGCCATACTTTTCACTATTATTATTATTAAACCCATTATTCCCTTTCCGGACGTAGGGTAATTATACATTACATACTCGTATAGCAAGTATGTGCACTTATAATGTCTCTATGTATTCTTTCCATTTTATTCGGTCCTGGGCAATGCTCCTCAGTTGTGGGATGGACTTGTTAGTCTCTTCCATAACTGTTCTCCTCCAGGTGGTGCGTGGTCTGCCTCTCGCTCTCTTTCCTTGTGGCTTCCAAAGTAGGACTGTGTGAGCTGGTGTATCAACTGGCTTTCTTAATGTATGACCAAGCCATTTATATTTCCTTCTCTTAATGTCTTCATTTATGTCGTTTTGTTCTGTTCTATGCCATAGTTCAGCATTTGATATTCTTTCCGGCCACCATATTCCTAGTATATTTCTAAGGCATCTGTTTATAAAAGACTGAAGTTTTCTCTTGATTGTTGAGGTAACCATCCAGGTCTCTGAGCCATAGAGGAGAACTGGTTTCACTGTTGAGTTGTACACTTTGATTTTGATGATAAGCACAAACTTTTAGAGCGCCATATTTTTCTCATACTTGCAAAAACTTTCCGTGCCTTGTCTATTCTTCGCTGTATATCAGATAATGTTCCTCCATTGCTCGAGACAACACTGCCAAGGTAAGTGAATTCCTCCACTACTTCTATCTGTGTGCCTTCGACTTCTATGTTTGTTGTATCTTTGGTGTTAATTTTCAACATTTTAGTTTTATTTTTATTTATGCTAAGGCCATTCTTTTTTGATTCCGCAACAAGATCATTAGTTTTACTCTGCATGTTCCTAATGTTCGATGAAAAAAGGAATACATCATCTGCGTATTCGATGTCCTCCAAAACTTCCGTCAGCCCCCATCGTATTCCTCTCCTCTTGTTATTTGTTGTTGCGTAGAGTACCGTGTCCAACATTATCAAAAAAAGCAGTGGTGAGAGTATGCAGCCCTGTTTAACACCCGTACTAGCGACGAAAGGTTGTGACAGCTCTCCCTCATGGAGTACTCGACATTGATATCCTGTGTATCCTTCCCTAATCAGTTGGATTATTTTTTGAGAAAGACCTTTATTCTTGAGTGCTATCCATATATTTTCCCGATTTACCGAGTCAAATGCTCGTTCGTAGTCTATAAATAACAACTGGAGTGGTGATTCGTATTCGAGTGATTCTTCTATTATCATTCTAATTGTGTTAATGTTGTCTACACAGGAGCGTCCACGTCGGAATCTGTTTTGTTCTTTTCTGATGGTATAGTCAAGAGAGTCGTTGATTCTATTTAACAGTATGCGGCAGAAGACTTTAAATGTGACATTCAACATGCTGATACCTCTCCAACTTTCGCAATGTCGCAGGTCATTTTTTTTGGGTACTTTTATAATCAATCCTTCTTTCCAGTCTTTAGGGAATTTTTCTTCATTCCAAATTTTCTGGATAAGGGGTAGCAATATTTTTGTAGTTGCATTTACATCGATCTTCAAGATGTCAGCTGTTATCATATCATTTCCTGCCGATTTTACATTTTTCATTTTTTGCAATGCATTTATCACTTCCTCTCTTGAAGGAACATCGGTGTTGATGGGCAGTTCCTGCACGATTTCTTCCTGCAATAGCTGTACTTTCACTAGCTTTTCTAAATGATCAATTTTTATTTCTTATATATCTTGATGCTGCATGCAGTACTTCCTCTGAGAAACCGTGACATTTACGACTTCCCTGTATTCATTTGTATTTGTTTGGAATGTCCCAAGTCCCCTGAAAATATGACAAAAAAATAAAGCCGGCCCTTTATTAAAAATTTAGGTTATATTCAAAGATTGAACATCGTGGTCTTTTACCAACACAACAATGGTTAAGGAAAAAATAATATTTCCCGTGTGCTCAGCACTAAAAGAAGTTTAAGGCGTTTATCATAACTAAAATAAAACTTACCTTTCTTTAAGATATTGTTTAAACATTTAAACATGTTTCAGTTTCTAATGGACTATTAATTATGTATCTTTTACTACGCAGACACCTGTTCTAAAAGTTGGCATGCTTCCTCTTTTCACACGTTTAAGTTCAACACATAACCTGCATTCACTTCAAACGCATAGAAATAATGTCTAGTATCTTCGTTTAAAGCTAGTATACAACCTATCAATTTCTAGTATTCCTTTACTCAACTTGAACTACAAAATGAACAAAAAGAATGTATTTAGTATTTTATAGATTACCACCCATTTGTTTTCCAATTATATAAATAAAATTAAAAACGCACTTTTAACACTTGTATCGTAAATAACTATTTTAATATACTATTTTCTATTTTGCGTTCGCAATAATCTCATTATGAAACCCAGAAGACTATCGACATGAGTTTCATTTCGTTACGCTTTTTCCCATTTTTTAATGTTGGCATTGTTCGAACACGGAAATAAATATTTTGTAGTTGTAATTTGATTTTAAGAATTTAAGTACGTAAATGAGGTGGAGTACAAGATATATTAGCTTCAATGTCACTTACGTTTATATTTTTAAATAGAATATCAAGTAATGTCAGGGAAAATTAATAAATAATATTTTGCGGGTAGCAATATTTAAATTTGAAAATGTCAAGTGCCAATGTGGCCAACTGCATATTTTATATAAAAATAAAACTCTGAATTTTCAAATTAAATTTCAATTTATTAATGTAAAAATGCAAAATAAAAAAATAGTATAAAAAACAAAAGAAAATTCGTTTTGTCGCACTCGTTCTTTAAAAAAGTCGTGTGTTTAATATACTATTGTGATGTGAGTCATATGACGATACGTCAGGCGGGAGGTATCACGCGCCGAGTACGTCATCAAGTCTTCCGGACCTCCTAGAAAAGAGCTTCTGGAAGGTCCTTAAATAAGCTATACACTATATAAAAACCGTTCGGACGGGAAACCAGGCATTCAACGAGTAATCGCCGTCATGTGATATTATATAAATGTAAATAAATACTTATTGTGAATTAATATTCTTATTATTATTTATTAATTTTTAAATTGTTATTTAATGCGTTTTCTTGTTAATATAGTGTGTGTTTAAATTGCCATTAGTTTTATTTAAAAGAACCCAGAAAAGCAAATATTTTACAGTGGTGTCGGTGTGAAGTTAATTAATAAATAACGGACAATTAAGTGTTAATTAAATATTCGTTTAAATAAATATACAGCGCGGAAAGACGTTTATTTTAAATACCTCGATGGCGAATAAAGTAAAACTCACTGAATTAAAAGTGGTTGACTTGAAACGAGAATTAGAGGAGAGGGATAGAGATCCAACCGGCAAAAGGACAATCCTCCAGCAACGACTTCGAGATGCGTTAGCCAAAGAAGGTGAGGATCCAGAGAATTATTTCTCCCAAGTTCCAAGTGGGGATGCTGGTGTGGATTCGATCTTAATAAAAATAGAACAAACGGAACAATTAATCTAGAGTGTAAAAAATATGGAACAACGACTAATAGACAATTCGCAAACTTTGGAATAATGAATAATAAATTCGCAAGCCAGAATTCTGGAAACCTCCAGAATTCTGGAGAAAAATCTGGAAAAGAAATTACTGGAAAATTCTAGAAGCTTCGGAAAAAGTCTGGAACAAGTGGAGGAAGTTCTAGAACAGCGACTAAAAGAAAACGCTGAAGCATTAAAAGTTTTTATTGTTGTGAAGGAGAAAATTGGGGAAGAGTCGAAACTTCTAGAAAAACATTCTAGACTTTTAGAGGAAATATCGGCTCGGATGAAATTACCTGTGACCATGAGTCATTCTGATCTCAAGCAAGTCAAAGAAGTTATGCCGCGTCCCATCGAAATAAAAGAAGCCGTAGCTATCTCCAATACCAGAATCAAGCCACCAACCTTTGATGGAAAAATGTCACGGGCTACTTATCCGACGCAATTCGAAGCTGCCGCAGAAGCGAACGCATGGTCATCTTTCAAGAAGGCTACTGCTTTAATCAAAACATTGAAGGGTGATGCTAGTGACATTCTGCAGACATTGCCTCCTGAGGAACGCATAGATTATTCCCAACTAAAAATATAAATTTACAATAGTACGCCCGTAGGAGATGAGGCATCGGCCTCTTGTGTCCGGTCCCTACTTGTTAGGCTCCTCCTAAGTTTCTTTCTTCTGGTCAGGTCGAGGGTTCCAATAACTTTAAGCCTTCTCTGGACAACGGCGGTTGTTTTCCAAAAATCTCCGTAAATCGATCCAGTAGTTTTTCAGTTTATAGTGGACAGACATACGAATATTCACATAAAAACACATCATAATTAAAAAAATGGCCTATTTAGTTTTAAAGAAAATATGAAAAAATCAATAAAATTCTTCAGTTTTGAAATATATTTATTTCTATTTTCCTAAAGAATATGAACTTCAGAACTTGATGATAAGTGAAAATTCACGTAAATTTGAAATAGATCTAATTGTTTAGTCCATAAACTCGAAACCAGATGGATCGATATATTATAAATACGATATCTATGTGTAAACGCGTCAAGTATTTGTGAATACAAATTAAAACGAATATGTTAACAACATATCTGTATTTGGACACACGGACATAAACAACGTATTTAACCAATATTAAGTTCAACTACAGGGACATGTGTTTCGATCTTACGATCTCTGAGTGCAGTAATGAAGTGACGTCTTAAGATTCACTCCCGCAAGGTAACCACAATCCTATATCGTCAGCTGACAAGAGTCTTGTCAGCTGACAGTATAGGAATGTCCTGTAGACAAAAATTTTCAGTCAATGTACATTTTGAATAATTGTTTTTAGTTTATATCTTTGCGCCAATATACATTGTTTGAAATGAAAGTAGTAAAATTATATAGGAAACAAAACTAGTGCATAGAAAACAAAAATTACACATTCGAAAAGCAAAAAAGTGTCTAGTATTAAGAAAATAATAAAACAAAGGTATAAAAGTTAATTAAAGTTGAATACATTTAGAAACATTTAAAGTTCTAACTGCTAATTTAAACTTCGCATAAAATTATCTTGTTTTTGAAAAACTACATCAAAAACGTTGAGACTTTAATAGAATAATCGTTTATTTCTCACTATATTTCAGAGATATATTATAATGAGGAAATTAACTTCTAAGTTTCCTGTAATTAGTAGAGAAACTATTGATTTTATCCAACTTATTCTCTTTATAATTTTCTTCAGAACATTTATCTTTCATTATCAGTTAACGTTTACACTTTCGAACGTTTACTTTCAAATATTTCAAAGAGATCCAATTTAGCGATATTCAGTAACTACAAACCGTAAAACCGTGAAAATATACGAAAGCAATAATGGAAGATAAGCCAAACAAAGACACAAGGGTTCATTACAGAAGTCACTATATAATTAATGAATATATTCATTAAAATATAAATCAATATCCTACGTCAAATTAACAGAAATGGAATATTGGCAAATTAAGTTTCTTTCCGAGAATTTCGTTAATAATGTTTCAGAAAACATTAAAGTATAACTAGTAGAAATGTGGAAGTGATATTTTTATGGATATCCTAGAAAGTTTAACAATTCTATACTATTAGCTTTCAGTACGTCACATGTCGTAATAAAACATATTATACAGAAAATCCTATTGCAAATACTTTGCTTGTTCACAAGGTACTGAAACGTGAATAAGTGGGGGTAATTTCAAAGGAAATTTTTTCATCTTGACGCGAATATTGACTTTTACTTTCGTAGGATTTAATAAACACTATTTCGATTGGACAATCTTACTTTCTTACTCAACTCTGGGAAGTCATGTGCCCATCGGTGCCAAGATACGTTGTAGTTTAGTTTCCCCCTGTTTTCCTCCTGATTGCCTTCCACTCTTTTCTTTAGTTTGCTAACACTTTTATGTCTTTCTTTTATTCCTCAGATGGTGTCCGAACCTCTTTTTTTCATATTCTTCTTGACCTGCCTCTCTCCTTTTTTCTCATTTCTTTGGTGTCGAATATTTATCTAATTAGTCTGCTTCCATCACTTCTCATTACATGGTCCAACCATCTTAGTTGAACTTTATTAAGGCTTTTTTGCGAATGTCTGGTTTATAATTATTTTATCCTTTCTTGTTTTTGTTTCTATGCTTCTCAAGAATCTCATTTATATATAGTTTAATCCACTTTCCTGTTTTTGTATTATTGTACAGGATTTACACACATATTGCTGTGAACTTCGCTCTTGAAAATGAATTTAATTAACGGAATGATTGTGTATGTAGTTACACAGACATAATTTTGTTGGGACTCTGTATATTATGTGTATATCTCAGGGCAATCTTTTGGTTCTGCACTACTAAGCTTAGCGTCCAAAGTAAATACAAAGAAATAACACAACAAGCAGTATTTGTTTAAAAATATTTTATTGCCTATTAGTATTTTTACATTTCATTGTTATTGTCTTAAAATATTTCATTCTTAACCTATTCTTAATCTAGCAACGAAACTTTTATATAAAAATATTCTCTTATGAATTTTACACAGATAATTTTGGAGATTTGATTCAGATCCAAATCAATATCATAAGCAAATACTTTTGAGGATTTCTCTCACAAAAGGGGGTATTTGCCCTCCTAATGTTGAGATTAGTACTCACAGTCTGTAATACTCTGGAAATGTGGATCTCTAGTCTCCACTGATAAGTTCTGACAAAGCGAGTGTGCTATTCAGGGCTTATTTAAGTGGGAGATATATCCCTACAAAATAGGACCCCTGTCTTCACACTGTATAAGCACTTCTTACTTTCCACACCTATCTCTGAATGTTTTGAAACTTAAAAAATCCCAATGGAACAGATATTTTGAGAATATTCAGGGAATCCTACTTCCTCTTTATCAGACTCAAGTATCTGGCCTGACATACACTTTAATAGTGTATTTGTAGTTACTTAATAGTTTCAAATAACAATCCACATATACCTTTATCCAATTTCGTTAACTCTATATACTCCAAAATTTATCCTGTATAAAATTTTACTTACTCGGATTCGAGTTCCGCAGATAAATTTTGAAACTGCCCTTTTGTACATTGTTTCCCCCAAACTGGTGCGGAGATTAAATGACTTTTTATTTCTTTGATTATTTAAACAAATTGCCCATAGACTTTAACTTGAAAATTTTATTAATTGTGTGAACGTTAAAAAACGTTTGCCAATGTTAAGAATATCTTTCTCGGTGATTTTCCCTTATATAGTACGCATTCTTTCTTCTACGAAATTCTTCCCTACTTCAAACCGTTAAATTTTGTTGTAACTAATTTTCATGCTTATTTAACGTTTTTACCCTTGTGTATTTACATCCACCGTGGACGTTTTACTTTTCTTTATTTTTATTCGTTGTCTTCCTGTTTATGTTTTTTCGTTGCAATTTCCATATTTGAAAGTTTTATTATCGAATATAGTATTTTTAATCTCTTTTTCTACGAATCGTGTTTGATTTGCCAGTTTTAATCCGCAAATTTTATCAGGAAACAATGTCTCCTTCCTCTTCTTTCTCCTGGCTTGATTTTGTGATGCCGTCCTGTCCTTTTCTACCGCTCGCATGTTCTTTGAACGTCTACGTTGTCATAACTGAGCATGCGTCTCCGCTGAGTATTCTTACATTGACGTATTATTTGTTCACATTATAATATCATCGTATTAATCATTTTCTTTGTATTTTTCAATGTTTGTTAACTTCTTGTTACTGATTTTTATTTCTTTTTTGTTTTTCTGGTCCTGGTCTCCCTCTTGCCTGGCTTACATAATTAATTTATTTGTCTAAAAATGCCCTGGACGTGTCATGTTTACGCATCTGTTTTAGCAAGGTTATATTTATAACAATAGAATGAATTGAAGTTACATGTGGCTACTGACGTTGTTAATGAACAAAGAAAAAATTATTTCGTATCCTTTTTAATATTGCTGGCAGGTAATGCATGTTTTATTACTTTACTTAGATATTATACATTTTAATTTTCATCCAAAGTAAATTTATATGTCAGTTCGCGAATTCTTTTGAAATTTCTGTTTTTGTTTGGGCATTTCTTTCCCACCTAGAAAGTTGCTTTTTATGCTATTGTACTGTCTGCTAGTTTTCACATTCTCGCGTTTATTTCATCCACTGTTGTTTCTTCTTTGTTTATTATTACTCCTAATTACGTAAGTTTATCTACATGTGTTTTGTAATTAATTTCTATGTTATGTTTCTTATTTTGTTGTCTAATTATCGTTTTCAAAGTTTTCTTTTTGCTTTGTTTAGCATGTTAATATTTTCTTGCAACTGTTTTCTGTATCCGATTATATTACTATGTCATCTACATAACATAGTTCTGTAAAACAACGTTAAATGAAAATGGTATTTAATAAAAAAAAAAAAAAGACAATATGTTGTTCAAAAATATGATCACTTTGTGTATTTAGAATTTTGATATTTAGACGTTACAAAAGAGTGATTTTATATAAAAAAAACTAAGCATAACATGTATTGAAAGCACGTTAATAGATATTTCAGGAAATAGATAACTAAGGCATATATACGATATATATATATATATATATATATATATATATATATATATATATATATATATATTGTGGTAGGTCATACCCATGTACATAAGAGGCCCTAAAATAAAAATACAGAATAATTTTCAAACTTATAATGTTAATTTAGAATATAAGATACTGTTGGAACTGCATTTTTCACATGTCATATCAATAAAGTTAATTCCGCGTTTTTAATTGCTCAAATTTGAATATTTCAAAAACAGTTTTGTCTATTATAAAATTAAAACTATAATTTTTGTAAAATATCCAAACGATTAGTCATAGTAAATTATTTCCTTTATATAAATTTTATTAACGAGATTAAATAAATACAAACAAGTATTACAAATAAGACGCCTGGATATTGAAGAAAAACAACAGAGAGTTAGCTTGGGGAATCAATAAAATTTGGCACGCGTCGACATATTAAATATGTCGACGAAAAGTGTGTTCCTGAAACTTAGTAAATAAATCATTATAATCTTAACACAAAACATATCCTACGAATCTCCTACCTACCAGGCAACGATCGACGAAATTTCCAAAACCTCAAACCTTCCCGGTCGTTTTAAAACGAAATTCCATTTTCCGAGGAACGTTACCTACATATCTACCCACGCCAAGAGACAATACCAGTATATTTCCACAACCAGAGTCTTTATCCTGAGCATAGGAATCCAAACACCATTCGAACATTCTATATCCACCGTCAAACCAACTTGAGTACTTATTTATTATTTTATATTTCCTAAAATATTGAAATTTTTATTTAAATTTGAACATAATCGTTGATATTTTTATATGTATACCAACTATGTTAATATTTAATTAGTATACCTTTTAAACAGAAAAATACAGTTCTCTTGCGTTATAATTATAGTTACTTAGATCATATTTAATACATTATCTCATTAAAATCAGTTAACCTAACAATCATGAACATATCTGATCACATGACTATATATATGTTAATGCATTTCACTATCATGTTAAAAACTTACCTTTTTGAATAGAATTTTCTTATTAAACCAGTTATTTTTGCCTTTCACTCTCCTGTTTTATTTATTAAATTATACATCCAGAAGCATCACATATTTAATAACTTGTTTTAAAACATATATCTATATTCTATTGGGTACCGAACTTGCACATTTAATATTATCATCAAAGGATAATATCACTAATATTAACACAGCTAGATTAACACGGCACTTAGATTAAGATACATTGAAAGTATTTAACAATAAGTTTTGCACTTGAAAGAGGCCTATTAAAGTTAAGTATAAATACTTTATATACATTTATTTATGTTCTTAATATTATACAAGAGACAACTGTAATATTTAAACTAACTCCATCTTTAGGTCATATTTATAACTACACTTGTGAATTTTCAAATTATTTTTAAATTACTTAGCAAATTAATTCATTACTTTTCAATTTAAATTCAATCTACCAACCTGTGGGCCTTCAGCCTTTTAACAATTTGTCAGCCCAACGGTGGGGCGATTGCATTTTAACAATATATATATATATATATATATATATATATATATATATATATGTATATATATGTATATTAATTAAGAAATTACGCAATCAAAAAAAGAAATTCCGAAAATAATCTAGGTTTACAGGTTGTTAAATAAAAGCCTTTTCTTTGGATCCGTAGAAATAATCGCACAGTATAATACATTCAGATTATGAAAAATTATTTTACTTGAAATTCAAAATTTTAATCAAATATATTTCTCCAAAATTATTGACTTTATCGTCAGTGCATCTGCACCAGGACGTACAGTTTTTATACAAGTCTCACAAAGCCGAGAGTAAATGTTCACACAGGCGCAGCTGGCAAACAAAAAAAGTTAATTTTTTATTACAACAGGAATCTCACGGCAATAAGATTAAAAAAATATAAGATTAAAATATTACGTACAGAAATGAATATAAATTTAAAATAAGTTCAATACACTAATAGGGATAATATTACATTAAAAACAAAGTTATTAACCAGAATCTAAATTCAAATATAAATTGAACTCAAATGGTAATTAGATTTCAAGTATCTCACAAATATAACACGGTAAAATATAAATGAATATCTAATTCGAAAACATTAATCAACAACGATTGTATAGGTAATTTATCATTAAATTAATAGATAGACAATTATGTGTGATTAAACTTCAAAACGTTAAATTAATTTTAGAAGCCACGAAACTATAGCATTAAAGAAAGTCATTCGAGTTATTCTGTCTTTCTTCGTTCCGTCCACAGGAAATTGCCCACAGGTCGGTATATACATACAATTAACCGGAAACGAGCGTCACATGGACAGTCTGAATACGCATAAGCAACTAAAACTCACAATCGTCGTAGAATTCGTGAAAAACTAACTTGCTCTTGTACGAAAGGACACACCTACCACCACTGTCAACTGGATTCGATGTCGGCATCTATTCGAATGATCTGCACTCGAAAACGCCAGGGGGCTATACGGTTACAAAATATTAAAATCAGAGGGCGATACGGGTACCCGTTGAACACAGTTAAACTCACAAATGAAAAATAATACCAGGGCACGACGATAAGAATATAAGATACCGTTGTTAATAACGTTGTTCTGTTCGTTATATATTTCTTCAATTGGTTTTCGTAGTTTTTGTTGTACGTCACATTCTATTTTAAAGTTTATCTTAATTAGATAGTGGTTGCTATCTATTTCTGCACAACTTTTCAGGTATATACTTTTTACCATATTAAATATGGCTGTGTTAATCATATAGTGGTCTGTAATCTAGCATTCCCCATGCATTTACCTTCCCTTGTGTATTGCGTATATCCCTATGTGTAAACATTGAATTACCCATTGTTATCAATATACAGGTTGGAGGAGGGGAATGAAAGCAGGCGTCATGAAGATTGCAAAGGTAAGCGATAACATTAGCAATCGGACGCCCCATGAAAACGACTGGAAATAGATGACCACGCTCAGACGGCCATTCTTTCAACGGACAAGAAAAGTAATTAAATAATACACAGGCTTATAATCCTATATACTGCATATCATTATGTTCTCCGCTTCTTTTCTCAACTAACAAAAGCAACTTTTAAAATTTAAAATAGTGCTGAAATGTTAATTAAGGAATTACAGGAATATTCCCACAACCGCTATAAAAAAAACTAAGAAATTAGGATATTATTAATTAATTAATTTAATTAATTATTAACTAAATAAATTAAACGCAGTAATATTTTCTCAACAACAATCAGAAAATCTTAGAAATTAGGTTAGTTTCTGGTTAATAGACCGTTTAAGAAAAAAACAGTAAGATATGCGAAGTCAACAAAGCGATTTTAATCTGTGATCACCGTTCTAACTTTTACTGTTTTTAACTACATTATCAGTGTTTAACTTGGTGCTGACTGAGATTACAAGTACGTGAATGGCTTTGGCAGTATTTCCACAAATTTACAGTTGGCATTTTGAACCCTGAAGAAGTATACATTTCATGTGCGAAATATTCGTGGAGAAAAAACAAATCGGTAAAGATGTTTTTTCAGAGTTCCTTAATATTCTAGTGTAGTTCTATAATTTTTTCATCTCTTTCAAAATTATAATAAAACAATAAATATAATTAAAAGCTAAATTTCTTCTAACTTTCTTCTTTTTTTAGTAAACGGAATAGTTTTAACACATTCAGACTAGATGATGTTAATAAGCAATAATATTTTATCATATTTAAAGCCAGAACAAATAAGTAAAATCGGATTTCTTAAATTGAGACATCTTCTTTGTAAGTAAATGCTTGGATCTGCTTAGATATCGCGAATACATAATTCAAATGTGAACAGTAGACCAATACCACTGTTAATAATTATAGTATTAGTAAATAGAAATCCATTGTGATAATTTATATCGCATAAATTCTGCAATACTGCATGGTATCTTTACACAAAGCTTGAAATACATATGTACTCGCACTTAATTATCTATTTAAAAATACAAGCTTCTGAAATCGTGAACAAGTCAATGAATTCTGCTTTGTAAAAAACTTACAAATGTTTTTGGTTATCGGGATGGCTAACAAATGTTTTCTATAATTTAGATGGCTTTAAGTCAACCGTCTATGGAAATATCTGCTAGTTTTCGATGACAATGAATTTTGAAGATTGTGGAAGAAGTTTCAACATGGCCAAATGCTCTTGTATGGTAACTAAAGAAATCGTCAACACTGGATTAGTAATTATTCGCACAGATTAACGTGTAAATCTCTTGCAATTCCCTAACATTAACTAAATATCTACCACTCTCTTACACACACATTTAAATATATCTAGCCTTTATGTTCGTTACATTCCGCATTTTTTAATATCGGAATATTACAAACAGTGTATTAAACAGGAAGATGAACAATGCTGAAGGATTATTAGTACCGCGGTTGAAACTTAAATCTATTCTTATAATTCGGAGATAAAGAGTACATAGTTAGTAGAAAAAGAGGAACCACATCAGAAAATTAACTTAGGTTATGGTCATCATGACATTTTTTATTACAAGAGGATGGAACTCATTGTAAGTAGCAGTGTGTAGTATCCACCCTAAAATCCTGATATAGCCACATACAGTTTTTATTTACATCTTTATTCATTTATTTATTTCCAAAAGATCGTAAAGGAAACCCTTTCAAACAGAATTTGATCGTGTATGTCTTGAGAGACGATTTTGAAGAAGCTCTCAAAGAAAGGCTTTTGTCATGGCTTTGAACAATGGCAATACCGCACGGTAAAAGTTGTTGCACTAAAGGGGAACAGTAGCTCTTGTCATTATTGAAAAACCCTCGTGCTATGGAACAAACTCTCAAATTGGTTAATAAAATTGTTGGTAAAGTAATTATTGGTTATGCTATCACTCTGCAATGTATTAAAATTATTGATCCCCCTATCACTAACCAACCACCTATATTTTGCCAATCAATTTAAATCTCTTGCTTGACGTCTAAACTTTTAATACATTATTATATTTTCCTATCGCTAATATTCCCACAAGGTGACATATATATGTAGAACCACATTCTGGGGTAATAGAATTACTATCTACAATAAAAAGGAAATCTATTTACGAAAATCGACAAACTAATCAAATTAATAATATTCGTATTACAAAATATATGAACATGTTTTGACACTTTAAGTACTAAATATATTTTTTTCTTTTCGATTGTCGCCACATTATTAATCCAATAAATATATCTTTGGCATTACAATATTAACCTGTCGTTCGATATACACCTCCATTGACCAATTTAGCTTTTGTTTGGAAAGCTTTTCGTTACTAATTGTATTTTTATTTATGATTTAAATTCCTCTTTATTTATTTATTTAAGCCACAAGTGAAATAATATTTTTTATTTGTTCGTTATATTATACTTGAGCTATATATGCATGTTCTTGACTTTTGATTCCCACCCCGATTCGAATATTCAGATTACTGCTTCCTTCAGTATATTATAAACTTTAAACCATACCCCTATAATTACCTAGCACTACTCTAATTCTAACCTAATTAAATTTCTTCGTAACGTGTTATATACATATAATCATATTATATAATCATACCTATAAAGAACGGTTCCTCCTTAATTAATACCCCTAAATTATACCACTTGACTGCATAATTTCGCTTTCCATGTGTTCAACGTAATAATTTGAGTTAATTATCAATGGTATGTTAATTACTGTGAATAACACTTGATACATGCAAACATTGCCATATAGTAAGACCGTCAACTCAATTAACCATTACACTGACCTCGGTGACAGCAAATATTACGTTCAATCATGATAGGAATACAGTTTAATTGGCCGCAAATACGTTAACTTACATGGAGGTTCGTTCAAGGAAACCGAAGTTAATGTCGAATGCAAATTTCAGCTTTTTGCAGTCTCATGACAATTATAGTTACTTTAGAATCGTATGAAGGTATTTCATTCTCAACACAAAGCTTACTCACACAATATGATTTATTTTCTCGTATTACATATAACATTCTTTAATTACTTAACACATAATAAAGTTTTTTATTAAAATACTATAAATGATTAAATAAATACAAATAAAAATGTTTGGACCTCAGGCGTTGGTAATATCAAAGGATATACTCTAGTGTAATATTTTATGTCATAATAACAATAATTATAATATTTACTATTAAACCGTAAACAACAAAAACAAACATTTAGACTGAAAATATACTTTATTATAAAACAAAAGCAATTTTGACTATATGAAAATATTATTAATAATCGTATATGGAGAACACAAAACCAGTTCATATTTATGTGGAAATATCTTTCCAGACATGTAGACATGTATTTCATCCAACTATATAATCATAAACACATGCTGCTGGAGAGACACTTTCACCATAAATAACACCCTTACTACATTACAAAAGTCATTAAGACACAGCGTAGAAGATTATACAGCATCGCTCATTGCTAATGTTAACATCATGAACGCCAAGAAGAACATTCGTTGTTTTCATGGCAAGTGTAAGATTTGGCCCAGGGTTTCAATTCGACAGGCACAGCCGCAACCTACGGCAACTGTATTAATTGTCTTCACTCTACATCGGATATAACCAACTGTTACACTTCATGTATAATTAGAATCTTTGAATCTAATTTTAAATTATATTTCTTCACAAATATATCTCGAATTTAAAACATGAATTCAAATTTAGATATTTTATGTGTATATTTCGCATTTACTAATAGAAAGCCTTTCTTTTATTATCATTCTGGTCAACTCACCCTTCCAAGAAATCTACCTGATTGAACGGTCAATTCACATTGAACGTTTTTTTCGAATTTCTACATTACATTTTTTGCCTTAAATTATTTAATTTAATTACGTACTCTTCCTTACAATTATGTTATGTCGCATATCAGTTTAAAGCTTTCTCCACAAGCAATATTCTAATGATATTTATGTCATCATAATTATATACATCACCTACTTCGACCCCTCCCCACCTTGGGCCATAAATCAAAATCCGTTTTCTAGACGCGTGTTCTCTTACACCGAAACTCATCCCCTCTTCTAAGTCCAGCTACCATGCCGTAAACATTGTCTTCCTTGCAATTACATAAATTTAACTACAAAATGGACGCTACAGGCTACAGCCTAGAAACTACGAAAGTCGCCGACAATATAGTTACGCAATACTACAACTTAACAACCAAACGAATGATTTTTGCGGAAAAATCATAATGAGTGATGAAGCTACTTCGATATGAACGGATTTGTTAACAAGCAGAATTATCGTATCTGGACATTAGAAAACCTTCATGTTATCCATCAACAACCACTTCATCTCCTTCGAGTCACAGTTTGGTGCGGTGTTTGTTGTAGAGGTGTTATTCGACCTTATTTTTTTGAAGACGCTACAGGTCTTTCGTCATTCTCTTAGTGTAAGGCCTGAGTGCCCGATCTAGTCGAGCGTTTAGCGGGGTGTGGCTTGCGGCGGGCAACACTAACACGTGTTCACGAATTGATGTGCCTTGAGTAACGCTCATTTAGCGCGATATAGAGAGCGTGTTTTCTTACGTTTAGTGGAGCGTCTGCGTGCATATCAAGTCAGGCTGTGGTTTGAGGAGCGTTATGTTATTTGAGGAAATTATTTCAGTAATTCAAGCTAAGCCTGAAATATGGCTAAGAAGTCAGCCCCTTTACAAGAATAGAATTATTATGGCGAAGATGTGGAGAGAGTTAGCAACAAAACTGGGAATCGAACGTAAATAATGTTTTTATTTTCCCAAAAGTACTTGCAAAATTCGTTTCGTACATTTCTCGCAGTCACAGTGAAACTATTGTTACGTCTGGTTAATGGGCGATTGGTAGAGGTTCATGTACCTGCTTCAGGTGTGTTATAATGATAGTCAACGTCTCCTCCGAGATCACGAATGCTATTTTGTGAAATTCATGTAGTTTTTACTATAATACAATCGTGTTCCACATTGGTTTCAATAGCTTTACTTAAAATGCGCCATTTTGCATACAATATTCCAAAGGCACATTCAATGCATTTTCGTGTCCAAGGTCGCATTAGATTATTTTTTAATGGATATGCCTCGTCAGCAATCAAGACATATGGCAAACGTACTATCGTGTCTCATACAATATCTGGTAAGGTATATTAAGTCCGCCGTTCTCCATCAACGCGTTGAAACTTGAATAATGAAAAGTTTCACCATCACTTTACTTACCTTTTTCTCCTACTTCTATGGCAATAAATCTTTTATTAGCGTCTGCTATACCTTGTAGTATTATTGAGAAATAGTCTTTGTAGTTAAAAAACGTAGAACCGGAATTAGCTGGACATTTTATCCTGCAATGCTTGCCATCGATTGAACCAATGTAATTTGGAAACTTCCATATTCTGAAATAGTCCCGCGCAGTTCTTTTTAAGTCCATTTGAAATGGTTGTTGCATGTGTATGTTAACCAATCGTGATCATATGGCTAAACAAGTAGCATATACAGCGTCTGCAACTGTTGTTTTCCCCATACGAAAATTAAAAGCCAATGCTTAAAAATAGACTCCCGTAGCCAAGTATCTGCAATGAAATTAGAGTCCAGGTAACAGTAGTTCTAACCGTTGCTTTTGAAGGTGTTAACTGTTCGGAAATGTTATGTGCAATAACATTTCTGACAAGAAACCGAAGATTATATCTTCTTACTCTCTAACACTGTACATAAAAATTATTGTATGTACATGTGACACTTTTATCCATACATATTCTCCTAAACATTTTATGATTTTATTACAGAAGATAATTTCAAAAAACGCTGGAAACATTTGAAAGGCCAGTACCAGAAGGAACTGAAAAACTATCAATTTCCAGATCTGGAGCAGAAGCCGATGATGGAAGTCCTCGTGCCAATATTTTACCTTGATGGCATTTATAAAAGATGAAGTAATGCCTGCATCAACAACTGGCAATTTAAACGACGAACAAAACATCAGTGGCCAAGAAACCGAGAAAATAAGTTCCAAGGATTCTGTATTTGAAATGGATACTGAAACTTCTCCATAACCTCAATTTTCATCCGTAAGTTCTCCGGCATCCTCAGTCTCGACATTGTCGTCAGCATACAAAAGAAAACTTACGTCAAAAATCAGGGAGGACAGCTTGGAGATTGAAAAGAGGAAACTTATTCTGATGTTTGAACTAGAGTAAAAGTGATGAAAGAGTATTTTTCCAATGATGAAAAAGTTGATGGACCTTCAAAAATTATGTTTTCATGGCAAAATTAACGATTGGCTTTTAGAAACTGTGACTGAAAATCAACATACTCTATGCGCAACTCATAGTTATTACACCCAACTAAGTACAAATGGAGCTAATCGTGGTTTGTATAATCAGCCAGGTGAAATTGGGTCTAATAATATACAGAATTATTTTTCTAATTTATAATAATAAAATACATGTGTAACAAACTAGCGACATAGCTTAAAGTTATAATAAATAGGAATTGAAGTAAACAGGATTTTTTTTAACTTACCTTAGGGTCACCATAAGCTTTTCTGCAGGAGTTATTGAATCTGATACATAAAAGTTGCTATTCCCAAGTTTTAAATCACTTTCTATTTTTAATAGTATATAATCAAATGTTGTTACTGACATTCGTGTATATTCGCTAAATTTTTCCTCGTTCAACCTTAACCTTTCATACAATGTAGAAAATTCTCCAAACCTTCTTCTTTGTTTTACAATATCACTAGGACCTTCCTTTTGAATTAAATCCATTTTGATCAACAAATTTTCTTCTAAATACATATCAATGATATCGTACGAAGCCACATTGATAATATCAAATGCGACGTGTTCAGTAGCATACTCTTTATCCACTGAGGCCAGACGATGCATGTTTTATTTCCGCCCAGACCACACGAAGCACGCTCCGCAGAACGCTTTTTCACTCAGGCCTTACCTTGTGTCACTGGTGAGCGCTACCGCAATATGCTGCAGAACTTTCTGACTCCTCAAATTCAACAACTTAGCCTGCAAAACATGTGTTTCCTGGTAATACAGCTGGGGAAACAATGAGTCTTTGGGAACGATGTTTCCGGGGCGTTTACTCTCTCTATTTGGCCATGTCATCTGGCTCCCAAGTTTATCAGATTTACCTGTTCCAGATTTGTTTCAATATCCTATCAATAGGAATTTCCAAAAAGTAATGCTTATGGAAACAAACCAAACACAGTAGACCAGCTGGAGAACAATATTCGGGAAGCGATTCAAAATATTCCTCCCGAAACCTACCAAAAAGTGATGGAAAATGTAATTAAGAGGGCTCAGGTTTGTACGGCTTTCAGAAGCAGACGTTTGTCTGGTATTATTTTTTATACACAATTTCCAACTTTCAATAAAAGATCAATATAAAAAAATGGGCATATTTTATTTAATTTTGAAAATACTTAAGAGACAAACCAGTCACTTATATATTGGCTAGCCTGTTGTTTACCATACTATCGTATCGGAACTATTTAAGTAACCAGAAACTTGTTCCTTTTCTTTCTATCTTCGTCTTCAACCTTTGCTTCTGTCCATATTTTTTCCTTTTTTTGAGTATTCTCATTTCTTTAGGGGTTATTTACCATGTGCTCACATTGTCAGATGTCATAATTACGTTGATTTTATATAGAAAATTCTTGCTGCAATACAGTTCAGAAGAGTTTTGATTTTCTATGGTATCATTAGCTCGTTACTATATTTGTATTTGCTGCTGATCTGCCATCTAGAATAATAACATATGGAGATAATATTATGTGCTATCATTACACATAAAGAATGTCATCGTTTCCAAAAATCTTCAACACAATTTAAATAAAAAATTAAAGTAGCAAAAACAATGGAGATTGAAAGTTAACGAACTAAAATTAATATGACGTTATTACAATATTGTCAAATTACTATAAGAACAGAAATTTGTCCACCTGTTTGTCTGAACAACTTAAAATTGAAACAATCCTAAGATGCTAAATAATATTTTTTAGCAAAAGAAAATAGTTTGGCAAAATATTCATAGAATTGTACTGACTAAAAAACAGGAACTCACAAAACAAAACAATCATTAAATTTATTTCAACCTATTATTTACAGTTATGGGGCTCCGTTAACAAGTCCAACATAGAAATCAGAAACATGGAAACACAGAGATCAGAAAAAATACAACACACGGGCATTAATTGTTATGAAAGGTTAAATGCTCATTCCAATAAGTTAGCAAATAGACTAATATCTAATATATTCAAGTCCATAGACCTGAGTGTTAGATTTTAAATAGTATTAATGCAGGATCATGTAGACATAAAACTATCTTTTGGATAGGAGCTGCAGTGGAATAGCCTTAATGAAGAAAGTTCCAGCAAACCCATTTCATCTTAATGTTATACTTCAGAACAAATTGTATATTTACATGAGGAAAATAAAGAAAACACGTAAACCAAATGTTAGGCATTGTCCACAATCCGATTTAAAATTATTAATCGGCGATAAATTCCATAATGTTATTAGAACACTCCATTATTTCCCCACAACTTTAACATGAGCGATAACTTCTTTCCTAAAGCTATAATGTATATCTGAGACCATAGACTAATTATTACAACTTCTGGAAATCATATATAAAGGTGATCTCAGACCAAAATTTATTAATCAATATTGTAAACAGAAAGTCAATGTACAAAAAAGGTTTTAAATATATCTATACGTTAATATGCACGTATAACGCTTTTGTTTCATTGTGAAACAGACATGTAAAAAATTTACATATCTGTAACTGTGTACTTGGACAAAACCTCGTATTTCCAGCATTTACTTCTGCTTAAGACATATGTTTCTGCCATCTATAATAGGCGTCGTCAGTTAAGCTAGTGAAGCAATGTATACAAATGGTACAAATCTTTATAAATAGATCTGTATCTGTATATGCCATTAACCCTTAACTGTGCTAGTGGGGTCCGCTCGGACCTGGTGGTATAGTTTTCTGTTAGCATTCTTTAGAGTATTAAACAGATGGCGTTGTGGGTCAACGTAATCTTAAATTAGGTTAGTTATAAGAGACGTGTGTAGCTGTAAAGTCAACAGCTAAATTATTTTGAAAATTATAAAACCTCGAATCTTTAAAGACCCCACCAACACGTAAGTGTACAGTGAAATTATTATTAGCTCTTCAAAAACCTAACTATATAATGCATTATTTTTAGTGTATTTTTGTCAATTTTACCATGTCAATGAATGAGTGGAGTAGACCTTTGACTGAATCAGAATTAAATGAAATAGCGAATGATCCAAATTTTTATTCCGATGAAGAAAGCGCAGCTGAAGAAAACGAATTTCAAGCTAGCGATCATGAAACAAATTCAAGCTTCTTCAGATGGCGATGAAAGCCATTTTGATAACGATTCCGATGATAGTTATGTATTTTATGGTAAGGATAAAAATTTTAAATGGCAGAAGGCATGTAAAAGTCGTGCACGTACTCGCACTCACAATCTTATTATACATCTACCAGGCCCCAAAGGGAGAGCCAAAAATATCGATAAAAATGACATTACAGCAGCCTGGAAGTTTTTTTTTACTGATAATATGCTAGAGACCATCTTGTTGCATACAAATGTGAAAATATGGAACAGACATGAGCAATTTCAAGTACCTCGGCCATCGTACACAGCTGAACTGGATATGATTGAACTAAACGCTTTCCTTGGTCTTTTATATCTATCAGGTGTTATGAAATCTAATCACGAGGATATATCTGCTTTATTTGCCAATGATGGAACTGGTCGGGATGTTTTTCGGGCTACAATGAGTGTAACTCGTTTTCTGTATATTTTGTCATGTTTGCGATTTGATGATGCACTTACAAGAGATCAAAGAAAAGAGCATAATAAATTGGCTGCAATACAGGAATGTTGGGATATTTTTATTGCGAATTGCGAATCTTTATATACTCCAGGAGAATATCTCACCATCGATGAGATGTTGGTACCATTTCGAGGCAGATGTTCATTTAAAATGTACATGCCCAAGAAACCGGCGAAGTATGGTCTAAAAATTATGTGCCTCTGCGATGCACGTACTTTCTACCTGTGTAATGCATTTGTTTATACTGGCAAGGAAAATACAGTATCAATAGATAAAGTATCTGTACCAACCCGCGACGTCCTAAAGCTCATACCTCCCATACAAAACACAAATCGGAATGTCACAACTGATAATTGGTTCTCGTCAGTCGAGTTATGTAACAAACTGAGAGAACAAGGCTTGACCCTTTTAGGAACCATAAGAATCAACAAACCGCAATTACCACTTGAGTTTAAGCCTAACATAAGGAGACAAGTGGGTTCTACGATATTTGGACATAACAATGATATAACAATAGCTTCATATGTGCCTAAAAAAAACCGATCGGTGTCATTGATATCTACCATGCACCACGATCAAAAAATAAGCACTGAAAATGGAAAACCTGATATGATCAATGATTATAATAGGACCAAAGTTGGCGTAGATGTATTAGATCAGTTATGCGCCAATTATTCAGTAGCTAGACGTACCAGGCGTTGGCCCATGGTAATTTTTTACGCTATGATAAATATAGCAGGTGTAAATAGTATGGTAGTATTGAACTGTGGGCGAGAAGAAACATTTAAAAGGCGACATTTGCTGGTAAGCCTCGGAAAAAGCCTCATTACTGCGCATTTGCAACGAAGAAATCTCAGCCGATTACCGCGTTAACTGCAAACAATAATTTGCAAGCAGTTGGGTAAAGAGCTACCTACAACCTTTACGAACAATGAGCCAACACGAAAAAAGCGATGCAATCTCTGCTCCAGGGACAAAGATCGAAAGGTTAAGAGTGTATGCAAAAAATGCGGCACACACATTTGCCCAGATCACACCAGTTTAGTTTGCAATATATGTTTTAATAACGTTTAATCGCTTATAAATATTACTGTTTGTTGTATTTCTTTACAAAAATAAATAAGCAATGTAAACATTTTTTGTTTTTATCAACTGGAAATTGGGGTTCGGACGGACCCCACCAGCAGATAAGTGTTAGCTTATTTCACCAGCACTGTTAAGGGTTAAGCCGGAATCCCTTACTAGATAAAGCAAATTTCATCCTATAAGGTGGCACTTATTTGATAAGTAACATATGACGGACGAAAAAGACTTTGCCGAAAAAAGGGATCTTTCGTTTGACCAGCTGGTTTTGTCCAAGTATACAGTTACAGATATGTAAATTTTTTACATGTCTGTTTCACAATGAAAGAAAGTCAATGAACATCGTAAAGAAAATTGTGGAATATTTAAATTTAAGTAGTTAATGAGTTCAAGAAGGCAACTTTGTCGTGGACAAAACTATAGAAAATCGGTATTTTTCTGAAACTTAATATATTCAATCGATTCGGCAAATGACATAAGCATGAGGATAAGCAGCTTTCAATCGGTAGCAAACACTAAAATATTTTGCCAAATGCCAAATGCCAAATCTAGAGCGCATATTCCAACCGAAAGAGATTTTTAGTTCGTGTGTAAATAGCAAGTCGCCAATAAAAATATTGCATATGAGGGGTACAGGGCTACAATAGAAGGAATCTCCTTATAACAAATGAAGGAGAAGAAACTTTGTTATAGTCAAACTTTCCCAAACCTTGTAAAAAAAGGTTTGGCACCAACAAAAATATCTTTTAAGTACGACTTTATACACCAACACACATAAGAAGAATTAAAAAGTCTTGTGTCATAAGAAAATAGAATTATTTATGGATATATTAAACCTATTGTGTTAAAATGAAATCATTTACTTTTGTTATAAAGAAATAGGATTGTCTTTTATTGTTACACTTCTTTTCATTTAATTAAATAAGTTAATATACTTCCATTATTTAACATATACATGCCCCATGAAACTCAAACATCCTCCTAGATTTTCGTAATATTCCCTTTGTCTAGCACATGTAACAAATAAGTTAAAAGCTTTCGAATAAGATAAGAGCGCTTGCTTCAATATAGCGACACGTTCACAATAGCTTTTCCATGAACATAGGTAATTTATTTCGACCATCAGTTTCAACTAGTACAACGAAAGTTCCATATGTTAGTCAGGGAGACTCTCTTAATGAACTGAATCTTTTAACACCGGAATTGCTGTCAAAGAGAATTATACTGTGATTATAAGGATTGTACTCGTACTTTATACTGCATGTGGTTTGTGATAATGTCGACAAACGTTATTGTCCGTACCTTCTCTTTTGATTCATTAAAAATTTTTACTTTATGTAAATTTATCACTTTACAAGCATTACTTCAATATAACTAAATTGATTAAAAATACATTAAAATTGAAGCGAAGTGTAGAATATACGAGGTGTGGCTATTAAAAAACGAGACCTTCTGTAAAATATTTTATTTTAAATTTCTGTAAGGAGTGAGCCACAAAACAGTTTTCAGAGTATGCCATGGATTAAATCAGTTATGTCTTAGATTGATTAAGTGATCTAACCTACATTTCATACTATTAGTAATAGGTGAAATCGTAACTTTTCAATTTGACTTATGATTATTTACGAATGACACTTCGTCAATTCTCTAAGCTCAGACGTGACTTATATGTTTATCTCAGTCGTTCACGGCCTACCTAGGATTGATATTTTGTGGCTCGCTTGATATATTTAAATATTATCTCCTTCAATATACACCACTTCTCTATCTCTAGATCGCTCCATTCGAATTTTTCATTGTGCAAAACAGTCATCTTCTGTGAGCTCCTTCATGACGAGTGTCGTTTTCCTTTCACAGCTTCAATGGTCTGAAATATTCTTTCTTTTAGTAGGTACAGATTTGACATTGGGGAACAGGTGAAAGTCACATGGTGCCGGGTCAGGCGAATGAGACGGACGGTCTAATATTGGGATGTTATACTTAGCTAAAAATGTCTTGAGAAATAATGCGTGTGCGCCTGTGCACTGTGCTGATGAAGAACCCATGACCCTTTTCTTCACAATTCGGGTCTTTTTTTCTGATTTTCGTACGGAGTTAAGCAGGATTCTCAACGTTATAATACTGATTAACCTTCAGCAAACCAGTTAGGCGACACAATTCCATGAATACCGAAAAAAACAATAATCACAGCTTTTAATTTTGATTTGCTCATTGGCTCATTTTTAGCTCTCTGTAAAGTTGGATTCTTCCAATGCATTGGTTGACGCAATGATCTCTGATAATAGGTGAAAACCCAAGATTTATCGCATGTTATCACTCTTTCCAAGAAGTTTGGGTCATTTGCAGTGCCACTTATAGTGTCACTGCGCACGACCGCTTCCACCCTGGCATTGCCGTGGAAACACTGTCCTCTTAAAGCCTCTTTTAGTACCCCAAAACATGTAAAGTCACACGGCTACAGGTCGGGACTATGTGGTGGGTATTCAAGGGTATCCCTGAACATTTCTTCAATTTCAGAAGCGCTTAGTTTGCCGCATGAGGTCGAACATTGTCGTGCAGTTAAGTAATATCCCTGGTGGATTGTCCTCATTTTTTGATTTGATAAACGACTTTTACTTAGTCTAAGAGAGTGCAATAATAAGGTTTATCAACTGTTTTCCGGTCGTGAAGGAAATTTAGCAAAAAACTGCCTTTTGGATCCCAGAAAACCATCGCGTGGACTTTTCCTACTGCAAACTGAATTTTTGTATTCACTGAAGTGGCCTCTCTATATTGTCGTCATAGGTTGATGAACCAACCTCTCATGAGGTGGGTATTGTCGTGCAGCTAAATAACGTCCCTCGTGGGTTGTCCTCGTCTTCTCGTTCGATAAAAAACTGTCACTTAGTCCAAGAGATTGTAATAATAAGCTTTATTAACTGTTCACTTGTCGCGAAGGAAATTCAGAAAGAAAACTGTCTTTCGAATCCCAGTAAACTATCGCGAGAACTTTCGATACTGTCAACTGCATTTTTGCATTCACTTGAGTGGCCTTTCCATGTTTTAACCATTATTTACTCGCCTGTTTACTCTCACAAGTGTAATGATAAGCCAGGTTCTCATCACAGGCCACAATGTGACTGAGGAAAGCCTATGCCTCAGTTCGATAATAAGTGAGAGGCCGTTAGCTGACATCAAAGCAAACGTATTCTTGCTTTTCTAAAAGAAGGCGCAGGTACCTCCAACGAGAAGAAATATTGCGGAAAGCGATGTGATAGATGGATAATCAAATGGACACTCCCAATACAGATGTTTAGCATAGACACGATTTCAGCGAGCTGAGATGGCGATCATTTGCAATCACGAACCATTTGCATGCCTTTTTCCTCGATGAACTTGTCATGCGTCGGCAATCATAGGATTCATTTTCGCCTCTCTATCGTCAGAAAATATTTTATTCCAATAAAATACTCGCGTTTCTGAGAGGGTGTTTTCAACAAATTAGTCTTTCAATCTTCACAAAATTTCAGCCGGACTCCCTTGCACATATTACGTGTTGTGCAACACACGGGTGCATTTTGCTCTAGCTCATCTTTATACTGTCACACTGTCAGTTCCAATTTTCGCCTCCAATAGCAGTTCTACAGTTACCATCAGTACCCAAACCAATGATGCCTCTTCGAAGACCGCCCGCCTTAAATTCTAGTTTTAAATTGACCACCCGTCGTATATTAACATTAAGAATTCGTATCAATAAATTATTATATTTTATTTTAAAACATCGCAAAATATTCCGTCATTTGATTTCCGGTCTTGAATTTAAGAGTCTGGAAAGCATATAGGGAGAAAGTATAACAATACCTCGTGTAGTAAGCAACAAACAACAAAATTTTCGAGAGCTAAACGAAACTTGATACATAACAATATGTCTATAACATTTGTAATAATAAAGTCAACGAGCTAAAGAACGCGTATATACTGCAGAAAATTTCCTATAGATACCAAATTGAACAAAGCATTTTAATAGAATATAGCTGCTTTTATCAGACAAGAGATATAACTATTACATCTGAATTAATAGTTTAGTTAGAATTTAGAAATACGACATACTACAGATACTTAATAATAGATTATGTATATAAAATAACATTTTGGTATATATTCTTTCTTGGTTTTTTTCTATATACATAATATAATACTTCAAAACTCTAGTTTGATAAATTCGTGCCCATTATATTTCCAAATCAAAAAATATATCAACAAAATATTAACACAAAATAACAAAAGCCATTAGCTACATATGACGTTGGAACAAAGAGGTTTGACAATAGGTTCATTGCCATTCCTGCAACCGAGCCTGTATTTATAACGTGTACTCCCGTGACAAAGAAGAATCATGAATATGCAAGTATGAATTAATTGCAATACACTGTGTGTGCAGAATGCGCTAGTGACAGCCGACTGAAAATAAGAGTATGTGCAACAAAGCTATGTCTATCGCAACGAGCGAGATAACATCCTACTATTAGCGTTGCATTAAAACCATATAGTAATTAATATGTATTATCTAATTTAAATATTTGCAACAAGTCATAAATACACACGCACCCCCACCCCCACACAGACACACACAAATGTAGATGTATATATATATATATATATATATATATATATATATGTATATATATATATATATATATATATATATATATATGTAGTCGTTCATTAAATATATCAATTGATAAATTCTTGGAGTTTTTCGGCTTTTATATGAAATATTTACAAATATCAAATTAGTATGTAATTGCAAAGTAGGTGAGGATGTAAACATTGCTGTCTACAAATTACAAAGCAAATCATACGAATTTTTTTTTTTATTGAAAAATATTGTCTACGTTGGGGCTTGAACCCAAGTCTATGGTTTTCCGGAGAGTTGCTTTACCACTAAAGCCACGAAAATACTGACATCTGCTTTCAACAACTGACGTCGGCTTTCATAACAGACATCTGCTTTCAAAACAGACATCCGCTTTCATTAACTGACATTTGCTTTCAATAACTGACATCTGCTATCAAAATTGACATCAGCTTTCAAAACTGACTTCTGCTTTCAAAACTTGATAACTAACATCTGAATCATTAACACTGTTACTTTATATATGCATTTCTAAATATCTTGAACCAAGGTCTATCGTGGCTTAAGTGGTAAAGCAACGGTCCGGCAAACTGTAGTCTTGGGTTCAAGCCCCAACATTGGCAATATTTTTCAATTAAAAAAAAAAAACACACAAGAGTGTTAAACTAGAAGACGTTCAGAACAATCCTTCTGTGAGTGTTTTTGTGCGTTCAAGTGTTACACTGTTTTTTCTACTGAAGATGACAACGTGGTTGTAGAAATACGTATTTAGAATCATTAAATTCAATTGTGGTAAGGGTTTTTTAATTTTATTTTATTAGTTTTACAATACTAAATTACATTGAATTTTCTCAAGAAGTATTAAAGGTTGTAAGAAATAAGTATAATCCCGCTTTAATTTCTTACCTGCTAATATAAGTAAATGCAGAACGTTGAAAATTCCTTTAATTTAATTTCCTTTAAATAGTACCCTGCGGCTATACGGCTTATTGCCATTGCCCAGTTATATTTACCTGAAGAACGATTCAAGTAAGGAAGGGCTGCTATCGCTACGTTTTATTGCAGTGTGAGTCGCTACAAAATCCCTCGATTGTACATACAAGACAAACAAATAGATTTGACGTATGGATTTTTTTAAAGAGAGATTATAATCTAGGGTTTTGAATAATAAATATTCAACTATGGTTGCATAGTTGAATATTTATTATTCATGCTTGCATAGTTGTATGCAAGCACATTTGTAAACGATTTTTTAGAAACGCCTTAGATAAAATAATAACCTAACAAAAGGATCAAGGTATAAATGTCCTTAAAAATTAGTAACTAAAATTATTATGAATTTGTATTTGAAATTTTTCTAAGTAGTCAGGGTGGCCCAAAATGACCGAAGGGGTTTTAATTCCTTATAACTTTTTATTATATTTTTTTTTTTCTTGTTTTCTGTATTTTGTAAAGAAGACTTGGGGAATTTAAAATGGAACAGTACACAATTGAACAACGTGCCATAATCGTTGAACTTTATTTCTCAAATCAACGATCCATTGTTTTGACTCGGCGTGCATATCGTCGTTATTTTAATGTGCGGGGAATTTAAAATGGTACAGTACACAATTGAACAACGTGCCAAAACCGTTGAACTTTATTTCTCAAATCAACGATCCATTGTTTTGACTCAGCGTGCATATCGTCGTTATTTTAATGTGCGGGTTGGACCCTCAGAGTCAACAATAAACCGTCTGGTTGCAAATTTTCGAGAACAAGGGGCAGTAAGGAACTTTCCTGGTGCCGGCAGACGACGAACGGTGCACACGGATGACAATAATGAACGGGTACAGGAGAGTATTCGGGAAGATGGAGAAACATCAACCAGGAGACGTTCGACACAACTTGGCCTCTCAAGAGGGTCGCTGCAGAGAATTTTGCATGCAATAAGAATGTTTCCATACAAAATTCAGCTTGTTCAACAATTGAAACCGACAGATTACCAGCAACGACTTGATTATGCAATTTATTTTCGTCAAAAAGCAGAAGAAAATAATGATTTTATTCATAATTTAATTATGAGCGACGAAGCCCATTTCCAATAATGGATTCGTTAATAGGCAAAACCGCAGGATATGGGCTACGGAAAATCCAAGAGTAGTTCAACAGCGAGAATTACACCCACTTAAGTGTACTGTTTGGTGCGGTGTTTCGTCGGAAAGGATAATTGGCCCATATTCTTTTGAAAATTAACACGGTGTCGCCGTTTCCATCACTGGTGTTAGATATCGGACAATGTTGGAAAATTTTTTAAGGCCAGCCATGGAAAACCATCCGGAAGTATGGTTCCAACAGGATGGAGCCACAGCGCACACTGCGAGGGACACAATGGCTCTTTTACGCGACATCTTTGGTGAACGAATTATTTCTCGTACAAGCGATTTTAATTGGCCTCCGCGTTCACCGGATTTAACCGCTTCAGACTGTTTCCTTTGGGGTTATTTGAAAGGAAAAGTCTATATTAATAAGCCTCGAACCATACAGCAATTAAAAAGTAATATACGCAACGAAATCAACAACATAACACCTGTAGTTTTGCGAAAGGTTATGGAAAATGTTTTGGAAAGAGCACGAATATGCGAAGCAGAAAATAGCCACCACTTGCGAGATATAATTTTTCATAATCAAATTAAAAATATTCTCCATTAATATACTGTATTTAAAATAAAAAATTTAATAATTATGTCTTAAATAAGAAGTTATAGTGAACTCAAACCCCTTCGGTCATTTTGGGCCACCCTGTACTAATTTCATCAAGCGATCAAGTAATACAATTAATGAAATCTGAAATAATAATCCTGAATACATTTCTCTTTGCCATCTCTATTTGTGCACTAATTATTATATAAATTGCTACTATTTTAATATTGCCTGAAATTTATTATATACACTCGTGGACAAAAAATTCTGGACACCTAAGTAAATGTCTGTTAGTACAAGAAAACATTTTTTTTCTTTTTTTAACATGATAAATAAAAAAAAAGTACGTAGCATATTATTCAATGAGAAAAAGTCACGAAACAGTAAATTGTGCAAAATTAACAAATTCACTGATCTTATCGACTAGGTTTTCAGATAATTTAAGCGATTAATAGTGCGTAATACCTCCACGAACTCTAATCACTTCTTCCATATGGCGTGGTAAACTCTGAATGCAGTTGGCGACCTCTTCTTGTGTAACGTTTTCCCATTCCTCACGAAGAGCTATTCGAAGATTCCGGATGGTTACCGGTATGAATTGTCAGTGCCGAACATGTCACCCTAAGAGATTTTCGATAGGGTTCAAGGCCGAGCTTTGAGCTGGCCATTGCAAACGGGGAAAGTTCACCTCCAAATATTGCTCAACCACCCGTGCGGTGTGAAGTCGCGCGTTATCCTGCATTAAAGTACAGTTCTCACTTACGAATGGACTAAACAGTACGACGTGATCAGCTAAACACTCGTTGATGTACCTAACAGCCGTCATGGTACCATTTTCAATTAGAGTAAGCTCAGTTTTCGCGTACAGTGAAATGCCATTCTTGGAGATATACAACACGCTGCAAATCGTTCACCAGGTCTTCTCCGCACACGTTCTCGTCCATCTGGTGAACGTAGACAAAAACGAAACTCTTCCATGAACAATACGGAGCTCCATTGATCGGATCTATATTTATATTCACGGGCAAATCGTAGTCGCTGAACACGATGAGCTGGGAGCAAAAGTGGACAAGCAGCAGGTTTCCTTAACATCAGTCCGTATTTCTTCAATCTTCGGTGAACTGTTGCAGCAACTGCAGTACCGTAAACGTCTTCGACTTGGCGAGACACCATTGTTGATGGTAAAGCACGATCGTGTAGTGTAGATAACACCATAAAACGGTCTTTTCGCTGATTTTTGGTGCGAGATCTACCTGATCTTGACCTTCTTGTGTATTCCTCAGTTTGACGATGTAGCTGTATTGCGTCTTGCAGGGTACTCTTGGAAATATTCAAGACAGCAGCGATGTGTTCATCTTCGTTCAAAGCTACTGCTCGAGATAAATTTTCTGCTTGCATTTTGTCAACCAATAAGTGTCAGGACTTATAGTGCAAAAGACCTTTCAGCACAAGAGATAAAAGCTGAATAAAGAGCACACAAAGATTTTTTGGGTTTGGTTGGATTTTTTAGATTAGTCATTAGTTTTGTTTTTCTTTTGGCTGTTTTGATAAATTAAATGTTTTGGATCTTATTTAATTGCCAATTCGTATTTCATAGATAATATTTCACGTCTTGTGAAAAAAAAGACAAAGGAATTTTATTTATGAAACCAGACATTTGCTTCAGTGTCCGAAATTTTTTGTCCACGAGTGTAATAGACAAGCAGAGGTCGTAAGATCACAAAAATATAATCCGAAAAGGTTATACAGGGTGGCCCAAAATGACCGAAGGGGTTTGAGTTCATTATAACTTCTTATTTAAGACATAATTATTAATTTTTTTAATTTTAAATACTGTATATTAATGGAGAATATTTTTAATTTAATTATGAAAAATTATATCTCGCAATGACCGAAGGGGTTTGAGTTCATTATAACTTCTTATTTAAGGCATAATTACTAATTTTTTTTATTTTAAATACAGTATATTAATGGAGAATATTTTTAAAAAATTATATCTCGCAATGGATCGTTGGTTTGAGAAATAAAGGTCAACGACTTTGGCACGTTGTTCAATTGTGTACTGTTCCATTTTAAATACCCCAAGTCTTCCTTACAAAATACTGAAAACAAAAAAAAAATTATAATGAAAAAGTTATAAGAAATTAAAACCCCTTCGGTCATTTTGGGCCACCCCGCACGAAAAAATGTAGAGGCTACGACTTGTGTACATATAAATAGAATTGTTTGTGTTTATTACGTTTAATTGCCTTTTTTTTTGAAAAACTTGTTAATATATTATATATATTTCCTCCGTAAATGTATTTTATATTTTACGTAACTACATATAAACTACGTAGATAACATTTATCGCTTGGAAGCAATACAATTATTAAGAGTATCGAGTACTAGTTGGAAGCTCTATGCGGTTTACCTAAGATTTATTATAGTGTCCGGTCGTACGGTGACAAATAGACCGAAGCAAACCATAAGCTTTACAGGTGCCGTTCTGTGTACTCTATCGAATGAATAAATTTAGAAAGTTCACTAATATAAACACAAGGGAGGTCACTTATAAAGGAATATTGATACGAGGGGTTTTCGGAAAAAGTCTCGATTTAGTGATTAAAAGAGCTCTCAAAAGCACAAGGAAACAGAAAGTTTGGATGAAATCGGCGTTTAGTATTAAGATTAACCATAATAAAGAAATCGCGAAACAGATGTTCTATAACTATATGTTCAAAATAAATAGTTAGAAATACTTTGCTAATTGAGTAGTGGTTCCCATTGTTTCAAGGATTTGAATAATCCGACGTTTCGGCAGTCAATCTACTGCCGTATTCAGGATAGCCCTGAGAAGTGCTAATTCTTGCCAAACTCATTTCTGACATACAGGGTGTTCCCTGAGGTAACCGACACACTTACACTATGTTCTAGAGGTAATTCTGAATAAAAAAGTTTATATACACATTAGATTATTTTTTTTTGTTCTTCAGATCTGAACAAAAGAATAAAACTGTTTCAGTAATGTATTTAATCATGAAATTACATAACAAACTAATAAGCTGATATAAAAATTGCTCGAAATGCTCGACTCTTCTTTCTAAACATGTTGCCAGTCTTTGGAACATATTTTGTTTCCAGTTAATATCTGTATGTTCATTTCGTAAGGAATCTACACCTGCAACTATTCTCTCGATCAATTCTTCTCGCGCGTTTGGCTTACCTTTATAGTAAACTCAATTTTTTAGACAACTTCAAAAGAAAAAGCCCAATGGCGAAATGTTAGGAAAACACGCAGGCCATAATACAGCTATCCACCACCCAGGCAAATTTTGATTTAGAAAGTCAATACTTGCCTACTAAAATGCGGTGGAGCGTGCGGTGATACATATTTGTCATTTTATAAAATGACTGGCAACATATTCAAAAAAAAGAGGCGAACATTTCGAGCAACTGTTATAATTAGAGCTGACATGATATAACCATGGTTATACCGCAAACATCCTCATCTCTAGTTATAATATTAGTTTGTTATGTAATTTCATGATTAAATACATTACTGAAACAATTTTCTTCTTTTGCTGAAATCTAAAGAGCAAAAAGAAATTAAGCTAAAGTGTGTATGAACTTTTTTGTTCAGAATCACCTCTAGAATGCATTGTGTAAGTTTGTCGGTTACCTCAGGGAACACCCTGTATATGTATTCCCAATTTTTTAATTGCGAAATATACTAGTGTCTGATTCGAACCAAGTGTGAAACTCGAAATCTTGAACTAAATCAACCACACTGTTAAGGACTGTAATTTTGTGTATACGTGTATATAACAAGCCACCGAAAAAAATCATAATTGGAGTAGACTGTGAAATTGGGTTGGTACTTTAGCCACTTCCACATAATGACATTTATTATTTGACATTGAAACTATAAGTTTGTGTAAAATTTTTCAAAACTCTTATTAAGTAAATTAAATTTATTTAGATGTAAATGGACAACATTTTCAACAACTTCTGTAGCTATATGTAAATTTTGATTATGATTTCGATATTAAATAAATTATTTGTTTTCTTTTTTGTTGTAGTATCATTTCAATGCCATAACATTTTTTTTACAATGAAACCAAATGAAACTGTCAAATATCAAGTAATGTGTCATTATGTGGAAGTGGCTAAAGTACCAACCCAATTTCACAGTCTACTCCATTTATGAATTTTTTCGATGGCTCGTTATGTATATGTGTGTATCTTTCGTGTATATATTTTTTATAAAATAAACAAACTGAGGGGTGACAACAACACTACAAAAAATAATTTAGGACGGCAGAACGATAAGGAGCACCAAGCAAGGCATGTGACAGTTGTCGTTTTTCACACCAAATAACGTAGTGTTTAGTGCAGTTGATCTCGTTCAAAATTTCGGTTCAAAGTTTGTTATATTTAGCAGCAACGTAAGGCATTAGCGTGGTTCTCCAGGTACACTGACGAGAGCTAGTATGAGTTCGAAACACGTGTCTGCACGCAGCCAATGTGTAAAGTATGCGTTTTGTATATCCATGTGTTCATGTGCAGATCCGTTCTTTAACATTTTTGTATTACTATTTTTTCACTTAATGTTCTACTGCAACACTGTAAATCGATATCTCTTTTTTATACTTAACAATTTATTTATCTAGAAAATTCTGTTTTAATTTAGTTAATGTTTCATTTTGATTCTTTATTATTCCCTATTCATTGTTTATTTTATTGAAACTACATTACGATATACCTTCACTTAATTTCTAAATTCCTCAATATTTATAAATGACGAATTTAAAATTTTTTATACAAAATGCCAGAAGATAACGTGATGGCACTAACAATTCTGATGGCTTAAACTAGCTTACGCTGTGTATTCTGAGGTCAAAAATGCAGCCTTTCAGAAGTATACAACAAGTGGTGATCTAAACTCTACTTCTCATAATAAAATCAACCTTGTTTATTTAATATGAGATACTTTCATTGTTTCGACCTTTGCTAGATGTAAATCCATATCACAAAAAAATAAAACACACATAAGATGTTTTAGATTTACACTTTATTAATAAGATAATGACAGCTGTTTCGCTAACACAGTAGCTTCTTCAAATTCAACTTAAGACTAGAAATACATACAAATATACAGCGTTAAATCAGGTAGTTGACCCAAGTTAAAATTCTAGGAACTATTACATTTATATTCATTGCTTTTTTAAAACTATACTATGTCCTACTTGTGTGAGGTTTAAGTTTAATAATATAACATAAGCAACTAAGAAACAATATTTCAATGGGTGAACAGATTTAACAGTGGGGATGAATTCAAGTCTAATTTATCGTTTAGTAACATTTCTGAGTTTTTGAGTTTATTAATTTCTAAAGACTCTAAACAATTTAGTTTTCTACCTTTATTGTCTACATGTATAATATCGAATTGTAAATTGAATTCGTGTCCATTCTCTATTAAATGATTAGAGTAGGTTGAGTCAGTTTTCTTATTGATATAAGAATGATAGTGGTCTTGGATTCGTTTTTTAAACGTTCTTCCTGTCTGTCCAATATATGTTTTGGTACATGATCCGCATGATAACTTATAGACTCCTGATTTATTGTCTTTGGTAGTTTTTTCTTTATTATCTTTAATATATTTGGCTAGATTATTATTAGTTTTATACGCGATATTAATGTTTTCTTTTTTAAGGAATTTTGATAATTTAAGTTGCTCTTGACCTATGTAAGTAAATGATTTAAACTGCTTGTCTGACTCCACTTTAATGATCGGGTACACCTCCCTTAATAACTTATTGAAAGGTTTTTTAAAAATTAATTTATCTATTAGATTCGGGTCATATCCGTTGTTGTGAGCGATTTGTTTTATAATATTATATTCTTTATTATAGTCTTCATTGGACATCGGGATGTTAATAAGTCTATGTATCATGCTGTGAAAAACCGCTTCCTTGTGTTGGACCGGGTGGTTAGATTTATTATGTATCGTAGTATCTGCCACTTTGTGGTAAATAGAAAAATGGACCCTATTATTTACACGTTTTAAAGTGAGATCCAGAAAGTGTATACTATTGTTAAGCTCCTTTTGTATCCTAAATGTGATTAGGAAATTAGGATAAATGGAATTAATAAATTCATAAAGAGTGTTCAACTGCCTATCTGTACCTATATATCCAATCAATATATCATCAACTTATCTGTACCAAAACAAAATATTCTTCACGTATCTATCATTATGAAAAATCGTATTTTCCAGGTAATCTATATAAATTTCCGCAAGTAAAGGAGAAGAGGATTTCCCATGATAAGGCCTTGTTTACAGAGGTAGAGTTTGTTATTGAAAGAAAAGTAATTTTGTTCTAGGCAGACTTTTAGTGAATCTAAGATCTCTTCTTTTATTATGGGGTTTGTTCTATTGTATAATAACATTTTATCAATTAGATCTATCGTTGTATTGCATTGCTGCAACTTTCCGGATAACACGAAACTCATATCCTTTGATGTCAAGAACTTATTTCCTAGTATCCCCCTCAATTTGAGGGGGATACTAGGGGGATACGAATTTCTGCAACTTTTTAGTGTGTTGCTCCAGTTTTAATTCAGTTTCTGTCCTTAAACACGAACTTTTACCCAGACACCGATATTTTTATGTATTTTGGGCTTTTATTCTTCTTTTCAAGGTTGTTTTTGGTATGCCAAATTCTGTGACGTCTCTATTGTCCCCCATTGTGCCGGAAGTTAAGAATGCATGACCGCATTCAGTAATTCCCACAATGAATATAAAAACGGTCCAATTATCTCAAGACTATGGGTTAGATGGATCACTTCATTATTAGACTCACGTGTTTAGAAACATCTTAAAAGTTAGGTTAATAATATTTCTAACACTTTAGTTAGATCTACAAATAGAAACATCAAATAAAATCATAACTTCGTGTTCCTTATGGTAGGTAATACACTACTAGTATACATACTTTAATGGCATGTTTTCACTGCCATGTCCACTTTGACGTACCCGCGAGGAAGAAATAACAGATTATGTGTCGCAACAACATACTCCGCCTCACTGAAGGTGCGACATTGCGGAATATTATGGCGCATTACCTAGAGACGCGTTTATTCCGATGGTCCAACTAACCCGCTGGTCCAATCCGGACTTAATATAAATAAAAATCTAATTTGATAAGTAACTAATATTTTTAATATGTACTTTTTAATTAATAACAATGACATTTTGATTGTAATGGGTAATCTTTTTGAAGAATTAGACATTTAGACTTAACGAAAGTCAAATTTACATGACTTAAAAATTCTAAAAAATGGGTATATTGATTTTTAATGTGTACTCGTTTCATTGAAATAAAGTGTACTTATCATTATCCATTATAGGCTATATATTTTCAGTAGTAATATAGCAGGTGCAATAAAAATTATCGATAATTTTTGGAAAATTTGACCGAACACAAGTTAAATTGAAAAAGAGTGTCCTTTTCAGATTAACTTGCATGAGTTAAAATTGATTAAAAATGATCGTTTAATTTTTATTTCACGAATTATATTCTACGGAAAATTTCATGAATTAAATCGTGTAGTTTTTGTCGCAATGACAATTAACAATAATTGATTTGGAGTTATTAAAGAGAATTGTTGATTTATCAATAATTTTACAAAATTATTCATTTTATAAGTGGCGTCACATTTCACGCAATGCCGCGATATGGAAACGTTTCAGCTGCCGAAACTAACCAAGAAGTAGAGAAGTTAACTCCAGCAAATACTAAAATATCAAAAACTTCTATATTGAAACAATTTCAAGAATTTTGTGGTCATAGAAATTATGTACTGGAGAAACGACTTCTGTACAAGAAATTAACCCTATTTTAAAAGACTACGCCAGCAATATGCGCAGAAAAGATGGATCATTTTACAAAGAAATTGTTGCAAAGACAATGTGGAACGTTACGACCAAACTCGTCCAAGAAAAATATAATCAAGATTTTGGCGTCACAGTAGGTCCATTTAATAACATAAGATATAAATTTGCAAGAGATGTAAGAGACGCTACAGGAAAATCACTGCAAATGACACCGGATAAACGAAAAACAAGTTCAAACGCGTTCACTTATGAAGAATTCCTGAAAATTGTACAATTATTTGATAAAAATACTCGAGACCTTCTCCAAAAAAAGTTCTTCCATATTATATCTTATGAATTAGCGTTTCGATGAGGCAAAGCTTACCTCTGCTGATTAGTGTCGTACGCAAGAATTATGTGGTGACCCGTACTTCCTACTGGCCCGTACTTCCCACCGTTCCTTTGAAAACATGAAATTCAGAATTCGTGTGTGAATTGGGACAAGAAAGCAACATTTAGAGCATCTTCTTTAACGTAGTATTTTTACAATAAGCGCATTTCTGTAAATAAATGTCTTTTATTTAAAACGTTTCACAAGAAATAAGATTAAGTTGTAACACAACTAAATTATCACAGTTCTCAAAATTTAACTTTCAAAAATCTTTCTGTGCCAGTGTCCCCAAATTTATATTGAATTCATAAGCTACTCTGAATAAAAATTTAATTGGAGGCATGGTATATAAATATATATACACTGAAACATGTTCTGTTTCCTGCCAAAAAAACGAGAAATAAAGAAACTCAATGGAAATACAAATACTTAATTGCAATATGTACTACACCGAGCCATTGTTCGCAATGGTTGATGTATTATTCACGAAAATGAATTGAACTAAAAGCCTTTTTCTTCGAATGTGTGTGTGTGTTACATTCTTTATGTGTCAGTTTCTCTATTTGTGTATTTTATAACAGACGTAGTGCATTGGAAGAGTTCTATGTAGAAAATCCGAGATGTGGCTCCAGTTAATCACGTCCTATATGCACTAAGGCAAATTGAAATGGTGCATACTGGTATCCGACGCTTATATATTGTAATTGTAATTGTTCGCTGCTTGTTATTTACCACATTTGTAAATTGAAAAAGTAAATTACAATGATATATGTAGGAGTGGACAGTAGAGGCAAACGAAAAACTATTACATTTAACAAAATTCAATTACACAGCTTTCGTGTAACTTCGTATGCTCGACATGTTTCTTTATTACAGTACTAAATTGAATATATTTTTGTGAAATATAGTTGCATTGTACACAGGAAAAAAATTCATTTTATAGCGAAAATGTATTTCTTAGACTATACCAGTTACTGAATTTAATGTAAGCATCATTCTCAATTAGGGCCGACATAAAATTTCTTTGTTCTTGTGAAATAAAATTTTCAACTGATATTATTTCCTTCTGACAGTGTAAGATAAAAAAACGAACGAAAAAGGCTTTAAAACAAAGCGTTCCAGAGAGAAATATTTTCATTTAAAGTTGTCTACGAAATTGTATTTTATTCGAATAAAGTATTATTAATCAGATGTTTGTAAATGTGTCTTGTCACCGACTTCTTTGTTTGCTGATAGAAATCTCTTTTTAAGTAGATATTTACCGTTTGCTTGGTTTGCTTCTATTATTAGAGCCCAACCCAACAGGAAACATTCTTAACTCCTAATTGTAATGTTGAAGACGCGATACCTAACCATTTGAATGAATTCGGAAGAAACGATTTTACGATTTGTTTAAATGAAGAACTGGTATTCTTCTATTTAATGCTCGTGGAAATATTTTTAATACGTAGATGTCTGGACGGCCATATTAGAAGAACTGCACACTCTCCTTTGTTTTGAAAACCGAAGTTGAGATGATTTAAATCATTGGAATAAAACCAGAATTTAAATCATGATTTAAATCAATGGTTTTAATTATTCCTTTATCTCTTACTAACATTTATTTTATAAGTAAGCAACCGACGATGTGATATTTTTTTGCAGATCACAAGTGAGAGTGGAACTCTCTCTCACTTGACCTCACGTCGACTAACATGTGAAAACTCCATCTCGTGCTGATAAACTAACAAAGATAAAATTGTCAAAGAAGAGTCAGCAAACATTACTGCAATGTTTGCCATCAACTTCCAAAGAATCGGAACACGAACAATTTAATGAAGATTTGAGTGAAATGTTTGTGTCGGCAGATATTCCACTACATAAATTAAACAATTTAAATGTCAAGTTATTTTTGCAAAAGTACATCAGCAAATATAACATTCCCGACGTGGCTTACTGTCTTTTATTAAATACATATAAACTGTAACCTGTCATTTTCTGTATAGTAATATGGAAAAGCAGCAGTTTATAAGAAGTGAGCCACAAAGAAAGTTTTCAGAGTATGCCATGGATTAAATCAGTTACGTCTTAGATTGACTAAGTGATTCAACCTACATTTTGTACTACTAGTAATAGGTTAAATTGTTACAATCATTAAGCTAACCTAATATTTAAGTCTGCGGAAAAATTGAATTTTAGGGAAAAGACGGTTATTTGAAAGTTTTTGTTGTTGAAATATGTAAATTACAATGATTTATTATAAAAAATTAGTTTCTTTAGAGTGCTGTCTGTTTCAAAATGAAAAAATACCCATAAATAAAATTTGAAAACTATGAAAAACCAAATCAGATTAAACAACATTAGTATGTATTATCTCATAATATTCAGAATAAAGATGAATCAATAATTTAAGTAAGCAAAACAATTTATTAATGCAGTCATTATTTTTTTACTTTTAACATAAATGTGTTGGTTCTGAAAAGAAACGTTTTTTATTGGAGAAATGAATCTTCGCCATCTGTGAAGTCATCTGTTGGAGTTTATCGTGTGGGGTTTATCGTGTGGGGTTTTGATGATCCGTTTACCCTATCGTTTAAATCAAAAGAGGAACAAAACACAATCAATTAGATGGCAATATTAATTAAATAAGGTGCGTAATATGGCCATCACCTTCATCTATACAGCGTAAAGTTCTTCGCTTAACAGTGTTAATAACATTTTTTAGGATCCAAGGTGAATTATTGATTTCGACGACCTTATTAGTGATCCTTTATGGCAGGTCATTAAGATCAAAAACTCGTGATACAACAACAGAATCTTTTGAGTACGGCTATAAAAAGAAATCGCACGGTGTTAAATTGCAGGAACGAGGTGGCCAACTTGTGTTTGTATTTAAACTAATAATTCGATCTCCAAAAAATTAGTACACGGACCCCATCTTGTTGGAAGTAGCCTTCCTGTAATTCATCATTGTGTAACATATTTACAAATAATATCAGCATTTCAAGTCTGCAACGGACAGCGTTTAATACTCCTAAAAGGTGTAAGCATTTTTTGGCTGTTTAAAATTTTGTATTTTTGACTGACATACCTTCAAAAAATATAGGCCAAATAATCCTTCCCTGACAGACAGCTGCCCAAACTCCAATCTTCTGTGGATGCAGTGGTGCTTCCACAAAAAAGTGCGGATTATTTGCGCTCCACACCCTCATGGTTTGAGAATTTGCGTAGCTAAAGAGATGAAACCAGGATTCATCAATAAACATAATCTCTTCAATGCCTCCATCACTAACAACAAAATGGTCAATAAATTACATTGACAAAATTCCTGTCGTTTCGGTCTGTCTACAGGAAATATTTTATGAGTCGCTTGTAGGCGGTAGGGAGCATGTAGATCATGCTTAAAGATACGTTTGCAAGTTCTATAAGAAAGATATAATTCTTGGTGTAAATGTTGCACAAAAACTGAGGCTATTCTTCTACCAGGTACCTTTCCGCTTCAACATTTTCCTCATTTCTAACTGTTGGCCTGCCACTGCTCTTTTTTGGCGATCCACTTTTTCTGGTTCCCTGAATAATTGCACAAAACGGCGAATGCATTTGGAAAATTGATCATATGGAAGAGCAATATCTAGAAATTCTTCTAAAAAATCCTGATGTGCATCCCTGATTGAATAAACCCATTCGGCATTTATTTTACTACCATTTCTAAAATAAATTTCAATCATGTGCCGTTTCTGTTGTTCTTTAAATACAAAAGCAATTATTAAATAGCTAATAAATTGCCAAGATATCTTACAAGTTGTCAACTTAACTTATGATTATTTACAAATGACTTATCATCAAATGCTCGATTAATTTCCTCAAGAAAACCTCTTAAACTACGTTCGAAATTTTTAAAAATCCATAGTTGAATAATGCTTTTTGTGAATGCAGTTGCATGATATATTGCGCAATTGATTACTTTAGTCTATTATATATAGTAAGCCACAAAAAAAGTTTTCAGAGTATGCCATGGATTGAATCAGTTATGTCTTAGATTGATTAAATGATCTAACCTACATGTCGTACTAGGTATTAGGTTAAATCGCAAGTTGTCAATTTGACTTATCATTATTTACAAATGAGACTTGGTCAATTCTCTAAGCTCAGACATGGCTTATATGTAGAGCTGAGGAAGTTTGCGGTACGGCAGGACCGTATGTAGTGCATCCCCACCAGCGTATAAACACGATGCAGCGAAACACTTTAGTTAGTCGTGAACTGGCAACGTGATCGTGTGTTGTCTTGAGCTCTATTTAATAAGTATGACGGACGTGCCCAAGCCAAGAAAGCGCCCATTGTATAACGACGTGAAGAAATTTATCCGAGACTTTCCCGATTTGTATTATAATGGAGCAAAAGTGGTTTGTAAATTATGCGATAAACAGTTACTTTGCTGGGACAAATACGACTGTAAAAGACATGTTGAAAGTGTACACCACAAAGACAAAAAAAATAATGTGCTGTCTAAAACGCAATTCATTTTCGATTTATTGACAATGCTACTCGTCTGCGATGTGCCAGTTCACCTGCTAGATAAAAAAGCCTTTCACGACTTTTGGAATAAATACAATTCCAACAAAAAGCTACCGTCACGGAGAACGTTACTCACCTATTTACCAATTGTGCGTGAGGACATTGAAAACAGAATGAAAGCAGTAGTAAATGATAAACAGTTATGGGTATGTGTCGACGAAACGACAGATCGAAAAAAACATTCTATTGTGAATATTATAGTGCGTGTACTAGATCCTGTCAAATCAACATTTCCCATTTTATTAGCCAGCAAAAGATTGGAAAAGTGCACTAGCGAAGTAATTACGAAGGTAGTGCTCGATACGCTACAAAAATTTCAAGTTTCAACTAATTAACTCCTGATGTTTATGAGCGATGGTGCTGCGACAATGCGTTCTGTAGGCCGTTCTCTTAAAGCAGATTGTGAGAGACTTTTGCATGTGACATGTAAAGTTCATGCTTTACACCTTGTGGCACAAACTATTCGGCAATGTTATCCAGAGGTGGATGCATTAATAGCAACCACAAAAAAAGTGTTTCTAAAATCTCCCAAACGAATTCGAGAGTTTCACAGTCGGTGCCCTGGTATTCCCGAACCACCAGAGCCAATCTTTACACGTTGGGGAAGTTGGTTAAAGGCGGCATTTTATTATGCCAAGTATTTCCAACAAATAAAATCTGTGGTTCTACAATTCAATCCTGCCGAAGCTGTAGCCATTAACGAAAGCCAGAGACTCTCTCAAAACCCTTCCCTTGATGCAGATTTACAAACTATTTATAACAATCATATAGGATTGTTTAACGCAATCGAGAAATTTCAAAATACTGCATTATCGTTAGCGGAGTCACTGCAAATACTGGACGATGTACACGCCCAGCTATGCGCAGTAAATGACAACAAAAATGTTAATGTAATAGAAAAGTTCGAGAGTGTGATAAACAATGATTTTGATTTTACCAGATTAAAACAAATTAGTAATGGTGCAAGTGTAGATTCGGTTTCTATCTATAAAGATTATTTTAATTGTGCGTGTGTTACATCCGTAGATGTCGAGCGGTCTTTCTCAAAATATAAAAAAATTTATTCATCACGGCGTACATCGCTCACCGCTACAAATATGGAAACGTATCTAATGCTACAAACTTACTGCAAGTCTTATCCACTTGGCGCTATGCTATAATAATCGTAAATAAGGTAAGTGTGTTATTTATATACATTACGCATAACTGACATACCTAAGTGATATAAATAGCGAATGCATGTAAAGCAATAAAATCACGCATGCATCACCGATCGAAACAAGGTCATTATATTCGTGCGTTTAACTGAATACTATCCTGGCACACCGCAAACATCCCCAGCTCTACTTATATGTCTATCTTCGTAGTTCTATCGTCGTTCATGGCCTACCTAGGATACAAATTTTGTAGCTCGCTTGATATAAACACAGTAAAGCTCCTATAATGGAACCTTGCCGAACTCCTTAGATCACTGATTTCGCACGTGACCTCACTATGTATTTTTCTATGTTATTTGTTTGTATATATTGTATTCTATCAGATAAATATGAACGAATCCGTTTTAATACCACGCCCCTGAATCACGTCAGCTCAAACTTTTCCATCATAAACCAATGATGTACACTATCAAAGGCTTCCGAGTGATCTGCAAACACATATACAAACGAGGCTCTGTTAGTTATACTATTTATAAATTTGTCCATAGGTTGGTATATTACTCTGGCAGTTGATCGTTCTTTGATACTACAATTTTTTGGGGTATTTTAATATATTGTGTTCTCTATAAATTTTGTTATTTTGGTCAGGATCATCTTCTCCGAAACCTTTGATACGTCCAACAATAAAGTTATTGGGAGATAAATTTCAAAGCTATCGCAAGTATTGGAAGCATAAACGGAGAGAAAATCACACTTACGTACACTAACAAACTTTGAAAATAAAAAGAACCAAGGAGGAGCACGAAATTAAATGTTATATTACCAAATAAAAGAAGCGGAAGCATTTCCAAATATCCAGAGCTAAGTTTCTAAAGCAGATAAATTTAAAAAGAACTATAATAATGCGAGAAAAGGCAGTAAAGACAAAATAAATGACTCATAAACATACGTAATCCTAAACAATGGCTCTACAGGAAAAATACGGAAGCAAAGTAGATAAGATTATCACTTAGTGAAAACAGAAGACATTTAGAACAAAACAAAAAGTCAACAAATAAAACTGAATACAAGTAACAAAATAAAATTCTGTTCATCAACAATAGAACCAACTTTGTCTATTTTATTTGGAAGATACAAGGTGGTCCAAAAAGTTGTTTATATTTGCTTGTGATGTAGAAAATTTTATACGCAAGGTAGAAAGGTGGGGTCGGTCTTAAACGATAGCTCGGCTCTGGGAAACTTAGTAATCATGCAGCACTACACAGGAGAGGAGCGCTCGTTTTGTGTGCGCGAATATTACCGTAACAACAATTCTGCCACCATTGCGCGCCGAAGATATCGACAACACTTCAATTTGCACGATACTCAGCAATGTCCAAGTGTTCAGCTGATTAAGCAATGGGTTAATAAGTTTGAGGAAACTGGTTCAACGTTAAATAAGCGCGTTTTAGGACGTCCAGGGTCGGCGAGAACCGCTGAGAACATCGAGAGAGTGAGTCAGTCTGTGCGCGACCAACCAATCGTATCAACTCGAAAGCGCGCAGCTGCTTTAAATGTGACGAGAACCTCGGTGCTTCGCATTCTTCACAAAGATTTAGGCATGCATCCGTATAAGGTTCAAATAGTGCAAGAACTGAAGGATACAGATCCCGATAATAGAGTTTTATTCGCTAACGAAATAAGGAACCGAATTCCAGCAGCAGTCGACATCTTATTCTCCGATGAGTCCCATTTCCACCTAAATGGCCACGTCAATACTCAAAATTGTCGCCACTGGAGTAGTGAAAACCCTAAACGGAAACATGAAAGGCCTTTGCATAGTCCGAAGGTCACAATATGGGCTGCAATATCGGCATCCGGAATAATTGGCCCTTTTTTTTCGAAGACCAACAAGGTCGCACAGTCACTGTAAATTCTCGGCGTTATGTAGACATGATTCAAACTTTCCTCACTCCTGCTCTTCAAGAATTTGAAGGATACACTCAGGACACCTGGTTCCAACAGGACGGAGCCACCTGCCACACTTCCAATCTTTCTTTGCCTGTCGTTCAGGGGCTTTTTCCGGGAAGACTGATTTCTCAAAGAGGGGATATTGAGTAGCCCCCCGAAGCCCTGACTTGAGTCCCTTTGATTTTTTTTTATGGGGTTATCTCAAAAGTAGAGTGTACAGCAACCGCCCTGCCACTCTGGAGGAACTAAAGAACAATATTCGACAAGAAATCGAAGGCATAACTGCAGACACTTGCCGCCGCGTTATGGAAAATTGGAGAGGTCGTCTTCAAGAGTGCTTGGACACAAATGGTGCACATTTAGATAACGTAATTTTTAAAAAATAAATTTCCCGTTATTTTTGTAAGCCTTAAAAATAAATTTGTTCAAGTAGATCAATTTGTATTGTTTTTAATTCTATTCAAAAAGTTAATATCTTTATGGACCACCTTGTACTATATATTTAGGTGAAATAAATGACAATTGATGCAGTATTACTGTCTTCCCAAAACGTTGATTCTTAAAATAAAACGCAGAACAATACAAAAGTATTTTTAATAATATAAAATATTATTAAAAATCTGGTGTGAAGAACACAAATACAGGTTCACTATTACCTACTACCTACTCATGTATGTTTCAATTATTGTGAAACGCAGTACATATCCATTTATTTAATACAACATACAGTTGCAAAGAAAAGAAAACCTATATATTTGCAGAGTAATAACTCTGAAATTTTTATTTGATAGGCCGTACTTAATTATGTGATTTTGTTAACACTTTAGTCAATTTACGATGTAATAAAATGAAGGTTTCCTAACAGATTTGTTGATATACGTAGATACACACACGATACAAGGATTACGTTCGTAATCCAATTTCCTCACCTATTCCTTGCTTAACTCAATCCGCCAATGAATTGTAAACAAACAATTTCCCCACATTGAATGTAATATTTGTAATGGATGACCAAAATGTATCGCTCGATCGAATTAAACTAAGCTAACATCCTACTCGAACCTCGCTGTCCACGGTCTAACGCTGAAACAATAACAACGGATTGCAAAAGCGATAAAATCACTGTTCCAATAGAATTATGTACTCAATAAACTAAAACAAATAAAAAATATATCCGGAAACGAAATAAGGAAATGAGAGCACCCGATGACCACATATATTTGCGAACACAGCATCCAATTTAATTTGTAATTCAGTTTTATTCCTTCTTAATATATATTTTGATGAATATATTAAATATTAAATAGAATATTAGAATATATGTAGAAGGGTTACTCCCAAGAGTGAATTATTATAATACCAATGATGTGGATTGTATTTGTATTGAATTTATGTCAGTCTAAGTGTATATATTTAAATGAATAACATAGTTATTCGTCAATATTAAATTAAATACAATAACTAATAGCAAATTAGCCTTATTTACAGCAAAGAAATAATGCTTAACAACCTCCATTGAGCAAATCACAGAAATGCCTTTATTTGAACGGAATTTATAGCGCTATCTCTTGAGGGAAAATTAGTTAAGAAAATGTAAATTTCCTTAAGTAATCTGTAAAAGTTTCATAACATTTCGTACACTAGAAGCCAATATGCGACAGTAGTTTGTATGCCTCGCTCGAAAAACTAATGAAGAGTCAACATTGTTTTGCGCTAAGAACGGTCTAAAAGTGCTACAGAAACGTTTTAGATGCTTAAAATTGTAAATTATTACTGTTCCTTCATATCACAAAATGCATTCGTACCGACAGACAGGGTTTAAATCTTCTGAACTACATAGTGACCATTTCCTAAGCACTGTTTATTGTCATGTTAGAATTATAGTGTAATAAGATAAAGTCTGAATACTCCCCCTGTTCCATAGTAATTTTATAAGGAACTAAGATATGCGTAGGCTACCTGTTGGCTCTCTACGCAGTTTCCCTACACAAGCTTAAGTAGCCGACTGCTGAACACCAGTATGGCAATACGTATAAGTATGTCCTGCATCGAAATTTTTTCCTACTGACGGACCCAAACAATCATTATTAAAAAATTAAAAAAAAAGAATATTTTACTTAAATGTTCGTAAATAAAGAATATTCGCAAGCAGTTTAAATACCTTCATTTTAACGAAATTTTTCACGCCATCTATTGACGGAAGATGGATTTATGAACTGTCAATCTACTTAAGTAATCTCTATAAGTTTCACAACATTTCGTTGACTGGAAGCCAAGATACGGCGCATTTAAACCACAGTAGTTTGTATGCCTCGTTTGAGAAACGAATAAATAGTCAACATAGTTTTGTGCTAAGAACGGTCTAAAAGTGTCACGGAAACGCTTCGAACGTTTAAAATCTCATCGAATGATTACAATCCCACACAAATACAAAATTTTGGGTGGCATCAATGGTTGGGAGCAAAGAGGATGTGGATGATGAAAAACGTAGAGGTTGGTCAATTGAAACAATCACCGAAGAAAATGTCGAAAAAGTGCGTGATGTCGCGAAAATTGGAAAAAAAGCTACTGTAGGACTTACGATTACGTAATCTGAAAAACCAATGATCTTCGTATTTTAATAGGAAAGTTTTGTCTTTGGAATCCATATACAAAGTTGCCCTCGCATATGAGGCAGAGACCGAATTTAAAGTAATAGCAGTGGGGGTGCAGCCATTACTTCGGCAGCTACTAATGGATAGAGACCAAATTTTAAGTTAGATCGTTCGACAACAACCTTTTACACATACTAAAAATTCAGGCCTTATACTCTCCCTTCTACGAATTTTAACAGTTCCTTCACATCACAAAATAAATCTTCTGAACTTCATCGCAACCATTCTCTAAGCACTGTTTAAGTTCACCTCAGAATCATAGTGCACCAAGACAAAGTCGGAATACGCCCCCTATTCCACTAGTAAGTTTAAACGATATACCACGATCACTTTTCAGACAATGAGAAATATTCGCTATTGGAACACAATGTAAGCATTCGATATGCTACCATCAAGACTTGCCAATAAGCAACTTAACCCCCGGGCCTAATTTAAAAGCACGTTTAAACACCCTACCTTATTACAAATTTCTAATATGAATGAGTTTACAGCTGGTCTTTACAGATGTACCCTTTATTTGTCTATTACCTCAGGGTGCACTTTTCTTTCCAATTAAATACTATTGTATATCCAATTCGATATCTCTTTCACGTCAAGAAAAAGGATATTGTTAATCCAAAAATTCTCGGTGATACATTCTGAGACATTCGCCCAACACATAAATTGAATTTAAACAGAAACATATTAGCTCAACGCTGCTTTTCTTCTTTAATTAAGCATCCTATTCACATTACAGTATCCAGACTTAACGGATGGATCTTGAAACTAAGACAAACATTTAATGATTTGCTTCAACACTCAAGAATATTTCTTGGAAGTAGCACCAATCTTGATACTAAAGAATATAAATTATCCTAATAAAATAGAAATTAAACTACGGTTCAAATCTTTACTTTTTAATATTTAATCGTAACACGACAATTGTTTCGCCAGCACAGTGACTTCCTGAGGTACTTCCAGCTACAGACTACATTACAAACTTAATTTACAAAAAAAGAATATATAAAATCAACAAGGTTGGTATTATTTTACGCTTTTAAAGAAATCTATGAATTTACACAAATATTGTCGATAGTGAGAAAATGTGGCTCCTCTGGTCGGCCCTAACTGTTATATTATAGGGTGCTAAACATGTGCACCCATCAAATTTGTTTTAATAAACTAAACGTATATTTCTATTATTGTCTAAACAGATTTTAAGTAAATAAATTTAACAAAGGCGAGTTGTTTAAATCTAATTGGTTATTAAGTAAAATTTGTGAATGTTTTAATTTATTGATTCCTAAACTTTCTAGTAAAATTAATTTATTGCCTTTATTGACAATAATTGACAATTGTTTCGCCAGCACAGTGACTTCCTCAGATACTTACATCTACAGACTACATTACAAACTTAATTTAAAAAAAAAGAATATATAAAATCAACAAGGCTGGTATTATTTTACAACGTTTTTAAGAAATCTATGAATTTACACAAGTATTGTCGGTAGTGAGAAAATGTGGCTCATCTGGTCGGCCCTAACTGTTATATTATACGGTGCTAAACACGTTTACGCATCAAATTTGTTTTAATAAACTAAATATATATTTCTATTATTGTCTAAACAGATTTTATGTAAATAAATTTAACAAAGGCGAGTTATCTAAATCTAATTGGTTATTAAGTAAAATTTGTGAGGGTTTTAATTTATTGATTCCTAAACTTTCTAGTAAATTTAATTTATTGCCTTTATTTTATAAATGCAGAATTTGAAAATCTTTATTGAAAGTGTTGTTTTCTTCTAATAGATTATTCGCAAAAGTGGTATCTTGTTTTTTGTTTCTAAACGAAGAACAATGTTTGGCAATACGTTTTTCAAACGATCTTCCTGTTTGACCAACATATACCTTACCGCATCCACACATTAACTTATAGATACCAGACTTCTTATTTTTATTTGTTTTATCTTTATTGTTTTTTATGTGTGGATAAATTATTATTAGTTTTGAAAACCGTGTTCATATTAAGTTTTTTTAAATAACTTTGAATATGCTTATTATGTATCCCAGTATACGTTTGTAACCTAAACTTTTTTCCTTATCCTTTATTGCAGGATATACTATGAGATTGCTTTTTTGAAAAGTTTTTTGTCAGCATATTTTCAATTAAAGTATTTCTGTAGCCGTTATTGATAGCTATTAGTTTAACTAAATCTAATTCTTTTTCATAATTTTCTTTGGATAGTGGATAATTAATTAATCTATGTAACAAACTATGTAAACTCGCTAATTTGTGTTGTATGGCATGTGTTGACGAATTATGTATAGTTATGTCAGTATGAGATTCTTTATGGTAAATATCAAACTCTAATTTATTAAAATTCTTTCAATGGAGACTGTGGTTAAATAAAAATTTAAAAAAGGTATATAACCCCTTACCACAATTATTAGTCGTATCCTAAATACGTATTTCGACAACTAAGTTGTCATCATCAGTAGGTAAAAACTACTAATTAAAAGTCGCACATGGGGCACAGTAAAGTAAGAAAAACGCTTCCGCACAACTACTATACACTGCATCCCCGTAAAGACTGTCAGTCTTTACGGGGATTTACGTATTTAGGATACGACTAATAATTGTGGTAAGGAGTTATACACCTTTTTTAAATTTCTAATTTATTGTTGATTTTTTTAATAGTTAGATCCAAAAAATTAATGCTATTATTTACTTCTTGTTCCATGGTAAATTCAATATTTTCATGAATAGAGTTGACAAATTCCAGTAGCAAGTTTAATTGTCTTTGGGTTCCAGTGAAACAAAGTACAATATCGTCTACATATCTATGCCAAAAGAAAATATGCTGTCTTATGGGATTATTGAAAATGATGGATTCTTACTGGTTCATGAGAATTTCTCATAGAAATGGACTTAAAGGGTTACCCATAATTAGTCCTTCCCTACAACTGTATATTGAATTATTTAACTGGAAGTCATTTTCTTTCAGAACTATATTTAACAAATCTAAAATTTCAGCTTTAATTACCGGGTTAGTGTTCTTAGCTATACTTAAATTTACAATTAAATTAACGGTTTCGGCTGAAGGGACACTCGAGAATAAGTTTTACGCCAAAACGCCAAAAGATACCAATTTTGCATTATGAGGTATTGAAATATTTTTGATTTTATTAATTAATTCGTATAATTGTTTTATGCTGTACTGTGGCTTAAAGTTAGTGTATTTAGTAATGATATCAATAAGTATTTTAGATATTTTAACAGAAGGTGCAGTAACATAAGTAACAACTGGTCTGATGGGATCGTTTTGATGATGTAATTTAATCAAAGAGTATAATTTAGGAGGTTAAGGGTTCATAATTACTAAACTTCTTTTCTCTTTTTCGTTAATAACAATATTTATATTTTTTAGACAAACTATGACAAATTAAATAACGCAACCTAATGTTTTTAACCCTATTAATACAATTTACCGATAAATATTTATTCACAATATGTGTTAAAATAAAATTAGCATTCCACCAGTAATAAGTGCGAGTATATTAAATAGCATCAACACGTTGCCCTAACGTTGTGCGTTCACTAAAGCAATAAAATTTTAGCTCTAATATATTTTAATCGACTCAATGGGGGATGTACTTGGATTTAGTGTTCCTGAAATGTCGGTTTCAAATGACATTCTCATTGTTTCAATGACAAACATTTAATACTATGATTGTTCGATGAATAACAACGATGCGTTGCTAATGATAAAAACAACACCCTCTGTCTGGAGATTTAAGGTATTTATTTTCTCTCTTAGTGCAAATATAAATGTTTTTGTAACATTAAACATACTTAAAATTTTTTAACCTGATAAAAGGGTTCCAGATGATAATCAAGTTTGTTTTACGATTGTTTTCGTTAATAAACTGAGTTCCTCTTCTGAATTTATCAACCAGTCTAACCTAGTATTTGAAATTTTGCACAAAAATTGCTATCCAAAGGCAAGAGAAAATAATTATTTTAAGTAGCAGATGTTCCGAGTTTCTTATGGAAACAATAATTTATTTTATGAATTACATTTTTACAGCATTGGAATTGTTTGTTTTTTCCTATATAACAAAATTTGAAATCATTTAGAATGTCAAATGAACAACCTTCTTTTTTATTTGAAATTAGGAGAATAATTTCTTTCTGTTGTTAATTTTAAGCTAACTCAAAGTTTTAATAAATCACTAATGCACTGTTAATGTGACCATGAGTAATATTCTCGATAAACAATTCCATTTGCTTCACTAATAGCTAAATTAAATTCAAAGCTTTTAATAAATGATTTCCAACATACTCATAGCGTGATTGCTAATATATAAACTGACCTTACCAAACCTTTTACCCAAATACCTCTTCGCACGAGACGAACTAGAAATTGCATTCCTGATGCTCTCCTATATTTTATCAACCAGGCTCTTGATCAAAACCTTTGTTTAGCTTCGCTGCACGCTCGAATTAATAATTCGGTATTTCTCCAGTAGAATACTTCGTCCAGCGTTACCAATTCTCTACACAATTTTTATGCGACTTCGTCCTCGCTAGCTACATAGGTCGAACATCAAAATATTATCCCTTCAGTGGGCGCGTGATTATCAGAGAGCGGACTGAAGCGATTGAATGACCAACTGCCCATAATATGCATGTTATAACAGCTTGCTTGCTCGATTGCATTGCTCAAGCAGGTGCTGCTATTTCCGTCATTATTGTGTCTATTAATTCAAAAATTCTATTTTACAGGGGCGCGTAAAATGGAATATACATTTATATATTAATTCGTTATATCCACTAATTTCCAAAATTTATTCTCGTATTTACATCCTGTTATACATGAATATACATATATGTATTTATTGTTCTTGAGATAGTATGTTTTTTATTCTCTTCTATAAGGGATTGTTTCTGATTTCGTTTCCAGTATATTTTAAAAAATTAAGAGATGCGTTTTATATTGTTATATTGTCTATTTATCCTATAACTTTGTATAAATATTAAGTTTAATTTACTACCTTATTTTTGGAGTAGTTTTCGTTTCTTCTTGTTGATTTCTTTCTGTTCTTAGTATTTCTCTTTATTTTCATTAACTATGAATAATTCTCGTAGGGCAACCATGGTAGGATGAATTAAAGGCCAAACAGATTGGTTGCATATTCGTAATAATACCAAGATATATTGCAGTGCCTATTCATTAAGTTTAAGGCGTCCACAAAAGCATAATGTACAAAGACATGTTTCTTCGGAAACTCATTAAGATAACATATGACCATCTGCACCTGACACTGTTAATGAAGAATTGTGTGAAGCTTTTATGAAGGCAAATATCCCATTCAAAAAGCTTAACAATCCAGTCCTCAAGAGGATTGTTACAAAATATACTGATCGTCATATACCAGATGAATCTACTTTACGTAAATACCACTTACCAAAACGTTATTTGAGAACCATTGGAAAAATACGAACCAACGCATCTGGTCATTATCAATGGGTAAGTGCAGACGAAACAACGGATGTAATGGGACGATATGTGTAAAATGTAGTTGTTCGTATTCTTCATCCGACAACTTCATACCAACCGTACTTAATTGCAACTAAAATATTGCTAGTGGTAAATGGTGAAATAGTTGCAGAAGTAATTAATCCATGTATTCATAATATTCTGTAATCAGATAAGAACTATTAAGGCAAGGTGCTATTATTTTTGACTGATGCTTATATGTTAAAAACAAGGAAGTCATTAAAGCAATCTTATCCCAATAAGCTACACGTTACCTGTGCAGCAAATACACTACACAGAGTAAGTGAATACATCAGAAGTCATTTTTCAAATGTTGATAATTTAGTTTCATCATTCAAAATGATATTTCTGAAACCACATTCACGAGTGGCATTATATAGAGAAACATTTCCAAATTTGCTTTACCCCAGTTTCTGTATTCACTAGGTGGGGAACATGGCTAGAAGCAGCATTTTTCTATTCACAACATTTGAATGAATTAAAAAACTTTGTTTTTCATTTTCAAGATGATGATATGCAAAGCATTTATAATTGTAAACCCCCGATACGAATTAAAAATTTACAAAACCAGCTAAATTCCATTGTCTCACAGATACAATTACTTAAATGCAAAATCAAGAGATTAATCTAAAAGAGGCGATAATTAACTCAGGAACCGTTATCGATTGAATTAAAAGAGTGCCTTGTGAATTTTGAAGTAAGCTGAGACAAAAAGTTGATGCCATATTTAGCAGAAATCCAGATTTGAATATATTATATCAATTCTGTACAGAGCCGATAGAAAAATCTATACATTCGAAGTATGGTGCACTTTTGCAACATTTTAATCACGCACCCATCAAAAGTTGTGATATGGAATGGATATTTTCTATTTTTAAAAACGTTTTAGCTTCTAAAAGAACTAATTTAACACAGGAACACCTTGAACAAATTTTAGTTGTTCATAGTAATGTTTTGCACTTTCAATGTTTCACATAAAATACATAGTTTTGAGTTTTGTTCTTTGTAAATTATCTTTATTCATAATTCGATACGCAATTCGCTTGCCAGCATTACTTTTGTTTCACCAGTAATTGCTGCCGGTTACCAAACCATTTATTACATTCGCTCTGTTGTGCATTGACAGATACATAATAACTGCATATGTAGGTATGTGTCACTTATGCACTGGCCACACGTACCAAATTGTTCGAAACTCACGGATCGCTTATAAAAACAAACCTATTGCGAATGCAAGGCAGACACCTATGGGGTATGAATCATCAATCGCTCGAGTCCGCTCTCTGGTGATTATTTGTTATTTCTGACACTTTTGGGCGTGTGGGGGACAGTTATCACCCAATGCGGTACTGCACTTTAACAAAGTTTAATATTTTTTTAAACTTTTAACTTTTAGATAATTTGATATTCCATAAATAAATTATAATTATGTTTCATAATACTGTAAAATATTTGTTTTTCTGTTTCTGGAACTAATAATAAGAAAATTTACTCTGGGGATACTCGTTCAATGGCGTCTCCCTCCATTTCCAATTCTTATATAGGGCTATACACCTTCGAGAATTATTCCGGAGCTTCAAGACTTTTCCCGAGGCAGCTGGTATGTTCGGCGCATGTGAGCATGTGCATATTGCGTGTGACTCACATCACAATACTAATATTTATTTAAAAAGAAAAAAATTAAGAAGGTACATAAAATGATGTAACATTTGAGATATTATTTAAGTTAATTTCTGTATACAGTTTACACAAATGTCTTTCAAGTGTTCTGCACATGCCCGTTTTGACACTTGCTGCACCATCTTGGGGTTGTTTTATCATGAGCTCTTCCGAATTCGTAGCGTCGACCCTCTCACGACAACTCTGTCGTTTATGTTCTGCAGGTTCTGTCTCAGCGGTTCCTAGTAATACTCGAGCGTGCCTTCGTATTTCTTTTAGAATTTGATTTATTATTTATTTTTGTTGTATCTGTGGTTTTATCAAGTCCTAAGCGATACTATTCAAAAAGTCGCTTCTACTGCTACTTTTAAAATTTTTTTGATTGCATTTGTAAATACGAAAAGCGTTTATACCTGCTATATTGAGTAAATAAAATACTGCCATGGGCCAGGGTCTTGTATTTCTTGTTACGTTCGTATTTTGACAGTGGTCTATTAAATCCACACCAACCTTCGTCATATTGTAGAAAGTAATAATATCTGGTTTGTTTTTGGTGTCTGTTTCTCCGTCGATAGCATTATCATGGTGAATTGAATATATAACCAAACTGCTTTGTTCTTTGCAGGACAGTATGAAACCAATGTACAGTTTGTCTGAAATCCAAACATTGACGATTTGTCTGGTCTTTGTTTGAAATGTAGAAATTCTTTTGGTATTTCTCGCTTATTCTTGCAAAGGGTGCCAACGTACGTTAATCCTAATTGCTTGAGATTTTTTTACTGAAGGCATACTAGTAAACCAATTATCGCCAGTAATGTTTCTATTTGTCCGTCGAGTTGGCTCAACTAATCTCATTACAATATCTTGAGCAGCGTTAATCTTTTTGTATGGGTCTTTGCGTGCCGACATAAGTTTCTAAACTAAGTGTGTAGCCAGACTTCGCATTAACTAAAGCAAAGATTTTTATACCCTACTTGGCAGGTTTGCTGGGGTTGTATTTCCTAAACTGACGATTTCTTCTAAAAGCTAAAAGCTACTCGTCTATTGTGCGATACTAGCTTGCAATAAAATAAATTTTGACATTATTCACCACAGCTTCAAGCGCTTATCCCCTTATCGGTGCCAGCTTATCAACTTTTTTACGGGCAATTCCGGTCCTCACATCATCAAAACCTAGATACCTAGAAGAAAACGCATCCGTTTTTCACTAATTGTCAGGTAACACAATTCTAAGCCGATACTTTTTGAATTGTTTGAATTGAAGCTCTAATTTCAGTTAGATCGTGTTGCTCTGGCATTATATTTCTGACGAAGTTGTTCAATATGAATATTAGTTGAATTTGTTATTATAGGGAGAATGTTCTAAAGGAACAGATCTAATATTTCAATTTAAGATTTGCAAGTACCAGCTTTACCTTTTGTTTCAGGTAAATGCGTAATTATGTTTTGTGTGAACTTACTCTGATCCTTTTATTAGGCACATTAGTATTCCATTTTTATATCCCATCCTCCTAGGTAATAACTATTTATCAATTGATCTTGATTTGTCATAGTTCTTGTACTCGTCCAGTTCGTCATCAGCAGGTTCCTGTTAAGAATCGGTATTATGGTTCCTTTCTGATAAGTGGTTTTTCATCTTCGTCAGATTCTTCCTCGTCAAAAGAATATATATCTTCATCATCAAGCAGGTTGAACCAATGCATCCAGACGTACTTCTCTCAATTTATCTTTTTTTTTAGCTTCGGACATTTTAGAAACTATAAAAATAAGTTTCTGGTAAAAGAAAAGCGTTCTGAAGACAGAGAAAGCAAAAAAAACTTACTAATAAATTTACTCAATATAGATACGTGTTTAGTCGCGTGGTTGACAAGTGTCCCCTAATCGACTCAGCTTGTTGACTATTATTACAAACTGCGGCTTTACAGGTTCTTGGGTGTGGGGTGCCGTGCTAATAATAATGAAATTATTCTAAAATAAAATAATTGTGCTGCTTTTGAAGTTTCGGCAAAGGTCTAGGACGTGTGTGACAATGGTTAAATTAAATAAATATATTACAACTTACTTACTAAATAAAACACAGGAGCGTTGTTCTTAAAGTTTGTATTTATTTGTACATAAGAAAGAAATTGAACATGGTATATTTAAAACTATTGAATAAAAGTAATATATACACGAGGAGCGGTAAATAAGTAATTAAAAGTTAACACAAAACATACTGAAACGAACGTTAAATTGAGCAGCAAATTAGATGTTAATTAATTACGATTAATATAAAATAATCTCTGTATCGGACAATACAGAGTTAGCTTTGAGTTGCGAAGATGGTCGGCCACGTGGTCTGCGAAAATATACTTGGACAAGTATATGTATAGCGATGTTTGTCCGGAGGAACAAGAAATCAATTAATTAAGTCAATGTGAATTAATATGGATTCGCCTAAAAGAATGATATATATTGAATAATACAAGTTTACCTTCTAGTTGCAGAGATGTAAGAGCACGTACATGATGTACTTGGCCAGTACGGCGGGTTAGATGTTCCACTTACGAAGCTTCTAACGAGAAGAAGACTGATAGTTTGTGTCGATAGAACACTGGTTTAGAAAAAAGTCTGTTTTATGACCTAAGTCGAAGAGGGGGTCGATATCTTGACTAATAATTAATAAGAAGCGTGACCTGAAGAGGTGTTCTATCGATGGCATAAATATTATTAAAATATCCCCTCTGAAACAAGCTTTCAAATGATATGAAACACCATAGGAGATGTACGTAATTAAATTACAACAATTTAATGAAATGTTTATAGAAATTCCACCGTGAACGTTAGGTTGTTGACGGGTCAGGTAGAAGACCAAGGGTCTCTCGGTTAGGGATATTACAAAAGAAATTATTTCTCTTTGCACACGAATATGCAGAAAAAATGTCTTAAGTGAATATTATTTTAAATCGAGATATTTAAAGAAGAAATATGATTTAAAAATAAATTAGAATATTCTTATACTATGCGAAGCGTAACACTGTTTGAGTACAACCACTCAACTCCTATAAAACTGATCGAAAATAGTTTACAACAACCAAACAAACAGATACTGAAAACCACAAATGCGCATGTAAATTTAGTTAGTTGCAATGCAAGAAGCAAAACCGATGGTTGACCGCGTGGCCCACGCGCCCTCTGAAGGATTAATTGCAATAGTCGCTGTATTTTTATGAAATTATTCTTTAATCGCATTTTAATTCAATTAAAACCTTGGCTGATTCTTTTATTGTGGTACTTTTAGTGGAACTATCCCACTTTTAATGCTAGAAACACATACAAGAAAATTCAAAATTATTATTGAATCAGCAACAATGATTTTACTCGATGTTGAATGCGTAAGAGCCGTGCAGATACTGATCAAGGGTGGTCATCATTAGAGACAGGTGCTTAGGTCGGCCAACAATGTCGTCACTGCATAGGGTTTACAGAAATAAATCTGCGCCTCTCATCACCTGTTACGATATGCTTGAGGAAATATTCACCTTCAAGATCGCTACGTGTCAGAAAAGTTACTGCTGAACCCATTTTCTTTGTTTTATGCTCTTCAGTAAGACGTTTTGGCACCCATCGTGAACGAAATATGTGGTAACCAAATGCTCATCAACAACCTTGTTCAAAACAGTATGTGAAATTTGAAGGAAAAAGGCACTCAGTTCTGTTATTGTGAAGCGCCGATTGTAACGAATTTTTTTTTTCGAAATTACCCACAAGTTTGTTCGTCACAACAGTTGGTCTTCCACTCCGTTCTTCATCATGGCCATTAGTTCCTCTCAAAGCATACGGCGCGATTCTTCTAATCATACTGTCACCTACGACATTTTCACCATAAACAAAAAAAAAGTCCACCAGAAAGCAATTCATAGTCGGTGGGATTTTAAATTGTAACAGCCACTTTAAATGACCAAAATAGCACGAAAGAATGTTCGAACGATTCTCTCAGTAACACTGTCAGAGTCTCATTGAACTAGACCGCAGTGCTGCCATCGCACCTATATTACATATATTTCGGTATAATTATCATTATCAAGAAGATATATAGAACTGTCTCCATTAATAGTAATAATTAGAGCTGAGGATGTTTGCGGTACGGCAGGACCGTATGTAGTGCATCCCCACATTTAACTATTTATCTAAATATTCTCTGAAATGATTTGCCGGATCTCATAAATTAATAGTGTGATATTTTAGTATGCACTGGATATTGTTATTATACAAAATCATAATAGCCATTTTTTTTTATGGATCATAAATAATAATACGCATGTATTTGTATTTGGTTGTGAATTCAATTTATACTTAAAACGAATCGTAATATTTTAACGACAAGCCGTCCTTACAATACATGCATTCGAGACAAAGTGTGCAACTCTACGAATAACTTCCATAATTGATCGAAAATGGACATTTTGGAGCTGAAGTAAAGCCGCTATTCTTAGAAAATTTTATTACTGTCGTTAAGAACTATTATTATAAACAACAAAGGCCTTTTATTAGTGTTGAAGTTTTAGTTTCATTGAATTTCCATGTTGTAAGTAGTCAATTGTAAAGTGTTCATTCACAATATTCTAAAACAAGGTGTAAATTTAACTAAAATCCAGAAAAACACATTCTGATAATATATTACTAGATTAGAAGCTGTGTTTATTACTATTTATTATATTATTTTTATAACCAAATGCAATAAAAGCTACGAAAACAAAAGAAACCTCGATTTATTAAAATCTTGTCACACAGCCTTTCAAAGCCTGGCAGCACATATTTTGCATATATTTTATATATACTACCTACTTGAACTAGGTGAATGAAGTTAGAAGTTATAAGTTATAACTTCTAACTTCATTCACCTAGTTCAAGTAGGTAGTATATATAAAATATATGCAAAATATGTGCAGTTATAAGTTATAACTTCTAACTTAATTCACCTAGTTCAAGTAGGTAGTATATATAAAATATATGCAAAATATGTGCTGCCAGGCTTTGAAAGGCTGTGTGACAAGATTTTAATAAATCGAGGTTTCTTTTGTTTTCGTAGCTTTTATTGCATTTTGATATAAAAATAATATAATAAATAGTAACAAACACAGCTTGTAATCTAGTAATATATTATCAGAATGTGTTTTTCTGGATTTTAGTTAAATTTACACCTTGTTTTAGAATATTGTGAATGAACACTTTACAATTGACTACTTACAACATGGAGATTCAATGAAACTAAAACTTCAACACTAATAAAAGGCCTTTGTTGTTTATAATAATAGTTCTTAACGACAGTAATAAAATTTTCTAAGAATAGGGGCTTTACTTCAGCTCCAAAATGTTCATTTTCGATCAATTATGGAAGTTATTCGTAGAGTTGCACACTTTGTCTCGAATGCATGTATTGTAAGGACGGCTTGTCGTTAAAATATTACGATTCGTTTTAAGTTTAAATTGAATTCACAACCAAATACAAATACATGCGTATTATTATTTATGATCCATAAATACAAATGGCTATTATGATTTTGTATAATAACAATATCCAGTGCATACTAAAATATCACTCTATTAGTTTATGAGATCCGGCAAATCATTTCAGAGAATATTTAGATAAATAGTTAAATGTGGGGATGCACTACATACGGTCCTGCCGTACCGCAAACATACTCAGCTCTAGTAATAATTTAGAAAATATGTTATAATTAGAGACCGGACCCAACAGGCTGAAATTACAATGGACTATATAAATAGTCTCTGACATCGCTAAGTACAACATGCGTTATTGAATAGCAGTATTCATTCGGTTAACCACAAATCTGTTTTTAGTCGTTGAATTGTGATGCAATTACTTCAATATTGTACTTAAATTCCTTTCTTCATGGGCGTAAATAGAAGCGTGAGGAGTTTTTATAATTTATTGTATTTATTAGTTCATATTTCGTAAGATAAATAAAGTACGGTAAGTTATTTTTTTTTTTCATTACTTTAACTATTAATTACATATATACGTAAGTGTCCAGTGAATTTCGTTAAGTTTAAATAACTTACGCATATATTTTTAATTTTCATTCAAACTAGATCCAGATACTTCAATATTGTACTTAAATTCCTTTCTTCATGGGCGTAAATAGAAGCGTGAGGAGTTTTTATAATTTATTGTATTTATTAGTTCATATTTCGTAAGATAAATAAAGTACGGTGAGTTATTTTTTTTTTTCATTACTTTAACTATTAATTACATATATACGTAAGTGTCCAGTGAATTTCGTTAAGTTTAAATAACTTACGCATATATTTTTAATTTTCATTCAAACTAGATCCAGAACATTGTTTAACTTACTTTTTCAGATATGATATGGAACAACGTCGAGAATGATATCGTGAAATAATGGCGAGTTGAATTAAAAGTCAAACTGATTGTATGACTATTACCAGTGATTCTGAAATTGATTGCAAAGTCTGTGAAATATCGTTAAAAAATTCCAAAAAATCGCACGTACAACGTCAGTTAGCATAGCAGATATTAGACCCGTTGGAAGCTGACAATTGTAACGAGGAACTCTGTGAAGCTTGAATGGCGGAAAATATTCCATTAAATAAACTTAAGAAACCCACCTTCAAAACATTTCTCCATAAATAAATTGGTCGAAATGTTCCTGCTGAATCCACCTTACGGAAGTATTATGTTATTAAGTGCTACACGAAAGCAGTAGAATGCATTAAAAGCCATCTTCCAAATCAGCACTTGTGAATAAGGTCCGACAAAACTGTCGATATATCTGGACGTCGTGTGGTAATTGTTGTAGCTGGTGTACTACATCAAACTATTCCATATAACGCATATGCAATAGCAACAAAAGTTATAAATGCAGTTACCATTTACGAGAATGTGAACGAAATGCTTCATTCGGACGACAGGTACAAAGAAAAAATACTTTTATTTGTCAGCGCTGCATATAAGTTAAAAACATTAAAGGAAACATATCCTAATATGCTGCATATTATTTGTACTTGTATCCGCTTTTAAAGAAGTTTTCAGAAAAGCCCCATTGAGAGTAGCTCTTTACAGTATTACAAACGGCGGCTTCGCTGGATATTGGGAATGTATGTGCCGTGCTAATAATAATGAAATTATTCTAAGATAATAATAAAATAATTAGTGGTGCTGGTGAAGTTTCCTCAAAGTACCAGGACGTGCGTGATATTGGTTAATTTAAATAAATATACAACAACTTACTTACTATATAAAACACAAGAGCGTTTTCCTTAAAGTTTGTATTTATATTTACATAAGAAGAAATTGAAATTCCTATACTTAAAAGTAATAAAACAAAAGTAATATATACACGAGGAGCGGTAAATAAGTAATTGAAAATTAGCACAATGTACACTGAAAACGAACGTTAACTTGAGTAGTAAATTAGATGTTAATTAATTAGGATTAATATAAAATAATCTCTGTATCGAACAATACAGAGTTAAATTTGATTGGCGGAGAAGGTCACGTGGCCTTCGAAGATATACCTGGTCAAGTATATGTAGAGCGATATTTGGCCGGAGGAATAAGAAATTAATTAGTTAAATTAATATGGATTCGCTTAAAAGAATAATATATATAGGTCAAAACAGATTACCTTAGAAGCGAGAGACACCGGGCGGCCTGGCATAGTGAACTTGAACAGCACGATGAGTTGTTTAACTCACGAAGGTTCTAAAGAGAAGATCGGACTGATAGTTTTGTGTCGATAGAACACTGGTTTTAGAAAACGGTCTATTTTATGACATAAGTCGAAGAGAGGGTCAATATCTTGAATAATAATTAATAAGAAGCGCGACCTGAAGAGGTGTTCTATCGATTACATAAATATTATTAAAATAGCCCTTATGAAATAAGCTTCCTAATGATATGAAACACAACATATAAGAGAAGATGTATATAATTAAATTAAAACAATTTAAAATGCAATATATATAGAAATTCCACAGTAACGTTAGGGTTGTTGCCGGGTCAGGTAGAAAACTAAGGGCCTCGGTTAAGAATATAACAAAAGAAATGCTTTCTCCTTGTAAACGAATATACAGAAAATGTCTTAAGTTTAAATATTTTAAATCGAGATATTTAAAGAAGATATATTATTATTAGAAATAAATTAAAATAATTTTATATGCGGAGCGTAACAACAGGGAAAACGTCCATCTTTGTCACTGCCTCCCTCTCCAGTAATAACTAGATGGGGAACATGGTTGGAAGTTACTAGCTTTTATACAGAGAATCTCAATAGTATACAAAATTTCGTTACATGTTTAAATGACGATTCTGAGTGCAAGGAACTAATACAAATTTTAAATTTAAAAAATCAGTTGTACTTTCTTCAGGGACACTTTCGAAATATGCTAAAACTAATCACTTATTTTGAAAATAAAAATCTCAAATTAAATGATGGATTAATCACATTAGATGTGGCTATTAATAATTGTGACTTCGGATGTGGCTTTCGGCAAAACTTAGACGCAGATTTTAATAGAAATCCAGATTTAATAAAATTGCGGCAATTGTGAATGGTGACAATGCCACAAAATCTAATTGCTAATACGCTGAAATAAAAGTATATTTGCAGTATGCACCTATAACCAGTTGCGATCTAGAAATGCTGTTTTCTATCTACGAGAATGTATTTAAAGGACAAATTTTACAGAAGAGAACCTTGAGAAAGTATTGATAATATTTTCGCCCATAGGCGATGAGTCATCGGCCTCTCGTGCCCAGTCCCTGGTTATAATATCTAATAAAATTCAGTGAAATTTTATATAAATTATAAAGTAAAATGTTGGAGAATGAATCAATGTTATTGTTGTTTACTTTTATCAATACGAAAACGAAATTTATTTATTCATTATTTACATTATATTCTGCCGTCTGAAACTTAGAGATCGACTAACATTGCTCCTATTCCTATCGAAAATTTCTTATATAATTTGTTCAATATGAAGTATCGAAACAGTAGGTGGTTTTACAAACCTTAATAATAATTAATTTATACCATTTCGGTATTCACCGAATTCAATACAATTTTTGCAGGTTACCGTAAATTCCGCTCTTAAATGAATTTTACGAGCTTCACTGTTGGTAATATTCATCTAATCAATTTGGTATGATTTATTACACACGGAACAATTAATAATTTTATTTGTCAGATTAGATTTTCCGCAATAAATACAAAACGATATAGCGTGCAAATATTTTAAAGTTAAGTTAAATTAATAGCGAGGTAGCAGAGACATGAGTTTCACACCAGCGGTGCTCGGCCCGACGTCTTATATAAAAGCAAATCGAGGGAAAAAACAGGCAACTTTGTTCCAAGAGAATACAAAGCGAAGGAACCAGGATTATTTAACAATTTGTTTGCTACCAAACATAAAGAAAAGAAATATTTAATCATAGCAGAAAAAGAAGACTTACGGGAATCATGAAAATTAAAAATTCGAATAAACTAAACATGTTAAAGTAGTAAAAATATACTGAAAGATAAAAAAAAATGCATTCTGCGTTAATATTAATTAGTGACAAAAAGACATTGCCCTAGAGAAAAACAATTTGGAATAATAAAAAATACTACATTATCTATTACTTAGGTATTTCGAGGTGCTAACCAGAAATTACCAGATGTAAATGTAGCGCTCGAAAGGACGGTAGTACAGATCTATAGCGCTAGATGGTGAGTAGTGGTGTACTACTAAGTTAGTCAATTAAACGGTACTTGGCTAGATGGTGAAAAACGGTTTTTGTGTTTATATTTGTTGGGTGTTGTTTGAGCTATACTGCGTCGCTACAATGTCTGATGTGAAGGAGCAAAGAAAGTGCATCAAATTCTGCTTTAAACTTTGCAAAACGCCAATAAAAAATGAAAATGCTTAATCAAGCGTTTGGTGGGGACGCTTAAAGCCAGACATAAACTTATAAGTGCTGCAAGCATTTTAAAAGTGGACGTGCGTCGGTTGATAAAGATAATCGTTTCGGTCGTCCATCGACGTAAAACACGCCACAAAACGTGGAAAAAGTGCATAATGCTATCCTACAAGACCGAAGGAGAACCATTTCGATATTCTTAGGTAACTAAGGGAAAATATTAGACTCAAGCGACCTGCCAGGTGGCGCACCAATTCGTGGATCCTACACCACGACAATGCACCAACCCACATATCACTTGACGGCAGTATACCGGCAGGCTAACGGCAGTATTGATCTACCCCCATACTCCCCATATTTTTCTCCTTGTGACTTCTTCCTGTTTCGTTAAAACAGGAAGTAAAGCTGAAGGTGCACCGTTTTGACACGATTGAGGAGGTCCAGATCGAATCGCAGGCAGTGTTGAACACGTTGACATGCGAAAACTTCCAGCACTGCTTCCAGTCATGTACAAGTCGCTGGGTTCGCTCTATCCATGCGAAAGGAGAGAGTACTTTGAAGGGGATGATAGTAAATAAGTTGTAGGAATAATTTATTATGTTTTCATCATATTTCAAGAATATCTGGGTAGCACCTCGTGAAATGGTAATATTAGTTAGTTACATAATATTAAAATTATAAAAAGGTACTTAACGGCGGCGATTTATTTGTATCTAGCTGGTCTTCTTATCTTCTTCTTCTGTTTTGGGTTGAATGTCAGAACGTCAAGGCACTTGAGCACTGTGCTCTTTGTGCCACACCCAACAGATCTCTTAGTTCTACTCTGTTAGTCCTGTGTCTTCCTCAGGGGAAATTTGAGTATTCTCGTAGGATCAAATAGATCTCTTCCGAATGAGTTCCTTCAGTTCCTCACACGTATATATAACATGGAGACTTTTTTCACATCCCCTACACCAGGGCTCGCTAACCAAGCCCAGGTTGTACAGATGCTTTCATAAAGGATAATGTCCAGCTATTAAGCCGGCTGAAAACCTAGCATTTAGCTCCATTAGTGGTGTTTTATTATGGAGTTGACCTTCCGTTGGCCTCCATTTCTTTTTATGTTCTCTTTCTAGCCATTACCAGGCCGTTCCACATACAGCCTCTGGTCCTATGAAGTTCATATTAGTACTTTGCTTGGAACACAGTATTGTATTGTGTCAGAGTATTGTGGACCTATTTACAATATTTCACGAGTTTACATCTGGTAAATAGATTCATTGCTTCAATAGCCGCTTGACTATCAGTAATTATGTTGATTTTTTTGTTTGCCCAGCCGGCTTCCCAAATTTCCTCGGCGCAGGTAGCGACTGCAAACAATTCAGTCTGGAAAACCGTCACATGTATGTAGACATATCGATATTTTCCTTCTGGGGCACATTCCACATATACCTAGATCTGTACCCCGATTGGATTGTGATCCATTCCTGTACCAGATGCCGGCACCACAATCGCTCGAGCGACTTTTTGCCTGTTCCCTGGTCGGTATGAATACGACGATTGGTCTCCATGGAGGCGATTACATTGCTGTTTATAGCTCCCGTGATTCCCAACAGAGCCTGTCGCTGGAGAGTCGTGAGGAGCTCCACTGACGATATCAGCTCTGTATTCCTCCATCAGACAACTGCCCCATAGGTGGCCGTTGGTTTTACTACTTCCAGTGTATCATATTTGGGTTTAGTCTCCAGCTCTTGGCAAAAGATTGAAGAGCTGCGTCGCCCTGTCTGTCACTTTGACTAGGTGTCTGCTCCAGTTCAGTTTCTCATCGAGTATTATGCCAAGATACTTGACTTCATTGATTAGCTCTTATCCATAAAACCTAACGCTATCCACATCATTTAGGTTTCTCATATTGGTGAAGGCTTCTAACTGTTTTTTGAGGACTGATAGTTAATCCCTCTTCAAGGCACCATCTCTCCACAATTTGCAGAGTATTTCGCATGATGCTCGCCACTGTCTCGGGGAAATACCTCTGTCTATTTCCCGTTGCAATTCGTGCCCCCCACTTTTGTACATATATATAGGTAATTATAGCTAAAATTGCTATATTTATTTCTGAAGGAGCAACTATGTGGGGGAAATAATTGTCAAAATATTGATATATTAAATAGTGAAAAAATCGAACTGTTCTTGTTACTATTATAATAATTAATACTGTGGTTTTTCATCAGATAAAGACCGAAACAATACAATATTTCCACCAAAAAAATATAGCATATGTGTGTTATTTGAGCCATCTAGCTTCAAGTTAATAGACTACACTATTATACGTGTTTTTTCCTTCTTTGTAATGGCATATCCATTCGAGAGGAAACCGCTACATTCAAATTCTGGGAATTTATGGATATCACCCTGTATGTACAAGTTTCATGGCAGTAGTAGATGAAAAATTTATTTGAACAAGCTTAAACTATAAGGACTAAAGGCTAAAGTGTAAAGTAATCATTTGCGCAATATATCATACATCTGCACAAGAAGTATTATTGGGCTATGGATTTTAAAAATTTCGAACGTAGATTAAGAGGTTTCGAATTTTTTAGAGAAACCAATCCAGCCTTTGATGACAAGTTATGGTGCATTGTTACCAAAAAGTGGTGGTACAATGAATTTCAACATTTTGAATTCTAAATCAAAAAACAGCTGTTATTGAAAAGAATATTACTCTTGTTCTAGAGGTGATTCAGAATATTCAGATGACCCTAAAAATTTATTCGAAGGCAATTACCAAGTACTTACCCAAAGATTTGTTCCTGGTGAATCCTTCATAGTTTGAATTCAGTTTAAAAATAATACCGTGTGAGATGATTCATATCTACTCTAAATCATTTGATTGTTTTATCTAGTATACATTATTACAGGTGACTAAATTTGAGTATATTGCTATGATTCCGAGAAATAGCAACAATCGGCAGTTTAGACGAGAACAAAAAAAGTTGATCATACTTCCTGAGATTAATGGAAATGTTTCCATCGTACTTATGGTTGGGCTAATTTACTTGTATTAATAGACTTTTTAAGTACGAGTTGTAGCTTTAAAATTATGACAAAAAAATTATTTTAGAAATAATGGTTTTGGCAATATAAAAATACTACTACACGATTTACCAACCGGGTCCGTTGGACCCATATGTCGTTGTCGTGAAATGTGGGCAAAGCGAGTGTGTTTTACAATGATAGTAGTTCGCTTCTAAATTCCGGACTTTCCCGCTGCTGATAAACCTTTCCTGGCAATTCCCCGATGTATACAGAAAGGGGAAATCTCTTTATCATGCGGATTTTGGGAACTTTAACGTGTTTCAGTATACATATTTATAGCCGCACGTCGTGAACAATGCATTACTGCTTGCCAAATCTGGGTAGTGTTACTTTGTTACTGTGAATAAGACAAAATTTATATTTTGTTCAGGTGTGATGTGCGATTTGTATTTTAGCATCATATTTTATCAATTGTCCGGTAGTTATTTCTGAATCTTTTATTGCGGCTATTTTCTACTTTGCGTTTTATTCATTACGGAAAATGGATGGTAGAAATAAGGAATACCTTACACAACAATAGCTAGAGCCGAAATGGGTGACGTTGAATACAAAAGCGGATATGAACCTTCAGACGACGATGGAGAGATAGATGCAGTCGAAGGCCTCAGCGATGGAGGTGATACAAGCACAGCAGAAGAATTAGATAGCAAAGAATCTGCTGAAAGCAGCGATGATGACCACAACAGAAATCCGACAACCTAAATCTTTTATATCAAAGAACAAACAAGTTGTTTGGTACAAAGATCCTAATTTACCTCATCACGGAAGACAACCACGACACTATATTTTACGAGAATGTTCAGGCCCAACACGTTTAGGAAAGCGCGAGATCGATACACCTGCTTCTTCTTTTTTGATTTATTTTCGTAAACCTCTTCTTGAAATTATCCTAAAGTGGACGAATGAAGAAGGAGAGATTGTTTTCGGGAAAAATGGAAGTATAATAATTGAATAAATTTATTGGAGTTTTGTTACTAATAGGTGTATTACAAATCTTATAACGAAGACGTAATACAACTTTGGAGCGAAAAATCTTTGGTACTATTATCGCACGAAATTGATTTCAAAATATACTTCGTGTACTTAGATTCGATGATGCAGCGGAAAGACGAAGAAAAAGGAGTGGCGACAAAATAGCACGAATACGGGAATGCTTTGAGTTATGGAATACTTATTCGCGAGATGCGTATGTACCAAATTGGTCTATGCTGGTTGATGAACAGCTTGTAATTTTCAGAGGCAGATTTCTCTTTAGACAATATATTCCATCAAAACCTGGAGGATATGGAATAAAACTTTTGGGCCATTTTTACATAGTGTAACAACCTATGGATGGAAACTGGAAAGTTATCCCGGAAAGCAGAGGAAATTGAAACTCTGAAAGGAATGTCAACTGCGGCAATTTATTTACTTCGTACAACCTTGCAAGGTATTTGTTATAAAAAAAAAAGCATTAGTTGGTACGATCCGTAAAAATAAATCTGAATAACCACCTTCTTTTGTTGATCCAGAAAATCGTCAAATGTTTTCCACACAGTTTGGGTTTACACAAAGAAACACAAGCCTGTAGCGTTGTTGAGTACTCTGCACAGTGAGAAAAATGTTGATAATGGCCAAAAGAAGAAACCTCAGATAATCCTGTACTATAATAAAACAAAAGGTGACGCAGACAACATGGACAAAATGATACGATCATACACCGTAAAAAGGAATGTACGATGACGAAGAGATAGCCTCCTGTAGTTTATTATAACATGGTAGACATCAGCGTCATGAACGCATCATACTATATAAGCTCTTGAAACCTAATTTAGCTTATAATTTGAAAAAGATAAGAATCTTTTGAATTGAGCGAAGGGCGGAGCTAGCAGAATACAAGGACCACGAAAAACCTGAAGCAGAAGAAGAAGCTAAAGCATCTACTAGTTCTGAGATTCCAAGGAAGAAGAAGAGATGTGATGTTTGTCCATCATCAAAAGACAGAAAAACAAGAACAACTTGTGCACGTTGTAAAACCAATATATGCGGTGAACACTCAGCAGTTATATGCACGAAATGTGTTTAACCCACTTTAACTTTTATGTAAGTCATTTATATAATTTGTTTTACAATATTTATGTCTTATTATTATTACTGCTTCGTTTTGTTCTGATGGTCTTTTCTTATGTTGAATAAAATAAAAGTCAAATATAATAATGCTTACGCTATATTGAATAGAAAATAATCGCCGAACATTAGCTCAAACCCAGCAAATAGTAATATGGGTCGAATGGACCCGCGCCGTAAGTAGCGATAGGCCGTTTTTCTGGTAACTTAGGGTTAAGTACTCGGTCATTCGCCGTATAGGACAGACCTGACACCTAATAATTTATTTTGTTTCCATGTATAAAGAATGAGTTGTAACAGACCTTATCTTTGGCATATATTAATAATAGCCTGGGTATCGAGGGATTCGAGGTCGCTGTTAACAATGATAACTTCGGTGATGAAAATAACTAAATTCCGCAGTTACCCTAAATATTGATAAATAGATTTACAAAGTTGAAAAATAAGTACTTAATTTATTCAATTATTGTTCAGTTGGGCGCCAAGAAGATTTACCCCTTCTAAGGTATATAATTGAATTTATACTAATTGCCGGTTAGCTAATAGTCTACGGAGAGATTAAGAAAAAGAACTCTATATTAAGCTGGTAAGCTGAAATGGTACTTACGACTTCCTATCTCAAGGAGTGTATGAAATCGTAGGTGAAAGGAATGAATCCCTATTTTTTATTAATTTACTTCAATGAAACCTCCTTTGATTAATATGCTCTTATAATGACAGTTACTTTACATAATTTTAACAAAACAAAATTGTTATAAAACATATACTTATATATTGGCAAAAGAGCTTTTTAATTACTGCATATAATCTAATACTAAATTCTTTATTATTACTCTGAAATATTAACTAGACACTATACATACATATAGGGCGAGATACGATAACTTTTACATATATTTAAACTGTTTAGTCTGATCAGATTCTAACAGTATTAGTAATGACTAACCTTGATATGTTTACACTATGGCCATATCACTTCACTATCTAATCGCTTCCTCTGGAGGTGATGCACTTGTACACTAAATTTGACTACTCCTTCACGCCTCAAGGTGCCTGGGACCCCAGACAAAGGCCTTGATGTAATAAACGTGGGAATCTACGTGTCAAACAAATAATTTCACTTGTATCCAAGAAATACCTCTTGCTACACTATGTACTTCTTTTCTTACTTAAGTACATATATTGCGGTAAACCCTCTCTTTACTATTACTTTTAGGGGTCCGCACGCGTGACTCGCTTCGCTACTCCGAGCCAAGTCTCCAGTTCCATTCTCCTAGATTCGTTCCAGCGTCTTTTGCTCTTGGTGAATGCCAGGCTTCTTTTTGAAGTTCTCGATCGTTCTTGAATATTTGGATGATGTAATACAGTTACTATATTAATTCGCATATATGATACAAGGTTATTCTATTGGAGTTTATACATGACGAACTATACAAGTTGAACTACAGAAAATGATGTCATTTGCATAAAAAGTTCTGATTGAAATATGCATTTAATATTATTGCGAAATGTTTCGCAATAATACCTAATGGCAGGAAAAGCATTAATATTGATATAATTTTATTTCTTATAAATTAACTTTAGACATCATTTTAAATTATAACAGACTGATATTTAAATGTCTTGAAATAAGATGGTCGTAAATGTGTCCCATTACAGAGTTTATTGCACTTAACATTGGCAGGCTGTATTTGATGCATTAAGAAATTAAATAGCCTAACTTGTAGAGAGTGGGCAAGATGTTTAAAGATTGGTTTTTGTGGATACAAAAGTGCACTGAATAGTTTTAAATAATGAAATAAAAATGAGAAAGCAATATTACCTAATTTCCACTTTATTAATGTCAAATCCCATTACAATTGTTTATCCATACAGTGTCTTCCTCAGATGGAGTTGTATTACAAACTAAACCTAAAGGATATTGGCAGAATTAAATTTAAATTAATTATTATAATGAAAAGAAAATAATTATATTCAGAAGGATGGTTGAACAATAGGCGCTTTCTATTCAAGATGTAAACTTTATTACACTAAGCGACCAAAGTTTACCGAGTACAAACATAAAAACGGAAAAACCAAAATAAATAAAGAACAGTTGTAAAATGGGCCTAATAAAGGAGAATTGCCGAAATCCATAATTTTTTGCCTTCTTTCCAATCCTGCGAAATAGAGCGCTATCACTTGAAAATCGAAAGATAATTTAATTAAATTTTAAATAATTATAAATAAATGGGTTCTGTACAAAAATGGTTTCCTATTTTACCAGGCTCTACAGAAAAGACGCAGCTGTATTACAAATTTGAAATTTTTTAACTATGAGTAGTGACTCAAACATTTCATTGCCTACATTATTCAGGTTGGATTTCTTAAATTTCACGTCTGTAGTTTTTTTTATAAATAAAAATAATATTCCTCTAACCTATAATAAAGTTCATTCATCAAAAGTATTTGAGTTCAATATCCTAAAGTTAGTAAATTCACTATATTTAATAAAACGCGATTGATCAATAGCAATTGATAAAGGACAACGTCAGAATTAGGTCAAAGAAACGTGCGTTGGATATGGAATTAGTCGAACTGATCGGTGAAAAGTTTAAACCGTTGAAACGTCAGCTGAGCGCACAGCCTTCAGTACTTAACCGCAACAACGGAAATTACTTTCATATAGCGGTGACCGTTCGGAAAAGAAAAAAATAGCATAGAAGAGTATTCGTTGCTACTGTCCGTTGCTCGAAACCATTCATTCGTACATACCACAAAAAGCATGTGCGACGTGTCATTGTATTCTGATGGGGAAGAAGAAAAACAGGCAGGATATTGAAAGTTTCAACTTCGATCTTTCCCTTTTTAATACTTGAACTAAATAAAGACCTTTAAAAATATTTAGTATGTGACACAAGCTTCGACTAAGTAGAAGATAATAATAAAATAAAAATTGTTATACGTTCGGCCTCAATTGACACATTTACAACTTGCAGCAATTTTCTGCTACAGTAGACTATAGATTATTGAATTTTCCATTGGAATTTGTTTTCTATACAGAGTGGTTGGCTTTTCATTGTAACATTGTAGCATTGTAACAAACATTTCATTGTACTCTCAATATTTTCGTTGAGAATATCATATTTTAAATAAATTAAAACGTGTCTGATACTATTTTTTGCCTTCTTTCTGATCCTGTGAAATAGGGTACTCTAACATGAAAAACAAAAGATTTAATTGAACGCGCAATATATTATTAAATATTTAGCCAGCTTATTCAATTCTGAATACAGTACATTTTTTTAGTTGGACAATAAATAACGCTAAGATAACGAAAAAAAAAGAAAAAGTTTGCATTGGAAGTGTGGCAAGTAAAAAACAAAATATTATTTAAATGTCCGTTCGTATACCAATTGTTGAGGTGACACAGTTTAGCGACTAGTGAATTATTATTGTTAGTAAAAAAATAAATGGCAATAATTTTAATATCTTTTTTATTATTTGAATTATATTTGTAATACATAAAATTAATATTTAAATAGAAATTATATTCGTAGGTGTAGGTTTTCGCGGTCGTTCTCTAGATGTAGATCTCGGTTTCCGGGTTTGAACCGCGTCGGGTTAGGCGTAATTGCCAACGTTTCGTCCACTGTTCCAAGGAACATCTTCAGGGCTGTACCTAGATGTTGGTCGTTTCGCAGTAGCTTGCAGAATGCTATGGTCTCTGTCATAGCACATGGCACAACTTATATAGGGAGGACCGGGTCAGATGGTGGCTTACTATTGGCTGGGGACAATGAGCCAGTGGGCATGCGTCGTATGTGCGTGGTAATTCTTAGTAGAGTTCAGTAGAGTTTGCCACGTCGGATATAGCGTATAGCGATCGTCTCTATTGAGATTGCGGGAATGTTTGTAAATTTCAATAGATTCACGGATTTTCCTAGGGAGATAATGCGATTCACGGGACAGAAGCTTGACATCTTTGAATAGAATTTGATGACCGGAGTTGAATTTGTGTTCTGCCAGCGCTGAACCGGCTATATGTAACAGTCTAGTACAACGTTCATGTTCGGACACACGCACACCGACTGGCCGCTTAGTTTCGCCAATGTACACACTGCCACACGAACACGGAATGCGATACACTCCTTGTGCTTGGAGCGGCGATATTTGGTCTTTAACCGAGGGTAAGAGGTCCGAAACTTTAGAATGGGGCCTGAAGACAGTTTTGATTTTATTTCTATGTAGGACCTTTCCTATATAATCGGTGATACCTCGAATATACGGTAAGAAGGCCGTGCTGATGTTTGGATCGGATTCACTTCGGTTTGGGGTTACGATGTCTCACTATAGTACAGTGTATGTCATGGGCGTTATATTTATTCTTTCTGGAGTAGGGTGTTAGAAACATGCTTAAGTTCGGAGGGTAGTGACCTAGGTTCTGAGATAGAAAACGCACGATGTACAAGAGTATTGATGACTGCTTGTTTGTGTGCCGGGTGATGATGGGATGGGAAAACCTGTTCAGATATCGGTCCGTATGAGTCGGTTTCCTGTAAACCGTGTGGCCCAGTTTGCCATTGATATTGCGGGTCACTAAGACGTTAAAAAAACGGGAGACTTCCGTGTGATTCCACCTCCATGGTAAAACGAATGTCAGGGTGCTGAGAGTTTAGAAATAGTAAGAATTCATCTAAAGACCTCCCCAGCACCGTGACATTCGCTTTACCATGGAGGTCGAATCGGACGGAAGTCTCCCGTTTTTAGACGTCCCGTGACGCGCAATATCAATGGCAAACTGGGCCACACGGTTTACAGGAAACCGACTCATACGGACCGATATCTGAACAGGTTTGCCATCATCACCCGGCACACAAACAAGAGGGTCATCAATACTCTTGTACATCGCGCGTTTTCTATCTCAAAACCTAGGGAACTACCCTCCGTACTTAAGCATGTTTCTAACACCCTACCCCAGAATAATTATAACGCCCACGACATACACCGTACTACAGTGAGACATCGTAACGCCAAACCTCGAAGTGAACCCGGTCCTAACATTATCAGCGCCTTCTTACCGTATATTCAAGGTATCACCGATAATATAGGAAAGGTTCTACATCGAAATAAAATCGAAACTGTTTTCAGAACCCATTCTAAATTTTCGGACCTCTTATCCTCGGTTAAAGACAAAATATCTACTCTACAAACACAAGGAGTGTATCGCATTCCGTGTTCGTGTGGCAGTGTGGACATTGGCGAAACTAAGCGGCCAGTCGGTGTGCGTGTGTCCGAACATGAACGCTATACTAGACTGTTACATATAGCCAGTTCAGCGCTGGCAGATCACAAACTCAACTCCGGTTATCAAATTGTCAAGCTTCTGTCCCGCGAATCCCATTATTTCCGTAGGAAAATCCGTGAATCTATTGAAATTTACAAACATCCCCGCAATCTCAATAGAGACGATCGCTATACGTTACATCCGACGTGGCAAACTCTACTGAACTCTACTAAGAATTACCACGCCCCTCCGACGCAGGCCATTGGCTCATTGTCCCCAGCTAATAGCAGGCCGCCAGCTGACCCGGTCCCCCTTGCCGGTCTTTGTCATAGCATTCTTCAAGCTACTGCGAAACGACGAACATCTACGTACAGCCCTGAAGATGTCCCTTGAAGCAGTGGACGAAACGTTGGCAATTACGCTTAACCCGACGCGGTTCCAACCCGGAAACCGAGATTCTACATCTATAAATTATATTCATTTAAGAAACTTCATATTGGATGTGTTAATCTAAAAAATTATGTATATATATATATATATATTGTAGTGGTACAACCAGCTCAGGTATTCCAGCACCTATAATGGAAAGTACGGGTACACAATCAATATAAACACCTGTATAAACAATAAATTGGTGGACGGAATTTGTGAAATTAACATCGAAATGTTAATAAATTAATACGACGATAACTTTAAAATTCATCATTATCTTATTTTGATTTAAACTAACTTTTTATATTTTAATTTCATTTTTTCATAATTCAAATTATACGCGCGAAACAACAGGTATTTAATTTATCAACATCAGGTTTATATCGACGCTAGTTAACCACGCCCACCAATTCAAAATTATATGAACCCCGCTAAAGCAAACTTTACGGTAGAAAACATTACTAAATTTATATTCAAATCATATTTTAGGTTAATGTAAAATATTAAATTAATTTTCCCCTTATGTTAAAATCAAAACATTGTATAAACTCACATTTTAAATTGATGTAATTAAACTAAAATTACGAGATTATTTCGATATAGAAATAAGGCTTTGGAATAAAAAATAAAACGCGATCGGCGTCATCTGATATAAAACTTTGAACATAAATGGCCGTTTTTGAGTGTACTTCCTTAATATAAATTTTTAAAACATCTTTAAAGTGAAAATCTCCTACCAAGTGTTGAATCATTCGATAACCAAATTAAAGGCCCACCTTTTGAAGAAAAAATCTCAAGAATACCTCAACGCAAACGTGAGATATCGTCCTAAGCATCATTTGAAGCAGAGAGCAGGGCAAGCCAACGATTTACACCACTCAACTCGACGAACTCCGCCAAAGACGGTGAACGAGGCCGTGCTTCCTGGTCTGCCGAATGTCCACATATTGAGAAGTATATCAGATCTAGGAGATCAACATCAGGTTCACCTACAACGTTTATTCCAAATTATTTAATTTTAAAAAGTTATAATAGCTCATGCTAATCGCTACAAATTATTATTTCATGTATCAAATTCAATTTTAAAGTAAGCATCAATTTAAAGCGTTGAATTTTACAGATATTTAGCTACAAATAAGCTTATACTCACCAAAATAATATAAGATATAAGAACTATTAAATATTTGTTTATTTTATCTCGTACACATAACCTTATCACCATTTCCCACATGTGCACTTATTAATTTCAATTTTTGTCACATCTTGCATAATTTATATAATATTAAATACAGTTTCCTATTTTTATCTTTCAATTTTGTTGTTACAGTTTTCTTATTTATTGATATTAAATTTTTATTTATTTATCTAATTCAATCTTTTATTTGTGAAGTGTGATTGTTGTTTGAGTGGAGAATACACTGATTGGTTTGTAGCTGCAAATAATACACCTGACCGACCGTGAACCCTGAGATTATTAAAAATTAACTTTTACACTCAAGCTCTACCGCAATTAGCTAGTTATATTATAAAGGGACAGATAGCGTTGATTCGACTAAGGATATTTGTATATTGGCGCCCACATTTTAAATTTAAAATCATTAACCTTTCACTCTTTTAGATTTTCAATTTTTATAATTAATTCATATACTATATTCTTAGTCAAATCCTACTCAGCGCTTGGATTGGCACGTTACATTTGACGCCCGAACGTGAAGGCCAAGTATTATCCTGCAGTTATAAAAATAGTGCTCAACCAACTTTTACACAGACAGATATTTGTTTAAAAAAATTTGTGAACTGTATTAGGTATTTATGTGTATTGTGTTGTGTATCTGATTTGTCCATTGTATAGCAAAATCAATATCACATTTTACGAGGGAACCTCAACTTTAACTGGGATATTCAGGAATAAAAGGTTAGTGAAAGGGAAAATCAACTTGTGGGTATTTATTGTTTTCAATTCTTGCCAATTTATATTAATTTTGTGTGTCATATAACTATTCAGATTAATATCTAAATTCATACTTCTTTAATATCAATTATAATAATTCTTATCAATTTTTCAAAAAAATAATAAATTCTTTCTTATATTATAACAAATAAATTAACATTAACATGGACACCAGACATCGATCAAAGGCAACAAAAGATAATGTTGATGAGGACAGGACCGAGCAAGGAGATGTTCCAGTAGCTCAAACATCCGGATCTGAAGTGGTAAGTTCTCCAGAGGATAGCCAGGTAATGAAAATGTTAAACGCTCTAATGTTACAAATGAATCAAATGACTAATAAAATAGACACTACCAATAACAAACTAGATGCTAATAATCTTGACTTAACTAATAAAATAGAAACTACCAATAATGAATTGAAAAATAATAACATTGACATGAATAACAAACTAGATTCTACAAATAATAAATTGGATATAACGACCAAAAACCTAAAACAAGAATTAAATAACCTAAGTAGTAATTTAATGACTAAATTAGAAACCAACATGCAACACATTAATGAAAAATTCGAACTTAACAACGCCAATATAGACAACAAATTAAGTGCTTTTAAAATAGATCTGGAGGGAAAAATAGCAGAAATCTCCATCGCACAAAAAGTTATGGAGGAAAATGAGTTAAAATATTTAATTAAACTTGACGAAACAGTCAATCTTCAAAATTTGCAGTGGGCAAAGCAATTAGATGCCACCACAACCGAAATATACGATGTAACTCAACAGAAAATTAATACAACTACTACAGAAATACAGAATAATGTAAACAAATTGATTTCGGATAACAACACTTTATTTAACACTAAACTAGCTAACTATAATAAAATAAATGAGGATAGAAATGAACATTTAAAAATAACATTTAATCAAAATATCAACACTCAAATAAATCAAAACAAAGATAACTATAATCAGGAATTAAATAATATAAAACTAAATTTAGATTCTATAATAGCAACTAACCACGAAAACACCCAAACCAATATAAAACAACTGGAAAATAAAATTAAAAACTATTCAATACCACTAAATTTTATAAATGCAAACAATCATACTTTGAAAATAGAAAACCTTCATCATTTTGACGGGGATATTACTAGAGTACATCCAATGACCTATCTAAATTGTATATTGCGTTATTTGGAAGACATCACAGAAGAGAAACAGAGGATAGAGGTTATTCGAGCAACTCTACGCAACAGTGCGCAGGAATGGTTCCAAAGGATCGAGGATCATTGCTTAACACTTGATCAATTTGTAATTCTTTTCACTCGTAACTATTGGGATGAAACGCAACAGAACAGGGCAAAGATACGTCTGCTTACGGGCAAATATAGATTTGGTCAGGTATCTCGCGAAACGTACGCGTCACGTATCTATAATCAATGCAAACACCTCAATGATATGGAAGAGTCAATGATTGCGCGTCAATTATTAAATCATTTCATCTATACCGATACTCAGGCCATTATCTGTCAAAAGGTAACGGATATGGACTCGCTGATCGAAATATTGCGACGATTAGATGATTTCTCGGAGAATAATCATCAACAACAAAATGAACTATCGGAGCATGAATAATCGTAATTACCCGCCAAATAACATACAAACTTCTAATAATAGTCCAACAAATTTACCACCTCCAAGAAACAATTACAATAATAACAGATTTCCAAACACAGCAAGACCGTATAATAATAACAACAATCATAATTTTAACAATAATAATAACAACTATAATAATAATTATAACAATTTCAATACAAACAACAACAGAAATAATCAAAATTATACACAGAACCGACCGAATTTGAACTTCCAGCCGACCAGATACAACAGTAATAATTACCATCAGAATAATAACCGTAATAATGATCACAACCAACATAATTACAACAATAATACTCATCATTCACATCAATCAGGTAGGGAAATAAACCAAATACGCAATCGAGGACGAGGAAATATTAATCATTACCACCGGAGACATAGATCTGTTTCACCGATTCGTACAAACATGGAGGAGGTGTTAAAAAAAACGCCGTTTTCACAAGCAGACCTGTATGCGAATCCAACACCAGGCCCGTCATCTCAACAGAATTAATGACCAACAACGACAGTAACATACCTTATAAAATTGAAAATATCACCTTTTATCAACATCCAGAAGAATTCATTAACATAGAAGATGCAGGCAACCAATCTACCAGAATATACACTTTACCTATAGTTAAGCTAAAATTTGAAAATATATATTTACATTGTTTAATCGATACAGGGGCTGAAATTACACTTTTAAAGGCAGAAAAAGCTGAAGGTATACGGGGATATGAGCAGAATGTTGTTAAAACAAAAGGGACGGACATCTTAGCAGCGAACGGAAAACGTATGGGAACAGTCACAAAACAGTTATATACTGAAATAATAATAGATAAATCAAAATACATTTTACATTGTTATATTATAGAGAAATTGCAGTATGACTGTATAATAGGGATAGATAACATAAAAGGATTAAAGATGATCCTAGATTTTGATAATGGTATGTTAAATATTGATAATAATAAAGTTATAATTGAGAAACAATTAACAGATGAAGAAGTAAAAAGTTATAATCATTATAAGAAGGAAGTGTTAATGAAGGAAGTTAATAATATTATATTAGATAAAGTACCGTGTTATAGTAGAGCAGATGAATGGAATAATGGAACAGATGGAGAAATAATAGAATTAAATAATAATTATATAGGAATGGAGAGATTAGACGATTTGCAAGGAACGAAGAATAGACACGAGGGAGGAGATGAAGCTGAGGTAAAAATAGAAAACCAAACAATCAAGATTATACATAATTTAGAAGATATTAAAGAATTAATAGAAAATTTAAATATACCATATTCTACAGTCATTCCTGAATTAATAGAAATCCTATACAATAATATTACTTTAATTAACAATGATGTAGTGTTCGCAAAAGGATATCAACATCCCATAAAAATAGATAATGAAGATCCTCTGATAAGTAAGAATTACCCCATACCGTATCACTACCAGCATAAAGTTAGCTTAGAATTGGAACGCCTAGAACAGACAGGAATAATAGAGTTATAGTTAAGAACTTAAGGGTAACAAATTTAAAAAACAAAATAATGGGCAAACTGTCTAAACCCTACCAAGGACCATACATTATTAGAAGAATACTAGGTAATAACACATACGAATTGATAGAAGAAGAAACGGGAAATATAAAAGGTAGATATCACATTACAAAATTACAAGATTATTTAGAAGAATAAAATATTACATTAGAGTTATATATACAGTCGTTACAATTTTAAAAGGACTATAATAGGTATGTTACAGATCGAACAACAATACATTACAAAGTATAACACTAATAAAGAAAGATTTAACTAACACAAAAATATTACTAATACATATATACAAACTAAATAAAAGAAACCTTATTAAAAGATATATAATAATGCTATTAAAATGTATGGAATATGTAACATTTATAAAGATATAATAAAACATAAAAGAAGTTAATAAACAAAACGAATACAGAAAGTATAATGAATATAAAGACAAATATTATAAAAAGAAACGAGATTTTTAAAATAAATAATCATGATTTACAATTATAAAAAAAAAAAAGTTTGAAGTGAATAATAAATAGTTTTATATATTAGAAAAGAGAATTACATAATAATTATTATTTGTTCCAAGTTGAATTTGTTTATTTGTTTTTTTTAAAAATATGTTGACACATGATGAGGGAGATAAACAAGTTGATGTTCTTAATTCATTTTTCATATCTGGGAAAAGAAATAACTTCAGTACATTCGTTTTTCTTTTCACGGGGATAATGTAGTGGTACAACCAGCTCAGGTATTCCAGCACCTATAATGGAAAGTACGGGTACACAATCAATATAAACACCTGTATAAACAATAAATTGGTGGACGGAATTTGTGAAATTAACATCGAAATGTTAATAAATTAATACGACGATAACTTTAAAATTCATCATTATCTTATTTTGATTTAAACTAACTTTTTATATTTTAATTTCATTTTTTCATAATTCAAATTATACGCGCGAAACAACAGGTATTTAATTTATCAACATCAGGTTTATATCGACGCTAGTTAACCACGCCCACCAATTCAAAATTATATGAACCCCGCTAAAGCAAACTTTACGGTAGAAAACATTACTAAATTTATATTCAAATCATATTTTAGGTTAATGTAAAATATTAAATTAATTTTCCCCTTATGTTAAAATCAAAACATTGTATAAACTCACATTTTAAATTGATGTAATTAAACTAAAATTACGAGATTATTTCGATATAGAAATAAGGCTTTGGAATAAAAAATAAAACGCGATCGGCGTCATCTGATATAAAACTTTGAACATAAATGGCCGTTTTTGAGTGTACTTCCTTAATATAAATTTTTAAAACATCTTTAAAGTGAAAATCTCCTACCAAGTGTTGAATCATTCGATAACCAAATTAAAGGCCCACCTTTTGAAGAAAAAATCTCAAGAATACCTCAACGCAAACGTGAGATATCGTCCTAAGCATCATTTGAAGCAGAGAGCAGGGCAAGCCAACGATTTACACCACTCAACTCGACGAACTCCGCCAAAGACGGTGAACGAGGCCGTGCTTCCTGGTCTGCCGAATGTCCACATATTGAGAAGTATATCAGATCTAGGAGATCAACATCAGGTTCACCTACAACGTTTATTCCAAATTATTTAATTTTAAAAAGTTATAATAGCTCATGCTAATCGCTACAAATTATTATTTCATGTATCAAATTCAATTTTAAAGTAAGCATCAATTTAAAGCGTTGAATTTTACAGATATTTAGCTACAAATAAGCTTATACTCACCAAAATAATATAAGATATAAGAACTATTAAATATTTGTTTATTTTATCTCGTACACATAACCTTATCACCATTTCCCACATGTGCACTTATTAATTTCAATTTTTGTCACATCTTGCATAATTTATATAATATTAAATACAGTTTCCTATTTTTATCTTTCAATTTTGTTGTTACAGTTTTCTTATTTATTGATATTAAATTTTTATTTATTTATCTAATTCAATCTTTTATTTGTGAAGTGTGATTGTTGTGTTTGAGTGGAGAATACACTGATTGGTTTGTAGCTGCAAATAATACACCTGACCGACCGTGAACCCTGAGATTATTAAAAATTAACTTTTACACTAAAGCTCTACCGCAATTAGCTAGTTATATTATAAAGGGACAGATAGCGTTGATTCGACTAAGGATACTTGTATATTGGCGCCCACATTTTAAATTTAAAATCATTAACCTTTCACTCTTTTAGATTTTCAATTTTTATAATTAATTCATATACTATATTCTTAGTCAAATCCTACTCAGCGCTTGGATTGGCACGTTACAATATATATATATATATATATATATATATATATATATATATATATAATGATTAAGATACAACAAAAAGAATGTTCGTTATTAAATATTGCTGAGACAAATTTAATTACTTGTACCTAAATAAATCATTAATTGACAACATTTTTCTCTATAATAGTTCAGTGGTCACATGCAATAGAGAATAAGTCAAAATAGGTTCTCTTACAGAAAGTTTAAATTAGTGTTTATTTAATTTGTATTTTGTTCTAATGCTATTTTGTATAGAATTTTAGTTGCTGAATGTATACGGGGTATCTTTCGCTAAAAAGAGAATTTTTAAAGAAACGAAGTAATTTAAAATTCTTTATTATATTTTGACTTATTCCCTTTATGCACGCTTTTTGAAATTGTAGTTTCGCAATAATGGCATATGTCTACTTATATTTGTCTTGCAAAAGTGCTATTAATTGCTATTAACTATTATACTTTTAAAGAAATAAGTAAACTTGTATGAATGATTTGGTTTTTGAAAATGTAAATAAAATGGACAAGTACATATTTTGAAAAAAATCTCTATTGCAAACGAAATATATAAACAATTACTTTATCCTAACTTTTAATAATACGAAATTTCTATAAAATTCTGCCGCATTTGAATCAATTTTCTCAATTATTGATAACAAATTTTGTTTTTCAATATAGATATAGTAAGTATTTCACAGTACGAGTAAGATAATTCGCAATCGTATAATATATCACATCTTTTTTTCTTGTTATAATTCATTTTTTTAAATGGAACGTCATCATTCTAACAAGTTTTATAGTGGAACGGACCAGGATCATCGGTGTTAGTAAAACGTAACCATCTTAAAAATCTAAAATTCAGTGGCTCACATTCTTCATTAAATGTCTTCTTTTGGAAAAATTTCTTATATAAATCAGAAGAATCAAAAAGTCAGTCTAACCCATAACTTTTACAATAAAGTTATCGGCCAGTTAACTATCATTTTATTGTAAGGGTGTAAGTATACTAAGATCACTGAACTTTTTTTCTCTATTTTTTTGACATAAAAAGAAAATATTGTTGAAAAGGTATATGAGCCTTTTAGCGCAAGATATATTGCAGAGTTTGCTTAGTACGAGTATATATACTTATGCCATTATAACAAGTATCAGATATAGTATTCGAAAATATTATTTTTTGTCACATTTCCGAACTAAATATACTTATTGCCTTTTGCTAGACTATGTTTAGTGCATTTGTGAATCTAATACACAAAAAAAAATATTTGGAAATATGTCGACTTATACCCCTATTGAATGTGACTACAGAGTTATATTGTTTCAAAATTTCCACTTAATAAGCCTAAAATTTATAGATTATAAAATTTACAAATTCCAAAAGGTTGATTAAATTGATTTAAATATTTCATCCTGATTTACACGAAAAAAAAAAAAAATATAAAAATATTATTTGATTTAAATTCAATACACAGTACATCAATTATTATAACGCATTTTAAAGCATTAATCGACAATAGTTTGTATAACGTAATTTTTCAATTATCATGTAATATTTCAAATATATATACAACTACTGCATCCCTTCCACAGAATCACTATCACTGCACATACTAAAATAACTGTCGCTATTGTCACGATTTCCAAGCGAAATAATAAACGGCTTCATTACATCATCTATTAAACCATCTAAATTACACATTTTATCTTCCTCTTTGATGTTCTTCACATTTTGTCCACACTTCAGAGGTTACATTTTCAATAGCAATTAATAAAAGTTATTTCACTTCTGCTAATTTGAAGGTTTTATTTTTTGAGGCTACTTCATTTTTATTTGAGCTCAAACTAATTCAATAGATTCAGTTGACAATGATAGGGTGGTAATCTAAGGATAACTTTGTTAGTTTCTTTCGCCATTTCATCCACTGGGTGTACATTGTAGTTTGCCTTATGACGATTTATTATTCCTAATAGCTCTAATCATACCATAAAGGGATCAAATAGTATTCCTTTTCAAAGCAACCACTCCTGCACGTCCGCCTTTCGCGTTGAATTTGTTGGTATTTTTTCCCTTTTCCTGCTATGGTAAGATGCATTATCCATTACAATTACACTATGGTCAAGAAATTTTTTTAAAAGGTTATTAAACCACGCCTCAAAAACATTTGCATCCATTTCATAGTGGTAATCAGCAGATTTTCTTCCCTCAAATACCAATAACCCATGTAGATCTCGATATCCGGGTTGGAACCGCGTCGAGTTAGGCGTAATTGCCAACGTTTCGTCCACTGTTTCAAGGGACATCTTCAGGGCCGTACGTAGATGTTCGTCGTTTCGCAGAAGCGCCGTGAATCTATTGAAATTTACAAATATTCCAGCAATCTCAATAGAGACGATGGCTATACGTTACATCCGACGTGGCAAACTCTACTGCACTCAACTAAGTATCACCACGCCCATACGACGCACGCATGCCATTGGCTCATTGTCCCCAGCCAATAGCAGGCCACCATCTGACCCGGTCCCCCCTATATAAGTTGTACCGGTCTCTGTCATAGCTCCTCACTGCGATATCCATTCTTGCTACATCGCAGCTGAGAGCACCTACGTCAAATACAGCGTAAATACGAACCCGGAAGAAATGGCCGGAGAAAGAACAAATAACGTGATTCAAATCACCAACATGGCGCTGAGGCCAACATTCAGAAGAAGATGCACAGAACAACAATTAATATACGCCAAAACGATAATTGAAGACACCACCGACGAAAAAGAAATACAACGTCTGTTGCGCGAACAATCGCAAATATTTATGGTCGATCGCGAAAATCCGTTTGCAACAATCACATTCAACACACCTCACACAGAAGAAAACAATCCGACAGCAACAATTATATTCAACACAGAACACACAGAAGAAACAAAACCGACACCGCAACAATAATCACCGACGCATTCACACACCCGAAGAAAACAACGAAAAAACAAAAAACAGAACACGCAAATACACCAATTGAAATAAAAAATTCTTACGACGCCCTCAATACCAAAACCGAGGAAAAAATGGAAGAGGAAACCTCCGAGTTCACTCCACAACCGTCTACATCAAACAGCACACCCAGAGTAAGTGACAAAACCAACATCACACATAACACAAAAACAGAAACACGTAAAACACACAAAATCGCACCAATAATTATCACAGAAAAAGACAAATGGGCATACATACGACACATACTGAAAACAAACAATATTAACACTGTAGAAAACAAACTAGTGAGACAAGGCATACACATCGAACCGACAACTGACAATGACTACCGTACACTTAAACACACACTCGACAACGAACAAATACAATACTACACATTCCAACTAAGAAGCGAGAAGACATTAAAGGTAGTTATGCGCGGCATTCCTACCTTTATCACAGACACTGACATCACCGACGATCTGACTGACCAAGGTTACCCGACATTAAAAATTAAAAGAATGAACGGTAAACACGGCATTCCTGCACCACTGGCATTAATCGAACTGACGAGAGAGTACCAATCAATTTACAACTTACGCGACTGCTGCGGACTTACAATCAAAATAGAACCTTTAAATAAACGGACTGACATTATACAATGCCACAAATGCCAGACATTCGGACATCATCAAAGAAACTGTCACATCAACTACAAGTGCATGAAATGCGGCGACGAACACTCGACACACTTATGTACAAAGACTAAAACAACCCCACCAAAGTGCGCAAACTGCGGTGGTCCTCACCTATCCACATTCATCAACTGTCCTAACAATCCTAACAACCCAGCAAACAAAACCGCACCCAAACCTAAATACATACCAGCACCACCCCCAACAAATAATCCCTGGACTCAAAGACAAAATAAAACAACACATAACACAGTTGACGAATTAGCACTTGCCTTAGGCAATATGCTAATAACACTACACTCGACTAACGCAACAAACGAACAAATACAATACTTCATAAAACAAACACAAGCAATAATAACACTTTACAATAAAACACATTAAACACACACACAACTGAAACGCAAAAAAAAATGTGATGATGACCAGCAAACAAACACACATGACTTAAACGCAAAAACACGACTGACGCACAGACTGCACATACAAAACACATGACCGCGCAAAAAACACAATACACGATATTAATCAGACACAAACACATCACAACCCTGGGATATACATAACAACGATGTGGAAATGGAGACATCTTCGACCACAAGTCAAAATTCAAGACACATGACTGTCATAGCAATCATTCCCACTGCGCCTTCTGTGCAAGCAGTACCACAGCTGAGAGAACATACGACGAAATATCGTCAAGAGCGAAGCCGGAAGCAATGGCCGGGCGAATTATTACGATAACAAACCTAAAACTAAATCCCAACTTCGTTGAACTCTGGCCACCCGAATTACTACAACAAACGCAGGCGATAATCGACGAAACGCACAGCGAAAGTGGCGTGCAAGAGCTACTACGGACTTCACCGAGTTTATTTATTATAAACTCAGATCAACCGAAGATACAAGTTGAAATAACAGACCCCGAACCGACCAAAAAAGAAAAACACCACAGAAAACAGAAAATGAATCAGCCGGAAAAGAAAACCGAAGACTTCATCTACCCTAAATTTACGAAGAAGCCGAAAATAGACGAAACAACATTACCAATCGAAACAAAAAATTCTTACGACGCCCTCAAAAACAAAACCGAAGAAAAAATGGAAGAAGAAACTTCCGAATTCACTCCACAGCCTTCAACATCAGCTAGCTCGCCCAGGGTAAGTGACAAAACCAACATCACACATAACACAACAACTAAAACACAAAAACCACACAAAATTGCACCAATAATAGTAATCGAAAAAGACAAATGGACACACATACGACACTTACTTAAATCAAACAACATTAACACTGTAGAAAACAAACTGGTGAAACCAGGAATACACATCGAACCGACAACTGACAATGACTACCGTACACTTAAACAAACACTCGACAAAGAACACATACAATACTATACATTTCAACTAAGAAGCGAAAAGACACTAAAGGTAGTTATGCGTGGCATTCCTACCTTTATAACAGACACTGACATTACAGACGACTTGACTGACCAAGGTTACCCGACTTTAAAAATTAAACGCATGAACGGCAAACACGGAATACCAGCACCACTTGTATTAATCGAACTGACGAGACAATATAAGTCAATCTACAACATACGCGACTGCTGCGGACTATCTATTAAAATCGGACCACTAAACAAACGGACAGACATTATACAATGCCACAAATGCCAGACTTTCGGACATCACCAAAGAAACTGCAACGTTAACTACAAATGCATGAAATGCGGAGACGAACATTCTACACATCTATGTACAAAGACGAAGACAACCCCACCAAAGTGTGCAAACTGCGGTGGCCCTCACCTATCCACTTTCATAAAATGTCCCAACAATCCAAACAATCCTACAAACAAAACCACACCTAAACCTAAATACATACCAGCACCACCCCCAACAACAAATCCATGGACACAAAGACAAAAAGTCACGACACTTAACACAGTTGACGAACTAGCACTTGCCTTAGGCAATATGCTAATAACACTACACTCGACAAACGCCACAAAAGAACAAATACAATACTTCGTAACACAAACACAGACAATAATAACACTACAATAACAAACATTAAACACACACACAACTGAAACGCAAAAAAAAAAATGAGATGATGACCAGTAAACGAACACATTTGACTTAAACGCAAAAAAGCGACTGACGCACAGACTTTACACAAACACAATACACACAGGACCGCACAAAAACACAACAGCGCACAATTAAATCAGACTCAAACACGCCACAACCCTGGGAAATACGAAACAACGGAGTGGAAATGGAGGCAACTTCGACCACAAAACAAAATTCAAAGACTCATACACTGTCATAGCATTCTTCAAGCTACTGCGAAACGACGAACATCTACGTACAGCCCTGAAGATGTTCCTTGAAACAGTGGACGAAACGTTGGCAATTACGCCTAGCTCGACGCGGTTCCAACCCGGAAACCGAGATCTACATCTAGAGAACGACCGTGGAAACCTACACCTACATTTACCAATAAACCATGTCAACAAAACCGTTTTCAGAACCAATATGTAAAATAATTACCAATGGGATTTTTTAGACCGGTAATTACACCATCTATATATGCTTGTCTGCGTGTTGTAACATTAATGTCTACCCACACTTTTGCTTTTGTGTGTCCCTTATTAACCCATGTTTCATCTAAATAATAGATTGGACGTCGTTATGTTCTATATTTTTAAATTGAAGATAAATATCTTCATCTCCACAAAATAATATCATCTCGTTCAAGCAGCAGACTTTTACCATTACGTTTTAAGTACCTATGAATACATACATTATACGTATTACATAAAACACTTATATAATTTAATACCACAATTTACTTAAAATTAAGCGTTTTCATTAATTTATATAGAGTTGAACGACCCATTAGAGGTATATTTTCATCTTCCTTTATTTTCTTTAAAATTTCTTTAACGTAGGAAGTTCTCTATCATAAAAAGCTATGTACTGTCCTTCTTATCATGTATTTAACTGTATCGTTGAATGTAGATAGCAGCGATTCTTCCTAACCGTTTTAGTGGTGGTGAAATTAGTTCTTTCGCTTTGGTAAACACTTGACCTTGAAACACCTACAATTATTGTTAAATATAAATACAGAAATATTTATGTATGTTACCTAAACTGCTTGATATTTGCAGTTTAATCCCTGTTTTATTTATTGTAGGATAAACACGAATAATTTACTTGTACATGTTCAATATAGCTTGCTTTTCCTGTATAGATGTCCACGTCCCAAGGTAGCACGCTTTCCTGGAGGCGACATTGATAGTTCACTTGTACTAGGCTGTTGATTCATTTCTACAAGCAAATTGTTTTTTGTTGATTTTGTTGTAGAAATACAAAAAATAATCGGAAAATACTTAACAATAATATTTACTCTATCAAATGTGTCTACAATATGGCGGCATTAAATTACCTAATATGGTCAGTGTAAACGTGACCGGCAATTAGCCAATCGTAAGTCTATATTTTGGTGGGCCATTTTCAATTTCGTCTCTCTTATTAAAAAATAGTGTATAATGCAGAGAAAGCAGGTGTTACGATGCTTTTATTTATCAAATGATAAAAGCCGCCAAGTTGCAAATATGTACGTTAATGAATATTTTGATCGAAGACAATCCCATTGGAATACATTTCTAAATTTGTACACTTCAGTATTGGGGCACGGCAGTGTTAAAAAATAAAAGTAAGAAATACGGACATAAATCTGAATGATACCGAAGAAAATGATGAAGTAAATATTTTGGGGTAGCCTTCTTCTTCTGTTTTGGGTTGGACGCCAGCGCGTCCAGGTACATGAGCACACTGCTCTTTGTACTATCCCCAATAGATCTCTAAATTCCACTTTGTTAGTCTTGTGTCCTCGATAACAGCCACTATCCTCCTCAGGGGAAGTTTGAGTACACTCGTAGTATCCGATAGATGTCTCCCGAAATATTTCTGTCTGAGTTTCGTCAGTTCCTCACACGTGCATATTACTTAAAGGCTAGTTTCCTCCTGTTTTTCACATCTCCTACACCAGGGCTCGCTAACCAAGTCCATGCTGTACAGATGCTTCCTTGAAGGACAATGTCCGATTATTAAGCCGGTAATTATTTTAATTTCTTTTTTGTTACTACGAATTAGGTTGGATGAAAACCTTCCGTCCAGTTTGGGGTAGCCTTGTTAAACTAATAAATCAAAAAGTAAACAATATGTAAAAGTTACATCATAGAAATATTTGTAAAAAGTAAAAAATTCATATAACAATGAAATTCTCTTTAAAAAATCGTAATGAATTTTGAAACTAATTTAATATTATTCTCTGCCGAGTGTTATTTGATTCATTAAACACTTCTACTGCTTCAACCAAAATGTTTTCCTCAACTAGTAGAGGCTCATTCCTATTAATTGCTGTGTTATGCAATATGTACTACAATATTAACGATTATAATAATAAATAGAAAATATATAGCCTATAATGGATGTAAGAAGTTTCGAGGTTATGTAGGTATATCTGCGTAGGCACATCGTAAGCACAGAAGTATGTATACATAAATACGCATGTATTAATTCTCCTTTTAATACTTGAGTAGTCAAATTTGGACATTTATGTTTAAATACGTGCTTAGAGTTAAATGTTCATTTAAACATGTTGAATACACTCGCGTTACTTTTAAATGCCATTTACTATAAATGACATTATACGAAGTATTAAATGTAAGTTTATTAATTACTCTTTTATTAATTTATACACAATTTATTAATTCTACAATTGTTTCACATTAATAATATTGGAAACTTTAAAACCAGTTTACAAATTTACATTTAAATCGAATTCCTACCGTACAATTTAATACATTATTGATCAATAGTTTCATCAATACTTGAATATTACTATTTCATTTGTTGTCTCAACCAAATAACACGTATTTAATTTTATTTTGTTATCATTATCACAATTGTTTATCGATGTACATTATTTTAATAAATTGTTCTATTTGGAATTTATTTTCTATGATGCACAAAATGAATAAATATATAATGGAAAATATAAAAAAAAAAAATATCGAAAAAGCCTTAGGCAAAAGTAGCCTCAATTTTAGTAGAAAATTCAAATTTATGAAAAAATTGCGATAACTTCTTATCAGTACAAAGAGAATTCCAAGAATGCAGGCTGTCATATTTTATTTGCTTTCCAACATTAATTATAAAATTTTCCTAAACGCAATGAACAAAACCACTTTCAGATTTACACCTGTTAGCAAACAAGTATTATTTCATCATAAATCGAAATTTGTTATATAGTATATATTTATATATGTATGTCAGATATAAACAAGGTTAGGATAAAAAGTTAAGCCATAACATTTCCAACTTTATAAACATTCAACTTGCATTTTCATGTTTAAACCACTGTATAACACAATTTTATTATCCTGTTCAAATTGTAAAACTTTATATTCTAAGAATTTATATTAGCAAATTTATTTATGACTTTATACATTAGACCGCTTGTTTCATTAGGTACCTAGGTTTATTACTGAAGGATTTCAATAGACGATGTTTAATCTGACCATCTTTTGTTAGGCTCACGTTTCTTAAGTATGAACAATGGAATTTATCCGGAACTACATACTAGATTTACAACACCAATTAATACTTAATATTTCATTGTTTATTTATTACTAAGATTAAAATTTTAAAACTCCATCGTAAACCTGGCATTGTTGGCGATACGTAGAATTTCTACGAATCAAACACAGAAAAATTCTCCGTTATGACGTTATACAATACATTGTACAGCAATACACGCATTAATTATGTAATACTTTATAGGGGTAGTGGTATAACGTGCCTTTAAAATCTATCCTCATTAAAGACGGCCTTGCTTTTTTATAATGGTTGGCGGCAGTGCACGGAATCTGTCACAAATGTATAATTTTGAATGAGCATGGCCATCTCTAATAAGGAAAGTTTTTGAAGGTACGTTATTCTTACATAGCTATAACACATTAAAGAACAGCATCAACTCAACAACAGACAGTACAGAACATGATCTTCATAAAATTCATATCAAACAGTATCATATTAACAACAAGAGCCGTACAGTCTCATATAACAAAAACAATTTAAGTTTTAAGTTTACCTTAAGTGTTTCATTTATGAGATTACCTTAATAAATTAGGTTTAACTGTTTTTTTATTAATTAAATAAAATATTCAGAAAACACACAAAGTTTCAATATAACTGCTACCAACCAAAAAAATAACCAGCTTATACGAAATTTATATGTGTCAAGATACAAAATATAAATGATCCTTCACAAGCCGAATACAACCCCAACAAACATCATTATTAAATTGATTAAACTCTCGCTTGCCACTTGGTGAAACATCTTGATAAATTCACGATGAAAAAGGAACACTTGGTTATATGTTTCACTAAATTTTATTTACATAAAATGAGACAATTGTTTCGGACTCTGCAGTCCATTTTCAATTAACATAAGAATAAATTCTCTAAAGTATAAATAGATGTATGTAACTACAAAATAGAGAGGGGATAACGTTACTAACAAATTTTCGTGCAAATGGAAAAGGGGGTAATTTAAGATATAATATAATTATTCAATAACTAATTAAATTCAAATAACTGCCCTCATTATGGGCGAAAGGCTAAATTCTGTTTGCTCGTTTACAATGTTTAACGACTTATTTTTCGCCTTTGAAATTTCTAATATTTCCAGGAGATTTAATCGTAATCCTTTTGAAGAAGAGTGTAATATATTAAAATTGTCCGATGAGATCATATGGTTGTTATCAATGCAGTGTTCTGAAATCCCTGAGCATTTCCTAGAATTTAAAATGGCTTTTCTGTGTTCAGTAATACGAGTGTGAAAACTTCTACCTGTTTTCCCGATATAAAACGCATCACAGGTCATGCAATTGACTTTGTATATTCCACATTTTTGTGTTTTTTTAAATCTATCTTTATTGTTGGCCCACAATTTACCTAAATTAAATTTATTTACTGAAATAGTTTTCATGTTGTTTTTTTGTTAATCTATTAGTGATTTTATTCGAGGTCCTACCTATATAATTTATGAACCTATGTTTAGGAGATTCTTTTTGAGAAGAAGCATACAAAAAACTATTAATTTGTTGACGTTTTTTCTTTTTGATAATATGGTCTATTATGTCTGGGGTGAAGCCATTATTTATAGCCAAACACTTCAGGGTATTGACTTCTTTATCATAATTTGGTTTAGATAGAGGTAAATGTAAAAGTCTGTGTATAAAGCTGTTAAACGAAGATATTTTTATACTGTTTGACTGATTGCTATCTGCTGAAATAAGGGTATCTGTGAAAGTATGTTTTCTATAAATGCTATAATCTAATTTATTATTAGAGCTGAGGATGTTTGCGGTATAACCATGGTTATATCATGTAACCATAGTAAATTACTATGGTTACATGATATAACCATGGTTATACCGCAAACATCCTCAGCTCTATTTATTATTAAGTTTCTTTAACGTGAGATCTAAGAAGTTTAAGCAGTTAACCTTCTCTTTTTCTATTGTAAATTGTATTTTGTTATTGATAGTATTTAAATGATTGAAGAAGAGATCTAACCTTATGTAACCGCATTTACATAAGGGATTGCAAACCAAAAATAGACAAAACAGAGTTAAATGTCATAAAAGAAATTTCACTCAAAATCAAAGAAAACAACTTAGTATTAACAAAAGCTGATAAAGGTAACACAATCGCCGTTTTAGAGAAAGAGGTATCTTTACAAAAAATCGCAGATGTTATCGCAAATGACAATTTCTTATTATTAAAAAACGATCCAACGTGGTCATTTCAGCGAGATATAAAATCACTTTTGAAGAATAGTAGTCACATAATCACACCTAACAATTCATACACCTTAAATATCATGAACCCTAACGCCCCTTTGTTATTCGGCCTCCCCAAACTTCACAAGCAGAATTGCCCGATGAGACCGGTCGTTTCACATTGTCATGGATTTTTCCATGGAGAAGAAAGGAAAATAATAGAACTATATATTAAACTTTTTTGTGTAGTACATTTATTAAACTTATGTATTTCATTTTGATGTTTATTGTATTTCAGACGGGGATCATTATAAATATATTTAATTTTAAGTGATGAATTTTATTATGTTTGAAATTTTGATCCATCCTCGTATATTTAGGTTGGTCAGATGTTCAAAGCTGCCGCCATCCCGGATATTATATTGAAATAAGACGTATATTTTTCTGTATATTTTTGATTTTATAATTGGTGGGGATATCCGTGCGGATGTTGGAACTTCATTGAGAGATTATTTGAAAGTCCTTGTGGTTAGGTGTGTATAAGTATATTGGACACGACTTAATTTTGTCTAATATTAATGAAATTTTGAATAAATTCGTTTATAGTTTTTGGTGCGTCGTTTGTGATTTAAACGTAAATTTTCGTGAATTTACAAATCTTTTATATTTGTAATTTTATTTAAATGATACACCTATCTGAAGAAAGGAATCTCTCATGTTTAATTGTGACTTACTTTAATTAATGTAGGTATCTTTATAATTATTAATATATATTGATCAAAGCGTTATAATTAATTTGTAAAAATTTTGTTAAATTTTTTATATGTATTCAGAATAATATCTGGAAAATTTATTTGAAAAGATTTTTTGTGGAGGTTAGTTGTTTTTAGTCACTTTGAATATTTCAATACGTAGGAAGGTGGGGACGAGTTTGCAAGGTCATGTGATTGCATTCATGACAGTTCAGATTTGATTTCGCGCGCAGAGTAAACAATTCTTTACTTTGACGTTTTAGCTTTGGATATTTTATTGTTGTTTAATAAATTTTCTTGTATATTAAAAATTTATAATTTTGATCGTGGATTGTCAGATAGAGGTTTTTAATGATTTGTATCTTCATATGATATCCAAATCTTTTTGTCCTCAGTACTGTGCCTTTAGCAGTTCAACGTTACACTTGGTAAAGTTGATTTTTTTTTTTTTTTTTTTTTTTATTATACAAATGTAAAGGGAAAATGTGTGTATAATTTATCTGACACCTTGTGTTTCATTTTATGATATAACCTGAATCCGAGAGGATCGACCCGAGTGACATAAGCTCAAGGAAATCTACCAGACTGAACAGCCGGAAGCATAAGTTGTAGTGTGAAGAAAAAAATTAATAAGCAATCAAAAGCACATTCCACTGCAATATGTCCAGGCTCCAGCGTATAAGATATGTAAATTCATGAACAACATTTTACCAGATCTTTTACAACTTAAATTTAAATTTAGCATAAAAAACTCTTTAGATCTAGTGAAGAAATTAGATTCAGGTGGTCTACCAAGTAACTTTAAATTGGTTTCATTTGATGTCTGTAGCTTATATCCCTCCATCCCTATTAACGAACTAAATGTAATTCTAAATGATTTTATAGCCAAGAGTACATTAACAGGTGACAGTAAGGTAGAACTACGTAATATTCTAAATGTTTGTATTAAACAAAATTACTTTAGCTTTAACAACTCCTTTTACAGCCAAAAAGATGGCCTAGCAATGGGCTCCCCATTGTCTTGCCTCTTAGCGGAAATTTTTATGTCAAATTTAGAAGATAATTGGTTTAATTCAAATATCCCACATTTACGTCACATTCACAAATGGTTTAGATACGTAGATGACATTATATGTGTTTGGACAGGTACAAATAGACAGTTAGATCTCTTCTTCAATCATTTAAATACTATCAATAACAAAATACAATTTACAATAGAAAAAGAGAAGGATAACTGCTTAAACTTCTTAGATCTCACGTTAAAGAAACTGAATAATAAATTAGATTATAGCATTTATAGAAAACATACTTTCACAGATACCCTTATTTCAGCAGATAGCAATCAGTCAAACAGTATAAAAATATCTTCGTTTAACAGCTTTATACACAGACTTTTACATTTACCTCTATCTAAACCAAATTATGATAAAGAAGTCAATACCCTGAAGTGTTTGGCTATAAATAATGGCTTCACCCCAGACATAATAGACAATATTATCAAAAAGAAAAAACGTCAACAAATTAATAGTTTTTTGTATGCTTCTTCTCAAAAAGAATCTCCTAAACATAGGTTCATAAATTATATAGGTAGGACCTCGAATAAAATCACTAATAGATTAACAAAAAACAACATAAAAACTATTTCAGTAAATAAATTTAATTTAGTTAAATTGTGGGCAAACAATAAAGATAGATTTGAAAAAACACAAAAATGTGGAATATACAAAGTCAATTGCATGACCTGTGATGCGTTTTATATCGGGCAAACAGGTAGAAGTTTTCACACTCGCATTACTGAACACAGAAAAGCCATTTTAAATTCTAGAAAATGCTCAGGGATTTCAGAACACTGCATTGATAACAACCATATGATCTCATCGTACAATTTTAATATATTACACTCTTCTTCAAAAGGATTACGATTAAATCTCCTGTAAATATTAGAAATTTCAAAGGCGAAAAATAAGTCGTTAAACATTGTAAACGAGCAAACAGAGTTTAGCCTTTCGCCGATAATGAGGGCAGTTATTTGAATTTAATTAGTTATTGAATAATTATATTATATCTTAAATTATCCCCTTTTCCATTTGCACGAATATTTGTTAGTAACGTTATCCCCTCTCTATTTTGTAGTTACATACATCTATTTATACTTTAGAAAATTTATTCTTATGTTAATTGAAAATGGACTGCAGAGTCCGAAACAATTGTCTTTTTTATGTAAATAAAATTTAGTGAAACATATAACCAAGTGTTCTTTTTTCATCGTGAAAACATCATTAAGTACGTGAATTCAACATTATAAGATAACTTGTAAGTTATCACTGTAAGATGTAAGCTTAATTAGAAACTGTTGTCTTTTTCGGTTATGCTTCCCATACATCCATTCTATGTGTAAATTATTACTATTTTTCAAAATGTTCAGTAACGCACACCACCGTACGTTTCTGAATGTTTACTTAATAGAACAGAGGGAAAACCTCTTTTATTAAGAGCTTTATTGAGAACTAAGATTTACAACTAACGCTTAAAGCGAATATCTATTCACAGCTACTAATAAAGTATATTTATTTTTTGAAAAAACTGAAATAATATTTGTCAGCAAGATATATGTTATTCAATTTAGTAAACCGTATTTTTCATACACTGAATATTTGCCGATAAAAGAACTTTATAATAGTCATTCTATGCACAACTACGGTTTACAGTCTATACTAATAACTGTAATCATTCATGTGTCTCTAATATGTCTGCTTCTACATCCACCGTATCCAAGCAACCTCTACCTGTGTTATGTATATATGCACATACGTAGATGTGAAGCGTTGCATTCACTACACTTGTGAAAGACGGCTGCAAACAAATTGATTACAGAGTGTCCATTACCACGATACATAGCTTTCAACAATGTTCGAGTATTGAATTTTAGTCGAAGAATTTATATATTTATTTGCAAAATATAAGAAATAAGTTCATAATTTTGTAAATGAAATATGAGTAATGGTTTCATATAAATATATCTCATTAAAAATTTTAAATCAGCTCTTCCGTCATTGTCGATTATTCATCTATTTCCAAGAAGTCGATCTTTTTAAAAAATCATCTATCCTGCAACTGTCCTTATTAAAAAGTTAATTGAGTTGTGTCGGACAAAACTTCAATAGTTCGAAATATTTTGTCCAAGAAGAGAAAGGAATACTAGAATAAAATCTAAAATATTAAAGACAGTCCCCATGAGCATTTCCCTATTGCGGGAATTCCCAGATTTGTATTTATCAAGTCGGGGAAGTTCCAGTCAATCTACAAGCAATGAGATTGACCTATAGGTCAGTCATATCGCCAGTTCTGTTTAGTTAGTTTTCGAAAGTATATGTACATGTAATTTTATCTTGTTTTTTTTTTTTATATTTCGAAATCACATTCACATGTGTTGATCTGGATAAAAGATTATTCTGAATTTTATGTAGATAATGGTAGAGTGTTTTGTAAATATTGCAGTAAAATTGTATTTGCTTACGTATAATTTCACATTTTAATATCTGCAATTAATTATTGTGGATTCGATGTGACAAAAAATGTATGAATTTAACATGTATGAACTAATTTGTATAAAAGAAATATCACAAGATTTAAAAATGCACCACAAGCTACTTTGAATCAATCGTTAACTTCAACAAGTAAAAATATAGAACAGAATAGTTTCCATTACGACTTGTGTCTTCTAAAGTGCAAACATTCCACTTTCAAAGTTGAATAACTCGACGTTTAAAATTTTTTTAGAGAAGCATACGAAGTATACTGAATGTATATTGAAAGTATATTAATCTACTGCTTGAAGAAACTATGATGAAAATTAAGGAAACATTAGGCGAAAATTATATTTATTTCGTAGTCGATGAGACAACAGACAGTTGTGGACGCTATATTGCCAACTTATTAATTGGCATTTTAAATGAAAATTGCGCCGGCCAAACCATTTTAATAGGTACAGAAGAATTGGAGAAAATAAATTAGTTAACTTTAACAAGATTTATAAATGGTAGTTTACCGAGGTTTGATTTGCCAAATGCCGTTCCAAGTGACAAAGTATTACTGTTATCGGATGCTGCGACATATATGGCGAAACCAGCACAGAATTTGAAGATTTTTACCCGAATCTGATGTATGTAACATGTTTGGCCCATGTTGTTAACAGAGTAGCAGAAGAAATCGTTACATATTTCCATATATTAATTCATTGATCAATTTGAGTAAAAAATTTATTTGTTAAAGCACCGCTGAGGATTCAAGTATACAAAGATAAGTTACCTGGTCTGGCACTGCCACTACAACCCATAATAACAAGATGGGGCTTGTGGCTTGATGCCACTGTCTTTTATACCTTTGAGTAGATAAGAGAATTCTTCTTTCTTTTTGAAACGACTCGATAGCAGTTGCAGATTGCAAAGATATACTAAATAAACCGCAAATACGCCAACAGATAGCTTTTATCGAAGCAAATTATGGTTTTATTAGTGAAACACTACGAAAACTCAAAACTCAAGATATTGCACTCAGTGAATAGATTGAATTGATTCTAACTTTCAAGAATAAAATTTATAATGTGGGAGGCATCATAGGAGAGCGGTTCGAAATGAAATTAACACAAGTTCTAGAGAAAAACGAGGGCTCTAACCAGCTTAGTAGAATATCCGGGGTGTTGCTAGGAAACTGGATGAAACTCAATTATATGCGAATATAAGTATGCGCCAATTACATCTGTTGACATTGAGCGGATTGACGGATCGCGGAAGATAATTTTTAGTTGAGAATTTAGAAAAGCATTTAATTGTAAATGTTTACAATACTATACAAAGGCAAATATAAATACAAAGTGTTACATTGATTAGCTTACTTATTCTTATTTTTATTACATGTGTAATAACATTTTAATATGTTTTAAATATTATTGGAAATAATTTGAAACTTATACATAAAAGATATAATTTCTGGAACATTCCCTTTTTTATCTTCAGACATTTTATAGATACAATAAAATATAATATATGCTACCAAAGTATTTTTAATAATATAAAAAATATTATTAAAAATGGGGTGTGAAGAACACAATACAAGTTCATTTATGTATTTTGAATGTATCTTCTCCAAAGACGTAGATACGTATTTCACATTTCTACATGATTCTCAATACATGAATGTGTCTTCTCCAACAGGGGCGTATTGAGAATCATGTAGAAATGTGAAATACGTATCTACGTCTTTGGAGAAGATACATCCAAAAATACATAAATGAACTTGTATTGTGTTCTTCACACCCCATTTTTAATAATATTTTTTATATTATTAAAAATACTTTGGTATTATACAAATGTAGTGAGGTTTTACCCACTCAAATATGTTTCAAATTATGTTGTCATATACATATTCGGCTCACGACGATAAGTAGTGAAGACACGAGAATACAGTTTTTTATAGAGACGGTGGTTACCGACTATAGAAAACACGTCTGCTTTGGCTTTTATTATGTAGACAGCGCTGAATATTCCTTCACGCTCTGTCTAAATAATTTCGATTAGATAGTAACGTAGTTATGTTTGTTTGAATGTGTCTTCTCCAACAGGGGCGTATTGAGAATCATGTAGACATGTGAAATACGTATCTACGTCTTTGGAGAAGATACATTCAAAAATACATAAATGAACATGTATTGTGTTCTTCACACCACATTTTTAATAATATTTTTTATATTATTAAAAATACTTTGGTATTATACAAATGTAGTGAAGTTTTACCCACTCAAGTATGTTTCAAATTATGTTGTCATATAATATATGCAATAGCAAAATTAATCTAATATCAAAGGCAGGTATCAAACCACGGAGGAAACTTAAAACACAACTTATAGTCTACCTATAGACTTATAGTATATAGACCATAATACCTATAGTATATCATAAAGAATTAGGTTTTTTTTTTGTATTTTGTCATTTTATTCAGTGGTTCCATCGTTTATCGAAACCCTAAACTACAGAATACATAGCTATTCAGATTTATTCTACAACTTGCATGTATTTTTTATAATACCAGATTTCAATTTATTCGTTCAATAAATTTATTCAAGTTGTTATTCAGAGATTTATTCGCTGTTTATAATACAGGCCCTTAGAAGTGTAAATTTTCATCAGTATCCTTATAATTGGATGACAAATTTTCAGATTCTTTTTCTTCATTACTTACATACAATTCTTTAGTGAGTACAATCTAATATCTAACAGTTTAATTTGAAATATCCCATAATAACAGTATTGCTCTTCTCAATCTGAAAACAATGACCGACAATAATTATAATCAGCAAGCATCGTACTGTGATTACTACCTACTGTGATTACGTACCTACTGTTCTACCAAAGTTGTCCCCCATGTACATTAACATTAACGAGATTTTGAGTAAAGTCCGTGAAAAATATATTTTAGGGCACATCGCCTGAATGCAATTCAAGCAGCATATTCTAAATCGTATTTTGTATTAATAAACGCAAAAATGCAGAAAGGTCCGTCACACATATAACTGGTAAAACATGGACTAAATTCCATGCGCAAATATATGACGAAGATGGTAAATAGCAATAAGAGGACAATGTATTGATGGAAAAAAGACACAGAGATAATTATATTGATAGAATGAAGCAAGAAGGTCTAATAAAAATTTCAGAAGACAGCAAAAAATGAAAAAGAAAATGTATTAATACATAAATTTGTGCGTTTGCAAAAAATTCTGGCTGTTCTGAGGTAATAGGCGGTTGGCCTATATGCTGCTTGAATTGTATTCAGGTGATGGCCTTAAAATATATTTTTCACGTTCTCATATGGACATCGGTGAGACAATTGTTACCACAAGTACATACTTGAAATTCTGCAATGTTTACTGATTATTATCGGTCATTGTTTTCAGAAAATTGAAAAGAGTAATATAGTTACAGTTATTATGTGATTTTTTAGTAAGGCTCTAGCTCGTTCTTATATAACCTTATAAGTAGAGACCGGACACATCGGGCTGAAATGACGTCATTACGACGGACGATATAAATAGTCTACAACATCTGTAAGTACATCACGCAGTTATTGAATAGCACTATTGATTCGGTTAACCGCACACAAAAAATAGATGTGCAGTTAACCGAAGAAATAGTGCTATTCAACAACTGCGTGATTTACTTACAGATATTGTAAAAAAAGGTATATAACCCCTTACCACAATTATTAATCGTAGCCTAAATACGTATTTCGACAACTAAGTTGTCATCATCAGTAGGTAAAAACCACTAATTAAGGTGTCGCACATGGGGCACAGTAAAGCTAGTACAACTGCTTACGCAACAACTTTACACGGCGTCCACGTATAGGTGAACGTATACGTTCACCTACTGATGATAACAACTTAGTTGTCGAAATACGTATTTAGGATACGATTAATAATTGTGGTAAGGGGTTATATACCTTTTTTTAAGTTTTTACTTAACCACAGTCTCCAAAGGAAGACCTTTGATATAGTACATATTTGTGGTATCCCTAAATTTATGTTGACATTAATATTTTGACAATAAATTAATCGTGTAACTATTACTTAAAATTTACATATTTTTGCATATTTTAATAAAAGTTCTGCATATTTTGATCGAATTTTAGAAACACATATGCGCATATACTACAGTTTTCGTAAGCATATAAATTTAATTATTTAATTATTATAGTTGTCAAGACTGTGGTTGTTCTCATGCACAAATATACAATTAGCATTTTCTTCTTCAATGATTAAGCTCGTGTCGATTAATTAATCGGTAAAATATCAATATCTTAAATTAAGTTTCGGTTGTAAGAGGACACTAATTTTCCTACAAAATATTATTTCACTCAAATCTGAAGTCTAAAATACCATTTCATTCGAATAACACGTCGGACGATTAAAATATTTACCTAGACAGACAATTTACCGAGAAGTACTAATATCTGGGTATCTTTCTAATTAATGAAATGGATTGTGCTGGTTACCAAATATTAATCTTACGTCGCAGGGATAACGGAGTCGTTTAATTGGAACGAAATTTAGTAAAATTAGAACGGAAGATAATAAGTTAACGCGACAATTAATAAAGGCTTGTGACTAATTAGTTCGGATTTGAAATATGATATGGGTACGTGCACTGTAGAACCTGGAAAATTTAATAAAAGGCTTGCTAATATTTATTTTGTAATTAGAATATGTTTTGTTTTTAAATTTGCTGAGATTTGCAATTACGACAAGTATAATCATTAGACTTAGGATAGTTATGCACTAAAAAACTTCAAAATATGCGTGCAAATATGCACCAAAATCTTTCAGAATATGCACTAAAAATCAACTTTTAAAAAATAAAAACTAATTTTTTATATTAAGACGTAAAATTGAAATTGATTGAAATTGCAAAAACAAATTATAATTACATTTAACTACAACGTGATGTAAAAAATTTTCAAAAATAAATTTGCGCCATAAAACTTATCTTGTTGATCAAGAGCGTTATTGTCGCAACAATGTAAATTTGACTGAATAAATTCGAAGCGATCTCTTGACATAGCTTAGGACACTAAAGAATGGTGAGTATCTGGGCTATTCTCTCAATACATTCTGCGACGGGATAGAGAATTATATCCACTTAGAAGAAGTATTCCAAAAAAAGAGCGCATTTCTTCTTTACCTTATTGTGCAACATAAATGTTGCTATCAGATAGAATAAGATCGATAACGTCATCTCCAAAAAAATTTGAAAACAGTTGGGTTGGAAACAAATTAGCTTTGACATCGTAAACTAAAGGGAACGTGTTACTGTCTAAATTCAAGTCACTGTCTTCCCATTTATAATTTTCTTTCAGTGCAATTTTATATGATGCTAAAGAAATCTTGTCTTAATTCTCTTAATCTCTTTCTCAACGGTGAGTATTTTCATTTTCTACTTCTTCTTTAGCATTGTGGTATTTTGAGCATTAGCTAAAGATTCGAAGGCTTCTCTGAACAATTCTGCAGGTGCTCTAAGCTGAGAACCTGGTAAGTTAACAATATATGCAGCATCCTGGACGCCCGAATATTCGTCGGTCAATAAACCACAAGCGTCTGTTGGAGGCAAAATGGCAATTTCTATATCATTTCCTTTTAGAGGGAAATCATCGTCTTCTTCTAAACTTGTCAAAAGTTCATCCAAAGTGTAGTTGCTAAAATAAAATTTTACACCTTTATGCCTAACGTCCTTTTTTAAGTACACCAAAGTTTTAGAAGCCGCTATCAAACAGTAAATCAAGATGTTAAGAATATGAATAGACTAACCTATAATCTAAACATTTATTTAACAATGTTCAGTGCATACATGGAGAAACTACTAATAAAACAAAAATTATTTACCTTTGAAGACGAAAGGGACGTGCTAAATTGTGATCAATGTACGACATGATTTTCAAACACACAAAAACTGCCAAACAAACAATAACACGTGAATTTTGTCTCGAAAGCATTACTCCTTGCTTATACATAACGTTAAACTGACGCCATCGGTCACACAACGATGCAACATGGAACAGGCAGGCAAAATAGCTAACTACTACTGTTGTTTTTTAAGGACAATAGGCATATATGGGTTAAGGTTGCGACAAACTTCGGCCTTTAATATAGCTAACGGAAAGTCGATGCAAATAAAAGCCGTACAAAATTCTTCACCGAATACCCTGGCTTGATGAATGCTAATACTATTACAATTAGTATACAACTAATACACATTGTTGGAATGTAAAAGAACCTGGTAAAATTATGAAAATCCCCGCTATATTTATTTCTCGTTTTTCGATTACCAAGGTAATCCTCGGTAATTCTCTTAATATTTCTTCTCTTAGTATTGTGATTTCAAAACACTAACTATTGTGTTGGCTGTTTATAGTAAATCCAGCTTTAACTTGCTATTCACCTCACCTATCTATTCGATGGTTTAGAAGATTATTTAATTATCTCCTATAAAGTGTCTGTTTGCATTTGGTATTCAGTTAATGGGTGTTGTTCTACAAGTATTCGAAATGTCATTGCTAAAAAGTCTTAAGAAATACTGACCGGTAGACATACAAACAACAGAAATTGCAAAAGTATAATTACACTAATAAAATCATAAAATATTTATGTGATGTCATAGACTCTGGTAAAATAATACTGCTGGAACACGGATATAATGAAAACTGTTCAAAATATGTACTTATACATAACAACAACTAAAATATGCATTTGCATTTGCACTTATGCAAAAGCATAATTATCCGAAGACTAATAATCATGTATTTCCTAAAATAATGCCGAAACACATCTTTATAGCGCAGAGAACTGAAGTCAGAATTATGAAGGGGTCTTTCTATTTCTTCTATGTTGTCGTATGCTATTTGCTATAAATTTATGAGTTACTAGTTATGGCTTTTGAAGTGACACTGTAGTGACTCAGAAGACATGCGCATTGTAAACAATCATTAGAGTATCTGGCTCCTAAAACAAGTCTAATTTATGTAGAAAATCTTACGCTATTGTAACTGAATTGATTTAATAATAATAATAATAATAATAATAATAACGAACGTGCCGCGTATATGACATAGTCGTATGTGCTGTCGTATATTTACGAATTTCTAATATTTTGTGCTTTGGTGGTGTTATTTATTAATGGAACTTTGATTAGCTGTTGGTTTTATACTAGGTGAAGTGTGGGTTTGGCTTTTCTGCAAGTTTTCGGTAAGAAAATAGAAAGATATTGAATGAAAAGTTAGCTGTCAAAGTTGACATTGTAAATAATACATCTTATACTAGATTATATCTTACAATTTGCTTTTTCCTTTTAGGTTGATTTTATAATGTTGATTTCTTAGCTTATTAGATTGTTATTTGTAGTGTTTTACCTTCTTTTTGGTAAAAATTGTACTTTTTGATTAGATGTCAAAGTGACATTTTAGTCGAAAATTTTTTCTTTCATTTGAATTCGTTTAATTTTCTTAATTTGTTGCTTTAATCTGTTGTTTTAATAATTATGGTTAGAACACGGTCTCATTACCTAGATGTATCATTACAAGACACAGCTAATGAGACCGCTAGTATAACATCTTTTAATGAAACGTTAGCAAGCACTAGTACAGGCACAGATGTTGCTGAAATGCTCACATCTCAGCCCACTAGGTCTGGTCAACATCGAAGAAGGAGAATTTTATGGACAAACGAAATGAATGAGTTCTTAGTTCGATGTTATTTCTTGCTAACGAAAATAAACACACTGAATGTGCCATATGGGACTGAATTACATAGAAAAGTAATTGAAAAGTTCCCAGAACTCAAAAATAAAACCATACAAAATGTATTGGATCAGCGTAGATCTATATTTGTCAATAATAGATTACCTCCTGAAGTCATTGATGGAATAAGAAATGAGGTTTCTGTAGAATTGGAGATTGAGAATATAAATGATAATCAACAAACGCTGATCCAAGAAGAGGGAAATAATGTAGACGTGAATATAGATAAAGATATTGAAGAAATAGTCAATTCTCAATCTATTATAGTGGACGAACATCAAAGGAAAAGAACTTCTTGGACGTTAGAAATGAAGAAGTTTATGCTCAGATGTTATTACACAATAACAAAACTGGGAACAGTTAAAATACCTTATGGAGCAGAGTTACATAGACAGGTAACTGAAAGGTTCCCAGAGTTGGCGGATAAAACCATTCAAAATATCTTAGATCAAAGACGATCTATATTCATTAATAATAGATTGTCAGCGGAAATAATTAATCAAGTGAGACAAGAGGTTTCCTTAGAAATTGGTATGAGTAGTAATGATGAAGTGGAGGTTGAAGAACAGATTAACCCGTTTTTAGATGAATTAATAGTCTTGCCCGTACAGGAAAGTAGATTTCATTTAGAGTTTGAAAATAATTTTCTTAAATATCATGGAGTTGTACCTAGTAAGAAGCCGCATCTAAAAAAGCTTATTTACCAAAAGGGCACATCTGATATTATAAACGAGGTAAACGGCATTATTGAGACAAAAATAAAAAATAGCACAACACTGGAAGAGCTCCACAGTTTAATATATACAGGTGCATGTACGGTTTTGATATTAAATGATCAAAATATAGACACCGTAGAAATGGAATTCGATAGTAGGAATAAAACTCCTTGTTGGGAAAAACGATTGACATGGAAAATTGAAAATCTGAGACGGGAAATTGGAATATTAACTCAAAGCTTAAAGGACAATGCTAGCGCGAGGGTTAAGAGAGATGCAGAGGTTATATTGAGCTGTTATGTTTCACCTGAAAACTCCAATGTTGTAGAAATTTTAGATTTATTAAAGCAGAAATTAGCGGCATATGCAAAGAGGTTGAAACGATATAAAATCAGTAATACTCGAAGACAGCAAAATAAACAGTTCGCTAGAAATCAAAAATTATTCTATCGTGGCTTGAGTGATACAAATCCTGGACAACAGGTTCAGTTACCAACGAAAGACAAAATATCAGATTATTGGTCTGGAATATGGAGTACGCCGGTGCAACATAGAACTGCAAAATGGCTGACGGATGAAAGAAGGAAGGTAAGTAACGTTAGGACAATGATAAATTGGCGGATTGATTCAAAAGATGTGAAAAGAGCAATCCAAAAAGCAATGAATTGGAAATCACCTGGACCAGATAAAATACAAAATTTCTGGTTAAAAAAATTTACATCGACGCACCTGCAACTTGCTAAGTGCTTCCAATTATTGCTAGAACAACCATCCGAACTGCCAGAATTCATGACCGAGGGAAACACCTTCTTAATTCCGAAATCTAATGTATCTGCGGAAGATCCCTCTAAATATAGACCAATTACATGTCTTCCTACGTTATACAAGATGTTCACCTCGATTATATCTGAAAAGATATATGCCCACTTGGAGAATAACAACCTTTTAGAAGAGGAACAGAAAGGATGTAGAAAAGGATCAAGAGGCTGCAAAGAACAGCTCCTGATTGATTCAGTTGTGATGAAGAATGTGGTGAAAGCAAAAGAAAATCTCTACATGGCATATATAGACTATCAGAAAGCGTTTGATAGTGTACCTCACTCGTGGCTGGTAGAGATTCTTAGGTTATATAGGATTGAGGAGCATCATATTAACTTTCTTAGTTACGCCATGACTAAATGGAAGACAAGTTTGTTAATGAAAACCCCTACAGAGAGTATTGATGCAGGTAAGATCAGTATTAAAAGAGGCATATTTCAGGGAGACGCTTTGAGTCCACTGTGGTTTTGTTTAGCCTTGAAACCGTTAACAACTTTGTTAAATTCCCTAAATAAGGGATGTAATTTACAACAACCTGTCGTACAAATTAGTCACCTTTGGTACATGGATGATCTCAAATTGTATGCTAGGAAAAAGAATCATCTTCGCGATCTCCTAAACTGTGTCGGCCGTTATAGTAGAGATATCCAAATGAAATTTGGATTGGAAAAATGCAAAATAAGTTGCATAGAAAAGGGACAATGGGTTGAACATCGTGGGTTCGAAGTGGAAGGCGGACAAGGACTAGTTATTGGAATGGAGAGCAACGACTATTATAAGTATCTTGGTTATTTACAGGCTAGAGGAATAGAACACAATATTGCAAAAGAATCAGCGAAAGATCAGTATTTCTCTAGGCTGCGATCGTTGTTGAAAACCAGATTGTCGGCAAGAAATATGTCCAAGGCAATAAACAGCTTTGCAACTTCCGTACTTACTTATGGATTTGGAATAATTAACTGGACTGATACTGAACTTGAAGCAATAGACATCAAGACAAGAGTAGAAGCCAGAAAATTTAGAATTCATCACCCACGTAGTGCGATCGAAAGGTTCCACCTACCAAGAAGAGAAGGGGGTAGAGGAATACCGAGTGCTTATTGCAGGCATTATACACAGGTAAATAATTTACGAGAGTACTTTCTGCAAAAGTCGAAAGAAAGTAGATTGCATAATGCGATTGCTCAAATGGACAATTTTACGCCACTCAAACTGGCTAACAATGAATTCAATCCATCCACGAGAATCTTAAGTATACCCCAACAGAAAGAGAGATGGAAAAATAAATCTTTGCATGGCAAGTATCCGTTAACAATTGGATCTGAAAATTTTGACACCTCAGCGTCGCAGGCATGGCTGTATACAGGTAACCTGTTTGCAGAAACAGAGGGATTCATAGCCGCCATCCAAGATCAAGTAATTCCAACACGCTCCTATAGGAAAAAGATTCTTAAGGAGAATTTATCTGACATTAAATGTCGTGTATGCGCAGATAAGGAAGAAACAATTGATCATTTGATGGCAGGATGCTCTGTACTTGCCCCCAAACAATATCTCGAGAGGCACAACAGGGTTGCAAAAATATTACACCAACTGCTCAGACAGAAGCACTTGTCGTATTCTGAAAATGTCCCGTATTATGAATATGAAGCACCTTCAGTTTGCGAGGACGAAAATTCTCGATTATATTGGAATCGCCAAATAATCACAGATAAAACAATTCCCAACAATATTCCAGATATAATACTGACACTGAAGAAGGACAAGGTAACGTACATCATTGACATTGCTGTTCCGTTGGCAAAAAACACTGCAAGGAACTATAGTGAGAAGGTAAATAAATATTTACCTCTCAGCGACGAAATCAAGAGTATGTGGAAGATGGACAAGGTCCTAATAGTCCCAATTGTGATTGGCGCAACTGGAGAAATTCCACAGAAATTACACAAGTCCATAAATACTTTGGATCTCTACCAAAAACTTTACTTAAAAATGCAAAAAAGTGTCTTGTTAGACACGGCTGCAATAATACGTCGCGTGCTGAACTGAAATTGCAGCGCGCGAACGCGGCCAACGTGGCCGGGAGGCGAAATGACGGAACGGGTGGGGTGCTGATGTGGTCCTCTACTGGGTGGTAGCCTAGCATATGCGCTACCAAACTCTAGGGGGGTCTGCCCGATGGGCGGGCAGGTGCCATTCCGCCTTTCCAGCAGGGGAGAGAGGAACCAAGCTACGCGGCGCAAAACACGGCGCCGCGCAATGCACACACCACTGGGGTCGGTCCCGGGCGGCAACCTTGCCAGGCTGGCGTGAACAGCACACACACGCTCGACGTGTGTGCAGTGCCCCCGCAATGGCGGAAAACGTTAAGATGGCACAAAGTGTGACCGTCGTCGACCAAAGTAGCCGCTAAGAGTGTTCCATTGGTTGGCGATGAGCAACCCCGTGCAGGCTGCGCTTCGCGTGTCTGGGCCTTGCCTCGATGGGGCGGGGGTCGGGCCGTCGAAGTACTGCATGGAAAAGTAAAGAAGTTGCCGGGAAAGGGTTGGCGGCCCTGCGCAACGGCTGGTTCTCCGATCTCTCAAAATTAGCGCGACGGGACACTAAACACATGCACGAGTGCGCTAAAATACAACACCCCTACACTAGCGCGCTCGCACAAACACAAAACCACACACCCAGAGAGAGAAGCAAGCTGCCAGCAGCGGACAACACGTAAGTTGACACCCTGAAAGTACTGGTAAGTATCTACTATAATCAATATTCATATAAAAATAATGAATGCTAGATAACTATGCCACCCATCTTGTTCGAATGAACCGATGGGGTAAGATAATGGCAACCAAGAGCGAATAGTTCTTGTGAGTGAAAGAGATAATAATAATAATAATATACTTTAATGCCCAACAGGCTAGTCCCAATTACAAGGTACATTATAATGATAAATTACATGACATGGAAGTGCAATAAAATGAAGTATAGACTTAAATAGTGCTATACAAAAAGGCTTTAAGTATATTTATACGTTTGTGCACTTATAACGCTTTTGTTACATTTGAAACAGACATGTAATATACATATCTGTAACTGTACACATGGACAATACACCTCGTATTTTCAGCATTTACTTCTGCTTAAGACGCGTGTTTCTGCCATTACTATTAGGCGTCATCAGTTAAGCTAGTGAAGCAATGTAATACAAATGATACAAATCTTTATGAATAGATTTGTATCTGTATATAACATTAAGCCGAAATCGCCTACAAGATAAAGCAAATTTCATCCTGTAAGGTGGCACTTATTTAATAAGTGACATCTGACGGACGAAAGAGACTTTGCCGTAAAAGGCGACCTTTTCGTTCGACCAGCTATGCTGGTTCGAAGAACGAAAAAAATACGGGTAGTCCATTAACAACGAGCCAGATGGCAGTAAATATACAAAAAGGTTTTAAGTATATCTATACGTTTATGCACGTATAACGCTTTTGTTACATTTGAAACAGACATGTAATATACATATCTGTAACTGTACACATGGACAATACACCTCGTATTTTCAGCATTTACTTCTGCTTCCTTCTGCTTTTTGTATATTTACTGCCATCTGGCTCGTTGTTAATGGACTACCCGTTTTTTTTTCGTTCTTCGTACCAGCATAGCTGGTCGAACGAAAAGGTCGCCTTTTTCGGCAAAGTCTCTTTCGTCCGTCAGATGTCACTTATTAAATAAGTGCCACCTTACAGGATGAAATTTGCTTTATCTTGAAATTTGCTTTATATCTTGAAATTTGCTTTATATCTTGAAATTTGCTTTATCTGTCAAACCACACACCCAGAGAGAGGCGCAAGCTGCCAGCAGCAACCAACACACAAGTTCATACCCTGAAAGAGACACAAGCTGCTAGCAGCGGACAACACATATGTTCACACCTTGAAAGTACTGGTAAGTATCTACTATAATCAATATTCATATAAAATAAATGAATGATAGATAACTATTCCATCCATCTTGTTCGAATGAACCGATGGGGTAAGATAATGGCAACCAAGAACGAATGGTTCTTATGAGTGGAAGAGATAATAATAATAATAATAATAATAATAATAATAACAAGCTAAATACCCAATTACAGGCAATATATATAAATAAACATATATGAATACAATGAAAAGAAAAAAAGCAATCTATGAAATATTACATCAGATTCCACGATTTATGTAAATGAAGGCTTTTATTGAAAAACATTTTACTCAACGACTCCCCAAGTTGTAAACGGAATTTTTTTCATCTAATTTACTCTATCATTGTTATTGTTATTATATAAATAATTTTAAAGGAAGAAATGCATGCAGATATTCAATCTGTAGACTAATAAAATGCTTACCTTTTACAGAAATATTTTTATATAATTATTTTTCTTCTTGATTAAATTGTTTGCGCCAAGATTTGATATAAGATAAATAAATCTCGTAATTCTTATATTATGAAAGTAAATTTTAACATTGTTTTCTATAGCGAATCGGAATGTTTAGAAAACAAAGCAATTAACAGTCAATACATTTTTTTCGCATTCATATGTAGAACAGAAAAATATTTACATTACAGTAAATAAACGGTCATTTATGAGTGCGATCCATCCTTTCTCGTCCCTTCTCAATTTCAATGTTCTCTATCATGTTCTTTCTCGTTTTTGTTGTAGGCACTTAATTTTATCGTTTTTGGTCATTTTTTTCTACTCGAAGGATAAATACTCTTCTTGCTCATTCGTAAATGTCTGTCCCAGATTCACCTGAACGATTTCTATTGTTACTCTTTTGTCAAACTAATTAATGGTTTCATTTCAATCTCTTTATTTTATCTTTTGCCATTTGGTAACTTCACTTATTGTTCTTTGTTTATTACTTAGTTTATTATTATTATTTATTTATTTTCTCCCATGCAGTCTCTAATATTTCCAAGGGGTATTATTTTATAAACACCGGACGCATCAGGTCGAAATTACGATAAGTTAGTTTCTTTTTTCATTGTTTTAACTGTTAATTACATACTTCGTTACAACATTATTTAAGTTACTTTTCAGATATGATATGGAGTAACCTCAAGAATGGCATCGTGAAACAATGGCGAGTTGGATTAAGAGGGTCATACTGACTGTATGTCCATTGCCAGTGATTCCGAAATTGATTGCAAAGTCTGTAAAATTACGTTAAAAAATTCCAAGAAATCGCACGTAAAATGTCACTTAGCATCGCAAACACATACACAGAAATTAGACCCATTGGAATCTGACAATTTTAACGAAGATCTCTGTGAAACTTTAATGGCCACAAACATTCCATTAAATAACTTAACAATCCCACCTTCAAAACGTTTCTCCAAAAGCCGAAATGTTCCTGATGAATTCACCTTACGCATATATTATGTTTCTAAGTGCTACACGAAATGCTTCATTCGGACGGCAGGTACAAAGAAAAAAAACTTTTATCCTTTTATTTGTCAGTGGCAGTGCTGCACATATATTAAAAATAGAAAGACTATTAGAGGAAACATATCCTAATATGCTGCATATTACTTGTGTAGCACATGCTCTCTACAGAATCTGTTAATATATTCAGAGTAGCTCTTTACAGGGAAAATCTTCCATCTTTATCACTGCCTCCCTCTCCAGTAATAACTAGACGACGAACATGGTTGAAAGTTACTAGCTTTTTGCAGAGAATTTCAATAGTTTACAAAATTTCGTTACATGCTTGGAGGACGATGCTTGAAGTATTCTTCAGTGCAAGAAAATAATACAAATTCCAAACTAAAGAAATCAGTTGTACTTTCTTCAGGAACACTTTGGAAATTTGCCAGAACTAATCATTTATTTTGAAAATCAAAATCTCAAATTAAATGATGGATTAACCACATTAGATGTGTCTATTAATAATTTGAAAAATATTCCAAGTGACTTCGGAAGTTGCCTTCGGCAAAAGTTTGACTCAGTTTTTAATAGAAATCCAGATTTAGTAACATTGCCGCAATTGTGTATGGGGACAATGCCTTTAAATCTAACTGCCAAATACGCTGCAATAAAAAAATATTTCCAGTATGCACCTATAACCAGTTGCGATGTAGAAAGAACGTTTTATATCTACAAGAATGTATTTCATTCAAAGACAAAAAATTTTACAGAAGAGAACCTTGAGAATGTATTGCTAGTTAATATTATACTATATTATATAACACAGTACAACATTTTTCAGGTCATTGATTTGGGACTCAATTCTGAGAATTGCACGTGAAAGTAGCCCCACAAAGAAGAACTTCTGCATCATTTGTTTTGTCAAGTTGGCTGCATTAATAATTTTATGGCTGTGGAATAAACAACCCTTTTGTTCAGAGTGAATTACATTTTAAAACCAGAAGAACATTGAATATTTCAATATGGAAAATAACAAGTGCCAAAATTGGATTATTTTTGTTACGTTTGTGGTCATATCGTCCCAAAAATAGGCAAACAGGATCGAAAGAACTTGTTTACTGAGGAATTTAAAACAGCGTATTGTCATTATTTTGATGAAACAGATTTAAGTGGTGCAAATTTTACGCCGAACACAGTGTGCAAAAGTTGTTAAATACCCTTATAATGTGGATACATGGAAAAGGTGTACAGTTTTCTTTTATGAAGCCAGTAATTTGGGTGCAAGACCTAACTGGACATGATGAATCCAGGTGCTACGCATGCATAAGTTCCGGTTATGGATTGAACAAAAAAAATTGAAAACAAAAGTATACATTCTCGTTTTTACTGCGACACTTCCAGTACAACGCGCTGCTGTTACCGATCCACCTAAACCTCCGAGTCTGGATACTGTGTCCCTGCAAGCCGAAACCGTTTTCACCAATCTGACCAATGTGAATGATGCAGATTGGAAACCCGATATTGAAAATAATGCACCACAACCGGTAACACAAATCGAAATGGATTACATTGTGGCTAAGATGGGAGCATCACAAAAAAATTCAGAATTTTTTACATCTTTTTTGAAGCGTAAAAAACTGACAGAGCAAAATGTCAGCGCAACATCATACCGAAAACGCCAAGCTGATTTTCAGAAATACGTTCACTTACTGCCATGATATCCCAGGTTTAGTGAAAAATATGGGAATGGATTACATCGCTGGCGACTTGCTTTTATTCATCGACGGTTCAGTTTCAAGTTTGAAGGCTGTGCTGTTGCACAAAACAAACAAAAAACCGTCCATTCCATTGGGATTCAGCACAACTATGAAGGAAACGTATGAAACATTGGGCGAAATTTTAGAGAAAATCAAATACAATGTACACAATTGGAAGATTTGTTGTGATGTAAAGGTTGTCAACATAATACAAGGCATTATATTAAAGGGCGGTTTTCGAAAATACTTCTGCTTTCTTTGTAATTGGGATTCGCGATACACAGGGAATCAATATCAATGTTGGAAAGCAAGAACTCCCGAGCTCGAGAAACAATTAAAATTACGTTATTAAGCTTTGATATAGGATGTAGATAATATTTTGTTGCCATCGCTCCACATGAAATTAGGAATAGCTGGGAAATTCGTTGAAGTGGTAGTCAATGATATTGAGGACGCCTATGACTGTTTGAAATCCATCTTTCCAAAACTCAGTGAAGCTAAAATTAGAAAAGGTACGTATCGTTGTCTGTATTTAAATATTATCATATCTAAATTTGTTCACTTCGATATATTCGCATTATAATTACCAATAATTTTTTCGCAACTTATTTTTTTTAAATTTCAAACAGGTACTCTGAATGGACTGGATATACGAAAATTAATGAAAAGCGAATCTTTCACAAATATACTTTCGAACCATTATAACCACCTATGTGCATGGGACGCATTGAAACAAGTCATTGAAGGCGTTTTAGGAAAGAACCGTGTACAGCGAGATGACATACAGACACGAGTGGACAAGTTGCTGTATTATTTTGAAAAAATCAATGCATCCATGACGTTAAAATTACATTTCATGCATTTCCAAATTGATACCTTTTTGGCACAATTACCTCAGGAATCGGACGAACAAGGAGAGAGGTTCCACCAAGTGATCATGCCAATGGAAAAGCGATTCAAAGGCAAAAAATTAGATGCATTGCTTGCGGAGGTTTGTTGGTGGAGTTCTAAAATTATGCAGTTTGAAGATGAAAGCACCGTAGATGAAGATGACACCGAAATTGGAGGACACACTGAAGAAGCCCTTGAATATTATGTCTTACTCGGATGATGATGCAGACTCAGAACATGAATATGAACAACCTACGAACCTACACAAGCGTCAACTTCAACGAGGATGGATATTGACAATAATTGAAAATGTTCTAAATTTTGTTTCCATGCATAGATAACAAATAAAAATCTCATATTTTCTGTGTAAGAATAGCTGTAATATGAACAGGAATTTTTATTTTTATGCAAAATAAAGTTTATAAAGAAAAAAACAGCATATTTGTGGATTTGTAATCCAGTTATTGAGCAAAAAAAGGTGAAAAATGGGGAAAGAATGGGCATTTTTGTGATTTTTAAGGCGCTGGATGCACTTTTTTCGAGTAGGTTCGTTCCGCTTTATTTTCTCCAATTCAATATCTACAACTTTGCTTCAGACACAAAAGAGATATTCCGTACGGTATAACCGTGTTAAAATATAGAAAAAGTGATTGAGCAAAAAAATTCGTATTGCCATTAAATTATTAATGCAGCCAACTTGACAAAACGAATGATGCAGATGTTCTTCTTTTTGGGGCTACTTTCACGTGCAATTCTCAGAATTGAGTCCCAAAAACATGTGTTGTACTGTGTAATATAATATATCTTAACTCAACTTGAATTGCAAACTGTACAAATAAAAATGTATTTTGTTTTTTATAGATCACCACCCGTTTGTTTTCCAATTATATAAATAAAATTAAAAACTATTTAAAAATACAAATTTTCAATAATACGCCTGTGAGCGGTGAGTCACCGGCCTCTCGTGTCCGGTCCGTGTTTGTAATCAATGGAGTTGTATTTCACTTGGTACGTATTCCTTGTTAACTATTGTTCTTTAGATATTATTATAGGATCTACCTAACGAGCGCCTTATACATGTTCAAGTCCTCTAATTACAATAAAAATAAAATTAAAGGACTACGAATTCCTTTTAAATATTATTATTTAATTTTCAGATGGTTAACTTACTAAATGTTAACTTATAGATATTTACCCATAGAACATATTTATTCTTAAATATTACTAAATGATTTGAAAATATACATTTTAATATTTATAGTTTTTTTTTGGAATCTTATAAAGAATTTGTGATCAGTAAAGGTCGGAAAATGTGCCCTAAAACCTGGTCAATGTAAAAAGTAAGAAAAATTGCTTTTAAATATGCATTTACGTATTAAAGAATGTGGTTAAAAAAATCAATTCCATTTGATCATTTATTTATTTATAATATTAAAGGTAATCAATTTATATAATCTCACAACAGTTTTATTACTTTATCGCTATAGTAACTATTATAAATTATAGTTTAAGAACAGATATCTTAACACGTGTTTCATCTTACTAAAGAATCATCCATACTGCATGCCTTGTATTGTGTTCTCAGCACCCGACTTTTAATAATATTTTTATATTATTAAAAATATTTTCGTTTTTATACAAAATATGCTAGGGTTTTACCTTTCAAATTAATTTGTTATATACGCTCTCGGTTGTATGCCATGTAGAGTGGAAGCACCTTAATACAGTTTTCGCAGCTTGCGGCTGTGTCCGCAAAACGCAAAACATGCAAAAATTTTATTGTGTGTATGCATTTATAAAAAACTGGGAAAATAATATCGCTTAATCTAACGATTAAGCCTCCTTACAATTTTGTTGAGATACTTTCTGCTTCCTTTTAATGAATTTAAAGTTAAACTCAAGCAGTAGCTTATTTACAGAATTTCTCCTTAATATCTTTTACTTATATTTAGTATTTGTCATTTAGTTAAAACTACACAATTTATAATAACACGATCATTCTGAATTAACAATATCATCCTAGCGATATTCGGCAATTAAGGTCTTTACCGAAAGTACCAACGTGAACAATAATTTAGACATCAATGACTGCAACGTATTACCCAGCTTCGCGTCCTTATTTAATGGAATCAGTTCGCTGTAGATTTCGACAGTTGAATATCAGATCTATAATTATATGTGTAGAATTGCATGCATTAGTTGCTTTATAGAATATTAGCCGACAATAGGTAGCGTAAAGCTATTTTGGTGATAACGTTTAATTACTAACAATATACCCTTGTCGTTAACTTATTACATCATAGACCTACTTAAATATAAATCTCGTTAATAATTAACTTAATTTATGACATAATTACATCAACTTTCATAAACTTTAATTAATTATAAATTTAAAGAACAAAATAATCATAAACAACGGTAAATGATGTAAACAGGTAATCTATACTAGATGCAAAATATACGGCATGAAATTCTTATGGGATCATTTTCTAATTACGTCTAAAGTGTTCTAAAGTGTTAGAATATATAAAAATTAAGTATTAGTTTCTAGAAATATATGAAAAGTTGTAGTGCGAATCAACTATTCAGAGACTTTTAAATATTTATGATAACGCTAATTTAATAATCAACGTTTGCAATTTTTGCATTCTAAACTTTTTAATGTTTTCTGTTTTATAATCATTCTTCCCTGTAGTAGGATTCTGCATTTTAGTATTAAACAACATATCATTAGAATTGCCTAAACAAATATTGAGCCTAAAGATTTTGATCAGTTCTAGCTGTGATATGTATAGGAAGAAAAATTCAAGTATATAATTGAATAATTAAGCATAATCCTAAAAGAGACCCAAAGTTTCATCATTCGGACATATTCCATTGGACACAAAGAGAATATTTTCAGTTCTTTTTAATAGTAGGTAGGTAGAACAAAGTTTTATACATCTAGTAAAGCTTTAATTCACAATTATATAATTGTGTTGAACATTATGTTCCAAAGTATTTTGCCAATGTCTGCCATGTCAATATTTCTAACCATCACACTGGCCAACACAGTTTGGTTTTCTTATACACCAATACGCATAGTTTATGTCTTTTGTCATGCTGATTCTGAATCTGAATTAAAATTTGCTTCAACATGTCAGGATTTTGAGATGTTTTCATAAATAGCTCTTGCAAAAAAAAGCATTAATTTCTTCACAATTTCAATGTTACTTTTATATAACAAAGATACTACCAAAACATTGTTCTGTCGAACATTGAATGGCCATATCTGAAAATGTACTTGCGTGTTTCCTGCTTCAGTTCACTTAAACCACACCCATTTTTTGCTCCCAATCAAATTAAAAATTGTGAGATATCTAGCCATATGGGTATATAAAGAGCTACACACAGCTCTTTCAATTCAATGTAAATCGGTTTGTAATAGATGAAAATTTTTTCATTTCTTAATGTCGCGTACGTGTAAATAATCCAGACAGTTTCTGTTATGTATGTGGTGAATTCACTACCGACCAGCATAAGCAGAATATTACACCTTTAATAGAAAAATTATTTTCACTATTTTAGCTTAATTATTGAACATCAAGACAAGCCATGAGCTCGCACAATTTGCTGCGAACACTGTGCTGTTACTCTGAGGGATTTGTCAAACTGTAAGCAAAGCGCCATGCAATTTGCAAGACCTATGATTTGACTTAAATAAACGGACCATTCGATTGCTTTCTACTTTTGCTGCACGAAAACTTTCGGATTTTTCAAAGATAATAAAAAATATTACTTATGCTAGGTCTGCCCCAGTACCTCATTTGGAAGCCTTGCCGGTACAAGCAGAGTACGTTGTCGCGCCCTCAACCCATTAGCTTCCCTGATCCCCAAATGGGGATTCGCGAATTTTATTTTTTAACATATTTTGAAATGTGATTATCTTTAGTGTAATGTATACTAACTGAACATGAATACTCTGTACTTTCTAGAAAAAATTTATATTTTACTGTTGGTAACCCGGTAAGCATGTTATGCGCGTTATTTTATAACATATACACAAAAGTTGAAGGTCGAATATTTACATTATTTCTAATAATATTTTTTGTGCTTATTTGATTAATTTTGTACCAGTTTTGTGAATTCAAGTAATAATACATTCCTTTAGTTGATATTAGAATAACAGGTGAGCAAATATAATATTTATTATAAAAAATATAGTACAAAACACCTTGATCCCCATTTGATGATCATGGAATTTACTATGTAAAAAAATCATATGGAGAGCGTTATGTTAGTTTTATTCACAGTTGCTGTATTTTTTGTTTCCAATTCAGTATGGGTTCTAGAAAATTCTTTACTATCGCAGAACTTGAAGAAATATTGGAAGATGATGAATTTTTTGCTGATCTGAAACAAGAAGTCATTGATGTAGTCGAACTGCCGCCCGATAATATCAATGTTATATCAGATTGTGAAGAATTTGACGATAATAGACACTGTTCCACAAGACGTTCCTGGAAGACTAGAAATCCATTCCAGCGCTCTGAATGATGATCAAGATCAAGCATCTACAGTAAAATCAAATGATAAATTCTTGCCAAGAACTGTTCCACAAGACGTTCCTGCACAACTAGATATCCATTCCAGCGCTCTGAATGTTGATCAGAATCAAGCATCTATAGTAAAATCAAAAGGTAAATTCTTGCCAGAAACTGTTCCACAAGACGTTCCTGCACAACTAGATATCAATTCCAGCGCTCTGAATGTTGATCAAAATCAAGCATCTATAGTAAAATAAAAAGGTAAATTCTTGTCAAAAAGTGAGTGGAAAAAGCAGGACATAAATTTGACTAATACATCATTTGAAAGCAACAATGTATCTGAATTGAAATCACAGATTATTCAAAACTTGAAAGGTAAATCACCGGTTCAGATATTTGAAGAACTTTTCGACGAAGATTTACTAAACCATATAGCTATCCAAAGTGTAAATTACGCTAGACAAAACAACAGACATAACTTTGAACTTTCCACAAATTGTCTTAAAAAGTTTATTGGAATTTTTTTGCTATCAGGGTACCATTCGTTGCCCCAAGCGCAGTTATATTGGTCGGAGGATGAAGATATAAATCTTACATGCGTTAGAAACTACATGCCTAAGCACAGGTTTTTGGAAATAAAAAAAAACCCGCATTTTAACGACAATAGTCTCATATCCACCAGCGATAAACAAGACAAACTATTTAAAATCCGTCCTTTGATAAACAAATTGAACACAAATTTCAAAAAGTTCGGTATATTTGCATAAAAACTTTCAATAGATGAGCAAATGGTGCGTTACTATGGCCACCATTACCTGGAAACAGTTTATTAGGGGAAAACCAATAAGATTTGGATTCAAACAATGGGCTATGTGCTGCTCTAAATCTGGCTATTGTTTTCATATGGATATTTATGAAGGAAAGGGCCAAGAAGTACAACTTGTAAGTGGTGTTGGAGCTTCTGTGATAATGAAGATGACCTCTTTTTTGCAATATCCGTCAGAATATAAAATATTTTTCGATAACTTTTCCACCAGCTTTGATTTATTGTTGAAGTTGAGAGAACTAAATATAAAGGCGGCTGGAACAGTACGCTATAATAGGGTGAACAAGTGTCCCTTGAAATCTGATAATATCATAAAAGAAAGAGGAACGCGGGGCATATGATTATCGTTATGATGAAAAAAATAAAATATTTGCGTTGATTTGGAATGACAATAGCTGTGTTAAAATGCTATCGAATTACTTAGGATTGCAACCTATAGAAAAAGTGAAAATATATTGTAAGAAAGAAAGAAAAGAATGCCATGTCTATAGACCAAACATTGTCGGACAATACAATAAACATATGGGAGGGGTCAACAAGTTAGACTGGAATGTGCAAAAGTATCGAATAAAATTTAGAGGTAAGCAATGGTATTTCCCTCTTTTCACAAATACGATTGACGTTGCGGTTGTTAACACCCACGCTCTTTCTACTGCAGTAAATGGAAGCATCCCATTATTAGATTTTAGACGCATTATTGCCAGAACTTATCTGAAGAAAGAATCATTATCCGATCCTAAATTTGCCGGAAGACCAAGTTCTAGTAAGGAGAGGAAAAGCCGGGTGCCTGACGATGTTAGATTTGATCCCATTGGACATGTTTTGGAGCGAACGATTGATGGAAAACAAAGACAATGTGCCATATGTGACACAAACGTTTGCAAACAGTGTAAAAAATGCAATATTGGACTGCATGTGGAATGTTTTCCTAATTGGCATAAATTATAAATATTTTTCTTTAGTTTGAAATGTTGGTTCAGTTTTTTTTAATTTTTGTAACGGCAAGTGCCATGGGTCCCAAATGGGACTTAAATTTTTTTTTGAAAAATGACGTATATTTATTTGCCAACGAATAAATTGACCTATTACCTTTAATATAATCCTATTTTTAATTTAAATTTACAAAAAAATGTCGATATAAAAATTTGGAAGTTAATGGGTTAATGACGACTGCCGACCCGTCGAAACGACATACGGCATACCGCGACTCTCGGTCTGTGTGCGTGCGTTCGCCGCGTTGCTGCATTTATTCATTCCGTATTATGTATTTACATTTCATTTCACAATAATTATTCTGAAGCAATATATAATCTTCTGCCTTCCTCCTCGTAATGGCAGCTTCCCGCTGGCCTGGTCCGTGACATGCTCCACGAATCCATGTCTTCTACACCTTTCCCCGTTCCACCCGTTGTTATGTACAAGTTCCCCCTTTTTTCTTTATCTTTGCGTACGTACTTGTTTCTATTTCTTTTACGTTTTTTTGTTTGTTTCTGTTTGTACATGTTTTTCTTTTTGTTTTATTTGTACAACGTTTTTTTTCTCTGTACTGTTTGTCATTTTTTTTTTCCAATCAATTATGGTCGTCCATAACAATCAACTCCGCGAAGACATTTACCGCTTTCGTCCACATTTCCTCCTCTGCCTCTGTTCAAGATCTGGATGTAATATCTCTGAATTTCCCTAAGTTCTGCCTTGCTTCCGGCCTCTTTGTTAACATGCAATCTCACACAACATGTGCAACGTCTTCCTGGCCATTCCCACAATCGCAGAGTCCTTCGGTTTCTCTGAGTTTGAAGCATCGATAATAATCTCTAAAATAGCCGTGGTCTGTTATTAATTGCATGGTTTTACATGTTAACTCCTTTTGTTCTTGGTCTACTTCAGAGTATATGCTAAAAACTCTTCGGCCAGTTCTTCCATTCTCCAATTCTTTCTGCCATTGTATCAACTGTCTCTCCTAACCTGTGTGCTTAGCTAATTGTTTGCCTTTCGGCATTTTTTCGATTAAAGAATATGAAGTTACGGACCCAGAAGAAGCAAGTGTCAAGTTATCGACCAGCGGTGATGAATATTTGCCATCTGAAGAGGACGGACCACACCTAATAAATCAGCTAGAATTAAGTGATCTTATTCGAATTTGTCAAAAATTGAAATACTAGGATCAAGAATCTAAGGATGGAAACTGTTAGCTCCAGGCACATATATTTCTGTAAATGGCAATCGTCGAAAAGAACTATCACAGTCTTTCTCAATCGGTGATGGTCTTTCATGATGCAATAATGTCGACGATTTGATGTTGGCATTAGGTCACCAACACTATCCCCAAGAATGGCTTATTTTTATCGATGGTCCGAAATTGAGTTTGAAAGCTGTCTTTCCACACACAGGAAGCATTTATCCATCGATCCTCGTTGGGCGCGGAATCCACTAAAAAGAAACATGTGAAAATATTACTTTTCTCTTAGACATAATTAATTACAAAATGAACAAATGGTATATCAGCGCAGACCTAAAATTTGTAGCAATTCTACTCGGTTTATAACTAGGGTATACAAAGAATTGCTGTTTTGTTTGTGAGTGGGACAGTGGATGAAGAAATTCCCACTCCATTGTTAGAGGATCGACAATCAGCGCTCAGTATATTCCTAAACGAAAGAATATACATTCTATGTCACTAGTTGAACCTGTAGCGCCATTACACATAAAATTAGCAGCGGCTAAAAATGGCCGTGTATTAAAATATTTCCCAAAATCTCAGGTACAAAAAAAGTTTCATTATTACATTTCGGTTATTGAAAAACATTATCAGGGCAAGTAAAACAGTGAAAAGTTTTATTATTGTTGGACATTGATATCAGAAAGTGTTGAAGAATAGTATAAAAGAAATGTAAAAATAAAAACATTTTAAACAGGATGACACCATACAGTTCCATATAATGTAATTGCCTAATATTATTTCATTTACTTGTTTCTTAAACTTGACGTTCCAGAATAAATTTGTTATTACTATTGAAACTGAAGTGTGTTTTTTTAAGAGATGTAGGATTATAAATTCAAATAAAGAACACAAGTTGTTTTAAATCGGTATGATAGTTTTATGACATTAATGATGGAAGATGATTCCAGGTATATGGCCATCAGGAGAGCGTCTGAGGCACGTCATTCTGGAGCATCTATTTTAAACTACTTTTTCGAGCGTTTGAAGCCGTATGTTACGAATGGTGCGCCCGATATGGATTTCCAAGGATGCAATAGTTGTTGGCTTGTTTGCGTAAACTAATGAGTTCAAATAGCCCTACAAAATATAGAGTCGTCAAATCACATTATCTTGAATACCAATGTGCAGGTCCATTTCTGAAAATAATATTTACGTCGAATAGGTTCTTCAATAAATCGATAGTTTCGCTATGTGGCACCATCCTCCTGAAACAAAGGGTCTTCCAGACAATGTTCATGCACTTGTGGGAAAAAAACTCGTTGTACATGCCTCTAGACCGGCCGGCATTATCAGTGACAGCTCGATTATCGATTTGAAGAAGCATGGCTCAATTATGCCATCGGGCTACAAACCGCACCAAACAGTGCATTTTTTCGGGGTGAATCTGTAGTTGATGAATCACCTGTAGATTAGTGTCACTCCAAATGCGACAATTTTGCTTATTCACAAAATCACTGAGCCAGCAATGAGCCTCATCTCTGAACTCATTTTGACCATAAAACAGTGGATCAACTTCCAACTGTTCAAGCGCCCAATTACTGAACTGACGTTGAAAACAATAATCGGTTGGTTTCAATTCTTGCAACCAATTTAACTTTGTAGGCATGTAAACCAAGATCCTTGCGCAAAATCTTGGACAAAGTCGATGGGCACAGGCCAAGTTCTTGCACACGATGAAGAATCGATAAATTTGAATCATCCTCTACACTGGCCAAAACGGTGACGATATATTCTCCAGTGCGCACTCTACGCAATTTCGTTGGTAGACGCAAGTCCAAAAGAGTAAATTGAATATAAAATTTTTCAATTGTGTTGCGAGTCGTCTCAGTTAGCCGATGATGTAAGACGTAAATTGGGCGAACATTTTTAACTGAAGTCTGATTTTAGAAATAAATTTCCACAATTTGTAGACGCTGCTCGATTGTAAGTCTTTGTATTATGAAATGTCAAACAATACTGAATAAAATGGCTGTATGAATTGTCAAATTAACTGTTCTAGTGTCAGAGTTTCTCCCTATTGAAAAAGATAAGTATTAATTAAACACACATTATAAAATAAGCGATAATTGTAGTACATAGTTTCTAAAGAAAAATTAAAAAATTTTTTGATGTGTATATTTTCTGTGGATGCTTTTTTAATTGGTAATACGTTTCTTAAAGAACAGAATTAATTCATACCTTTCAATTAAATGAGAGGGGAGAGGAAGATTAACCTTACCACTCAGTATTCTCGCGAGCCGCCACTGCTGTAGATTCAAAATAGTTTAAACCTTGTTAGAAAATAAATTAAATTTGAAAACCGTATATATGCTTATACATATGTACATATATAATATTATACGCCATACATATCATGACAGGTAACTTTATGCTATATTTTATTCGATTCCATTCATAAAACAACGAAAAGTTTCAGGCTTCATTATAAATTTATAACCAAATTTATTATGAAACGAATATTTTAGTTGTACACAAATTCATATCAATGTAATACTGACAGAGAGAAAGTAGATACATCAGATGACCCTTTCACCGACAACAGATATATCAAAAGGGAATCATTTATCAAGTCAGAGAGAAAAATTTACAAATCCACTTCTTCTTACTACGGCGATCAATGTTCCCATGCACTTCCCTAACATCAGCAGCGGCGCAATCTATAAAAAATTGAGAACTCTTTTGTTAAGACGGCATAGACTTATGGTAGTAGTTTTTTCTGCATTCGAAAATCTAAGGAATACTTTCATCTTCTCTTTCAGGGTTTTTTTCGCGATATAAAGAGAAAAGTCCTTGGAGAACTTTACGTGTGACGAAAAGTTTATTACATTTCGCTGCTTGCAAAAAAGGCAAAGGAGCGTGTTAAAAATACATGTTTTCCAACTCCATACCAAAGTCTCTTCACAACTAAATAATTTAGGACGTTATACTGGTTTTCGGCTTCTAATTCAGCAGAAGATGACTTTATATTAAATTTACGTTCAAGCGCATGCTAGTAAGGTCGTAAAACATTTAGACGTATCAGATATATACTTGTTAATTATGTAATAAATATCTATGAGTCTTCATAGCGCACATTTAATAGAGGTATAGGTATATATTATGTTTTATTGCAGTCGTTAATTTGTTTCGACAGCAGTTCTATATGTAACACTATTTTGTAATCATAGTAGCAATTCAAAATGTAAATTAAAGCTAACATCTGCATTCAAGCCTAACTTTAATGACAGAAGAATGTCTAAACCTATTAATACTGTTCCGCTATGAATATACCCACAACTTTCCTATAACATTTTTAATATATCGTATTTAATAGACTAAAATTTCGACAACTTTTCCATCTCAAAAAGAAATTGTCTGAAACATTGTAAGCGAAATCCACCTGCCAGTATGGATGGCAACGATATATTGATAAATTTTCTACACTGTGGTGATAAAGTTTGGAACAAAATTCATAAAAGCATTATATAATGTTCTTAAGAAACTTGCTCGGACCGGTCAATTTTTGTTTTTAAAATGCCGTCTTTTGGAGAATTTTTTTTGAATAACATCATTAGTTTTTCACAATGATATCATCTTCCTTTTTTAATGACAACCTTCACTTTTTTTTCTATTTTTGTTAGAACTTCTCACTGTTTAAACGGTGATGGAATGGATGCTACGGCCGAGCCGTCGTGCCGTTAGGGTTAAAAATAATAGCTAGAAGAAAGAAAAAACAAGATTTCGGGAAACCAGAATTTCTCCACCTACCCGTTCCTGCCAACGTCTAGTGGCCCATCCGGTTACTAAGAAGCCTCCATTCAGGGGGGGGGGGACCCAAAGTTACCAGAAGGTAAAAAGAGTTGGTGGAATAGAGCGCCACCAAATTTGGTACCGCTAGACGCCGCAAATTCGGAAATCTCGAAAGCAAAAAAACTAGGCAAATCACGCCATAGATGGCGTAACCAGGTCGTCCAAAACGATAAAGATGAGGTAAGAAAAAAAATTCGGTCCAGGCTAAGCTATAATACTCTTTATTTTAATTGGTATATATGAAAGGAAAAAAAAAATAAAAAAAAAATCAAAATTGAACCAAGACAAAAGTGGTACAACGTAAGATAAGTCTAAATTAATTATACACAAAATCACAATAAAAAGAGAAAGCGAAAACTTTCAAGTATGTAATAACAAATACTGTATAAACTCTACCTAGAGAAAAAGAAACCCCGTCAAAATACGTATTTATCTGGTTCACATATATAAATATAAAATTATCAGCCAGATTTATTTGGCAGACCTGGTATAGGTCTGGAGCCTTTTGTATTTTAAAATACACAAAGTTAAAATTTACAAAGTTGAGTATTGCATAAATTAAACAAAAGTTTGCACTTTTAATAATACTTAAAAAGAAAAAGGAATGAGTTATTATTTAATTAAGAGAACAAATAATAAATAAAAGGTAAATCTTAATTTAAAATCATAAATTTCAAGAAACTAGAAAACTAAATTTATTTTAACGTGTATATGTAAGAAACACATATCCTTGAATACGTTCTCGACTTCGCGCAAACAACAAAGAAGACCTCGACGAAGATATCTTCATATTTTATGTAAAAGTTGTTTTTTTGTCAAAGAGTAACATATTGCTATGGATTTTTCCCCGCAACATTGTGCAGAAAACTTTATTTTTGATTAAACCATAATTTTTGATGACTCTGTACGTTTTGTGAAATTATTTATGATTACAGATTTTGTATTGAACTGTTTTATTTTGATTTAGTTTTGATTAGGGTTGTAGTTCGCCGTTTGGCCATGCTATTTCAATCAGACACGTCTTGATATCCAAGTAAGAGAGTCGCATATTTTGAAGATAAAACTCTTTTATCTTTATTTCATGTAATTTCGGTTTTTGTTTTTGAATTAATAGTGTTTGTGATTGCTGAATTCATTACCGAATTTATACGAGTTTGTATACCTCGTATTTCTGATTTAATTAGTCTCTTACTTAACGTGTTCTCAAGGTTATTAAAATAAAAACTACGTAAGTTTTATTTTACATTATATTAAATCATATTATTTATTTATTGTATTCATTTACTTTTATATAATAATTGATTGTATGAATTTCTATATATTTTAATAGTTATTAAAATATAAATGTTAAAGATAGTTTTTTGTTTCAAATAATTTTTTTTGGTAACTTTAAATTCTAGAACGTTTTAAAGTTCAAGGTTGGTGTTTTTGTACGTGTGGTATCTGCACATGTGTTAGAGATTTGTTCGGTCTGACAGTTTTATCTGTTTACTTTTGGATTTTGTTAATCAGGGGTGATAGAAAAAGGTATCTTTATAATTTATTAGTTCTTAATTTTGATCGGAGTCAATAAGGATTTTTTATTATATGTCCTAGTCACTTTACATATAATATTTTTGCCTTAAAAATATTGTTTAATGTTGCAATATTTATCTTAATACTTTATATTTTCTTTTTGTAGTAAATTTCATTTCATTTTATTGTGCCTTTCCTTTACCTTTGAACTTTTGTACTGGCGCTTGTTAAAAATTTTGTAGAAGAGAAGTACCACGTTTTCCCATTGGAAACCCGGAGAGGAAAGCTGTCTCATTATAGAGGATAACCGATTGAGCATTAAAGTTGGACAGTGTTGTGGTGAATAGTGGCTCATTGTCATTCTTACCCACTATTCATAGCAATAAGTGTACTTATGTAGTTTTCTTGTAATAAATTTAAGCGTTTAAATATAGCAAAACAAATGAAAAAGTAATAATGAATGATGTTTTTAAATTAATTTAAAATTGAGAACATGAATAGAATTACGTAGTAAAAAAAAGTAAAAAAAATTGAATGTATAGAGAAAGACTAAATCTGAATATTTAAATAATGAACTGCTATGAACTGTGCCTAGCTCATGGGTATAGTTCACGACGAATGTCCGGTTGCTCAGTCGCTCAATCTCCAAGCTGGAATCTTCTAGTCTCAGGTCTTGCTCTCAAGCAAGCAAGAAACGTGTAAGCAAAAAAAGAACAATATAGTAGTCAATAAAATTCACACTTTCATCATTTTCGTTTATTAAAAAAATAAAAAATAAAAAAAAAATCCCTTTACCGAGTGTATAGGGAGCTAGAGCAAAATTAACAGTGGCTTAGGAGGAAACACTCTTTATGATAATGGCACGCACAAAGAGAAAAACCCCCTGTGACTCTCGAGCAAACATATAATTAATAAATAATTAAGAAACTTGTCAAGTTTGACCTCTAACTGTATCCCCAACAAAATTAAATGTCAACAACCACCAAGTTATCGAGTACGCGTGACAGCCTTACAGTCATGCGCAATAAAACATGACAAAATCAAACCCAGCAACAAAAAACCAACCTGAATTTAAAACGATCTAGAACATCTTGACTAAAAAAAAAAACTCCATTACCAAAAATATGACAATTTTCTTGAATTATTCATATACTAATATTTATATCAAAATTTATGCAAATTCTAAACTACCATTACAAACATAAGCAAATTATCGTAGTAGCAATTATATAAATTAATTGTTCAATGTACTTACATCGATCTAATCACATTCAACACTAAACTACGCGAGAGATACCATTATTTAAATTTACTATCAAAAAGAAACGAGATCACAAACACTCGTGCAAATCGTAAATAATTTTAAAATGCACAAATTAAAGCATCAAAAACAAATAACCCGAATTTAATTAAAAACAGGAGAATAAAAATGAGGTTTTTTATTCTCTCTGACCATCTGGTTTGCCAGTACTCGTATCTCTCCATAAAATTACCGCGAAAATCTCATACATCGAATTCACTAGTACAAAATCTGGCCGCACCCATCAATCTAATATAATATACATACAGGGCCAGTCAAAATATAAATTCAAACACAATAAATATAAATATACATAAAATTCAACAATGCATTTTAAATCCAAATTATACAAATACTGTTCAATATTTAATTCTTCTTTTTTCTATGGGGAAAAAACCACGACAATATGGATTGATTAGTAGTTATTGACTAAATTATTAATTTGAACTTGTAAATTACGCACGTAGCGTTTACAACAAAAAAAATTAACTGAAATTATTTAGGTAAATAAGAGAATAATAAATAAATTCAAAAGAACAAAGTAGAAAACACTTAGCTCGGTTGTACGTGTGTTGGGTTGTAGTGGATAGCTTAGTCCTGATTGACGCTGTAATTGTACTTTGTTTCACGTAGATCGGGAATCTTCTACATCAAACGGTCGAAGAAAAGAACCATAGGTATTTCAACAAACTACGAGACTTCAGTTGCCAATAAAAAAAACCACCTGTTTTAAAGATGCAAATAAACGAATAAAATTTCAAGAAATATATTAATTTCGAAATTATGTACCAGAATTGTTCTAATGGTTTATATAGACACAACTTATATATCTTTAGTGGAAACGATGCCTTCTATCACAGTAAAAAAAAATCCCCATACGGATAATTGGTACATCCAATAAAAAGGCGTGAAATTTAATAAATCTCTTCAGACAGGAGGGCTACAATAGCGATACACTACCTTAAGAGGTAATTAAAGCCCTATAGTTAAGCAACCACGTCATGAACGACTGATAGATATCGATGTCTAGCTTACATCTAGAACTCGGTAATCGAAGTGGAGAGGAAAACAACGAAGAAAGCTAATACGTAATCATACCTACAGATAAATGAACGTAAGCATATGAACTTACATGTAGGTTCAAAGTTAATGGAACAAAATAAAATAAAGATAGACCAAATTTGCGACAAAATAAATACGTGTCTGCGACCACGTAACAAAGAATTTGTGCTTTAGATAACAATTTTTTGGAATAAATGACACATTTACTTCAAAACTTCAATGGTTATAATAATGAATAAGAGAACAAGTTTAATGTTATGTACACGCCATTTTAGGTTATCTTTCTGTCTTAAAATGCACCGCTTTTAAGTGACCTCATAAAATTTACTACCTGCTAATACCTCGTATAAGAGGGTCTAATAAGCCCATTGAAAATGGATGTATTAGGACTTTATGTGTATTTTTTTTTATTATTAGAAAGGTATTAGCATTGTAAAAATGTTGAGCTGACCTATGGTACAAGAATCGTATCATCCAGTGTTATTTTGTCCGATGCAATTGAAAAAGCGTCCATGTAAAAATATAGTGAAAACTCAGCATCATATGCTGCAACAGAATAACACAAGACTACATACCGCTTGCTGAATTAAGGAAGTTTCGAATAAAGTGCGTTGAGAATTATCCCCTACATTCACGTTATTTGCCTGTTCTGGTACTCAGCGACAATGATTTATTTCCAGATTTTACAAAATAAGTGGAATAAAAAATTAAGAGATAAACTAGACCTCTAAGTAATATTTCAAACATAAGTACAAGGAACAGCTTACGTGATACAAAAACACATGAAGTTAAACAGGATTTGTACGTGAGTATAGTGTATTAATGATGAAAATTAATTAAATTGAAAGTGTTTTATGAAATTGATGACGCTTTAGAAAATTCGTAGAATTTATTCGATATAATCCTGACAATGCAGTTAGTGCAATTATATCAAACGTTTGTTTAACTCAAAACTATAATTTTAGTACCATCGTATTTGAAGTGCTTAGCGAGTTAAGCAGTGATATTCCTATATATAATTGATTGATATATTCAATGACTACGAACACGTTATTATAAATCAAACTTCTAGGTAAAGAATGAACAGCTGCATTTTGGTGAATTTCGGTATTTTATGTATGTAGGTATTTGGTTCAGTAACATATTTTAATAATTTTCGCTAGTTAATTATAAATTCAGAACGAATAATTGTCATAGTTTTGTGTTGCGTAGGTAACAGTAACGTCATACAATTCATTTATATTAAGGTTAATACAGTAACTTAGTAGCTTTCTTCATGCTATAAACTCTGTCGAAAAGGCAACTTCGCCCATGTTATCGGATCTATGTAAAGTGTATTTTTTTAAGAGGTGTGGGATTATAAATTGAAATAAAATACATAAGTGTATGAGAATTTTTTTTTTAAATCGGTAAGATCATTTTATGACATAATTGATGGAAAATGATTTAGGGCATATGGCCGTCATGCCGTCTGAGGCATCAATTTTAAACTACTTTTTTCGAGCGCTCGAGGTCGTGTGTTACGAATGGTGCGCTCGATGTTGGTTTCCAAGGCTGCAATAGTTGTTGGCTTATTTGCATTGACGAATGATTTCAAATAGCACTACAAAAAATATTCTAGAGGCGTCAAATCACATGATCTTGAAGACCAGTGTGCAGATTCATTTTTGGAGATAATCTGATCGACGAACACTTCCTTCAATATGTCGATGGTTTCGCCATGTGGCACCGTCCTGCTGAAACCAAGGTTCTTCCAGGCCATGTTCATGCACTTCTGGGAATAAAAATCCTTGGACGTGCCTCTATACTGGCCGGGATTGTCGGTGGCCGCTCGGTTATCTTCGTTTTTGAAAAAGCATGAAGAAAGATTATTCCATCGGGTCACAAACCGCACCAAACAGTGCATTTTCGAGGTAAATCGGTACTTGATGAGTCACCTGTGGAATAGTGTTACTCAAAATGCAACAATTTTGCTTATTCACAAAGTCACAGAGCCAGAAGTGAGCGTCATCACTGAAGTCAATTTGACCATAAAACAATGATCGATTGGCTTCAATTCTTGCAACCAATTTGACCTTGTAGGCATGTGAGCGAAGATCGTTGCGCTAAATCTTCCAAATTTAGATGGGCACAGGCCAAGTTCTTGCACAGGATGAAGAATCGATAAATTTGGATAATCCTCAACACTGGCCTAAACCGCTACGATATTTTCTTCAGTGCGCACTCTACGCAATCTCTTTTGTGGACGGGAGTCCAAAAGAGTAGGTCGAGTGCAAAATTTTTCAATTGTCTCAGTTGGCCGATGATGTATGCCTTAAATTGGGCAAAGCATTTTGTGAACATTTTTATCTGAACACTGATTTTAAAAATAAATTTCCACAATATAGACGCTGTTCGACTGTAAGTTTTTACACTATGAAATGTCAAACAATACTGAATAAAATGTCGGTATGTGTTGTCAAACTTACTGCTATAATATTAGAGTTTCTCCCTATTGAAAAAGAAAGGTATTAAAAAAACACATTATATAGCAAGCGACATAAATTTATATTACAATTCGATAGTGTATATTTTAAAAGAATTATGTATTACTACTATACCATATTACCATGTTTCCTTGCTATCATGTTAGTAAAAGGAGCAAAAATTTCAGGCTTGTACTATTCATGAAGTTTTTTGCACAAGGTCGAATGGATCTCACAAAAAATATGTTTTGCATAATTATTCGAGAACTAACAACTCTTAAATCTGTGCCCTTTTTTGAAATTCTGGTCTTTCTGCTCAATCGTCAGTACTATACAAATTGTCGGATCGTATTCGTAAAAATAAGAAAATAAATTAGGCACTTCCAGGTAATGCATGAGAATACATCCGCTAACATTATTGTTGTAGCTGCAATTTGGACTGTGAGTTTCAACAACTATTTTTCTAAAAAAAATATTGTTATGAAGAACATGTCCAGGACGACAGGTGCAGGTATCTCCATATTTTACAAGACTATAAATAGATAAAATAAAGTGAAAGGTAAATTTATCATGCCTACTCGTATTTGCAATGTTTCATAAGCAATTTTGAAGAAGAAGAACGCATTCTTTTCCTATTTGCAAGTTCGTCTGACTGAATCTCCGTTTTAGTACTGCCGTGATGTTAGAAGTGGCTGGTAGAATCGCCAGGTGGGGTTGGTTCAGCTAGCGAGAGGCACGATCGCCATGTGACGTCCCCTGGTCCTGGTTATGGCTTCGTTCCCGAAGCAGACTCATTAGAGTCCGATTTTATACATAGAATAAATGACATATTCGGAAACAATATAAATTAATGTTTGATTAACAATTACATTACAAGTTACGATGTTGACTTGCATAAAAACGTTAAGATCTAATACACCAGACTCGCCAGTCTGACAATACTGATTCAATTTTAGTTTATATATCATCTCTAATTACTACTGACCTAGTTAATGTAAACTGGTTACATACTCAAACTAAAATGTTGAAAGATGCGGTAATCAAGAATAACGTGTTGCATTAAATAAGTATTACACTGAATGTGTGGATATAGGCATCCTATTTTAGTTATCACACTGCAGCGTATAAGTTTATTGCACTTTGCCTGTCTCAGTTTACAGAGCTCACTCCAATATCCTAGTACTTGTACGAAATTCTATAAATTTCTAGCAGAGCGTGTTCTGGATAATTCCTTTTCTACTATATGTTGCCTTAATAACAGATGCTCCAGTGTCTCACAATTGTACAGTAACGTGCTTTCAATAGCTTTCTTCATTATTGTAGGCTGTTTTCTAAGTAATTAAGTACGTGGTGCACATGCGGAACATTAAAATACTTCAAATTCTGGCAATGGTCATACATAAATTCAAATTATAAACGCTTATATTTTTTTAATTATTTTATTACAATGTTAGAGTTAGAACATAAAATATTTATTTCTCAAAGTTGCTATAGAACTGGCCAAAAATTAAGAAATGGAGATTGGTTTTATTCCACTAATCGGTGCTTACAGGATTTCTGGCACTAGTATCCTAATCTGCCAGTTACTTACGCAAAACTGCAAAAACAGATTGAAATTTGTGTTATTAAATTTGGTGAAATAGAAGCAATAACTCGTAAACCTGGCCGTGAAGCACCTAGAAAACGAACAGCAAATTGCATAGAATATTGGACAACTCACCCAAAAAATCAATCGCAGAATTGTCACAGCAAGTTCATTTGTCATGCTATTTTAAAAAAGGAATTAAAGTTGTTTCCATTTAAATTCAATTAGTTTCGGAACTCAAACAGGTAGATTTTGTTAAAAGAACACAGTATTGTCTATGGTTTTTGAATAACATAAATAATAATGGCATTCTCGATAAATACTTCTTTTCGAATGCGGCTTGATGCCATTTTTCAGGATATTTAAATAAGCAAAATATGAGAATTTGGTCAGCAGGTAACCATCATCAACTTGTGGAAACTACGCTACATCCACAAAAAAATAGTCGTCTGGCTAGCAGTTTCAAGAAGACGAATTAATTTGGGTATATTTTTTAATCATACCGTAATTGCTGAAAGATATCGAAATGTCGAAAGTTATTAGATCCGTTTATTAATGACATTCATAATGCTAAACCTACGGAAGGATATTTTCAGCAAGATAATGCACCAGCGCACAAATCTTGAGAAACAATAGTTTTTTGCAAGAATTTTTCGATACAAGAATTATTAATTTTCCTCCAAGAACTCCAGATTTGAAAATTTTAGATTATTTTATTTTTCAATATTTAAAAAATACCATTTCTACACCAGACATCACACAACCGAAGAGCTTTGTAATGCTATTGTGAATTCTTGTGCTGGTATAACCCAAGAAATACTAATAAATAGCTTTGAAAGCATGAAACGTAAAGTTTAACTTTGTCTTTCAAATAATGGTCAACATTTCCCACATCTGCTTTAGTATTATTTTTTTTCAATTTTGACTATTGTAATAAAAATTTTTTGAAAAACTAAATTACTAATTATTACACACATTGAGATGACATAACCAAACTATCAATATAATACGTTTATAACAGATTACGTGCACTGTCACCAACCATTAAAAAAAACGTGAACGTTTCAAATGAGGAAAGTACGAGAAAGTACGTTATATGTTTCGCTGTTTCTGGTTCCTGATTGCATAGTCTGCACCTAATGTCCTCTTCATACAGCTCAATCTTATCTAAGTACTTCTTTACTACTTTATGGCCGGTCATGCTCTAGTAAATGCCTGATGAAGCAGCTGTGCTGTCGAAACAGTTATCGGTTTAAGAACAAATATTAATAAAGTGAAGATTTTAATTAGTTTTATTTCTATCTTAAATTATGGATCTTCATCAATTAAAAGGAGAATCAGTTCAGTTTTACTTAATTTAGTTAGTAAATATTTGTCGACAACTATTTTCAAAAGCATTAACGTATTAAATTGTTTCTTTCTTTGGACGTACGTTTTATGTTATAGTAAGAGACGGGACGCAGCATGCCGAAGTTACGATGGACGAAATAAATAGTCTATAACATCGCTAAGTACAACATGCAGTTATTGAATAGCACTATTCATTGCGTTAACCGCATATCTGCTTTTTTTGTTGTTCAATTGTGACGCATTTACTTCAATATTATAGTTAAATTCCTTTCTTCATAGGTGTAGATAGAAGCGTGAGGAGATTTTAAATTTCATTTTATTTATTAGTTAATATTTCTTAAGATAAATAAAGAACGGTGAGTTAGTTTTGTTTTTTTTATTATTTTAACTGTTAATTACATACTTCGTAATTTTTGTAATAGATACCGTTTAATATCGTTTTATCGAATCTACTTCTCCCAATTATTTTGACGTAAGTATCCTGTGAATTTCGTTAAGTTTCAGTAACTTACGCATACATTTTTAATTTTCATTTATTTAGATCTAGAACATTGTGTAAGTTACTTTTTCGGATATGATATGGAGCAACGTCTAGAATAGCATCGTAAAACAATGGCGAGTTGGATTAAGGGTCACACTGATTGTATGTCCATTGCCAGTGACTCCCAAATTTATTGTAATGTCTGGAAAATATTTTTAAAAATTCCAAGAAATCGCACGTAAAGGGCCACTTAGCATCGCAGAAATTAGACCCGTTGGAATCTGACAATTTTTACGAAGAAACTTGAATGGCGCAAATATTCCATTAAATAAACTTAATAATCCCACTTTCAAAACATTTCTTCAAAAATATTCTCGTCGAAATGTTCCTGATAAATCCACCTTACGAAAATATTATGTTTCTACACGAAAGCAGTAGAACGCATTGAAAGCCATCTTTCAAATCAGTACCTGCGGATAAGTGTCGATATATTAAGACGCTCTCTGGTAAATGTTGTAGCTGGTGTATTACATCCAACTGTTACATATAACACAAATGTAATAGCAACAAAAGTTATAAATACAGATGATGCAGAAACAGTAGTTACCATTTACGAGAATATGCACCAAATGCTTCATTCGGACGACAGGTACAAAGAAAAAATATATTTATTTTTCAGTAACAGTGGCTGCACATATGTAAAAACAGGCAGACTATTAAAGCAAACATATTCTAATATGCTGCATGTTGCTTGTGTAGCACAGGCTCTCCACAGAATCTGTGAATATATCAGAGACACCTTTCCGGAAGTTGATAGACTTGTATCCGCTTTTAAAAAGTTTTCGCAAAAGCACCTTTGAGAGTAGCTCTTTACAGGAAAAAACTTACCTCTTTGTCGCTGCCTCCATCTCGAGTAATAACTGGATGGGGAACATGGTTAGAAGTTACTACTTGTTATGCAGACAATTTCGATAGCTTACATAATTTAGTTACATGTTTAAATGACGATGCTGACGATCAGTTGTACTTTCTTCAACACTTTGGAAATTTGCCAAAACTAATTCCTTATTTTGAAAATCTAATTCTTAAATTAAGTGATGGATTAACTACATTAGATATAGCTATTAAAAATTTGAAAAATATTCCAAGTGACTTCGGATGTGGCTTGCGGCAAAAGTTAGATGCCGTTTTTAATAGAAATCCAGATTTAATAACAAAGCGGCAATTGTGTATGGGGACAATGACTCAAAATCTAACTGCTAAATACGTTGAAATAAAAGAATATTTCCAGTATGCCCCTATAACCAGTTGAGATATAGAAAGAACGTTTTCTATCTACAAGGATGTATTTCATTCAACGAGAACACATTTTACAGAAGAGAACCTTGAGAAAGTATTGCTAGTTAATATTAATACTCCTTTACTGAACTTGAACTACAAAATGAACAAATAAAAATGTATTTCGTATTTTATAGATCACCACCTGTTTGTTTTCCAATTATACGAGGGAAACTCAGTAATTAGGTCACAAAAAGGTATTATAAAAATAATTAGAGAAATAGTTAGCCAAAAACAATTTTTATTTTTCAACAAAGTCTCCATCTACATTAATACACTTATGCCATCGCTTTATCAATGCCCCAATGCCTGCTGCATAAAAGTGTTTGGGCTGGCGTCTGAACCACGTGCATACCTCTTGTTGAACATCGTTGTCACCCTCGAAATGTTTGCCGCCAAGATGCTTTTTGAGTGGACCGAACAGATGATAGTCGCTTGGGGCCAGGTCAGGACCGTAAGCCGGATGTTCAAGAAGTTCCCACCCTAATTGCGCAATTTTCGCCTGGGTCAAGTGGGTCGAATGGGGCCTGGCACTATCGTGATGCAGCAATATTCCTTCGTCAGTAGGCCTGGACGTTTTCGTCGAATTGCATCCCGAAGCAACAATAAAACTCTACAGTATGATTCAGTAGTCACGCTTTTTTGTTCTAGAAATGGGCTAGGAGCACTCCCTGAGAATCCCAGAACACGGCAAGCATAACCTTACCAGCTGAGGGCACAACCTTAAATTTCTTTGTTGACGGCGAAGAAGGATGTTTCCATTGCATTGAAGTACGCTTCGTTGCGGGCTGGTAGTGGTGCTCCCATGACTCATCACCAGTAACAATCCTGTTAAGCATGTTCTACCCTTCCACTGTGTATCGAGAGAGGTGTTGCAAGGACAAGCCCATTCGAATTCTTCTGTGTTCCTCGGTCAGTTGTCTAGGTACCCACAGTGCGCAAACTTTTCGGAAATTCAAACGATCGTCCATCAGTTCGTAGGCTAAACCATGAGAACACCCTATTGCAGTTGCTATACTGTCTATTGTTACCCGCCTGTCAGTTCGAATCATCTCTTCCACCCGTCGAAGTGTTGCATCTGTCGAAATCTGAACGGGGTGGCCACTTCGCTGATCGTCAACAACTTTTGAGCGTCCTTGAGAGAATTTCTCGACCCAGTTATATACGGCTTTACGCGACACACACTTTTCACTGTAAACAAAGTCCTTTTGCCCAGAGAAAACGCACAATAGCACGTTGCTCTTCCACAGTACAATCTTCGAGCACGATCGCCATTTTAACACTGCCTGTGTTCTCGCACACCAACTGTCATTTGAGAATTATAAAGCTGGATTGTGGTGACACCTATTGACAAATAGGGAAACAACTCACTCCTATTTTCAGCTTTCCTACAGCAGTTTGTGGCTTATTTAATGACTTTCCCTCGTATAAATAAAATTAAAAACTCTTTAAAAATAAAAATTTTCAATAATACGCCCGTTGGCGATGAGTCATCGGCCTCTAGTGCTCGGTTCCTAGTTATAATACATGACTAACAATAATTTCGATAAGAAATTGTTTATATTACATTCAAATTTATTGCATGTTATATTTTCATCTCATACATAATAAATTTAATTAATTTTCCCGTTGAAGTTATTGACTTTAAGTTCATGTCTTTGGTGTAATTAATTGGACTATTAGTGTGTAGTAGTGTGTACGTAGTCGACCGTACATATTACACCAAGCCATGCGGTAAACCGATCTCTGTAGTATGCTGTGGTGACTGTTAAAGTATACAGAGTACGCGTTGAAGCCTACTTAGTGTATATCCTTCTTTTTATTACTCTTTCGTATTTTTTGAAGGAATTATTTAGACTTCCATTTTTTTCAGAATCATGTAATACTATTAAAGAACACTGATTAATATATTATTGGCGACGTTAGAAACCTTAGAAAGTTTTAAAAAATTAAAAATTTCCACATTTTATTGATGAATACGATTAGGAAATCAAAATTAATACTTGGGCTGTTTTAGATCTTTTAGGAATTCGTCTTGTATTTATTAAAAGTGATTGTAAAGCAAACTGACTTTCATACTGATATACCTTCAACGTTCAACGAAAATTAGATATACATGGTTTTACAGGAAATGAGATTCGAAGTGAAACAAATGATTTAAGGTATTTAATTTTTAATATTTTCCTTCATTGCAGTTAGACCAAGAATGCAGAAGCGCTATTAAGCTTTCCTTATAATGATATTTCTCAAGTAAAAATCGCTAGCAGGAAAAAACTATTTAAGAAAATATATCAAAATCCTGACGTAATGGAGCAAATTATAAAACAGATTCAGAATCAGCATAACAAAAGTCATAAAGTACACTGGTGTATAAGAAAAACAAACTGCGTTGACCGGTGTTATCAATCAAACCGCCAAATCATTTTATGCACTTTACACAAATGAGGCAAACAATTTCTAAAAAACTATCCGGCTAGTTCTCTTTCATCGCGACAATGTTCTCACACACGCAAATTATTCGCTAATAATTGGGACAATTAAGATTATAGGTTGTCTCCTGCCCACAACATTCTTCTGATTTCGAAAAATGCATTAAATTTTACAAAATTTTAAAGTTACTTTTATACAGTGCTTCTCAAAAGTCCCCTCCCCCCTCTTATCTTTGGAACGATTATTCATTCACAAGTGAAATTTGGAAACTGAATATTATAGGTTATAAACTTCCCTACTAGTGATGATAGATGACGAAATCGTCATAGATGACGTCACAAGGCCATTGTGACCAATAATTTTAAATGGAACGCTACGGCAAGCGACACCTCTATTAAAAGGTATCGAAAAAACCTATTCAATGATACTAATTTTGTTTGTGTTTGATGCAGTTTTAATGGCTCATTAGTAAACATGAAAATTTAAATTCCATTCAGTATGATATTAAATACAGATTTAAGAAATAGTATGTACTTAAAGAAATTGCTCGAAGTGACCTCCGTTTACTTCCTGACAGTAAAATATCCTATTTTTAAACTCTTCTCGTACTTCTTCAAATGTGTCTGCGGAAACAGCTTCACATTCTGCAACAATACGTTGTTTTAAAACGTCAATATTGTCAAGTTCAGTGGCGTAAACCTTTGATTTAAGGTACTCAAAGGTGTGAGGTCCGGTGATCGAGGTGGCCATTCCGTTGAACCTCGTCGTCCAATCCATCTACCAGGATACTCCTCATGCAAATACCGTCTTACTGCACCGTAATAGTGTGGAGGAGTACCATCCTGTTGGAATGTTATTTCCAAATTGCCGAATTCATCTGGATTATCTTCCAAAATTTCAAGGATTAACGGTTCTATTGCCTTTTGCAACATCTTCAGATAAACCTCACCAGTTAAACTAGTATTTAAAGAAGTAGGCCCAACGATGCGGTTTCCCAGGGTACCTGCCCAAACATTCACCTTCTGGGGAAATTGGGTATGTGCTTCACGAAACAGGTGAGGATTTGCGTCACTCCAATACCTCACATTCTGTGTATTTACATTTCCATTTAGATAGAAAGTACTTTCGTCACTAAAACAAATTGTTTTGACGTAGTCTGGCTGTTGGTTAATTTTAGTTTCCATATTTTCACAAAATTCTAGTCTTCGGTCTGGGTCGTCGTCTGAGAATTGATGAACCTTTTTTAATTTGTATTTGTATTTTTTCAACACCCTGTGTACTGTACTTCGACTGACTTCACAGGTAGATGCAACTTGAGTTGTTGAAGAAGTAGGATTAACTCTTACTTCTGCCAGTATATCAATTTTTTTCTCATCAGAAATTTGTGGTCTGCCAGATCGTTTCGCATCATTAATACTACCCGTTGTTTCAAACTTACGAAGAAGCTCCCTTAAATAAGTCCTCGAAATGGGGCGATCGGAAAACCTCTCATTAAAAATGCGTTCTGCTGCATGAATATATTGTCTAGCTTCACCAAGAATTAGGACCGCTGCTACTTTATCACCTAAAGCACGTACCATTTCGCTTCTTGAAGCACTTAAACTTTCGGCTCACAACAGTTTAACAAATTATTAAAATGTACAGAAATATTAAAAGTACCAAAAGCTGTTATAACAGTGAGACGTTCGATCAACAATACACAAATTATTAAATGTACAAAAACATGGACAATTACAAAAATGTCGAATTTCGGAGACTAACAAAAACGTCAGATTATTTGACAACTATCCAGAGGCGGAGCTTGAATTTGGAATTTTAGTATTAACTTGACAATATTCACGTTTTAAAACAACATATTGTTGCAGAATGTGAGGCTGTTTCCGCAGACACATTTGAAGAAGTACGATAAGAGTTTAAAAATATGATATTTTACTGTCAGGAAGTAAATGGAGGTCACTTCGAGCAATTTCTTTAAGTACATACTATTTCTTAAATCTGTATTTAATATCATACTGAATGGAATTTAAATTTTCATGTTTACTAATGAGCCATTAAAACTGACTCAAACACAAACAAAATTAGTATCAATGAATAGGTTTTTTCGATACCTTTTAAAAGATGTGTCGCTTGCCGTAGCGTTCCATTTAAAATTATTGGTCACAATGGCCTTGTGACGTCATCTATGACGATTTCGTCATCTATCATCACTAGTAGAGAAGTTTATAACTTATAATATTCAGTTTCCAAATTTCACTTGTGAATGTATAATCGTTCCAAAGATAAGAGGGGGGGGAGAGGACTTTTGAGAAGCACTGTATAAGAAAGATACCACTAAACATATTTTGCTGTGGTACATTGAGTGGACTTCTAGCAACATGTCCTTGCAAGTTTGTTTTATACATCAGAGGTATTAAAACTTCGCCCATTTTAGTTCTGGAACAATTAAAATTAGGAATTAGTAGATATCTAGCTATGTGGGTTTATAAAGAGCTACGCACGGCTCTTTCGATTCAATGTAAGTCGGTTTGTAATAGCTAAACGCCTTTTATTTCATAATGCTGCGTACGTGTATAAATAATCCAAACAGTTTCTCTTATGTATATGGAAAATTTAATAGAAAATCTATATTTTCACTATTTTGGTTCAACCATTGAACAATGGCTTCCAAGTAATTGCTGCGCACGCTGTGCTATTACTCTGACAGGGAGGTCAAACGGTAAGAAAAGTACTATGCCATCGCAAGACTTATGATTTGACGTGAACAAACGGACTATTGGACTGATTGCTAGTTTTGATGCAAAGAATGACAGCTTTCTTTGTGAGTGGGATGGCAGATCAAGAAATTCGCACTACATTGCTAAAGACTGGCCAGTCAGGGCTCAGTGTACATCCATGGGTATTTCAAAAATCTCAATCCAAACGATCCTACTTGATGAACGAGGTGTGAGAATGTCAGTTTCCCGTTTAATTCCCCATCTCTAAACCGAAGAAGAAAAGTCGACTTCCGTTAATTAGTGCCGAAAAACATTGAGACGGTTCAATAATAGAAACTCAAAAAACGTCTATAGTATCGTGAGTGGCGATGAATCATGGATTTATTTCTATGAACCCGAAAATAAACATCAGTCCGCTGTTTGGGTGTCTCAAGATGAAAAGAATCCAACAAAAGTTAACCGTTCACAAAGTGGATCGAAAAAGATTGTCGCAACGTTTGTCTCAAAATCAGGTCATATAGCTACAATTCCTTTGCAACACCAAAGAACAGTTAATGCTGAATGGTACACAACCGTTTGTTTACCAGAAATAATATCAGTGCCCCGGGAAACTAAGCCACAACGGCAAATCATCCTGCACCAAGACAATACGAGTTCGCGTACAGCTCGAAAGACAATTGAGTTTTTGGAGCAGCAAAATATCGAATTATTAGATCATCCTCCGTATAGTCCCGACAAAGTTCTAACAATTTTTTTACATTCCAAGAGCAGTAGATTGCCTTCAAAACGAATTTAGACTGTCCCATCTGACGACTGGAATAACTGCTTTAACAATTGGTTTGAGCCAATGCAGAAGTTTATTAATTTTTATGGAAAATATATGCAACACTAAAAGACATTTACAAAAAGATATTTACAATACGTTCAAAAATAATTTTGCGAAACGACTTTCTCCCTGTATTTTTAACAATCTTTAGAAATTCGGTTGCGTTTCATTTCAACACTCTGCGTCCGGTCAATTTCATATAAAGCATATGTTCCTGTTTAGGGCTTGACTTACTGTATATATGTAGAGAAAGGTAATAGAGGTACATGAATCGGATCATTCCAATACGCAATCATTTTATAAATAGTTTAGAAATCAAGCTTACTCATATATGAACTCTATATAAGAAATAAAACTATTTTACTGTGCTAATTGTAAGTTCAGTAATGAATTAATTTTGAATTAGCAATTTTATGTGTTTTATACCCATAAAAAGAGAAACATGTATTAAATGTTATCACTTTGTATATTAGTATTGCAAACCCGTGTTTATAACGTCTTACTTTCCAAAGACTATAAGTAATATTATAGAAATATTACTTTTATATTCGCTGAATTGCTTCAAAAATGGGCTAACCTACCAGTTCTATGGTTCATAGCACAAGCTCCACCTCTAAAATCTAATGTGATTCTTGTATGTTCTGCGGGCAAGTAATTGAATAGAAATCTACGTGACCACAATGGGCTATATTAAAATAACTTTTAACAGAATGTATTAAGGTCAGGTTAATAGAATTGCGTGCGTCCTGGACTAAACGATTGTTATTTGGGATGTAAATAATTTCTTAAGTCATACGACGGTCCTGTTTATTTCTCTGCACTCCGACATAAAGGGATCCTTTATATTCAATGTTTGTGTTTGGGAGTATTCTGTGTTGGTAATAACGACTTTAGAACGGCTATTTTAGCGCGCTTACTAAGGGTTTTATTACTGTGTTATCAATAACGCAATAAAGATTTGAATGTGGTCAAAAAAGAAATGTGATCAGCTGCTTAATCCGTATAAAAATTTGCTTCATTATATATAACAAGTAAAGATCCCCTTACATAAATTGTCCTAATTATTAGAGCAATAAAACGTATTTATTCGAGATGATATGTGAGTCTACAGTGTGAATATATAAGATGAAGTTAACTAGAAATGTCTTTTAATATAGGGGAAGGCTATGAAAGAGTGCGCATCAGCAAGCAGTACCGTTAGTGCGATTAAAAATAACTAGATGGTAGTAAGTTTCTATTAGTGGTTCGTTATGAAGTTTAGAAATATCCTAAAGAAAAATTAATACAGCTAGCCAAATCAAATTTTAGAAAAGGAGAATATTCAATTTTACACATCCCTGATGTAATATTTAAAAATTTTTTTTAAATATGATTATTATATTACACATTGCTAGGTTATAAATCCTCTTTTGAATGTTAAAAGTGCGAACACCTTGGTACTATTTGTGGTGGTATTAAATCTAGTTCTGACCCTTTTATACAAACGTATTTCACGGTTTCTTAAAACCATCTCAGGTTATTGCAAATAATTTTCCTATTTTTTAATTTATAAATTAGTAAACAAAAAAAAATGATACACAATTTTATTAGAAAAAGTAGAGAATAACAAGTTACTAACTATACTATAACGTGTGTTCATTTGAAATGTCAATCTAGGTTACTTTGAAATTTTGATAGAATAAGACGCATATATATTAGTATGTGTTTGTTGTTTCGTAAACGTAAATCCAAATGACAATTTGATAATGTCAATCACATTTGTTATTTATTTGTATGTATGAAACTGTCAAAATATACGACTTCGTAGGATAAGTAGTAAATTTTAATTTACGACATACTTCAATATATTCTCAGTAAATCACATGCTACTAAATTGACTTTTCAAATGAAAACTTGTTATATATGCATATATATATATATATATATATATATATATATATATATATATATATATAGGTTAATAATAAATTAAAAACGGGTAAGCGGTCTGTCAATTAAAACTAATTTATTTTTATCTCTATATTTCACAACGAGTTTGTTGTTTCTTCAGGAGATATTACAAGATTAATGAACAAGACATTGAATAAATTAGTGTATAAGGCAATAGCAAAATGCTCACGGAATGTAGAGTTACAAAATGAAAGTGACGTATACAAACATATTATAATTGATTAAATTTAAAACATTAATGTAACTATAGATGCAAGGTATCATCAACCTTTAGAAAAAATATATAATAATATGTAAAAGTTAAAATATAAAACGAAACATATAGTAAAAAACTAAAGTTAGAAGAATATCGAAACCAAAAACAATACAGTATAAATTTAACAATACGAGGACCAATCCACAAAAAAATTTAGATGGTCAACTACTACCAAACCAAGTATTTTGAAATAAATTATACTTAGTTCGCTAGTATCATACCTATAATTAACGTTATTTATGTCTCTGTTAATGTGGACCATTTCTAAAAAGGTTCTTTTTTATGGTTATATGCAACGTCTACGATCTTAACATCGACAAAATTGAATGTATGGCCAAAATAAGGTGCATGGTCCACCGGTGCTCAAGATCTCATTCCAATACCGACATCACTTTTATGCTGTGTGATATGCTGTTTTAGCCATTGCGATGTCTGACCTATTTAAATACCATATCAATCCGAACATGGTATCCTGTAGACAACATGACTATTTAAAAAGAAAGGTCTTATGTCCATGGTCTTACTATACAACTTCTTCCAAGTATAGGTGTTGTATTTAGCTATTTTAATGTTATTAAATTGTTTGAAGTGCTCGTTGTGAAATATAGACATAAAAAATAAATCAGTTTTAATTGACAGACCACTTGCCCGTTTTTAATTTATTAATAATCAAAATAGTATGGTCATAATTCATTTTTAAGTTTAGTTAGTTAATTATAATAATAATAATTGTAATAACAATAATAATAATAATAATAATAATAATAATAATAATAATAATAATAATAATAAAAATAATAATAGTAATAATAATAATAAACCGGCGTAGGGAAGGTGGCGTTCCCAGCGCCCAAGGACATAGATCCTTGCAATAGCCACGGCAGAGGCAGCCCATTAGGCTGAAAAGGGGACTATTTCCGACCGCTCCTTTCCGACCTCTGGTCGATAACTAACACCATCTATCCTGCTTCCTAAGACCAACCCAGCGCATTGTCGTAGGAGGCGGAATTTTTATGGGCTCTGGCTACCGCATTGGGTTAGCACCCCAATGTGTGTTTATGACCACTATGAAAACTAGGAGTGGATGCCGGGGTGGAATGGGGGAGCAGGCACCCCCAGATAGGAGCCACCATAGACAGCCTGCACCAGATGACAAACATGGTAATGGAAATGGACCCGGAACACACCAAGACCAACCACAAACAGAAGTTCCAATCCCTGAAAGTGTTATTGGCTATACCGGTCAGCCCACCGAAGGGACCAGTAAGAGTAAGCGGTTGAGATGGACAACTGAAATGAATGAATACCTCTACCGAGCTTACTTTCAAATAACCAAAATGGAAACAAGTTCTGAACCGTATGGAAATGAGCTATATACAACGATGGCAAAGAAATTCCCTGTGCTGGGAAACAAAACAACACAAAATATCATTGATCAAAATTCCGTCTAGCGACGGAATCAATAATACGAATATGAAGAGAGGTAGAAGTAGAACTAGGAATGACGAAAAACGAAAATATTGAAGAAACCTATGACAAACAGAAGAAGAACAAGAACCTATCGACGGAGATATAATAGATACGTTGGAAAAGAACACCATGTTATATTCTCGTACAGACCCGGCACGAAGGCCTAAAATACCAAGAATACAAACATGCCGTAAAACAAGAACACTGCTTGACTAAATCAATAAGGCAATAGCACCTACTAACGGGAGCTGCGCCACACTCGAACAGCTACAAACGACAGTATAAATCACCGCGATAACAACCACAGACCTTCATGATCGAACAAAACCACAGAGGGAACAAATAACCACACTAAAACCTAATAGAATGCCACACTGAGAATGAAGAATGTCTATAAAAATTAACGTACTTCGAACACAAATTGCAAAACTAACGCAAGCAACACACAAAACACTTACCAAAACCAGTACAAAAAAAAAGTCGACGAAATAATAAAAGCACACTAAAACAACGAGAACACTACGAAACAAAAACTGGCAGTCTATTCCAATCGGATCAAAAGATACAAAGAGAGTTAGCTCTGGAAACAGTAAAATAGGTTATTTAACATGAACCAAAGAAACTTCTATCGATCCTTAGAAGAAAAAACTGAGATTCAACCAACACAAAATACCCCAGATATAAATACAACAAAACAATACTGGGAAAACATATGGCAGAACACGGTGGCACCAAACAGAAATGGACTTAGAAAGAACAACAGAGTCAAAAGAAAACGAGCTTAATGACACCCGTTCATATAACCACCGAAGACGTCATTAAAGTCACACACAAGACCCTCAACTGGCGAGCAGCAGGTATAGACCATGCCCAAAACTACTGGTACAAGAAACTTCCTAATGCGCTAAGCTGTTGCGGATCCTCGAAAAATACCTGACCTTTTCACGATGGGAATAATATACTTGCTCCCTAAAACCAAACCAGCTAGTCCGGACCCATCGAAATATCGACCCATTACCTATCTCCCAACAATATATAAGCTTTTGACATCTATACTGACAGATAAGATATACGAATACCTTGAAAAAACCAAATCCTAGCCGAAGAACAGAAAGGGTGCGGAAAGAAAAGTACGGGGTGTAAAGGACAGCTGATAATCGACACCCTTATTACCGGAGAGGCAAAGAAGAGCAAAAAACCTCTCCACACAGCCTATATAGACTTCCAAAAATCATTTGACAGCATTCCACATACTTGGCTATTACAAATACTGGAGATATATAAAATAGATCCACAAGTAAGGCAAATGCTAAAACATATTATGAAGGATTGGGAAACAACATTGAAAATCAACATAAACCGAAAAACAGCAGAAGTAGGTAAAATAAAAATGCAAAGAGGAATATTTCAAGGCGATTCGCTAAGCGCTCTCTGGTTCTGCATGGGAATAAACCCTTTATCAACTATGCTCAATGCGGACGGGAGAGGCTATGAAATTATGGGAAGTGGGCTGCAAATATCCTATCTGTTCTATATGGATGACCTGAAACTTTACTCAACAACAAGAAAAGATCTCGAAAAGCTAGTGAGAACACAGAAACTTTCAGTTATGACATAGAAATGAACTTTGGCCTAGACAAATGTCGCATAAACGCGATGATCAAAGGCATCTGGATTGATTCGGAGAACTATACATTAGAACACACATTAGACGCACAAGAATTTATACAGACAATGCAACCTCAAGACACATACAAATACCTTGGCTTCGAACAGAGCAGAGGGATAGACAAGAACCGCACAAATGAACAAATTGCTCAAGAGGTCAAACGCCGAATTAATCTGATCCTAAAGACAAAACTTTCAGGTCGAAATATGATCACCGCAGTAAACACGTACGCACTACCAGTGCTAATGTACACGTTTGGTATAGCGCGATGGACTGCAACAGAATTAAAGGAAATAAACAGACTAGTACGGGTAACATTCACTAAACACCGTGCACACCACCACAGAAGTTCGAACGAGAGATTTCACCTTCCTAGAAGAAAGGAGGCAGAGTTATAATTAATATTAAAAACATCTACTATGAGCAGATACATCACCTCAGAGAATTCTCCACAGTAAAGGCACAAACATCAAACATCCACAGAGTTGTCTGCAACAATGATGACCGTTTCACTCCACTCAACTTAAAGGACACGCAAAACAATATTAAAGAAAAAATTGTACACGACAACGAAAAAATTGACGCGTGGAGAAACAAAGAAATACACGGCAGGTACATACACGCTGCATACAATGAATACATTGATAAAGAAGCGACACTACAATGACTATGTAACACCAATTTATTTGTCGAAACAGAGGGCTTTATGATGGCTATACAAGATCAAGTGATAGCAACTCTCACCTACAAAAAACACATACTAAAAGAAAACTTCGCATCAACGTTATGCAGAATATGTGGCGAGAAACCGGAAACCATAGAACATATACTGAGCGGATGCATTTTAGCCCCAAAACAGTACACAAGACGCCACAACAATGTTGCGAAAGTGATCCACCAGGCAATATGCAAACAGCATGATGGAACCACTGGAACAACGCCATATTACAAGTACCAGCCGAGAAATGTAGTGGAGTTGCCTGAAGCCATGATTTACTGGAACCGAACAACACAAACGGACAGAACTGTCCAACATAACAGACCAGACATCACGTTACGAGACCATAACAATAGCATTACGTACCTCATAGACATCTCTGTGCCAGCGCCAGCAAATATCCAGGCGAAGCACAGAGACAAGATCGACAAATATTTACCACATGCCCAGGATGTTAAAGAAGTGTGGAGTCAAAACAAAGTGATTGTAGTACCCATCATCATCGGTGCCACAGGAGAAATATCGCTGAAGTTACAAGAGGCTTTAAAAACCCTAAACATACATCCTATGACATATAAACAGCTTCAAAAAATAGTCATACTAGAGCCAACGAGCATTGTGCTACAGGTGCTGAACCAGAATACATGATAAAAACAACCACGATCACATCTCAAACCGAAACACCACATCTCCGAAAACGCGAACTAAACGACTCCTACGATCTAATGCGTCGATTAATGAGAAAAAAAAAAGCCAAAAGGACAACGCTACAATAGATCCATGAGAAAAAAAGATTTATATTTATATACATTTATAATTCTACCAATGTTTCCATCCATATCAAGCAGGATAGATGTTGATATGCTTGCCTCGAGGCCGTGTATCAACTTTTTCCCTTTCTCCCGAAAGGAGCTCTCATATCAATAATAATAATAATATCCGCACATTGGTACATAAAATTAATTGGAGCTCTTAGTAGCGCGTAAGTTCTAGCTCTTGGTCGGTAAAAGGTAGGATTAGATCTTGACGTCATTCGAGGCAGTTTAATATTTCAGGCGAGTCAATTCGACCATCAATTAACCTACACAGCATTAACCTCTCAACGACGTTTTAAATATTTGAAGTTGTGTCTATCTAGAAAGCGGTTGTGGTCAGTATATCTTTCGGGATATCTATCATCATATCTGAAAGAAATGTATTTCATAAATCTCCTTTGAACCCGTTCAAGTGAGAAGTCATGCGTCGAGTTGCAAGGAGACCATATTATCGAAGCATACACCAGTCTACTCAAAACAAAAACCTTGCACAGTAAATTTAGAACAGTTAAATCCTCAAACTGTGTGGTAGACTTCATAACGAAGTACAACATTCTAGAAATAGACGAGATGATATCTGAAAGGTGCAAGTTAAAGGACATATCCGAGTCAATTTTGACGTCTAGATCCACTCATGGAGTTCCTTTTCATTAACTTTCGGCCACCCATACTATATGATGACTCCACTTTATTAATTTTACGCCTTTAAGATTCAACACAGCATTTGTTCACATTAATCTTTATCCTGTTTTTATGACACCAATCCGCAAACACATTAATATTATCTTGCAAGGCATCAACATCATTCTGTGATTCGACGGATAAGTATAATTTAGTGTCATCAGCGTAGGCCAGCACAGAATAATTGCAAGATGTCAGGAGATCATGAATTAAGAGCTGAAAAAGAAGGCGTCCAAGATTAGAGCCCTAAGGCATACCAGATGTTGAAACGAATTGGTTAGAGTAAAAGCCATTATAAAATACATAATTAACTCTAATTATTCACAACGTATGAGTTTTAAAGCAGATTGACTAAAGCCGAAACTACTCAATTTGTTTAATAAAATTTGTTGGTCAATAGTATCGAAAACCCGAGAAAGGTCAATGTATACAACTTCTAGTTGACCATAATTATCCAATACCTCACAAATGTTTTGTGTCACTATCGTTAGTTTTGTAACGGTAGACCGCAATGGCAAGAATCCATGTTGGTTGCTGGATATGTTTGGGCGAGTGTTGTATAAAATCTACTAAACAAATTTTACCAAAATTTGGCAATATCGCTATAGGTCTATAATTTTCCAAGCACGATTCATCACCCTTCTTGTGGACCGGTGTAATTCTAGCTTTCTTCTGTAGATCAGGAGAAGCACACGTTTTCAGAACCAAATTAATAACAATTTGTAACGGCTCTGCTAACACTTTACTGGTACTGCCAATAAAGCAACTGGTTGTGAAATCGTGACCAATTGCTGTATTATCTGGAAAAGCAGACATCATTTTTTTAATTTCAATAGAGATACAGGGAGAAATCTAAAGGACAATATGTTTGCGACAGTATCTGGAACAGCTTTTATGGATTCAGGTAGGAAAACGCCGGCAAAAACGTCAGCAAAACCATCAACTATCCCTTGAGGATCACTAAACTCACATTCATGATAATAAAGTCTTCCAGGGATTCTAGTTCTACTTTTCCTGTGGTTAATATACTTCCAAAATTCCGCGGAATTTGTCCGAATCGAGTTCTCCATATTATCCAGATATTTAAGATAAGCAGACGTGATCTGTTCTTTAACCAAAGACCCAATCTTTTAAACTCCTGACAGAAAATTTCGCTTCCAATAGTACGCCATTTCTGCCTATAATGTTCTTTAGTTTTCAGATTTTTTTTTATTTCAGTTGTAAAACAAGAGGAAAGTTAGAGTTAGTAGGAATAAAAACAACGACTTTCGTGATGAATATATGGACATTTTAATTTATGTCATTATAATATTTTCTACATAACGTTGTTTGTTTACTGATCATCTTCATAAAGAAAGGAAATCGTTGGTACGATATTAAAGTCACAAATAACATTCAAATGTCAACGCTATGACACTTTCAAAAAATAATATCGCCAGCTTATTATTATATCTAGGCAATAAACTTAAAGTTTTACGAAGAATCGATATGAAGTTATTATATAGATCATAGTTTACAAATGGGGTCATCATTTTTAACACATGATATAAGAATTAACAGAAGAACACACAATGGAAAGAACATTTCGAGGAGTTATTCAATGCCAACATCTTTATGTTAATATCTTTAACGTTATACACAAAGCGGTATAGAATATGACGAAGAGATAAACAGTCTAGAAAGAGTTACGGAGCTAGGCGCGTACCAGTATTAGACGAATGCATTAAAGTAAATGAAATGAGAATTTCTAGTAAAAGAACAGTAAAATATTTGGGAATGGTCGTAAATGACAAACTGGGTTGGGGAGAACACATTTTAATATAAGTATAAAACGCGAAAGAATTGTTAATATAATGAGAACGATGTCTAAAGTAAGGTAGGGAGCTGATATTTCGACTACGAAAACATGTATAAAGCAGGAATAAAATCGGTCCTAGATTATGAGTCATCTCTATACGAAAAACGCCACTAAACAGCAACTTCAATGTCTAAATATAATTCAGAATAAAGCCTTTCGAATATGTGTTGGTGCTATGCATTCTACATCCATCGAGGCTCTCCGAGTCGAAGCACAAAAGCCCCTCATGAACATACAGAGAAAATTTGTATCGTCTAAGTGTATACCTAAATGTCATAAAAGTACAGCACATTCGAATATCTAGAAATTAGCAATTTTAGAACGTACAAGCAAATTCTGGGAAAATAAACGTTCGCCTTCTTTAGCAGAAGTTTACAGAGATATGGCAAAATTCAATAGCAGCATTGAGAATGAGATAATCCTAAATATTGATTAGTTTGAAAGTCTGCAACCGATTCGTGTTACATTCCCTCCATATACAGACAATCTTGTATTGAAAGAGCAAATTTTTCTGTCGGCCAAGGAGTCGCTAGCAAAATTTACACTATTGTTTACTGATGCTTCAAAAACCTTAACTGGACGTGGATGTACCTTTTACGACGATGAAGACAAAGAAAGCCAAAAAATTAAGCTAAATTACAATATGTCTAGCTTTTCTGCTGAGGGGGAACCTATTTAAAGAGCCCTAGATAGCAGCAAGAGATGCATAATGAGCGACAGTAAAAGTGTACTACAGGCAATGTTTAATAGAGATAACATCCTTAAACTCCATCCAATAATTTTAAAAATAGTACACTGTTATTATAAATTAATCAAGAAGCAAGTGGAAGTGATATTTTATTGGGTGAAAGGGAACGTCGGCATAACGTCTAACGATATTGCAGATACGTTCGCAAAACATCGTGTCTGAGGTTCTTTATTGGAAAAACATGGTACCAATAGTGAGAAAAAAAATATTGCAGGAAGAATAGAATAAGCAGTGGAAGTGCACATATCAAAAGAAGATGACCTAGTATGCTTTAATCTATGCCAGTATTTTTACAAAGGCATGGTACCAAAATCAGAAAGTCTCTAAATAAAATTACACAACAATTGCTAGGTTGAAGTTTTGGCATGAACAATACCCCGCCCACTTACACAAACTAGGTATGATATAATCACCAGGGTGTAAGTGCGGACATGATTAGGCGGACGTCAGTCACCTTTTATTTCAGTGTCCAGATTATCTGATTCAAAAGAAATTGTTTTAGTAGTAGTCACTTAGGAATAGAAATACCCACTAATATTGTATTATTGTTACGGACAAATAAAATATCATAGGTATGAGGCGATATTAAAATTTTTGACCGCATGTAAAATTAAAATATATAGTTCATGAATTCGACATTCCTTCCTACCTCTACCTTAGTGGATTTACTTTTTGACCGTTGGCTGTTTTTATGTGTGTGAATATTAAAATCGCTTCGATAGGCCCTAAAGAGTGAAGTGTGTCACCCTGTGCCTTCCATAATGTTAAAGTTCTAATGTTTTTGTTTATTTTTTTGTGGTTCTTTTGGCACGTTATGGAAAACCGGGATTAGAGTTTTGCTTGGTGAGCTTATGGTCAAAGAACCCAGAAAAGCTATTAAAATAAAAAAAGAGTTACAAACAATGAAAGTCAGCAGACAATAACAAAAATTAAAATGAAAAGGCCGGAGACATGATACAATCATCCGAAAAAAAATTATAGAAAATGAAGGAGTTAAATTACTATTAGAGAAATGGTTTAGACTACCTAGCAAAGTAGCAATTCCAAAACTAACTTCTTTATTAATATTTACTTTTTCAATCCATTGAGAGAGGCCTTCAAATTGATTTAATTTAGATAGACTTTAGCGAGACCTATGATCAAGTTGACCATAACTTGTTGCAATTTGAAGCTTACGAAATTATTGGCGAGCTTTGGTCATGGTTCGAATCTTTTTTATTAAATCGCTACCAGATTGTACGCTTTTCGTTTCAGTAAATCTCGTCTATTTCCAGTTACTCCAGTTACCGATATTCCGCAAGGACCATATTCTATTCTGACTTCATCGACACTAAGAACAGAATATGATTCAGAAATTTTCTTTATTTGATGACGACCTAAACCTTTACTTAGCGACATCTCGACATGATTATGTTCACTTACAAACAAGTAAATAGATAAACGCCATTTTGTCGTCAAGCAAGGACGACAAGATTTTATTAAGTTCTTTTATAATTTGTAATAAGTTCGTAAATTATACTAAGCACGAATTATTCATATGGATGGCCGCTTACTGGTAGTAGTTTTACAGTAGCACTGACTTTATTTTCAGGTATTGACGAGCTCATACGCAGGGCAAATAGAGCGTGTACCTTTATACAAAGCTAAACTCGAGATTTTAGCATTGGTAGAGCTATTGTCGCATTATATCTGAGTTTAGTTTTATATATTATAGAATATTTCTGCTCAGTCTTCAACAGAAAAATTTTGGAACAACTAAATGATTTAAAATACTTTAGTGTTATAATGGAAAGAAATGGAAATCAAGACACAAAAAACGAAGAAATGAGGAAAATAGAAAAATACTTCATACTAGTAGATAAGCTAAGAGTACTGCATTAAAATCCCATGTGATTTAAGACAGGGGTCAATTTTGACATATTATCCCCTCCGCTTTTTTTCTCCAATCACGTGATACGCTACAGCACGCGCAAAATTCAACCGCTCAGGAACAGGTTCGTTCGTTGCAGGTAATGAACAGCATGGATTAACTATATACTAGAGATAATACTGTTAAATGAGAATTTGTTCCTGCATTTTTAATTCACATTTCCAACAATAGATATCCGACCAGTTAGGCTTTAATAAAATATAGATATTTTTACCTTCAGTTATCAATTTTATGGTATTGGGTATTGACGTGTACATTTGATGTATTGTTATAGGTTATATTTTATATTTTACTTTTTGTTACGTTGTTTTACTTGTATTAATGTGCATTATTTATAATTACTACTAATATAATAAAATGCTGTATAACTAATTGCCAAGCCAACGGTAAGTGATAACCATTTCTTTGAAAAAATAATTCATCATTTACTTATTGTTAAAATGACTTTATTTGACTAAATAGTTCGATTATATTTTATTGCCGGTGTTCATCTTGATCTATTTCCAAACTCAGAAAATTATTATGATCGGGATAATACCTGGTTGAATATATGGAACATAAATAAATTGATATTAATGAATCCTTATACTGTTTATACCAAGAAAAGTATATGGTATGCTCATTTTCAAGCAATATATTAGTCTGCAGGCCATCCACGTTTACATACCAGCTATGACTATTTCTGTAGCGTCTTGAACTATGTATTTTTCTTTTTTTTAATTAAAGAACCAATTACCTCAACAAGTAGTATCCAGATTAACAAAACTGTTGAAAAAGATAGAAATTCCAGGTACAAGCCTGGAACAAGCCAGTAGGCATTCTGCTAGCATCATACAAGACTGTTATGTAAGAATGTATAACAAACATTTTTGAATATAATCAGTTAGGTAAATACCTTTGTGTCCTTTAGAGGATTTTTAATTCATATTTGTAAAGATCGTACATTTGTATATGTTCGTAATGTTATTTATTATTATATTAAAGACATTAATAACATATTGTGTGTCAAAAGGCATATAGGCACTACATACAATAAGGTTATTCGTAATATGGTAAAACGCCGATATCAAAAATATCGTTTTAAAAATAAAAATTAATAAAAATCGTTTTGCTCTTTTCTTTTCCAATTTTTTATTCTTATAAAATTAAACAAATATATTCCAAATTCATAATTTGTTTTCGTTTCTACCGCCAGACGGCTTTGTAAAACAGATCCACCATGATACATTTCAGTTCCCTATCAATAGTATATAGTTAATCTGTGATGAACAGGTTAATGAACAGTTAATGAACCGTTAACTGTTCCCGCGCATTTGTGTTTTATGCGTGCGTTTGAATTACGCGAGTGTTGTGACATGGTCTGGAGAAAAAGAGTGGAGGAAATAAAATGTTAAGATTGACACCTGTATTAAATCTATCTACTCATATCATTAAGAGCAAATTTATGAAAAAAAGGGAAATATCTAAAAGAACTTAGATGGCAGTATTAAATTCTATATAAAGCCAGTGCTAATATATGGGTGAATTGTGGGTGCCGGCAAGGGTTATGTAGGTTAAAATAAAGGTCCGTAAAATTAAGACTTTTTACGTGGCTATCAAACTGATATTAATCCAGAAATGAACAAAACCAAACTTATGCATAAACAAATAATTTTCATAAATTCCTTCTTTCTGTTTGTATTTTAAGCTTTGAAATCAGAAACTGATTTTATATCACCTAGGTTCGTCTTATTTTGACGAAAAGAAAACATTGTAACAAACTGTGCCGTAAAGGTTACAAGACAGAACACAATGAACAAAATTGTATACAAGTCAGATCATATAGCAATTATAGGACAAGTCGTAGGAATTTCTTTCAACTTTTAGCCAATGTATAGCGAGCACTAAGCAATCTTCAATCTTACCACAGTAGTGCATAGCTGGCCCACTATACGAGCATTTAATGTTTTTCGATTTTCATTCACCTTTGCTTTCTATTCTAACAACTACTTTTATTCATGAATTATAATATGCAAATGATTTGCATGAACGATTAGCGGCTTCTAGAAACGAATTCTAAGAGAATTTTTACCGCGTTCTGTGAAAGACGTTAAGCTAAAATATAGACACGCAAGAACTAATAGAAACAATAATTATGAATTAAAATATCAGGCACACAAACGCATTCCGTTGCGCAAAAAAAATTTCACAGTACTTTATTTATAAATGATATGATGATTAGAACAGGACAGAATTTATGAAGATATCAACTCGTCTGATATAAAAGCTAAAGAGGTGGAACAAGCAATGTTGAGTACAGCATTTGAGTTTTATAGATGTTAAATCTCTGGTATATATTGCATTGAGGCTTTCTTAAAAGAATAATATATAATAATAAATCTTATACAATATATAAACTTTCAAATTGACCTTTTTCTAAAAGCTAGGGCACTAGACTATAAACCTGAGATGATAGTAAATTAACTATAATATTATATTTCATTCGAAAAGCTTATTTGTGCATTGTGTATTACAAATATTGTTAGACTGTGTACTTCATTGCCATCACGTGGAGTGTGCTTTAGAGAATGTTCCGACAATTTAGCTAGGATAAGCTAATATGTACATGCATTGCATGCGCTAATGGAAATTTTAATAAATCAGTATTTTGTTTAGATATTTTTAATAAAGTAGCTTATCTTAAATCCAAATATACATTGTAAATGTAGTGTAAACATGTATGTACGTGTAAAATTGTTACTATAATTTAATTTTCCGACATGGATACAATATTGAAGTACAAGTTCATGTTCCAAGCAACGTATTTTCCAAGAATATACCAAATTGAACTTTCCTGAGAAAATGTAGCGAGAAAAGACGGTCAATTGCACGATTTGAAGTGAACCTAAGTATTTGCTCTAGTAGCAAAGTTTAACCGAAAGTGGCCATAAAACGAAAATGTGTGCTACATGACAAAGCTCAGGGTGCAAAATAATCCAATATAGTTCTCTGAAGAAGAAAAATAATAATGGAATTTATCTAGCAGGTAAAAGCAGGACACAATTAACTTTTTTTGCCAAAATACGCACGTGTAATTTTGTTACGCGGATACATTTCAACAAATTTCTTATTAAACATTTACTATATAGAAAAAATCATTGAAGGTAAACTATAATAATATTAACATTAATACCTAGTATAATTTGAACAGTTTTTTAATGTATAAAGTTCATAAAAGAATAAGTAAAGTTTATATAAGTATATCTTGTTCCATTAAGTGTTCCATCCATCCTTTTATAAATCTCAAAACATTTTCTACATATAAGATTTGATTTTATATGATTTGTTTCAAGTTTGCCGCCTATGTGCTTATTCAAAAGAGAAGACAAAAAGGTCTTGTTCGTTTACAATCAATGCTAAAATTAATGACTCTACCAAGTGAGAAGTTCTAACAATAAACTGTCTTGATAGTTACAGAAATTTATCAAATTCGTAATTTTACATTGTAAGTATAGCCGAAATGTTATGGTTAATATTAAAATAAGGTATTGGTGCCGTTTATTTTCGAGAAACAGTGCTACACTTTGTGCATATATAAGAATGTTTTAATTTGATTTTAAATCATATTTCTTCAAATACATTTTAAAATATTAATTCAAACTTAGATATTTTTTGTGTATATTTCGTATATGCAAATAGAAATCATTTCCCTTTTTATCATTCTGGTAAGTTGGCCCTTTCAAGAAATCTGCCTGATTGAACGTTCAACTCAAATACCTACGTTCTTTTCAAATTCCTACAACATATATTTCTTTAAAAACTTATTTTTTTAATTAATTACGTACCCTTCTTTACAATTATATCGTACCATATATAATTTTAAAGCTTCTTTCACAAGGAATATTTAAATTGATATTTGTAATCGATACAACAACTTTTTAGCTCGCGCTTTTAATTAGTTCTTAATTCAAGAAGTCTCCAACTTCGATCCCTCTCCACCATGAGCCGTAAAACAAAACCTTTCTTCTAGACAACTGTTCTCTCACACCAAACTCATCCTTTCTCTTAGTCGAGCTGCAATGCCGTAAACATCGTGTTTGTCGTACTTTTCAAGTACATACCGGCCATAAAGCACGTGTCCACGTGTCTATGTTTCTAAGGTAATTCTGTATTGTTCGATGCAGAGATTATTTTATTTTAGTTGCAATCACAATAATTTAACTAATTATTTTCTTCATCCTCCTGCCAAACATCACTCTTCGTACTTGTCCAAGTACCTGTCGCGAACTACGTGGCCGACCAACACCCGCTTCCACATGTAACTGTTATTTTATGTTAATCACATTTAATTCCCGTTTAATTTATGACATAATTTAAATTCCTTTGCAGAGTATTGTTTGTGTGTTAATTTTCAATTACTTATTTGCCGTTCCTGGTATATATTGCTACTTTTATTTAATCATTTCAATAAACTTTAAATCTCTCAATTTCCTATGTAAATATTAATTAAACTTTTAAGGACAACGTTATTGTAATTTATTTAGTTAGTAAGTTGTAATATAGTTATTTCAGCATTATTATACCCGTCGTTGACCTTTGATGTAACTTCACCATCAATTATTTATTCTAAATAATTTGCTTTATAGTTAGCACGCCGCCACAACCGAACCAGCGCGTATTTTTTTTAACAACAAGAACGAATGTTCACTTATTTTGAAAATCAAAATTTCAAATTAAATGATGGATTAACCACATTATATGTGGCTATTATTTGAAAAATATTCCCAGTAACTTCGAATGTGACCTTGGGCAAGAGTTAAATGCAGTTTTTATTAGAAATCCAGGTTTAGCAACATTGCGGCAATTGTATATGTGGACAATGCCTCAAAATCTAACTGCTAAATACTCTGAAATAGAAGAATATTTACAATATGCACCTATAACCAGTTGCGATTTAGAAAAGACGTTTTCTTTCTACAAGGATGTATTTCATTCAAAGAGAACAACAAATATTGCTAGTTAATATTAATACTCCTTTACTCAACTTGAACTACAAAATTAACAAATAAAAATGTAATTCGTATTTTACAGATCACCACCCGCTTGTTTTACAATTATATAAATAAAATTAAAAACTTTTTAAAAATACAAATTTTCAAAAGTACGTGGACGATGAGTCATCGGCCTCTCGTGTGCGGTCGCTAGTTGTATCCGATATAGTGTGGAGACACTTTAACACAGTTTCTGCGAGTTGCAGTTGTAGCCGTCATTTGGAAACCTCTGGCTTGGTTTTGCACTTGTTACGAAGACTGTGATAGTTGGTCAGGCGCTCGTGATGTTGACATTCGTCAATGAGCAGCGCTGAATGTTTTACCACTCTCTCCCTTAATAACTTTTGTAATATTGTAATAGTGTTATTACGGTGAAAGTATCTCCAGTGGTGCACACTGACGATTCCGTAATAAGATGAAACACATATCTGCGTATCTGGAAAGATATTTTCACACAAATATCAACTTATATTTCTCAATAGCCGATTTCTAAAAATATATTATATTAGGTTGTTAGGAAGAAAATTTCGTTTTTTTTTAAATTGAGTAACTTTGTTGGCAAAGCATGTAAATATGTTTTTTATATTGTAGATTGAAAACGTAGCAAAACTTAACAATATACTACGACGCTGTCGATACATATCTTCCTGTCATCCTACAATGGATAATAAAAAACGAAGAGTTCTGGAGCTGTTATTGTATGAGTTTAGAAAGGGAAGTAACGCAGTACAAGCCCCACGAAATAATTGCGAACAAGAAAGCAAAGGATTTGTAAATGTAAGAAAAGTTCAGCGTGAATTTAGAAAATTTAGAAATGGAGATACCACTCCCCGAAGAAAGCGTGGCTCTGGTCGTCCTTTAAAGGTGAATCAAGATGTTCTTTTGCAACTTGTTTATGAAAATCAAGTTACTACGACACGTCAGTTGTCTACCCAGTTGAGAGTATCCATTTCAACTATTTGGCGCCACTTGAAAAGTTGTGGTAAAACTATTAAACGTTCCACCAATATTCCACATGATTTAAACGAAAGTCAACGCCAACGGCGGGGTAGACATTTCATCGAACTACTCCAACATCCCCGCAACGATTGGTTTGTGAGACGAACAATTACTTGCGACGAAAAATTGATAAGAACTACCACAGACAACGGCTTAGTCGTCGGCAAACGCCGATTCCAGTAGCGAAAAAGGATCGTTTTAGAAGAAAAGTAATGCTCTGTCTGGTTGAATATCTTTTGTGTGTTTCATTTTGAGTTTGTTCCTAATAACGGTGCGGTTAATTCTGAGATTTATTGTGCTCAGCTTGATAGAATACAGGATATTTTGCGTTAACGATACTCTGCGTTAGTAAACGGAAACCAGGTAATCTTGCATCAAGATAATGCAAAACAGCATGCTGCATATCGGATTCAACAAAAAATTTTTGGAGTTGCGATAGAATATTCTTTCGCACCCATCGTATAGTCCTGATGCTGCTCCTTCGGACTACCATATGTTTCGTTTGATGGAGCACTTTCTTAGGGACAGAAACTTCAATTAACTTCAGGAAGTACAAATAGAATGCCAAGAATTTTTTAATTTCAAAAAGTTGGTTGGTCTCGTTGCAGAGTACAACTGATAGCAGAAAGATGGCAAAGGGTCCCTAATGCAAATGTTATATAGTTTATTAATCTAAGTTCGAGTTTTTTGTGTAACAAAATTATTTTGAAAATACGACATTTTTTTTTCGAACAATGTATTATAAATAATATTTTTGTTTTATATGTAATTTAAAATCCTTCAAAATGTACGACTTAAACTTATTTCAAGTGTTACATAATCGGCAAAGTTAAATTATAGTGCCATATGAGAGTATAAATTAGGTTAATTTGTGTTAGCAACAAACATTTTGCGACCAAATATATTTTCGAGAACCATCATTTTCCAGAAAGTTGTGTAACATAAATCAAAAAGTCTACACCTCTCACGTCTGAAATGTAAAATGAAGGAACTTTCTCGGATGCATAAAACGAAATAACATTTTCTAAATAGATATCCACTTCCTGAAATTTCACCATGTCATTGTTATATATGTAAGAGAGTCTCTTTTGAAATTATTTTTGTAGGCATGGCAAATCGTGCTGTTATTGCGTTTTTATATCTCAGCGAAAAAAGTATTTTTACATTTATTAAGATAACGTAATTTCACAATTTTATGACAGTGACGTTTTTTTGTATCGCTGGAAATTATAATTAAGTCATAAGAATAATATATAAATTTATTATAACATCTTTTCAACTCAGAGAAATAAATACAATGGATAAACTTTTTCTGTGCATCACGTCTACCATTTAAATTCAGTGTCATAAAATTTTTGAAGCTAAACAAGAACTTGTGAAATGTGATTTATCAACTTAAACGTAAAAAGAGAAAAGGGAACATTGAAGGCTTTATATATGGGCTAATATAGAACACAATAGAACCAGAAGAAGTTACTCTTAACAATAAAGACATGTGATTTTACAGTTACATTCGTTGTGCTTGATTTTTTCCGGGTTCAGTTTAGCAATATTTTTTAGAATAATGAAAAATTCGTTAAAAGTCACATCTATCCCAGAACGTGTTCATGCATTTCACTGTTATGGGAGCATGTCAACACACGGAATCCTGGAGACAGACATGACTTCGACTTCTATACTTCGCGTATATACCGGGTTTTGCTTTTATCATTACACATAGGTATAATGCATTGATTTTTCTTCTTTTAGCTTTACACATGGGATAAATGTATGGTGGCATAGTAGACAACCAGTTATACACCAGTGGCACATTTCCAGTTGTCAAATATTTCTGATTTTACATTCATACTTAAATTTTAAATTAAATACATTTTATTGAAAAATATATAATTTATTTAAAACAGCTAATTATCCCAAGAGGCGTATACATTGTGTGAAGACAATTTTAAATATTTTTAACAAATTAAATTCAAAGAAGATGGATAGTATTTCTTTAAGGTTGAAATATATCTAAGATAGTAAAATTAGTGTATCAAAAAAGGTAGAAAATATAACAAAAATTTTATGAAATTATAGAGCGTCCTCACATTACTTCTAGTGAATTACCGAACGTAACCCAGGTATTGGAGGGCGTTACAGTAACACGATAAAAAAAATAACACCTCGTGGTATCCAGTAGTGATGCTGTCAGATAATTGTACGGCCCAAAAGTTATTGGGATTATTAAAGAAATAGTATTTTTACCTAAAAGAATTTCGCACCACTCTTTTTTAAGAGAAATTTCTGCAGTTTATAAAATCACTTATTGTTTTATAAACTGCAGAAATTTCTCTTAAAAAGGAGTAGAGGGAAATTCTTGTAGGTAATAATACTATTTCTTTAATAATCATAATAACTTTTGGCCTGTACAATTATCTGAGAGGATCAATACTGGAGTTAAAGATCGAAGAAGGGAGGACATTATGCAACAAACATTTGGAATCTGTTAAAGCAAGGTTACTTTCATATGAAGGATGATCAGTTCTTAGAGCGGCAACTGTTTTTGAACCTCGATTTAAAAGAGGAGGTTTTCGTACTGGGACTGCTTCTTTTCTAGAACAAGAAATGTTTAATATTATGAAGAAAATAGATCCTGAAAATATAGAACAAATGCTTCTAATCGAAACAGATATTAGTCTACATCAAAAGTCACTCACAATATTTTGATTTTTGCAAGAAAGAATAAGAGAAAGTAAAATCAATTACAGCTCATGTAATAATAACCAAAAAGCAATACGTCGAAAGGCCATATTCAAATCAGGACGTAGATGCTCTTTTATTTTAGAAGGAAAGTTTAAAGAAAGGGTAGTTGCAATTTTTATCTGGATTTTCTTTTAGGTAACACGAATTGAGCTGAAACCCTTAAAACAATGTGCTTGGAAATACTTCTGTATTCCAGCGAGTTAAGCAGAAAGAGAGAGTGTATAATACAGCTCATTTAATAATAGAACAAATGTGTGCAAGACTAAAACTGAAAAATGTTAGTGTGATAATGTCCCTAAATAAATGTTAAAATGTTAAAAATATTAATAAGTAACTTAAGTATTTATTTTATTAAAATTACACCCAACCTTTTCCTATTTGCTAAAGAAATAACACAATGAGTTTCATTCTACTATGCTTTCTAACTATTAAAGATATGCATGTTTAAGCATTCAAAGGGAAATTATTTAGAATGCCATACAGAATGTACATGATACTCTTTAAATCTATTACGGAACTGTTTGCTTTATCATTAAAAATGATTTTATTTAAAACTTCTTTTTCATTTAAAAAATTAAACATTATATCACCAAAAAAAATCAGTTGGTTTTACTTTATCTTCATCGAAAAGTTCTTGATGGTTTGATATCTTGTATGGCTTATATTTTAATTCTTTCAGGCTTTTGAGGACCGATCTGTACGATACACCAAAATACCTGGCTATATCTAAAAGTGATCCTATATAACACAGGATATTCAGCTTCATGTTGCTACGACCAGTACGTCGCGCTTAAAAAAAAAGGAAAGATTCTATATGCACCCCGGAGCAGACTTGGTCTCGGGCGACTGAAACCGCCCCCTGCCCGTTCTTGCCAACGTCCAACGCTGGACGTCGCAAACTCGGAAAGAATGGCCGTAATACAATTAAAAAAAAAAGGCAAGTGCGTTGGGTAGAAGGCCGGTTCCACGACCGAGACTCGCTCCACTCTCGAGGATCGAGAAACTAGAAAGGAAACTGCGCTGTTTCCAACAAAACAAATCCTATTTATTATCACACTCGGTATATGAGATAAAAAAAAAATTACAAATCCTGAAATGATGAACATATAGGTTTAAGTTAAAAATTTACTTAGAAACAATGTGTAATATATTTAAAAAAAGAATAAATAGATATAGTAAATTTTCTACAATACGGCTGATGGCCAGTAAAATAAAAATAATTTGGAACAATGTGTGATGTAATTCAAATAAATCGATATATTGAATTTATTGCAATGCGGCTGATGGCCTAAGATCGCCCAAAAAAAAAACAAATCGTATTCCTTTCTTTTCTGTTGGTTCACAATGTATTTTACAATTTCAACAATTCATTGAAATAAATCAATCTTAATCTAGGAAGTTTTTAATTAAAATAAGTTGGCAAAAATTTGTAATGCATATAACTAAAGTATTCAAATAATATTCATGAATAAAAGCAAGTTAATATTGAAAAGTTTTACATCTGATCGTGAAGCGAGTGACGAAAAGTATTAAGAAAAGACCAAAAAAACACAGGTCAGGCAACACAGGTTATTTTGTTTGAAAACACCTGGGAATCTATTAAAACGGTCGATAAGTTAATTGCAATAATTATATATATATATATATATATATATATATATATATATATATATATATACAAAATAAAATAAGAAACTGCGAATGACAAAAATAAAATAAGCAAAACGAGAGCTTAACTGTCGGGTGGAACGGCTACTGTGTCTCTTCTCCCTTCGAAGAAAGCATTAAATGCGGGAATAATCAGGTATTTATTTTTTTTTTCGTTTTTCATTCCCCGTCGGTTACACCATCTAAATAAAAGAATAAACAACGAAATAAACGAAAGGGAATAAAAAAAAGGAAGCCCAGATACATACCGAAGAAAGCGTTCGATGGCGGTGAAATTAATTAGGTGCTGTTTAACGTGCTATTATATTTCCCTTAGCGCATCACTTAAGATCCTCAAATTGAGATATCGCATTAGCGATTAATTTCGATATTAATACCAACCAAATCCCTCACGGGGCCGTAATTATAAAAATTACATTTAGGCTACATTGATAAATATCGGTGATGAGGGAGAACGTAACCACGTTTCAAGATCGGCAACTAACGACGGAGTGTAGAGAGCGAGTCTCGTACTTTAAAAAAAAAAAAAGCAGGTACTGAGGTACGAGAAAAAAAAAGAAAAAAACTTGAAAGAAATCAAATATATTAACAAATAACGAATAACGATATCTATACAAGTAGGTTCGTTGGAAATGGAACAAAATATACTAAAGATATCATTAATTATATTACAAAATAACGTGATGAAGCGTTGAGCGTTACGGACACGTAACAATGTGTTCTGTTAACATGGGATTGCTTTTATTTTATTTTTTGTGTGAATTTTGAAAACAACTATTTTCTTTGAATTTGTTAAAAATATTTAAAATTGTCTTCGCACAATATATATTCAATAAAATGTATTTAATTCAGAAATATTTCACAATTGGAAAAATACGGCCAAATACGTCACTGGTGTATAACTGGTTGCCTACTATCCCACCATACATTTATCCCTATGTGTAAAGCTAAAAGAAGAAAAATCAGTGCATTCTACCTGTGTTTAATGATGAAAGAAGAACCCGGTATAGTTAATATATTGAACTTACTGAACTATTGAACTTTCATGTAAATGTTGCGTAATGTGTGGCGTTAATTTCTACAATTTGAAAGACTAAGTTTGTATTAGTATGCAGAACGCTACACATCGCGACGCCACCTTCGTGGTTGTTATGATAATGAAAAATTCGTGAAAAGTCACATCTATCCCGGAACGTGCGGATGCATTTCGCTTTTGTTGGAGCTTTTCCCTTTTCATTTTCCATTATCCTAACAACAAGGAAGATGGCGTCGCGACGTTTACCGTTCTGCATATTTATACAAACTTAGTTTGTCTAATTGTAGAAATTAACGCAACACATTAGGCGACATTTAGATGTAAAGTAAGATTTAATACGTGGTAAAAAGACGGATCGTTATCACTATATTAGGAACAAAATATATTTTGGATATAAAGGTAAATATTTTCGAAAAATAGAGCTAATTTGAAACTGTATTTTGTGATAGGCAAGGTTTTCTTGGAGCAGTAATTGCTTTGAAATTAAAATTTTGTAAAGCCCAATATAAGATTCCATAATTACTGTTAAAGTAATTTTATTACTAATAAAAAGAGTGAAGTACCTAATCAAACGAAATACAATTTACAATAAGTAAGGGATATATAAGAGATAAGTTGAAATTGTTGATGTGGAGTATAGCGTTCCTTGTTATTTGGGTAATAGGTGCTTTGTATAATACGCTCGTAGTAGCTTTCGAAACAACAAAACTGTCGGTGGTTCTTGTCCCAGCTTGTGGCGTTTCAAACTTAATGCGAACAAAGAAAGATGGAACATCACTGCAATTATTCATTAACTTAAACAAGCACTTGCACCTGCTAACATCGGATCTGCGGCCATTAACACATTCAAAATTGTATCTTTTCAATAATAATACTAATCTATATTACGTTCGAGCGAATCTATTTTAAATGTCAAATATTTTACACATTTTTCTGAATCCTTTCTGAAATAATTTGATAATAAATGCATGTCACAAACTATAGTTCTCATTCAATTTAGTGTGGACAAGAGCATAATATCAAATTTTCAAGGTTTCCTGATTATTAAACATCCTACAGCATCGTATTAAATAGCTTGTAGTTTGTGTGGCAGAATTTCTGATAGAATGAATGTGATCTGTAAATGAGAAGGCTAAATCAAACCACACTCCTAGGTCTTTCATCTGTAGACTGCGGAACAGACGCTATTCTCTAATGAGTCATGCAGGCGCAGACACAGAGTCGGTTTCGTATAATAATAAGATTGGTGTAATATACGCTGGTAGCCCTCATTTTAATGTCCTGAAAGGCTTTTGCAGTAATGTTCAAAATACGGAAATATGTAGATAGATATATTCAATTTAAAGATAATTACTTCTAGGCGCCACTCACTAGCTCTGATGTTGAGCGAAGATTTTTTATATTTAAAGACCGACTGCCCAATAAAAGAACGCACTTTACAGAACACAGTTTAGAATATATTGTAATAATTAATGTGAATAAAAAATGTTTACTGTGGTATAACAAAGCATTCACTTAGGATCACATTATAGGTGACATAATTCATTTCAAGTTTATATTTTTCAATATTTTGAATTTTTTCACTGTACAAAGTAAATGCATTTTGTATATATATATATATATATATATATATATATATATATATATATATATAATAATCGCCTACTGATTAGGTTTACCATATATATATATATATATATATATATATATATATAAATATAGTATTTTCGTGACCTTGGTATGATAAGGTAAACTTAATTAGTCGGCGATTAAAGGTCTGGTTATTACTTCAAAGTGTATATATTTAAAATAATCCTACATGTTTCGGCAATGATGCCTTTGTCAAGGGTATAAAAAATATAATATATAAGGATATAAAATATATATTTTTTATATCCTTGACAAAGGCATCATTGCCGAAACATGTAGGATTATTTTAAATATATACACTTTGAAGTAATAACCAGACCTTTAATCGCCGACTAATTAAGTTTACCTTATATATATATATATATATATATATATATATGTGGTAAACTTAATAAGTCGGCGATTAAAGGTCTGGTTTATTACTTCAAAGTATATATATTTAAAACCTTACATGTTTCGGCAATGTTCGGCATGTTTCGACTTATTAAGTTTACCATATTATACCAAGGTCACGAAAATATTATATATATATATATATATATCTCTTGAATTAATTTCAATTCAAGTTAATCTAAAGTCACTTCAGTGTTTTATTTATTTTCCTAAAAATAGATTTCCGTATATACATTTCATTGGCTTTATTACGACTCTGGCGAAATATATTTCACGCTCCGTCTGTTTGTATTGAAAGACGTACAAACAGACAACTTTTATCAATACGATCGCGCTATAACATTCATATATACTGTTAAGTTGATCGATTGTACATTGTGGATACCGATGAATCACACCCGATTCGGGATGGCGCCGGTTCCGCAGTCTACTCATCAGTGAGTGTCTTGAAATAGTAGTTTGATCAGCAGGATATTGAAAGGTGTAAAGATTCTTACATTACACAAGTATTTTGTTTTGCTAATACCAGACGTTAATTGAAGAATTTCTTTTTGTAAAATTACGCAATCTGAAAGAGAGGTTACGTTATAGTTAATCTTCAAATTATATACATTAGCCAGAACATTGCAGTTTATAATTTCAAGAAAACCATTTAAGTATATAATAAAGATCCCAAATTAGAACCTTGTGGTTTGCACGAAGAACGGTAAAGAAATTGGATCCAAAAATATTATACTGAACATAGCAGGATATTTTGTAAAGCCATGATGTGATAATTGTACAACACTATGCGAAAAACCTATCACTTAGCTCTTAACACTTAACATAAATAAAGCGTACTCCACTGTGTCAAAAACTTTTTAAATTAGTAGATATAACATCAAATTATGTTACCTTCCAAGACTAATAAATTGTGAAATTTCGGTGCGATTGTAAATGTAGACCTGCTAGGGTAAAAAATACAAGGTGGGTGTTAAATAATTAAGGTATAATGCCATTGAACAGTTTTATATGAAGATGTTAAAAAATTCGGTAACACCCTCTTTGATGTACATAGAGGGTAAGAACTTGAACGGCTAAATTTTTACTGTAATCTATAGCGTGACCAGGTATGGATAATTCATCTAAAATCACTTACAATTACAGTGACGAAATTGACATTCTTAACATAATGTAAAAGAAATGCAACAACTTATCATATAGTAGTTACAAGACAGGTACACTTAGCAATTATAATAAATTGAGAAAACTTTCTAAGAAGTAACGTGAAATAATATTAGAAACAGGAAGGAATTATTTTTATATTTGAGGTACTTTTCATATATATATATATACGAATATATATATTCATATAATGCTGTGAAGTGCTGGTAAAAGGCCCCAACGTTCGTGCGCCAAATGATATAATACGTCGATGGTGTATTAAAAGGACCTCTCGTTGGTTCGTCAAATGATACAACGCTGATATGCTGTTTAGATCTAAATATGAATAAATGAAATGATAAAAGTAAAGTAAGTTGAAGTAATAAATTTGAATTTTTAATTGGGCGCCTTTTTTTTAATATGATAAATATATTTAGATCAACGCTATCTATATGTTTTATGTGCCAACTAGTCGTCGTGAGCATGAAGTGGGTAGAATGTGACTCTCTCTGGATCTTCGCCAGTAGAATGGTAGTTTATTCCTTTATGTTGTGTTTAAATAAATAAATCTTATATTAAATAACTCCTACAACTTAACACTAACAAATAAAAGAGTGACTTAGTTAATAAAAATAATATTATTTATTGACATTAAAAAAAGTAAACTGTAAATAGAACAAATAACTGTATCTAGCGATAAATCAAATTAACTATAAAAAATTTGCACGTGTGTTATTATACTTAATAAGGTTATGTGTGATAAATAAATGTGATCTTATACTAAATTATTACAGTGAACAAATTAATTCAGGTAGGTACTTCTATGTTATTAAATAAACATAAGGATAACTATTCAAAGGGATACTATAAAATGATAGGTTTAGATATAAGTAAAAGTAAAGTTTAAATTTAAAATATAAACGATAATGACTTTGTTGTAGATAATTGTTGGTAGTGAACCTATATTCCTTGGATCCTTGCGGTTGATGTCCAGGAAAAGGTGCAAGATCAACGGGAAATACGAGTGCGGATCTTCCGAATATAATGTCGGCGTATGTAGCGTACACGGCTTCAATTCTGCTTTTTCGTCGGTACTCCAATTCTTATCATGCTCGTCTTGTATTTTGGAAATTACCAAGTGTTGGGCTTCAAGTTTGTTTATAAATGTTAAATCAATTATTTATCTCTCGATTTAACATATATTTATAATAATTTCACTGGTATATTAACTTTTTTTAGTAACTTTCTTTGGAGGACTTCGAAAATACGGCCATACGTTTTAAAGCGTTTTTGGAAAACACGCCGATAGCGTTTCTTTATTTTCAAAGCCTAGTTAATTATATTAAATAACCTCGAAGTTTCACTTTTACTAATTCTATTAACACGAATAAAATAAACAATTTAATAATTTAGACTTAATCATAAAATTCATAGAATAATTTTCAAGTATACTAAACATGTTTTCTAATGCTAGGTTATGTTGTAATACGCATAGCAAATATCGTTTACGCCAGTTAATTTCCTTTTAAATAAGTGGGCGTGTTTAACTAGTATCGATACAAAATATTGATGTAGATAAATTAGATATAGGTAATTTCACGCTAAAGATTTAAATTATGAATTTGAAATTAAAAATATATAAGTAAGTTTAAAAATAAAATAGGTTAATTACAAGTATACAAAGTTGTCGTCATATTAATTTATATACATTTCGATACTAATTTAATATATTAAAACCGCTTATTTAACCCTTTTTCAATGAATTTAATAATTGTTCATGCCGTTTTTCCTATTATAGATGCTGGAATTAGGGTGCTGTTTGTCCCATAACAATATATGTATATACATTAAGTATATTGTTGGCGGCTAAATTATATATTCCGAAATCTATAACATTGTTGAGAACTAATTAAACTAACTCTTAAAGTTGATTTAAAATAGAATTAGCAGGAGTTATAGCTCATAAAACTACTTCGCTATGTATATATATATATATATATATATATATATATATATATATATATATATATATATATTAATATATATTAATATATTTCCAATACTAACGTTTACATATGACCGAACTTATCTGGTTAAGTTTAAGGGTCCGATTTTATGAGGTTCGTCCTTTCTGTGATGACTGTCTTGATGTATCGTGTACAGTTGAAAAGGAAGTTAAGCATGGGTGTGCGTTTATTTATTAGAGGCTATAAATAAAGTAAAGCACAACGAACATAAACAGAAGAATATACCGATTTGTATTGGTTGTACAAGGTCTGGCAGAAGTAACAGGAGCTTTAGTATTTAACAAGGCAATTGTAACGATAGATTTTTTCGTTGAAACTGTGTATTGAAAGCAGTGTGCTAAGATTTACTGACACTAGTCGACTGTATTATTATTTAATAAGAGATTATTCAACAATGGCAATACAAGCTATTCTTCCTCGTTGGTAGTCTTAAAAAATTGTTTTACCTGTATGGATTCCTAAGTTAGATTTTCCCGAAATTAATGTTCTTACTAGACTGCGGAACCGGCGCTAACCCGTATCGGGTATGATTCATCGGTGCCTACAATGTACAATTGATCAACTTAACATGTATATATGAATCTTATAGCGCGATGGTATTGATAAAAGTTGTCTGTTCGTACATCTTTCAATGCAAAGAGACGGAATTGTGTAATATATTTCGCCAGAGTCGTAATAAAGCCAATGAAATGTATGTACGGAAATTTATTTTTACGAAAATAAATAAAACACTGAAGTTAAATGAATTTAAAAGAACTCGAATGGAAATTAATTCAAGATATATGTATATATACACAAAATGCATTTACTTCAAAAATTCAAAATATTGTAAAAGTATAAACTTGAAATTAATTATATCACCTATAATTAAAGTGAATGCTTTGTCACACCACAGTAAACATTTTTTATTCACATTAACTATTACAATATATTCTAAACTTTGTTCTGTCAAGTGCGTTCTTTTATTGGACAGTATGTCTTTAAATGTAGAAAGATTTCGCTCAACATCAGAGCTCGTGAGTGGCGCATAGAAATAATAATCTTTAAATTTAATGTGTATATCTACCAATTTCCGTATTTTGAACATTACTACAAAACCCTTTCAGGACATTAAAATCAGGGCTAAGAGCGAATATTGCATCAATCTTATTATTAAGCGAAACCGACTCTGTCTCTGCGCCTGCATGACTCATTAGAAGATAGCATCTATTCCGCAGTCTAGTTATTTAGTAATCATAATATTATATTTATTGTCTATAAAATCCAAATGCTTGGTGTTACCTAAAATTTCATTTAGGTAACACCAAGCATAAAATTGAAATAGGACAAAAGTTTGGTATTTATGAAATAAATTAGAAAGATTGTAACCAAAAATATATCGGCCAAATTAACGTTTTCAATTCGTTACAAAGAACATATCTTCTATTTTAGATTTAATAGACTCGGGAAATCTAACGCTGCCCGACATATTTAAAACGCGGGCCGCTCGATGCCTCCAAATCATTCTAGCTTAATTAAAATAAATACCTATAGAAAATTAGATAGTTGCAAAAGTATTTATATACATACAAAAAGAGTAATTAATAAATTCTGGCTATGGACAATTTCCTCAATCCAGTTTGTATGCTCTATTGTGAGTATAATTATTATTTTAACGCTTCAAGTTTTTCACGGTTCTTTAATTTTTACACTAGGTTTAAGTAGTATATAAGGGTTTGCTATATTACAAACAATCGTTTCGGTTCGGCTGGCTGTGGTTGCTAATAATAATAAATTCTTTAAAATAAAATAATTAGTGGTGCTGGTGAAGATGCATCAAAAGTCCAGGATGTGTATGATAATGGTTAAATTAAATAAATATGTTACTACTTACTAACTAAATAAAACACAATAGCGTTGTCCTTAAAGTTTGTATTTATTATTTATATAAGTAGTTGAGATTGATATATTTAAAAGTAGTTAAATAAAAGTAATATACACAAGGAGCGTTGAATAAGTAATTAAAAACAATTAACACTAAAATAAACTAAAGCTAACGTTAAATTGGCAAGTAAATTAAATGTAAATTAATTGTGATTAATATAAAATAATCTCTGTATGGAACAATACAGAGTTACCTTTGAGTTGCGAAGATGGCCGGCCACGTGGTGCGTTATATACTTGGACAGATATGTAGAGCGATGTTTGGCCGGAGGAATAAGAAATTAGTTAGTTAAATTAATGTGAATTAGCTTAAAAGAATAATTTTTATAGAACAATACAGATTACAATACAACGACGAGTAAGATGTGTATCTTACCATGGATCAGAACAGAAGACCAAGTACGTGTCGAAGCGAACACTAGTTTTCCGGAAAAGGTTTTTATTGCCCCTAAGTCGAAGAGAGGGTAAATAGAAGTTGTCGATGTCTTGAATAATAATTAATCAAAGGCGCGGCCTGAAGAGTTGTGCTATCGATGACATAAATATTATTAAAGTATCCTTTGCGAGTCAAACTTTAAAATGAGATGAGACACAACATATAATAGGAGATGTACGTAATTAAATTAAAACTACTTAATTTTAAAAATGAAATGTATAAAGGAATTTTCAAAGCAACCGCTAACGGCCTGTTGACAAGTCAGGTAGAATTCGAGGATCTATCGTCTAAGCGAGAACAAAAGAGATGCTTTCTCTTTGCAAACGAATATGTACACAGAAAAATGTCTAAGTTAAGTTTAATATTTTAATTGCCAGATATATTTAAATAAATATTATTTAAAAATAAATTAAAATATTGTTATATATGCGAAGCGTAACAGCTTTAATGTCAGGAATTTAGTGGATAAAGGATAAAATATAAATTTATTAGATTTTTTTGGTAGTTTTTCCGGGGTCTGAAACCTTCAACCTTTATCAGTTTGACACCTTCTTATCTACCAGTCTGATTTGCTTAAATACTAAAACACCTTAAGTATATTTACCTTTGTTCTGTCCCATCTGGGCATTTTGCGATAAACTAGTCTACAATTTTTTTTCGGAAAGCGTTACATTTTGACAAAGAAATGTTACTGGTTTCAAAGCTATCAGACATATTGTTGCGTAAGGGTAGACCCAAAAGCTACTCTTGGGTTTAATTTATGGGTTTTTCAAGTTTCAAATAAGTCGATAATTACAACTTATTAATTAATTTTTATCTAACGAAAACTTAAATGGAAAGCAAAATAAAGTTAAAATTCGAAATCTCTGAGTTACTTTACATAATAAAACATGAGAACAAAAAATAAGAGAATTCACCACTCAATAGGCTTGAACTCGAAAATTGTTAATAGGTCAACTTCTAATAAGGATAAAGAAGAAAGTGTCATCTGCAGCACATAATGTAGATTGCTTTCAAAAATTTATTTCAAATATCCAGGATTCGTCATTCGGGTGAATTTTACCTTCCAAATTTGCATATATCTCTTTCACGTCTGAATTTTCAATATGAAAAAATGTGCTCAATGCCATTAACCAAAAGAATTCTGAAAATTATACCTCCGTCGAGGAATACTCATTTCCCTGAATCAAGTCTCCATCTCTGTAATTTTTTGTAAACATATTTTCTGCGAGTTTGTAATTATCCATTATCAAGATATTCTTAAGTGTATCACATCGAAAGGAATCGCTTGGTACCTCCCGCGACGCTCTAACTTCAAAATTGACTGATTTAGGAGGTTCTAAAACTTAGGATCTTATACTACTTACACAAAGAAAGGTGCCCTAGTGGAGCCCAGTGCACTTTCGTTAAAAACGCTGAGTGACGTCAGGTATAATGTATATATGATAACTATTTTAAAAACATCGCATGAAAAAAGCTTTATGTATTGTATTTATGGCGTGTTAACAGTTGAAGTAAAAGAAAATTATGTACTGGAATTTAAGAATTATTATATAGTATAAATGAGTTAGTTCTTTTATGAATTTGCGCTGTGGTTATGCTCAGTGTTCAGCACATTTTAAATTTCCCATATATTGTTTTATTATTATACTAGCTGACCCGGCGAACTTCGTACCGCCTAACAGTCAATAAATGTCGTATTAACTATTAGCTAAACTTAATTTAGGATTTTATTAACCTAATAAACTAAATACAAAAAAATTATTAAGTTCAATAGTTTATTAGGATAATATATATACAGGGTGGTCCTTAAGTTCTTCGAAAAATTTTAGGGTGCGATTCCTTGGGTAATCTCGAGAGAAATAGTTCCTATAAACATTTGCCCTAAAGTTTTCCGTTGTAGAGATACAGGCTGATTAATTTTTCAGCAAAAAAAAAATTATTTCAAAAATTTAGAAATCGATTTAGAGTACTGTTGTGTTGGTTGTCATGTTTACAGCATTTATTTATACTTACGTAACTGTCATAAGTATTGTCAAACAATAATTAATTTGAAAGTTCGTACCTACAAATCTTTTTTTGTAATTATGGTGAATTATACAAATGCTGAAATGGCAGATATGTATTTTGTGTACGGTCTGGCTAATGGAAATAGTTATGAAGCAAGGCGTATTTACCAACAAAAATATCCTCGACGACTTGTACCTTGTGCGGAAACCTTCAGTAATATTCACCGTCGTCTAGCAGAAACTGGTACATTTGAGAGAAACAAAAATACTCCGGGAAGACCTCAAACTAAAAGAACACCCGATTTAGAGGAAGCTGTTCTGCAGATAATCGATGAACATCCAGCAACCAGTACAAGAAAATTGGTGTAACGGTAAACGCAAGCCATCAAACCATCTTAAGGATATTACACCATCAACAATTATATCCTTTCCATATTCAGAGAGTACAGGCTCTTCTTCCGCGTGACTTTCCGCAACGCTTAGTCCTTTGTGATTGGTTCCGACAAAAAATTGCCCAAAATGCACAATTTCTAACCTAGATTCTATTTACTGACGAGGCGAACTTCTCCAGAAATGGTATTAGGAATTTCCACAACAACCATTTATGGTCAGATGAAAATCCGCATGCCATAAGGGAGATGCACTTTCAAGAGCAATTTTCCTTAAATGTATGGGCGGGGATAATTAATAATTATTTAATTGGTCCCTTTTTCCTTCCAATACGACTTAATGGTGCATCATATCGGCTATTTCTTGAAAACGAGTTGCCTGGCCTTTTAGAAGATATTCCACTTTCGATCCGAAATGAACTTTGGTTTATGCATGACGGCGCTCCAGCACATTTTAGTTTACAAGCTAGGCAATTTTTAAATAGGACATATAAGAATAGTGGATAGGTCGAGGAGTGGAAGTTCCGAATCAGCCGTGGCCTCCAAGGTCACCTGATTTGAACCCTCCAGACTTCTTTCTGTGGGGACATTTAAAATCCCTTGTTTATACTTCGCCAATTCTAGATCTCGATGACCTAAGAAATCGGATAATTGTTGGATGCGAAACAATTCGAAACACTCCCGGACTTCTTCAGCGTGTGAGTATGCAATTGAATAGGAGGATAGAAGCCTGCATATTAGCTGTTGGTGGTCATTTTCAACAGTACCTTTAGGGTTTATTGTAACCGTTTTTTAAATTTTTGAAATTAAAATTTTTTTTTGGAAAAATTAAACAGCCTGTATCTCTACAACGGAATACTTTAGGACAAATGTTTATAGGAATTATTTCTCTCGAGATAACCCAAGGAATCGCACCCTAAAATTTCTCGAGGAACTTAAGGACCACCCTGTATAAAGAAAATAAAGATTCAATAAAAATACAAAAATCAAGTATTTCAAGGGCTTGTTAGCAAGACATTTGCTTTATTGAAGCTATGTATTTTGCTGCATAGGTTGCACGCGGGTTGATTCTCTTTAGTGAAGGATCTTGTGATATACGACATTTTTCGTTTTGTTATCAGCCGCAAGAACAAATAAAGCGGAAGGTTTGCCGACACGTGAACATGCCACATACAATTGACCAGAAAAACATGCATTTTCTAGATTCAGACCACAAACAAAGGAAAAACAAGATTCAGTTGGATAGTTGGTGGCTTTGTCTTCGTTCGTTACACAGTCAATAGATTTGAATGAATGCAGAGTACCAACGAGTTGATTCTGAATTACTAAGTTTAAGTCATCGACATCTTTGTTCTTAGCCACCAAAATTGCTCGCTCACTCAAGCATTTGTTGTTTTTGTGGTTAGCAATGTTGTTCGGGAATACTTTGTTGATGAGCTAGCTCGTGTTTCAATAAGACAAAATTGCAAAAATACGGACGAAATGAAATCAATCCGCTCGATTCTTCGACAGGAACACGGCTATTACCGATAACTAGCAATTTCTTGGAGAAATCTTCAGCAGATGAGTCGTTCAGCAATGTAACTCCCATGTTTGCTGCCAGCTGAAGTTTATTCACATAGTGCCACAGATTCGATGATTTGAGGCAAGCGTTTATTTCATCGGCAGCAGTCGATTTTGGAATGACTGGCAGTGCTTGGCGGAAATCGCCAGGCAGTAAAATCATTGCGCCTCCAAAACATTTCGTAAAAACATTGCTTCTAATGCGCGTTTGTGCACCATTGTGCATTCGTTCCAGATGATGATTTTAGATGCTACTAAAACTTTGACCATTGCTGAGTGTTTTGCAATGTTACAGGTCGATTGTTCAGTAGTTTGAAGGTTTAACGTCAATTTGAACGCTGAATGAGCCGTACGGCATCCTTCTAACAATGTGGCCGCTATTCCAGAAGAAGCACCTACCACCGCAATGTCGGATCTCGCACGAACAGTGGCCAAAATCAATGACATAAGGAATGTCTTCCCAGTTCAACCGGGGCCATCCAGGAAAAATAAGCCACTATTTCCATCATCAATTGCCTTCATTAATGTATCATAAACTTCCTTCTGTTGAGGGTTCAACGGGGGTACATTCGTTTGAACTGATTTGTGTAATTCATGTCGATCATAATCACGTTCACGTTCTAATTCTGGATTAAGTGCGTCATTCATTCCACGATTTGGCTCTGGTATTCATAACCTGACTAAAAACTGCCGCATATATGGTAACAGATGTCTTCTATTCAGAGCAAAGCCTGGTTATGCAGCTCCTCATTCACCTAAAGACCGGGATTTCTTGAACTGACACGAATTTGATGTAAAATGTCTGCTGACATGTTATCCTTGTATTTGGTGGCGTTCTTCTCGTGCGATTTCTCGTTCTTCTTCAGTGGATTGATCCACAATGTTCCGAAGTCTAATTGCATTACGGCTTTATTGGGAAAGATTGGATCTTCTGGGTCGCGGCATCGTTAATGATAATACGCGCACAATAAGATTTATTAATAACACTATGCTTTTTTCAAAACAAATCACAGACAACATTGAACAAATAAAATTACACTTTTATGTCACCGATTTGCAATGGACATCAATTATTACAAATAAGCTATAAGCGTGCGTGACGTAAGCTGTCAATTGCGGAAGATGTCGGAGTTCCTAACCTAATTTATTTAATAATTAATTTTCTGTATAATATTTTTCCGTGAATTCTTCCGATATTTTAATAATTATTCTGCTATTCGGGGCGAAGACGAACCCAACAAATTAGAGATCATTAAAATCGGTCTAGCCATTCTTGAGTTATAAATGGTGTAACTAACCCGACTTTGTTTTATGTATTAAGATTAAACATCTAAATACTATATCCTATATAAGGTTGACACCCATTTGGAAGACCTACCAGGGTTGCTATTTATATATCGGGAGTAACAAGCAAAAACAACTATTGAAAAATGAACATCGAAAAGAGTTTCATTGTTCTTCAAAATAATCCAGTGATGATCGATGCACTTTTGTATACGTTAGAACAAATTTTCACAACACTTTTTCTCTCCGATTGCGGCATCTCAAAACCATACATTTTGAACGCATCAACCGCTATTTCTCGCGTCGAAAATCGTTGTCTAGATAGTTAGTTCTTTAGGTACTGGGACAAAAAGAAATTATTGTCTTCCAAATCGCGGCTGTACTTCGGATGATCCACCAATTCGATGTTTTTAAAAGTCAAATATTGAGTTGTTTGTGAGGAGCTGTGACAGTTCGTATTATCATGGTAAAGAATGATCTTGGGTCGCTGGTTGTTTTCCCCTATTTTTCCAAAGACTTCTGGCAAAAAAATGATTGTAAACCATTCAGAATTGACCATCCTACAATATTTTTGGGGCACTGTAGTCAACCGTCTACTACACATCACCATTTGCGTCAAAGTGGTACTTGAGCCAATGGGTTTGGCTCACCTTTAATTACTCAAACCGTTGACTGCTGTTTGCTTTCGGGTTTGTAAGCATAAAATTAAAGATTCGTCACCTGTGTAGATGTCATCCACGGATTTTGACGCACCACCATTGTATTTTTTGAGCATTCATGACGCACGCCATCTTTTAAGAGATTCTCGTATTATGCAGGATCCAACGCGAACAAATCTTTTCCACGGCTAAATATTCAAGCAATATTTCATGTATGCTCGCCATATTAATGCGCAGGTGTCAAATGAGGTTCATGCATTATTAGTTCTTTTCATTAGTAAGCGAACGAATGTTACGATTAAATTCACAAAACCAATGATTTACAATTGTTTTAAGTGACCTTTATTGCCAAAAGTAGAAGTGAGTTCATTGATGCAATGATCTTGAAATAATCCACATCGATAGTCGTAGTAAATCGCCGAATGAAAATTTTCACAGGTTAATTCCATTTGTTGACTTAGATTATATTTTCCAGTGACTCTAACACAAATAGCGTCTATATGACCAAACGTTCTACGTTCGTATGCTGTCGAAGATGTCAAGCTATACGATGGATCTATCAGATGGCGCCTAGCGACACTAGTGTTGCCATTTGCTTGTTTTTCTTCTACTTATTTAAGTTCTAATTTATCTGTTAGTTTCGAACCTGTCTCTGTAAAATTTCCGGAGATGCGGATTGTCTGCTCATCCTCTTTTGTGGTCTTCCAGGTGAACATTTGCCTGTTGGTCTACCTTCTAATACGATGCGTGGTAATCTGTCATCTGTCATCCTTTGGTGGTCTTCCAGGTGAACATTTGCCTGCTGGTCTACCTTCTAATACGACGCGTGGTAATCTGTCATCGGTCATCCTTTTTACGTGGTTATATCACTCTCTTCTCCTCTGCCTTCCCCATCTCACTATATCTTATACATCACACAGCTCTCTGATGTCAATATTTTTTCTCGACTGTCTTTCTTAGTACTGACGTTTCTACGATGCGCAGCATACTCTTGGTTTGGCTGGTATCCTTTCTTAGACCGCAGTCTCACTTACCGATCATGTGCATTCTAGCGCCAGTGATTATAATTCGAATCAGTGTATTTCAAATATGGGTGGCCCCACTGGAACAATCGAGTGCAGTCGAGTAGAATCGTGGAACAGTCTCATTTTCGAACCTTTAGGCGTAGTAAATTTTAGTCGATGACCGTTCGCAGTTGATATCATGCCCATGCGTTCGACGACTAGGTGGCCATGTGCATGTCATGTGCAATACGTGATTTGGTGTGATTTGGTTCATGTTTACCTACCAAGCGGCATTCTGCGATTTCTGTGAGAAAATTATTTTTATAAGATAAAAATGTGTAGCAACGAAAAGCAAATAACTTCAGATTGGAGTACTGAATAAATAGACTTATTGATAATGCTTGTTCAAGAACAATCAGATATTTATGACTGTACGTTAGGTGCTGTCTGATACTCTTTCGGTTCCTATGTTTCTTAGGAATCCTACAATTTTCTGAAGTATTTCTCCCACAGTTTTAGTTGCCAATTTCAGATACATAAATATATACTGTCGTAAAATATATAATTATAATAACATTTATTAAAATTTTAACGCCAGAGTTCTTGAAATGTTTTAAAAACGGTTACGTAAATGAATTTTAGAAATTTTATATCTCACATATTTAATACCGTCTGAAATATTATATTTAAAAAGCTCTCTAAAAAAGACGGAATTTAATTAAAAAAAAATTGACTGAAAATAAGTTTGTGTCACGTTGCCTGCAAGCATTTCGATTTTCTTGACTGAAATTTTCTTTCGTTTTTAATGAGAATCATAGCTTTAAATACTTATAATTTTTGTCCGAGTTAAATCGAAACTCCCTCCTCCACCCTTTATCCTAAAATAAGTGAAATGTGAAAAAAAATAACTCTTGACAAAATCATTTTATTTACTGGAAACATTTTCGGTCAACAGAAATGCAATATTCTGCAGGTTGCATTAAATGGCTCTTTTATGTCGGTGATTGCAATTATATTGAGATTGTCGAATGTCTCGATTAAATGTAGGAATTCAATAAAATATAACCACCCAAAGGTAAAGCTTGGCAATACAGATATGAAAACAAAATAAAAATTATAATTTTGACAAAAATAGTGCAAATTAAGAAACTATACGACGGTGCATTATCGTGCAACAATTGCCAACTAGCTGCGATATTCAGGACCAACACAATTAATACAACCTATGAAACGCTTTAATACGCTCAAGACAATACGTATTATTAACTTGTACTAATTACCAGGAAGAAAGTATTTGTGGATAATCCCCATGGACTCATAAAAAGTGATATTTAACTTGTTAACTTAACGGTTCTTTAACTCTGCAATACTACTATGTTTTTATTATTCGTTAATACTATTGTGTCGTAAGTTTTAGGATTTTATAGCAAAACAAAAAATAACTGATTTTTCTTTTTATTTTTGTGAACACAAATAAGGACATTATATCATTGGTCCTTTAAGTAAACATTTACACTTTTTATAAGAAAATTTGTTTATTCGTTTGAACACTCGGTGCACCAATTTCCGCGACACTCACAGCAAATGGAGTGTTTACACTGAGGACAGTATGTAGTCGTCATGCGTCTTAATCGACTGAGGCAGTAAAAGCATATGGAACGTTTACCTCCTTCATAGAGGATATTATTTGATTTAACTTCGGTTTTAATAATTTCTCCTATAATTTCGCGAAGATTACGACAGATTTTTGGTGCGTAATCTGTGTTCCATCCAAGATCTAGCAAGTTGATGACTTTGGTTAATCATAAATTAACATTGAGGAAGAGGCTTTTTATTTTCTTTTATGTTGTTGCAAACAATACAGGACATAGGAATTAATACAAGAAGCGTTGATTATTCCATAGAAAACACAAAGGCCAACGTCTGGTCTTCCTACTACATGACAAGTTTGAACACATCTGGTCAAAGGTATCCACTCCAGATTTCGCTTCATTGTAGTTCAAATTATTGCTGGTTTGTTATTTTTTTTTTAGATATTTCAGCCCCTTTATGCATGGTTTATAGTAACAATACCAGCTTATTTTTCTTGTGCACATATGAAACTAATGTTTTGTTTCTGTCGAAGCAAAACATTGACGAATGAGATTCCCGTCCTTTGACTTCCAGCATTTCCAACGGGATTTCTTTCTTATTCTTTCTTATTGCACCTACAATAGTTAGTTTCTATTATTCTTCAAGAAGTTCATCTGCAAGTCAAATTGAGGAAAACCAGTTGTCCATTGTTATGTTTCTATTGCTTCCGGGGGCGCCCTTGGTCAATTCTTTTTCAAAATATTTAGACAATGGCAAGCATTTTGTTTCTGTTAGTTTTCCTAAGTAAGGCATGGCGTCAATCATATATTTGGATCAATCATATTTTCATGGTTTATTAGGAATATACAGGGTGGCCCAAAATGACCGAAGGGGTTTGAGTTCATTATAACTTCTTATTTAAGACATAATTATTAATTTTTTTAAATTTTAGATACAGTATATTAATGGAGAATATTTTTAATTTAATTATGAAAAATTATATCTCGCAAGTGGTGGCCATTTTCTGCTTCGCATATTCGTGCTCTTTCCAAAACATTTTCCATAACCTTTCGCAAAACTTCAGGTGTTATGTTGTTGATTTCGTTGAGTATATTATTTTTCAATTGCTGTATGGTTCGAGGCTTATTAATATAGACTTTTCCTTTCAAATAACCCCAAAGGAAACAGTCTGAAGCGGTTAAATCCGGTGAACGCGGAGGTCATTAAAATCGCTTGTACGGGAAATAATTCGTTCACCACACATGTCGCGTAAAAGAGCCATTGTGTCCCTCGCAGTGTGCGCTGTGGCTCCATCCTGTTGGAACCATACTTGCGGATGGTTTTCCACGGCTGGCCTTAAAAAATTTTCCAACATTGTTCGATATCTAACACTAGTGATGGAAACGGCGACACCGTGTTCATTTTCAAAAAATATGGGCCAATTATCCTTTCCGACGAAACACCGCACCAAACGGTACACTTAAGTGGGTGTAATTCTCGCTGTTGAACTACTCTTGGATTTTCCGTAGCCCATATCCTGCAGTTTTGCCTATTAACGAACCCATTTAATTGGAAATGGACTTCGTCGCTCATAATTAAATTATGAATAAAATCATGATTTTCTTCTGCTTTTTGACGAAAATAAATTGCATAATCAAGTCGTTGCTGGTAATCTTTCGGTTCCAATTGTTGGGCAAGCTGAATTATGTATGGAAACATTCTTATTGTATGCAAAATTCTCTGCAGCGGCCCTCTTGAGAGGCCAAGTTGTGTCGAACGTCTCCTGGTTGATGTTTCTCCATCTTCCCGAATACTCTCCTGTACCCGTTCAATATTGTTATCCGTGTGCACCGTTCGTCATCTGCCGGCACCAGGAAGGTTCCTTACTGCCCCTTGTTCTCGAAAATTTGCAACCAGACGGTTTATTGTTGACTCTGAGGGTCCAACCCGCACATTAAAATAACGACGATATGCACGCTGAGTCCAAACAATGGATCGTTGATTTGAGAAATAAAGTTCAACGATTTTGGCACGTTGTTCAATTGTGTACTGTTCCATTTTAAATTCCCCAAGTCTTCTTTACAAAATACTGAAAACAAAAAAAAAATTATAATAAAAAAGTTATAAGGAATTAAAACCCCTTCGGTCATTTTGTGCCAGCCTGTACATCCTAAATGAAGATCTTCCTCAAAAACCTAAAAGTTCCTCGTCAATTGTCAGAAATGGAGAGGGGGTGTATGATGTTCTGCATGTTGTAATAAAAGCATTCCATACTTGGCGAATATGTGCAAGTGAGTCAGTTTTTGTCCTTTCTTTCCTTGTTGTCTTATCGTCAAAGCGAAGGCAGTTTATCAAGAAAATGAATCTTTTGCAGCTCATACACGACTTATAAAATTAACCGGATAGTTTAGAATCAAACATCTGTTTTGCATCCAAATGATCGTCTTTTTTTTACAGCAGACATGACCAAAATTGCGAGTAAGGCCAACAGCTCTTCATTTACGAATTCTGATTAATTTACTAATTTCAGATGCGAAAGGTTATCTAAACATACTTACATGACAGAACGTTATTTACAATTTTATTAATTAAAATATACTGTAATACAACTGACTCGCAAAATTTACGACGGACACTCAAAAACACGACTAAAGCAATACGATTTAACACATCTAAAGGCATACACGGTAAGCATACGACTAGCAAAGAAGTTACTGAGCATTTGGAGCAATAATGAAAATTATATCGTTACGAATCCACTCTCGGAAAACCGAGTGTCCTAAAATTTACGACACAGTAGTACTGCAGGGTTAACGAAGTATCTGTACGGCATGGGCTTGGTTAGCGAGCCCTGGTACAGGAGATGTACAAAACAAGAGGAAACTAGCCTTCATATAATATGCACTTGTGAGGAACTGAAGGGACTCATACAGAAATATTTCGGAAGAAATCTGATGGATCCTACGAGGGCACAAGACTAACAGAGTGGAACTGAGGGATCTATTGGTGGTGGTATAAAGAGCACTGTGCTCAGGTTTATAGATTTACTTGCGTCCAACCCAAAAGACCAGAAAAAGAAGTAGAAGATATTTAACTTCTCCAAGATTTTTTTGAACTTGCATCTAATGAACGCCATTCAGCACTTTAATGCTTGACTTCTGGATCGTATTGAAGACGTATTTCTTCACTAGCTACAATTCTTAATAGGTAGCTTTCGTTCTCGAATGACGTCCTTGTACTGCTCTATTCGCGCAATTTTTTGTTATCAGTCAATTGGTGTAGAACAAACTCAAAACTTAGCTTCCAAATTCCGTTTTCGATTAATATATCTAAAGTCCCATTTTCATTAATTTTTCTTCGTATTTTCTGAAATTTTCACGAAATCGGGCACGGTTTCGACATTTATGTCAATCGTTTTTTATCGTCGTGAATGTCTATCATCTTTCACTCCTTCATTGTCTTCTCTGAATAGTCGATGCTACTCAAAAACTTGTGTTTGCGATAAACAATAAGATAACATAGGATGGTTGATTCTACATAAGTCAATCTTCCACCGGTATATACAATTTGGTTATTTTCAGGCAAAATGTGTATATAACAAACTAATTTAAAACAAATTAGGGTATGGACAACATAATACAAGTTCATATATTTGTGAAAGTATCTCTCCAGAAACGTAGACACGCGTGTTTGGAGACATACGTTGCACAAAACAGCAACCTTGCTATGTTACCCAAGTTATTAAGACAGAGCGTAGAAAAACATTTAGCACTGCTCATTGACGGAGGCCGAAACAACTGTAACTGACTCAATGACAAATTCAGAACTAAGCCAAGTGCTTCCATCTGACGCTTCAATCGCGACTGCAGAAACTGTATTAACAATATTACAACTTGAAGCAGACAACAAAAGATATATTCCAATAGCGCCATGTACATAAAATAAAACATACCAAATAGATAATTGCACTAGAGAGTAGCTCCTAATCGAAACCGTTATACTACGGCAGTTGATATTAATCGCGATCTCTTTGACGGCGGAACCACAGAAATATCTGTAAGAACAATTAGAAGGCGACACATCGCAATGGGACAGTATGAACGGTCTGCTAGGCAAAGGGCATATCACAAACAGATCCAATGATACGGTTTCGGTGTGGATCAATCGAATAAAGAAAAGATAATGGACATTTCACATTTGGAAAAATTATAGTATGGAATCAGAAATGATAAGTATTTAATCTAAGATACACCCATACAACATAAATGCACGAATCTGGTATTTCTCACGGCAAGGGATGGGACCCATATGTGGCATAAATGGCATTAGAGATAAAATTCAGAATATAACTTTCCTAACAGTGTAATATCTCATTTACCTTAAGATAATATAGCAATTTCAACATTATACTAATATACCAAAAATAAATTGACATATCGATGCGACAGCTCCCATCAAGATATAAAATAATAAAAATCTGTATAAAAATAAATTTGTATATGTATATACATGGACACACGTACGTGTTTAACAGAGTTTGCTTCAACCTCCAGATGCATGCGTTTCTGTCTAACGACTTCATCAATGGAGGATTTACGAAGACAAACAACTGTAGTACACTTCGCGGTCATGTAACAAATTTTGTTCTATCAGATGACACCAGATAACCTCATGACATCTGACGGACAAAACCGACTACGCCGATGAAAAGTGATAGCTGCGCTATTACAGGAAAAGAAAAGAAAATACGCATATTACTGTGAGTCCATTAACTCGTCGCTAGATGGTGTAATATGCGTATTTTTTCTTTTCCTTTAAGCGTAGCTTACTTCAAAGTAATTAAGTACTTCAAAAAATTTCGCTACACTTTTTCCATAAACAATTGCGAGTAAATATAATGTGGTGAATACGGGTGAAGCGTATTCCAGTTTGCTGAAAACAGAACCAAAATATAACGTCTTTAGTAAAGACACGCTTTGAAAGAATTTGCAAGTTCGCAATATAAAACCCAAAGTTTGAATGCAGCAATACAAATGTTGTTAATATTTGAAGCAAAGCTTAGGCTAGAATCAAATAATATCCCGAGATCCTTTACACTATGAACACTCCGTCAATACAATGAACCTCCTTCGTATAAGAAATAAAACAGCACTTCTTATTGTTCAACCCCAACCTGTGTTTAGAACACCGTTGAGTAATTATATCATTATATTGCAAATGACGTACTTCACCCCATGTCCTGATAAAGACATAGATTTTCAGGTCAACCACGTAGGTGAGTACAGGACGTCACAAAGACGTCAATAAATCATTTATAAGGAGAACAAACAACAAAGGTCCCAAATGAGGTTCTTATGGGACACCCGATTAAGGAAAATATTCAAAAGATTTATAGCCATTGTAATAAACATAATTAGATTTGTTACTTAAGTGTGACAGCAGAAGAAGAAATAGAGAACTTGACCCAAACGCTGAAAGTTTAGCAAGTTTAATTCCAGGATCTATTTTATTAAAGGCACTACCAAAATAGTATAAACGACATCTACTTGGCCAGGGTGTACAAGGTATTCACTAATAAATTGGGATATGGTCATAAGATTTATTACAGTAGATCGTCCACAGACAAACCCGTTCCGGCACGATGAAATGTAGGATTTGGTATTCAGGTGTAGACAAGAATAAACGATGCTTTCGAAAAACTTAGCGAAATTAAATAGAATCGAAATCGATCTGTAATAACTAACATAAGTATTGCAGCATAAGTACTTGCAGTATACCGGGTTCGAACCCCGGTTCTTCCTTTCTGAGTTTGGTTTTCTGTAGTTTTCCAAATTCCACGGCAAATGCGGAAAGGTAACATCTTAAGTCGGTCTACAGCCGCAGGCGTAATAATAACTCATGGCCAGCCGATGCCCCCTGTAATTGGCGCAAGCTGTTGGGGGATGCTAAGGCATGGATTATTATTAGTATTATCAGCTTTTTTGAAAATAGGACTTATTCTAGTTCGCTTCCAAATCGTCAGAAAAGTCTGAATTGCCATATTGATAATTAATTAATGTTCAGTTAAATCTAACATCATGCACGAAAAAACCAGGAATGAAATTATCGCCCGCAATCGCATCGCATCGCCGTCAATATATCCATACTTCCGCTTCTGAAACCGAAAGTAATGTGAAAGACATATTGTTCAAATGTTACGTAAGAAAAGAGAAGTTCGTGCCTGGAAGGTGTGTAGAAGAGAACTTATTGGTAAAAGCGTCAGATATACTCTGAGGAGAGTAGAGAGAGGTCTCATAAAATAACGTTTTCTTATACGCGTTGTACTCTGCTTCGCATGAATATATCGGTGTAGCTTCCGTGGATCAGTTTTAATAGATTTCTTAACTCCCTTAAGATATATAGAGTAATTAGTAGCAACATTCTCTCTGCAGATAGTTCTAGGTCTTTTGAACTCGTTAAGAAAGAAACGAAAAGAAAAATATTATGTGTACGCGTCCACTTGCGTCGATAGTACTTTCTCATTTTGAAATTGGAAATTATATTACTTGTGAACCATGCCGGATATCTTTATCCAGTCAACAGAAAAGAATACTTCAGAACGTGTGTGTCCAAAATATCATAAAGATAGGAGTAAAAATTATCAACACCAAAATCAACATCTGCATCAAGTAAATTGGTTTATAGTAAAATCAGATCAGCAAGGTCCAAATTGCACCGAATCAGCCTGCATTCTCATCTAACATAAACATGTTAGATGGGAATGCAGGCTGATATGTATTGAATTGCTTAGGATTAAGTAGGCTACATAAGCAGTTAAATTAGCAACATTCAGCGCAAGAAAGGTAATCAAACACAAACTTCAACAAGATAAAATCGCCAAGTAAAACAATTGGTATATCGAGCAAAACATTTTCAAGAGCTTCGTAAAAAAAGTTAAAAATCGTTAAGAGAACTATTAGGTAGAATACAAACAGCCACAAGATAAAATGAAGTTAAACTGAATTTACAATTACAAATAACTAATCAAAGGAACAACAGACAAAAGCAAGTATTATCAACTAACTCATAAGATTTCTTTTGACATAGAAATAAATGCAACCCCAAGGCTTCTTCAAAGATCGCTTTTGAAAGATAATGTGATAGTTACCCATTCACTTTCATGTTCTCCTGAGAACTTATAAGTTGTGATAAAGGAAATAGCAAGCGACAATATACAAATTATCTGTTTAACCAAGTCGAGAGAGCATCGAAGAATATATCTGATTGGCGACCTATCAGGTATTAGTGGATGGCGTATACCCCTAACCACTAATATTGTATTATGTACTAATTATGAATAACTTCTGATAAATTAATTTTATTTTAAAAGTTGGGTTCGTACCAAATTTTCTTAATTGATGTTTATTTTTGTTAATTAAGAATAAAAAGCTGCAGTTCTGACTTTTCAATATTTATTGTTGTGTTTACACTAACACATTTCTAGTCCATATTGTGAAACTATAACACTGGCCTACAACCATTTTGGTGCTGGAGATTTTAGACCCGATTTTAAGTACATTTTAAGTCTTACATGGCGATATCAAAAATGTTACCCGTTCGCTTCTGTCAGCTCTAGTTCCCGAGAAAAGAAAAAAACACAATTCACGAAAAAATATATATTTTATTGACATTAAACATCAAGAAATTGTCTTTTGAGTGATTTTCTAGAATGAAACTGACTCGGGCAATCTCGCATGATTCCCCAGCAATAGTAAACCATCATATGACTGTCCCACCTTCCTTGGTATCTATTCTCCATTGTTTTTAGGTCTTGGTGGAAACGTTCCCCTTGTTCTTCGCTTAGATCTCCTAAATTGTGTTGGAAATGATGTAGATGACTATTGAGATAGTGTAATTTTATACTCATATTACAGCCTAAATCTTTGAATCGCACTAGCATTTCCTCTACTAGTTCTACATAGTTGTCAGCCTTATGATTTCCGAGGAAATTTTGTGCAACTGCTACAAAAGATTGCCAGGCAAGCCTCTCCACATCATTCATACAAGTCTCAAAATTAGTTGTGTCCTTCATAAATTTACGTATTTGAGGTCCATCGAAGATACCTGCTTTTAGTTTTTCAGTACTTAAACCAGGAAATTTGTGAGAAATAAACTGGAAACATTGACCATTTCTATCGAGAGCCTTAACAAATTGCTTCATTAGTCCTAATTTTATATGCAATGGCGGAAGAATGATTTTTTCTCTTGAAACTAAGGGTTCATTTATAACATTTCTTTCCCCAACAACAAGAGCATCTCTCACAGGCCAATTTTTTGCAGTCCAATGACGTAATTTAGCTCGACTGTCCCAGAGACAAATAAATGGGTATTTAGTATAACCACTCTGTTGACCCAATAAAAAATTAACCATCTTCAAGTCGACGCAGATCAACCAGTTATGTTCAATATATTTTATTTTTTGTAAAAGATTTAAAATTACCTCATATTCTTCTTTTACACATGTTGAGTGAGCAATTGGAACGGGAGAATATTTATTTCCATTATGTAGAAGAACTGCTTTTAGACTTCGTTTACTACTGTCAATAAAGAGACGCCATTCATTGGGCTGATAGATCGTTAAACCCATGAAAGCCAGCAAACCACTCACATTACAGCAATACACAAAATTTTCATCAGATGAAAAAAACTTCAATAACTTTCCCTCTCTCGTGCGATATGTAGACACTCGAACATCTGAGAAAGACAATTTTTTTCTTTTAATCTTGACGCTAGTAACTCAGCACGTTCCTTCGAAAGATCTAAGTCTCCGATGAGGTCACTAAGCTCATTCTGCGAAAATGGCGTAGGATCTGATGTTTTTCCGCAGTATTGAAAGTCATCATCTATTTGGGAAGAAATAGGTATTCCAGCTTCATCCTCCTGAGATTGCTGCACTACCTGGAGTTATGTCGTAGTACATACAGTATACTATACCTATATATACGCTATACGGTAACCGTGAGAAATGCAACCTTAGCGTCTTTTCTTGGCGTTACTAGGAAATGCTCTCGAGTCGCTCAGATAAGAGAAAGTATAAATACATGTAACAACGTTTTAATAATTAATATATACTCTGTATTCCTTATAGTTAGGTAGCAATAGTATTATATTCACATTTTGTAAATTCTTGTAATTGTTTAATTAAAATAAAAACATTTTTTTTACAATTATAAAGTTATTTAAACAAAATTGGCGCAGTCAGTAGGATAGCTAAACGATAATTATTATTGAAATAAAAGTAATTTATCGGTTTGTTTCAACAATTAATTAGCTATTCAACAACAACCGCAGTGAAAAGTGTTTGGCGTTATTCAAGAGGAGCGAGTATTAGAGAAAGTTCGGACAGGCTACGGCACTTTATTGAGCAAGGTGGGCCGCCGTACTCGTTGTATCTAATATTCCAACGTCTGAAAAAACGAAAACATCTTGCCAGCCCCCGACGCAAGGTAGGTGTTGAACATTTTCCTTTTCGTCAACCATTTAGATATTAAGTGTGATTTTGTAAGACACGAGTTAAATTCACATAGATCGGTTAGATCGTGAAATTAATATTTGTTCAAGTCTTATATAAGTCAAGAAAGCAAAGAACAGAGAATAAAATATTCTCAAGCAAACAAACAAACGAACAAAACAATTTGAAACCAGAAATTAGTTTAGTAGTAGTATTTAAGAAAGAATAAATTTTTAAATGCCGAAATCGGAATCAGCCTTAAGCGGTCGAAAAATGTCAGAATCAGATAAAATTCCACCTTATCTACCAATCAATGTTAATATGAATGTACCAACAATGTCAAGTAGCACGCCTAGAACCCCTACAATTAATGCTGCTAAAGCAAATGCCGATTTTATACCAAGCTTTACAGGAAATCCCTTACATTTAGAAAGTTTCATTTCAATATGTAATAGATTCTATGATCAATATGGATGTACAGAAGACGAAAGTCTCACACAATTTGTTTCGAACGTTTTAATTTATAAACTAAGAGATGATGTATTAGATTTTGTTTTGCAACATAATTTACAGACATGGCTTGAAATTAGATTAGCGTTAAGAGAACATTTCGGAGATAGGTTAGACAGACATGCTCTCGCACAAGAATTTAAAAATACAATGAAAAATAGAAATGAAAATATTTTAGACTTTATGGATAGATTAAAAGCATTAAAAACGAGATTAACAGCGAAAATAAACGCAGATGTAGATTTAAACGCGGAAGGAAAACTTTACTTATTAGAGCAATTAGATAAAGACGCGATAGATATATTAATGATAAATACGGATTATGCCAGTAGATTTCTTTTACCTGTAAATTATACAGCTGCATGTACTATTGTTCACCAACAGTATTATACATGTCAACGTTTAGAAAGCTTGCAAACACAATCAATGAATGCAAATAAACCGCAACAATCTAATAGATTACCACCTAAACAGCATATAAATTACGTACCTAATAAAGCAACAAACTTTTACCCCAAATTTCAACAACCTCAATTTAATTACAGACAGTCGAATTTTCCACAAACTAACTTTACATCTAGACCCAATTTTAATTCATATCAATCAAATTCGTATCAATCAGCATCTAAGTTTCCAACAGGTCCGATAAGTAATATTCAACCAAGAATTGTAAAAATAATTTTCCCTCAAGTGAAAAAGTGTTTGGTAAACAAACAAACGTCTTTAAACCTACAGGACAAATTCCTAAAAATAAGCCAGAACCAATGTCAGGTATTACAGCAAATTCAAGCAGACAAACACGCCCTTTTATGCAAAATTCATATAGGCCCCTTCAAAAAAATGTCCCTAGACAAAGTAACATAGCGGAAGAAATGTTTAATAACGAAATTGACTATACACACGAAACAGATGAAATGCCGGAGGAAGAAACAAATGAAGAACAGTCGTTTTCAGATTTCAATAGGTATGGCGACCCTTATTTAGACGAATCACAGTATATCCAGAGGAATCACTCCCAGTATTCCGAAAATTATATAAATAATATCGATAATGAAAATGAATATGAAATGTACGAACAGAGTAACGTAAATTTTTAGATAGAAGCCTTGGAAAACAACAAATAGATTTAAATAATTTAGTCCCAAATTCATTACCATTTATTAAAATACAAGATCCACCTATTAAATTACTCATTGATACAGGATGCCACCCATCATTATTAAGACCTTCAGTAGCAGAATTTCATTACCCCCATTCAATTTTTAAATCAAATACACCAATTCAAACATGCACAGGCACAAATCAATCGCAATATAAAGCGCAAATTCCTTATTTTAACGAATTTAAACCATTATCAGGAAAAATAGAATTTGTTCTATTTCCTTTCCATGAGTATTTCGATGGAATATTAGGAATAAAAGATTTAAGAAAGATGAAATTAAATCTTGATTTAAATAACCGTGTACTATATAATGATAAAATACAAATACCACTATATTACAGAACCGAGTTTGACACACAGAAAATAGAAATTCCACCTTTTAGTTCGGTAATAAAGAAAATAAACACGAATTTACCTAATTGTGATGTTATAATCCCTAAAATAATGACGGATGATGATACTTTATATATCCCCTCAGGAATATTAAACATAAAAGATAATCAAGTTAAAGTTGAAATAGTAAATAAAAGATCAATTTCACAAAGCATAACTATAGATCGAGACTTACTACGTGAATACGCGAGTAAATTCAATGAAACAAATTTCGAATGCCATCACATAGAAGAATTTTCTGAAAATCCTCCTCAAATTCAACCTGAGTGTAATAATAAAGAATCCCCTAAAGATATTATAAATAAACTAAGAGTAAATCACCTAAATGCAGAAGAAAAAAATCATTTAAATAAACTAGCTATAGAATTTTCCGATTTATTTCATGATAATAGTAAGAAATTAACATTTTCTAACCAAGTGAAACATCAAATAAAAACTACCGATGAAATCCCCGTACATACCAAATCGTACCGATACCCTTATATCCATAAACAAGAAATTAACAAACAAATTTCAAAATTATTGGAAGAAGAAATAATAAGACCATCCTATTCACCTTGGTCCAGCCCCGTTTGGATAGTCCCAAAGAAACTTGACGCAAGTGGAGTAAAGAAATGGCGCATGGTAGTTGACTATAGGAAAATAAACGAAAAAACCATAGACGATCGATACCCCATCCCAAATATTACAGATATTTTAGATAGGTTAGGACGATGTAATTATTTTACCACAATTGACTTAGCCTCGAGTTATTATCAGATTGAGATGCACCCCGATTCAATTCAAAAAACAGCGTTCAGTGTCGAAAATGGTCATTGGGAATATGTTAGATTACCAATGGGATTGAAAAACGCACCCGCGACATTTCAACGAATTATGGACAATGTATTAAAAGAATTACAAAATAAAATTTGTTTAGTATACATGGATGATATAATAGTTTTTTCCACTTCCCTTCAGGAACACATAAATAATTTAAAGCAGGTATTTAAAAGATTACGTGAAGCTAAATTAAAAATTCAGTTAGACAAGTCAGAATTTCTATGCAAGACGGTAGAATTCTTAGGTCATGTAATTACCCCTGACGGAATAAAACCGAATCAGAAGAAAATAAACAGTATAAGGAAATTTCCGATACCCAAAACAGCAAAGGAAATAAAGTCATTTCTTGGATTAGTAGGTTACTACAGGAAATTTATAAAAGATTTTGCCAAATTAACGAAACCCCTTACAAATTGTCTAAAGAAAGGAATCCAAATAAAACATACCCCGGACTTCATAAATAGCTTTGAAACATGCAAAAATGCATTGATGAACGATCCGATACTACAACACCCTGATTTCAACAAACCCTTTAATGTCACAACAAATTTCGCTATTGGCGCGATTCTTTCACAAGGTCCGATAGGTCGAGATTTACCAATCTCTTACACATCGAGAACGTTAAACCCCGCTGAAACTCATTACAGTACAATAGAAAAAGAGTTACTTGCTATTGTATGGGCAGTGAAAAATTTTGGACCATATTTATACGGTACTAAATTTAATATAATAACAGATCACAAACCCCTCAAATGGTTATTCTCTTTAAAGGAACCCAATTCAAAACTTGTTCGATGGAGACTAAAGTTAGAAGAGTATGATTATGAAATTATACACAAAAAAGGTAAGCTCAACACGAATGCAGATGCTTTATCACGGGTAGAGATCCATCCAATTGAAGAGAAAGATGACTTAATATCACTCATCAATAACATCGACCCTAATGATTTCTTGGACAACAGTGAGATAGACAAAGAATTAGACAACATCATGTTAAATAAAAATAAAGTAAAAATTTTACAAGACATTCAGTTAATACCCCCTGTTAATATAGATCAAAATGAAGGAGAAAACGCGAACGAAAATATGACAGATCAAACTGTACATACAAATGTCGAAAACCCGATATTAGTTATTCCCATCACAGAAAAAGCTATAAATTTATATAAAAATCAAATTATGATAACAACAAGTAAGTATCCCCAGTATAGATGTATACGAGAAAAAGTCTTTGATAAAACACGACAAACTTGGCAGATACCATTAGAAAGAGAACAAGAATCAATAATACAATTAATTAAGGAATATTTAAAACCTAGTATAACGTATTGTTTAAACTTTAAGAATGAAAATTTAAAATTACTATTTTCAAATATTGTAGCAAATTTATTTCAAAATAATGCATTTAAATTTATAATTTCACATAAAATCTTAACAGACATAACGGATAACGATGAAAAAGTATTAAGGATAAAATATTATCACGAAACAAAAACAAATCATAGAGGAATCAATGAAAACCTCCATGCAATAAAAAATCATTATTATTGGCCAAATATTGATCAAGACGTTACTAATTACGTAAACTCTTGTGAGATATGTCAAAAAGCAAAATACGAAAGACACCCACATGCAATTGTGTTTAAACCAACAGAAATAGGATCTAGACCACTTGAACATTTATACATTGACACATATAAATTTGATGGATGTTCATTTTTATCACTTATAGATAGCTTTTCAAAATTCGGACAAGCTTATCACATAAAGTCATTAGTTGCAACGGAAATTGCAGATAAATTAATAATGTTCCTTAGTCATTATGGTATCCCTAGAAAGATTACATGTGACAACGGTCCTGAGTTCAAAAACAAAGTAATTCAAGATTTTTGTGCATTACACAAAATTGATATACATTATGTAACCCCGTTCAATCCAAATAGTAATAGCCCTGTTGAAAGATTTCACTCCAGTCTAAACGAAAGCCTTAGAATATTAAAAAATGAAAAAACAAAAATGCCTATTTCAAACTTAATGAATTATGCATTACTTTCCTATAATAACAGTATTCACAGCACTACTGAGTATACACCCTTTCAAATTTTAAAATTAGATTTAAATTATAAAAACCCATTTGAAATGAACGAGAGTGAAAGAACGACACAATATATTAATGATCACGCAGAAACATTAAAATTACTTGTAACTCAAATTCATGATAAATTAAAAGAGAAACAACAAAAGACATTAGAGAAATGTAATGTAAAAAGAACAAATCCAGATTTTAATGAAAAGACCCCAATTTATCAAAAAGCCCAATTAGATTCTAGCAAAAAACTAAATAAATCTGCACTTTTATATAAAAAGGTAGAAAACCCCGAAATATTACCCGATAACAGTAAAATAAAAGTAAAGAATAAACAATATCATATAAAAACTTTAAAACCTCAACGTATTGTTTCAGATACGAAAATAAACGAAGATGATTATCCAGACAATCCTGACGATAATTCTTCTACAACATAATATAGAATCACTACAAATAAAAGAGATTCACATTCCTATCTTACCAGTACAAATAGGAAAAGCTAAATTAATAACTTCACAACATACCTTTGTATATCACATAAATATAACAACCCCTCAATCATTATTGGAAAAATTAGATAACGAATTAGATAACCTCGAGAATCAATTAAAAACACAGTTAAATCATTTCTTTATATTTATAAATAATAAAATAGGATATGCTAAACAAATAAGCAGTGAAATAAAACAAAAATTATCTGTGTTCATTTCTTATAATAAAAGATCAAAAAGAGGATTAATTAATGCAGTAGGTAAAGCAAGCAAATGGTTATTCGGAACATTAGACGAAAATGATAAGGAAGAAATAGAAAATTTAATTCATATAGTATCAGGCAATGAAGTAAAGTTGCAAAATAAAATAAATGAACAGATACATGTTTTAAAGGAAATAACGTTAAAGTATAACGATGCATTCAGTGTTTTAAACGAAAATCAAAATACACTAACGAGACAAATTAATAACATCCAAATGGAATTTCAAGAAACTATTAATACGATTGAAAAAGCTCTATCATTTACGATACTCCTTGACGGATTAATTATACAATTAAATTTTATAAAATCATTAATAAACGATATAGAAACAGCCATATCATTTGCCAAAATAAATATATTACATGTTTCAATTATAACACCGAAAGAGTTAGAACAAATATTAAGTATTATGCATAAAAAGTATGAATATGATCAAATACCGCAGTTACGAAATTTCATTAATTATTATCGATTGTTTGCAACACAAGTAGTCTTACATAATGACATTATATTATTTAAAATCCATGTACCTATCATATCGACATCCTATGATTATTATCGATTATACCCTGTACCTGTTCGAAATGAAATTATAATTCCCGAACATCCTTACCTAATGTTCAACACGAAGACATATTGGACGTCAAACGAAGAGTGTCCAGAAATCGAAGATTCCTACTACTGTAAACAGAAGTTTATCCATCAACAGCAGCAGCGCCTAATGGACATAATTAAAAATGGAACAAATACATGTAAAACAATGCATGTTATGTTAAATACGACAAGCATTCAACAAATAAACGGTTATCAAATTTTAATAGTGCCCGTTGATCCTGTAACAGTTAGATCATATGGAGAAGACAACGGATTATACAAAATCAATCATCCAGCTGTCATCTCAATGGACCAGCAACCGATCAAGATTAACGACCAATACTTCGAAAGAGAAGAAAGTATTCATGCAGAAATAGTGTTCGAACTCCCGCGATTAGTGCAAATCAACACGTCAGAAGTAGTGCGAGCCGAACCAGTGAAATTAAAAACATTAGACTTCGATCAACTCAATCATATAAAGACAATTGCTGAATCAATAAATAATGTAGAACTTAATGATGTATCCTATAGTATTACATGGACTAATGTATTAAATATTATAATTGTATGTGTGTTAATAATAATATGTATATGTATTGTTTCAAAATTTATTCGTGAAAAGAAGATATGTCAAAATATTATGTTTAAAAGAAGGTTAATAAATAACAAAATAAACGAAGAGATAATTGTTCCTTCAGAAATTAATTACACTCAAAATAAAAGGCCCAATGAACCTTTATTTTTTGAGCTTAAAGAGGGAGGAGTTATGTCGTAGTACATACAGTATACTATACCTATATATACGCTATACGGTAACCGTGAGAAATGCAACCTTAGCGTCTTTTCTTGGCGTTACTAGGAAATGCTCTCGAGTCGCTCAGATAAGAGAAAGTATAAATACATGTAACAACGTTTTAATAATTAATATATACTCTGTATTCCTTATAGTTAGGTAGCAATAGTATTATATTCACATTTTGTAAATTCTTGTAATTGTTTAATTAAAATAAAAACATTTTTTTTACAATTATAAAGTTATTTAAACAAAATTCCTGGTGAAAAGTTGGTGTTGGAACATTTTCTGAATGAGGAACAGGTCTTTGTACTGAAGAAATATTGGGGTATTTCCATTTATGGTGATTGTTTTTGTTGATGCCCACTATATTAATCATACAAAAGTAACAGTCGTCACAATGATTTTTTTGTTCTCGCCATATCATAGGCACTCCAAACTTCAAAGGCTTACGTTTCCCTCTCTCCTATTGTCGCAAATGTTCAACGCATATTTTAAAAACACTATGAGGCACCCACACTTTATCTTGGTGTAGAATTTCAATACCGAAGTAAGCAAAATACAAACGATGCACTGTGTTTGTAATCGATTTACGCTGATTTTTCAGTATGTATTCACCACAAACATAACAAAATATATCAGGATCGTTAACACAACGTCTGGACGTACTAGCCATAATGAAATAATAACACAAACTTTATCGATGATATTGTAATAATAACTAGTTACGAACAAGACCATAACAAGACCGACAACAATTCACAATGAGGGTAATAGGTAAACTAGAGCTGATGAGTTAAAATGACGTATGTCAATATACTGTACATTACCTACTTTATCGACAATTCAAACAAACAGAGCTGCACCCAAAAAAAAATTTTTTTTTGTGGGCCTGTGTTATAGATAAATGAAATCCAAGTGATTTTTGGATTAATAAGTCAGTGGGTTAAATAAATGTAGGGAGTGGTAAATTTTACACACATGCCAGCCAATTTTGCATTTAATTTAAATTATAAGAAAAAATTATAAAATTATTTGGATAAAATTTTTCAAATATTCCAATTATCAGATATGTCTTCACAGTTATTTCAGTTAAGTTAGTGCAACATGCAGAATAAAGTTGTTTTAATGCCGAAAACGACCGCTTCGCATCTAATGATGTTATATTTGCATATTCAAAATAATCTTAGAAATAATTTAATGGTTCTTTAGACGCACTTTCATAAATTAATTTTAATACGTAAAAATCAGAATTTTTGTCTAAAACACTTTCAAATTTTTCTATCAAACACTTATATCTTTTGCTTTCTACAGCGCATAGCTGTGCAAGAACATCATTCATAATTTGAACAGAACGACATCGAAACATTTTGTAATTTTTCTATTCCCTCCGATAGTCGGAAGTATTTGTTGTGTATAGTTTATAAATCGTTTATAATTCATGGTTTTTCTTGATACCTGCAGCTTCTGCCGGATTGAATTTTAAAACTACTTTCTTTACATAATCAAAATATTTGATGATAGTAAAATGCAGGCTTCAAGTATGTTGTCCAACGCGTAATTATCGGCTCTAGTGGTTCAGGTATTTCGGAACACAGTCTGTGAAATAGTCGAGTACGTTTCAGGGACTTTAAAAACACTGCCTTTGTACCAGCTATTAAATCATTTACTCGTGGATAACATTTACGAATAGTTTGTGCCACACAATTTAAAGCGTGGATTTTGCACGTTACATGTAAGAGGTTGACCCTATGTCCTTTGAGAGATCGACCTGAAGACAGCATGCTTGCGGCACCGTTACTCACAAACATTTGCTTTGGTGAAATTTCAACTTTGTCCAATGACTTCAACAATACCTTCAAAATCTCATTAGCAGTACTCTCTTCAACTCGTTTGGAAGCAAGTAACATGGCAGGTGAGACTTGATGCGGTTCCATTGTACGTACACTAACATTAACCACTGATTGTTTTTTTCACTCCGTCGTTTCATCCACGCACAACCACAGTTTTTATCTTTCATTTCCGATTTAATTCTTTTTTCAGCAGAAGATGTTAGCAGAAGATTTCGAAACGTTGTCCGACTTGGCAATTTGCACTTTGCGTATTTATTGCAAAAGAAGAAAAATGCATAGCGGTCTAGTACAGCAAACGGTATATTATATACAATAAGGGTTAAACACAAATCAAAATATTTAAAAAAGGTATATAACCCCTTACCACAATTATTAGTCGTATCCTAAATACGTGTTTCGACAACTAAGTTGTTATCATCAGTAGGTAAAAACTACTAATTAAAAGTCGCACATGGGGCACAGTAAAGTAAGAAAAACGCTTCCGCACAACTACTATACACTGCATCCCCGTGAAGACTAAATTTAACATGCCAATCTAAAACTACGAGACAAACACTTGCCTCTTAAGGAAAAAGGTCTAAACATGTGTTAAATTGTCGAACAAAGGAACGGCAGACATTCATCTCTAAGGAAGGCGCCACTAAGGCGCCACTGATGACAACTTAGTTGTCGAAATACGTATTTAGGATACGACTAATAATTGTGGTAAGGGGTTATATACCTTTTTTAAATTTTTATTTAACCACAGTCTCCACTGAAAGAATTTTTACAAATCAAAATAAATAATAATAAACCGATCACGGCATATTTATACACGACACGACTGCATACTAATTTGCAATTCAAGGTTCCTTTCAGTAGCACGGCTAGCTACCGAAGTCAAACCCGATAACGTCCGCAATATCTCCGGCTATGTATGTGGCATCAATATGCCACCTCTGCAACTTATGTCAGTGGCTGCAAGTAAGTCGCAACAATTATTTAGTATCCTTAACACAAATTATCCTTACTAGGAAACACGTTATTAAAAGAAATTTCCAACAGTTACGTAATGTCTATTTTAAAATTCTTGAAATTCAATTTAGCATGTCATTTCTAGAATGATCTGTTTTACTCTAAAGGTAGTTATTGTTTCTACACAAGAATTATTCTTACTACATACTTCATACTTTAGGAACTTAATATAACATTCAGGCACCATTTCTCTTTTTACGTGATAAATCTCTCGTATCTTGTCTGAAACGTTGCGTCATAAATATTTCAACTTGGAGGAACAAATAAACATCCAATATTTTGGAAAGCTTTTTTTTGTCGCATTTATTCGGTCCTCGAAAAGAGCCAACAGTGTAATTAAGAAACGCGATATGGAAAGTTATTTTCGGCATATTTGACTATCTAATTTGAAATTTCGTTATGAAAGTCAAATTTTTGCGCTTGCTACCTACTCACCGGCTTTCATCTCAATGTCATTATGCTTCGGGAAACTTTTTAAACGTCGGAAAACTAATTAATAATTAATCTTGAGTTATACACACTTCGAATCACTTCTCTTAAGATATTTTTTTCGCATTACTTAATCGATATCGAGCTATATGTAAAGCGTTTTTAATAAACTTCTTAAACAAACAATATCATATTTAATTTGTTTCTTATTCTTCTTTTAGACTAGGCATAATTACGAGGAGTATTTACAAACTAAGTTTCGGTTAGTCATAAAACTACATGAATCTACAGGTATCGTTGGCCAGCGAAAACGTTCTTAAGGTGAAGCGAGATGTGGTTATTGTTCGGTACAAGATCTGGAATGAAGTGTGAATTATCCAAAGTTTTCTGCCATGCTACAATATAATTCTAGATCTCCAAAACTGTGTCCTTTTATTCTTTATGACCGTTTGCAGTTTTTGTATCGTAGCCCACTAAGCAGCTGCATTTATTTTGGTTCCGTGAGCAAAATTCCAGATATGTCTAAAAACACAGTTTTGTTTCTATTGTGCCGCCGCTACATCGACTGTTGCTTACTCTTTGGTGTGGCATGAACTATCCAGATGTCATTACTCGTTACAATATAGTTTGGTATAATTTATATCTTTAAACTAAACCTACCTGTAATAATTGTTTTGCTTGTCATTTACTTTTAAATGTCCCGGTACCTGTCGTGAGAATTTCCGACTTTAAACTATTTTTCCTACATCTAGAGTCGTTTCTGCTTGTATTTATTTTCTAAACATTTATTAGGGATCTATCATATATAGTATTTCAATTTTTGCTCTCTGTAACGTAGAAATATCATCAAACAGCGATTTTTTTCTCCTTCAATCAATATTAATATGTACTAGTTCTAGTTAGTTATTTAGCATTGCAACACGAGAATATTATTTAAATCTTAGTTTTCATTAGTTGACTTATATTTACGATTTTATTCTACAGCATTAACGTCTAGTTGTGTCATGTATATATTTGCTATTGTTCTAAATAATTATCTTGGATATTGTTTCTCTGAAAATTCCATCTTAATTAGAGGATTGGTTAGACATTATGTAAAATGTACCTTAAATTTTCATTCTGTCTGGGTACAGTTCTTCTAGATTTTTTAAATCTTTTCTTAGTTTATTTTGTTTTGATTATCAACGACTCAGGTTAAGATACGTGATTCTGACAGTTGGTTACGCATGATTCATAAGCGATCGGTCAGCGGTATCTACATCTACATGTGTGTATATGTGTGTGTATTTGATATAATGTAATAATAATAATATAATATGGCGGGCTAGATATATATTGTAGTTAGATATTTATTTAAATTATAATACTATATTTTGAAGCAGTTTCATAATTAAATATATTGTCTTTTTAACTTTTTAAAATTTTCATCAGAGAAGACCAAGAGGTAGACCTAGGAATTCATGGGACGGTCAAGTGGAAGACATATTGAGAGCCAAGGGAATGTCAGGGAGAGAGGCGAAAAGAATGGCACTCAACAAGAAAGAATGGGCAAGGATGATATACGGAACAGAATGAAATTAGAATAAAATAATAATGATAGATAATAATGATAGATTCTGCTAGGATGCACTTACTGATTTAATGTACTGTAACTTTAAGGAATTGTTTGATTTTTGTATTTAACCTTAACACCTAACGGTAAACAAGGTATTGATAATATATATATATATATATATATATATATATATATATATATATATATATATAAAGTTTTCAGGTAGTAATATCTTTTTGTTCCTTTTGGAATTTTTTCTTTGTTGTATTTGAATAACAGTGACATCTTTGAATAAATTGTTCTTGACCATTTTTCTGTTAATTTTAAATTTTGCCATGTATATAATTACAATTTCCTATCATCTTATCAATTGAGCTTTGCTTTTTTTCTGCTATCTACGTAGCGAAATACTCTTCTAATTAGACTTTCATCTTTAACTTCTCTCGATAGTGTCTACATCTGACTTGGACTTTGCAGTAGAATTAAGCAGCTTTTCCTATATAACTTCGAGCCTACTAATGATTCTTCCCTTTTGTCTTGTGATAGTTGATGGGCCAAGAAATCATCGAAAAATGCGTCACCTGGAAATTCCAATTACTAATGACTTTTTAAATTAATGGAATTTTACTCGCTTTACGGTTTTTTTTTATCATTGTAATTTATTTTAAACAATAAAGGATAGTGTTTCCGCAATATTGTTTAACGTTCGTATCGATGGATATAAAAAATGTCCTAAGTATGTAGGTGACCGTTGATTTCGAAACTCTTTCAACCGTTTACTTTCATTAGGGTACCAGTAGAGGCTATATTTTGCTAGTTCCTGTAGAGAATACGTTGCGAGAAAAGGTTACCTGGCTAGTTCATGTAGAGACTGTTTTTGCTAGAACGTGGTACTTTCGTTAGGACCAAATTAATTTTACGAGCACATGGTCATACTTTCTGCCCAAGCTGGATAGCAAACTTGCTAAGGTAGGAACTCTATTGTTTTCAATTTTATTTGGAGACTGCAGGCAGTTTAGTTCAGCTCCTCGCGACGGACTGGTTAATGTAAATTGTACACAGGATCGTAGATTAGATTCATTCATATTTTTTGTGTATACAGTTCTATAGTAAATTTAAGAAAACGGTACCAATACTTTTGCATATATAGGGTTATCGAAATATTCCTTATTATATTAGGGTCATGCCCGATTTTGTAATTATGAAATATTAGTCATTCTCGTAAAAGTCATTTAACTTTTTTTTTTTATAAATTCAGTATCATCTTGCAGAAAGATATAGACCAACGCATCTCATAAAAATAATAGTGGATTTATATTGTTCTATTTTCTTTATTAAAACTGAAACTATCGTTATTTAATTTTTGTATTGTATTTAACAATTCTATGAATATACAGTCTTGATGTCTTGATGTGAGATTTATCCAAGATCTCTGATTAACTATTTCATTTGTCTAAAATTCAGGTTATATTCTTTACCCGGCTCACTTTAACGTCAGTAGTCAATTATTGCTGTTAAGGTATATTTTATTTGTGAACGATTTAGTAGTTTTAGTTTTTTATACAACTTACTATACTGGGTGAGTCTTTAAGTCATGTCCAGTATTACTTTTTGTTTATCTACTTATTTTGCCTTAAATTATCAACGTCATTGGTATATCGATTTTTTTTTATCCATAAATTTTTGTGGCTTGTAAGGCTTATGTAAATATTTGCAACATTTTCGTCTTGTGAATTTTGTTTATATATTTCAGCATTGTTATTATGTGCTTATGACTTTTCTTGTTTTGTTTTGGGTTATTGTTAATAAACTCTCTCTTGTTATTGTTATTATATTGTTGCTTTATTGTTATGGTAACAACTGTCCACATACCTATAAGCCTATGAATTAATTACCGTCGGCAATGCCTGTGTTCACTGTAACGACTCGCGAATTTAATCACGGTGGCGCCTATATTATAAGAACCTTCCTTTCGCTCGCCTTTTAACTGAGCTGGTTTCTCAGCTGAAGATCTCCGAGGCAATCGTGTAATTGGGGTTAGTTTATAAATCGTAAGTAGGTAATACTTTGAGTACGGAGGCGCAGAACTATTGCTTGTGAGGGCACATAGCAATCCATCTTTGATAACTCTATTTATTCTTAAGTGATCACTTGGAAATCGCCGGTCACTTGTTTCAGAAGTGTTAAATATTGCTGATAATTCATTCACTTTCAAAAGGCGATCTTCTAGCACCAATTCTTCAATAAATAAAATAATTTGCTTTGGCTTCTTGAGACCAACGGCAAGATTTTCTGCAGTCTTTTACTGTAGAATATGAATCACATAAATCATCATAACCGCCCTCTAAACTTTATTAAACAGATAAGGGCAGCAAAATATTAAATTTCTCTTAATTGACATTTTTACACATTAGTGTTACCTGATTGCAGATTGATAAAAATCATTGTTCGCAGAACCTTTATATTATTTATAGTGTAGGCTTAGCCTATGTGCAACTGTGATACAACACACGAGATGTTAGAGCATGTATAAACTTGATAGGTCGGGAACATATAGCGCTTACTTGGTATTTGAATGCGATTTGTATAGTTATTGAAAGCGGACAATATTCCTCTATCGCTATTACACTAAACTAAATAGAAACGATATATAGAGTCAAAATGTATAATAGAAATATGAATTTTTATTAGAAAAAAATTTAAATCGTCGTGGTTCTTAATAATATAATACTGACATAATTTGTCAGTTTTGATCCCCATACAGTGCGCGTATGCTGCCTGGTATTTGTTTGTAAATGTAGCTATGTTTACTGTCTAGTCTCCTTCTAATAACATTGGTCGACAAATTTTAATTTTTTTTATTTTTCCTTGGTAAAAATTAACAATTTCCGCCCTTGGAGTCTAAATCCTAGTATTTCTGCTTTAGTTTTCGGCAAATTCAGGTCTTGAATAAGATCATTTATTTCTAACTGATTTATTAGGTGTGGTACGTCCTGTTTAGTGGCAAATATTCATCGTCACCAGTCGATACCTTGACATTTGTTTCTTATGGTTTTGTAACATCATATTCGTCATTCGAAACACCTATGAGTCTTGGTATTAGCAAGGCTTCCGCATGAGATACTAGACCAGTAGCAAGAGCACACTTGCATAACTAATATTTTTCTTATTTTTTTTTTGTAAAATTTGAAAGTTTTCGTGCAGCAAAAGTGGCAAACCAATCAAATGGTCCGGTTGTTCACGCCAAATCATAGGTCTTGTAAACAGCATAGCGCTTTTCTTACCGTTTGATCAGCCCCTCAGACTAACAGCATAGCGTACGCAGCAAATGCTGGGAGCTCAAGGGTGTCTTGTTGTTCAATGGTTAAACCAAAATAGTGGAAATATAATTTTTCTATTAAAGGTGTAATATTCTGCTTATGCTGGTAGGTAGTGAATTCTCCACATATATTACAGAACTGTTCGGGTTATTTATAGACGTATGCGACATTATGAAATAAAAAGACGTTCGGCTATCACAAATTGACTTATATTGAATCGAAAGAGCCGTGTGTAGGTCTTTATATACTCACATACTCAGATATCCACCAAATCTTAATTTGATTGGTTCCAGATAAAAAAGGGCGTTGTTTAAGTGCTCTGACGTAGGAAACATGTAAGGACATGTTCACGCATGTCCAGTAAATGTTTTACAGAACAATATTTTTAGTAGTATCTTTCTTATATAAAAATAATTTTGAAATTTTATAAAATTTAGTGCATTTTTTGAAAAAAATATTTAAGGAAATATCTCAAAATCCTGGTGTGATAGGTCAAGTTTTAAATCAGATTCAAAATCAGCATGACAGGAGACATTAACTACACTTATTGGTGTATAAGAAATCCAAAGTTTGTTGACCAGTGTAATTGCTTAAATATTCTCCATTAGATTTGCATTCAATAACTAAGAAGGCCAATACCTACACAATCACAAAGTTTTAATCATTTTTTCATATATTATAAAGTCAAAATTTAGTAAAATTAACTAGCATTTGCTTTAGATATAGCGTAATTTTCGTAAAGCATATATCTATCAAAATGTTGAAAAATGCTTTTCAATAATATTAATAACAATAACCTTTATTATCCAATAAGAAATAAAAACTACATTCTTGGATAAGTTAAAAGGAAAAATAAAAAAGAATGCTATCGTAAGAGAAGAGAGAAGGAAATATAGTACATATCTGACTCCTGAATCTATTCGGTAGAACAAGAAATCGTCCCCATACAAAAGAAAACCTTAGTTTAGTGAAGGTGTACACTGAAAATGTGCTCGCATATTCATTATAAGTTTCAGAAAATACATACATCCCATTGCAACAAAATTTATATTTTCTTGAATTTACGTAATTGTTAATGAATGTAGTCTAATACACATGCATCATAAGCATATTATAGATACCAAATTGACGCAGCGTACTTCAACTTACTCAGCATACAAGCAAAATATAAGGATCTTAACAGAACTATATTTCTGAAGTTGTTTGATACATTCTTAATAAAGCTTTGGAGATTTAAAAGCTTCCGATCATACATTATTTATATGAGATTTGAAGGTAAGGTTTGAATGAAACAATATTGCCAATTTCTTAAATTCTCTTTGGGATTTTAGTTGCGAACCATTTATGTAAATAAGAATAGGTGAAACACGACGAAGAACGATTAAAACTAGTTACTTATTTGCCAACGTTTAATTTGAATCCAGACAACTCACACCACTTGGCCAATACATTAAGATTGTGTAGAAGTTTGACTACATCATTAGAAGAAGAGCTTTCAATATACATTTTAAGATCATCTTTATATTGGAAAACTGGTTAATTAATTCGTAAATGAAAATCATTGATAAATATAACAAATGGTATTGAACCTAAAATTTAGCCTTGTGGAACATCAAATAAAGGAACACGCTTTCTGGAATTAAAGCCACCGTAAGTCGCACTGCATTTCCTTTGATCGAAATTTAATGAAAAAAGGTTAGCGGATGTTTCCATAATCGATCACGTCGAATGCTTTAGACAAGTTCGTGCAAATTACATTAACTCGTTCCGATCAATCCATATATCTCACTGATATACTAGGATTTTGTAGCTAACTATAGACAGTAGATTGACAATATAAAATCATGTTGATCAGGTGAGATAAAAGAGCAAGTGCTGTTGTAGATATTGCAATATAGTACTTTTTCATATAATTTTGCAAAGTCAGATTGAATTTAACTAGGAACTTAGCCAAATATCTTCAGATCAGAAGTCACAACTTGCGGTACGAAACAAAAACTAAAAATCATAATATATCCTTGATTCTGTTTTAATATTGCGCATTATTGACAAGAAAACGGCAACTAAACAATATAAATGCTTAACTAGATATACAAAATTTAAAAATTCAGATCATTTGCCTTTGGAATGCCCCTCCAATTACAATTATTATTATTCCGACCGCATAGCATGATATTAAAGCAGTGAGCTGGCAAAAGTTCAAGCTTTAAAATTTACGACTTTACTCCATTTACCAGGTTTTTTCTCCAAATAAAAAAGAACTTAATTATTCGTCGAAACGGAGAGTCGACACAATGCCTCTAACGATGGCAAATACACGTTTCCTTCGTCTAATTAAAGTTATGATTAGTTATTACTCTTCTTCTTTCTCACGAAAACTGATAGCAACTAATTTCAAAGCACGTCTTTAAACGCGATTTACGTTTAAAGAAGACATTAAACATTTCTTGAAATCATATTCTTGTTACTTATTGCGCAGATTTCTCTTCCTATATACATATTAAGTACTATAAATGTCCAAAATATATACATATATATATATATATATATTGTCGTAGGGCATTCCCATTCCCACGAGAAGCCCTAGAACAAAAATATTAGATAATATTAATCCTATAATAATAAGTTAGCATATAAGAATTATTACGGAACTGTATATTTCATATGTCAAATCAACGAAGTTAATTCCGCGTATTAATTGCGTAAATTTGTGTCATGTATCTTATAATTTTCTATTTTTCATTTTCTTTAATATTGTTGTTATTCCGAAGATTTTTTAACTTGGTAGATTGAATATTTTATATCGATTTTCTTTAGAAATAGCTGTACCTATTTAAATTATTTACGACGTGAAATATCCCAATTTTGTACAGGCGCATAGCGAAATTTTGTATATTGCTAGGTTAGATTCTTGTATTATAAAATTAAAATTATTAATTATGTGAGATATCTAAACGATTTGTTGTTATAAATTAACTCATTTCGAAATATTAAAAATTAGATTAAAAATTACAAACTTTAATCAACGAATAAGAAGCAAGGATAGAAACAATCGCTAGTTAGCGTGGGTAGTTGGTGAAAATTAATTACACGCGTCGATATATTTTAATAGAGCTCCAAAAATTAAGAGAAAAGTTTATTAAAAAGTACAATATCCATACCCGAAGTCCTATCCATCGAATCACCAACATTCAAAACATCGATAGACGCAATATCCGATTCCAACTCCTACTTAGAAGATATTAAAACGAATTTTCTTATCCCGAGGGACGCTACCCTGCCTAATCCCTTGACCAGAATATTTATCATGTTGAAAAGGTTCCTGAAACCGTTAGAACATCCAAAAGTCTCAATCAACTATAATTGAGTATTTTTTAATCTATTTTCGATAACACCAAAATTATTTATATAATAATTCGAATACAATCGTTTGATATTAATTATTTTATGCGAATCACTTTAATTATCACTAAGTATACCTTTATAACGAAAAATACAGTTCCCTTGTGTTTAATTCAAGTAAATTTAGTTATTTAAGTTATGTACGATTCATTTTATGATTTTGTGTCTTCGTTAACGCCTAAACAATGTGAAGGTCGACTTCTGCATTTGATGACTAAGGAAACAATTTTTAATTGGTAGAACGAATTCAAAGGAGATCGTTTTTTTCTTAGTGACCGTCAACTTCGTGAAGGATGCCCAAGAAATGCTGTTACTCATGAGAATATTTTCGCTGCTCGAGCAATGCTTGAGGATGATCGACGAACATTATATGAATTTATTCGGATGACATTGGGCATTGATATGGGTCAAATCCAAAACATTTTACATCACCAGTTACACGTGAGAAAACTTTGTTGTTGATGGATCCGACATCGACTGACTAGGGCTCAAAAACAACAATGCAATGAATAGTGCAGAACAACTCTGGAAAAATTTCCTCTACTTGACAGCCCTGACCTAGCACCTTGTATCTAAAAATATACAAAGATACAATGCGTGTAATCACTTTTACGTCTTCAGATGAAGCAACCGAATATTATAAAAACTTGATTTCTGAAGTGTCTCAGGTGGCATCATTGCTTTAAGGACTAGCTTCATCGAATGCAATGATGTATTAATGTTAAATTGGAATATTTCGAAAGATAAGAAAATCATTTAATTTTTTAAAAGCTGTCTGATTTTTTAAAATCTGTATTCCCCTCATAGCTATTATACTCCCTCAATAATGGTTTTATTCTTGTATGAACACACATTGTTTTCAAAATAAGGCACCTAAGCATCCTGGATTTTGTTATTGTTGTAAAGACGAAATAATTGTTGGAAGAAATCGAATTAACTGAAGTGATGGAAATCTCTTGGTGAAACATTGTAAAAATTAAGGAAAATAAAACACACTTGGTATTATTTCATAATTATTATATTTGACTCTATGTATAAATTTCGCCTTGCGGCATCATCAGGAGTTTGAAAATAATTAAAGTTAAAATTTACAAGAGTAACAAATTATGAATTACTAAGAACCTATAGCCCCTCCAGAACGCATTAAACAAGTGAAAGCGATATAATATACAAAATGTTCTTAACAATATAATGGTAACACAAAGTATACAAGATATAATACACTAAACATTCTAGGTAAAGAGACTTTAGGGCATTGCAAAATACGAATTATGGGGAAAATAATCCAGAAAATTAACGAAGGTATTCCAAGAATAAGAAGTACGGGGCAATTAAAACCATATGAAATATCAATATTCGAGTTGATTAACAGAGAATTTGTTAACTGTATATTCGTGATAATAACCCTTCCTTTCAGTAACCTTCCAAAATATTCATTTTTCTTCCTTTATTTATATTAAATAAAAGTTTTAAATTATTTGCATAAGTGGCACATACTGCATATGCAGTTATCTGTATGTATCTGTCTATGCCCAACAGAGCGAATGTAATAAATGGTTTTGTAACCGGCAGCAACTACTGCTGAAACAAAAGTAATGCTAACAAGCGAATTGCGTATCAAATTTTGGAAAAAAAAATTTACAAAGAACAAAACTCAAAGCTATGTATTTTCTGTGAATCATTGAAAGCGTAAAACATCAACTAAATTTGTTGAAGGCGTTCCTGTGATGAATTAGTTCTTTTAGATGTTAAAACCTGTTTAAAAATAGAAAATGTCCGTTCTACATCACAACTGGTGATGGGTGCGTGATTAATATGTTGAAAATTGCAGCATACTTCGAATGTATAGATTTTTCATTTGGCTGTGTGCAGAATTGATATAATATATTCAAATCTGGATTTCTGCTAAATATGGCATGAAAATGATGAAATTAGCTTATCAACATTTGGAAAATGACCCCTGATGCATTCACATACTCTATGTAGTGCATGTGCTGCACATGTAACGTATTGCATATTGCTTTAATAAACCCTGTTTTTAACATATAAGCTGTCGGATCAGTCAAAAATAATACATCTTGTCTTAATAGTTGTTATCTGATGACAGAATATTATGAATACATCAGAATAATTGAAACAAACATGAGTAGGTAAACCCCACCAGTTTTGTATAATAAAAAGTTATTTTTAATAATATAAAATATTATTAAAAATCTGGTGTGAAGAACACAAATACACAAATAAAATACAGTTTCTAGAGAGATGGCTGTGCCACCTTTGGAAGGGCGTCGTTGGTTCGCATTGGTTATGTGGACAGGGCGAGGTACTTCGCGAGGTACTTGTCTGACAACAGGCAGCGCTGAATCTACTTCTACGCTCGGTCTGAATAATTTCTGTGATATGGCTATGAGGTTCTTTTTTGTGAATGTGTCTGAATATATCCTTTCTCCAGCAGGGGCATACCGATGAACCTGAAAAAAGGCGAAATACGTATCTACGTCTCTCGGGAGGGATATGTTCGGACACGTTCACAAAAAATATTAATAGCGAACCTGTATTTGTGTTCTTCACACCAGATTTTTAATAATATTTTATATTATTAAAAATACCTTTGTATTATTATGAATACATTGATTAATTACTTCTACAACTGTTCGCCATGAAGTTGAATGAAGAATGAAGAATGAAGAATACCAACAACTACATCTAGCAAATATCGTGCCGTTACATCCGTTGTTTCGTCTGCACTTACCCAAAGATAATGACCAGATAGTTTGGTTCGTATTTTTTCAATGGTTCTCAAATAACATTTTGTGGTATTTACGAAATGTAGATACATCTGGTATATGGCGATAGGTAAATTTTGTAAGAAACCTCTTGAAGACTGGATTGTTAAGCTTTTTGAATTGGATATTGGCCGACATGAAAGCTCCACACAGTTTTTCGTTAAAAGTTTCAGGTGCAGATGGTCATATGTTATCTTGATGGGTTTTCGAAGAAACATGTCTCTGCACATTACACTTTTGCGGACGCCTTAAACTTAATGAACAGGCACTGCAATATATCTCGGTATCATTACGAATATGCAACCAATCTGTATGGCCTCTAATTCATTCTACCATGGCTGCCCTACGAAAATTCTCCATAGTTAGTGAAAATAAATAGAAATACTAAGAACAGAAAGAAATGTACCAAAAATAAGAAACGGAAGCTACTCCAAAAATAAAGTAGTAAATCAAACTTAATATTTATAAAAAATTATAGCACAAATTATTCGCACATATATAAATATATAATTAGCAAATTATATGCATGTATAACAGCATGTAACACTTTGGAAATTATCGGGTATAACTTTTTAAACGATTATTTCAACGAAGTCTAACAAAATAATTTATAAATGTATATTTCCTCTTACACGCCACTGTTTAATTGAAATTAAAAGGTAATACACACAATATATATTCATAACGGCGGAAATAGCAACATCTGCTCGACGAATGCAATCGAACAAGCAAATAGTGCGGCTGTTATAACATATAACATGCATACTATACCTAATACATCCACAATGTTTTAGCGGGGCAATTGTCATTCAATTGCTTCCGTCCGCTCTCTGGTCATCAGTATATAATCGGTTTTCAATTTTTATTAAATCGTCACCGATGAATTAGCGATAATTGTAGGCTCGTAATCACCTACAAAATAACAAAGAATTTAAAAGTATTAACTGAACTTCAATAAATAAAATGCAAATAGTAGTCAAAGGTAAAGTGCGAAACTATGATTAGTGCGATAAATAAGGCCATACGTCTAACTAAAAATTTTAAATATTTTAAATTGGTTTTAGGCGGTCCATATGTGAATTTTTCATAGAGCATCTCGCGAATACAATTCTCAATAGTATGTACAGTATAGATAGTCTTATCCGTTGTAATTTCATCAAAATTTTGCGGCAATTTAAAAGAAGGACGCTATATGCTTTTTGTGTATAAAGATAGTAGTTTTTAAATTCATAATATATTATAGCATAAAACACTGGCTTCATTTTCTATTGCAAGTTTTGTAATACCGCACCTTTACGCACTGTACATACTGGGAGTTGCCAAACGATAAAATATAACCCAATGCTTCGAATACGATTGAATGATCATATTCTTGTAATCCATACACACTCTATAAACTTTCACTAATGTGAAATTTAAATACACTTACTATTCACGGTATTTGCTTTTCAAACAATGATAAAACCTTAGATCAAACAATACCTTAAATCCACTCTTTTAGGTTAATAAACAGAAACTCATTGTTGGAAGTTAAGTCTATGTGGCAAGGGAGATGGTCTAATTTATGTAATCCACAATTTTATATTGCATCTTGAGCAATGGCAACTACGTGGAGAATCGCCTCAACTCAGAAAAATAAGGTTCTTTTTGTGTGTGAAGACGCTAGCTTTTTATATTCCATAATCTATTTTATCAAAAAATATTGGCTTTATTTTCTATTTACCGGATTTTTATCTACTTCGCATAATTGCGAAAATGAATGAGCTAGGATAGCCCAAAACTTTTGAATGCGATTAAATGGCCATATTTGTAGGTGGCGAGTCCTTATGTGCTCTTTAAAGATTCATTTAATCCGAAATTTAATATTTTCTTTCTATTCATGATATCTACATTTTAAGCAATGGCACAACCTTCTAAATTTTTCAACTAGATATTTAATTGTAAACGTTAACAAGTTTCACTGCCAATGCCCATGACTCTTCTTTGAAAATGGCAACTAACTTATGGTTAAAGCGTCTATTAATAAAGACTGCTAAAGCATATAATCTAGATATGAAAATTGTTCTCTTAATGCACAATATCATACAGCAAAGTGCAATTATTCTTCGTTAGAACCAATAAATTCATACATCCGTCTTTCCCTCATCCATCATTCCTCTTTCAAAAACATTTACAGTTTCGTTCTTCAATGTAAAACGTTGTTCTCGAAACATATCTTTGACTCGTGAAAATAGAAAAATTGCTGAATGTTAGATCAAGACTATGTGCTAAATGACACATGGATACAATGCTTTCATCATTTAAACTTACAGTTTTAACTATTCCGCTGGTGACCACACAATAATCATCCAGGAGTAATATTCTTCTAGTAAAAACATCATTCTTAAATTGGTTTCGTTGAAAGGAACTAATTTTGAAGGATTTTAACCCTCGGGCTACCAATATGAAGTCAAAATGACTCGGAAAATAATAATTTCTCTCAGAATTAATTCTAGAGGTTTCTATTCACCGTCCTTGCATGTATTCCTTTATTGTGGTTTTATGATCATCTTTTCGTTATTCATAATTAGTTTATAGTATAGCTTATAGAAAAATGTTGAGTGGGTCATTTTTGACCTAGTTTTAGTAGTCAGTGTTCATTTGTAGTACGTAAGTTGATTCCTGTTTGACAACGAAGGTACTGTAGCTTTCATTAGTGCGTTATATGATTTGACTCTGATAGATAGCGTTCGGTGTATTACTCTATAAGATTTTTCTGACGCTGCTCGAGGAACCCTTACAAGTTGAATCTTGTCTTGAAGCGAGGGAGCTATAAATTCCATTAGTACGTTCTATGATTTGTCACGTATAGGTAGTGTTCGGTGTGTTACTCCCTAAAATAATTAGTATTGGAACAGAATATAATAAGTGGGAAAGAAAAAGGTTTCTAACTGAAAGTGAATTGTTTGCGGCACTTTGTGCAAGTAATGATGAGTTTGATGATATGAATATAGAAGAAAAGGATTATGTCGAAGAAATGTGTGCAAGTGAAAGTGATTATGAATCTGACATTTCAGGTACCGATGAAGGAGATAACGTAGAAAGTAATGCGGAAGTAAGTGGAATAACTCACACAGTATCAGGTAGGACATGAAATTAGGTATCATAGACCATCCTACAAAACACTCACTCATAATGTCATTCAAAACAAAGTAGAGAGTCGAACAGACAGTAGTAGGGATATATCTACCATATTAGATGCACTCAAGTTGTTTATTTCTGACGTTATAGTAGATATAGTCGTACAGCATACAAACAAAAAAGTAAATAATTTATTAATACTGGTGGCCGTAACTTTGTGGTAATTCATTTTGAAAATAATAAAATAAAATAAAACAATAACTTTGTTTTATCACTTTATATATAATATATATATATATAATAATAATAAAGTGGTAAAACAAAGTTATTGTTTTATTTTATTTTATTATTTTCAAATAATTATGTAAGGAATTGGAATGAAAATCATGAATCAGAGAAACCACGCGAATGGCAAAATATTGATTCTGAAAAACTTTTAGCAGCTTTTGGTCTTCTGATTCTCGGTGATCGTTTTAGGGAATCACGAGAAGATGCCACCAACCTATGAAAAGAAAACAAAGCCTGTAGTAGGAATGTGTATCAAGTAACGATGAACAGGAAAAGGTTTACAAATATGTTGCCATACATTAGATTTGACGATTTTTTAACAAGACCAGAACGTAAAGCGCAAGAGAAGCTTGCTTCATTGCGTGATATTACTAATATATTTACAACAAATTTCGGAGAAAATTATAACTGTTTTGCTTTTGGCACAATTTATGAACAGCTTGTTTCATTTCGTGGACGTTGTTCATTTAGGGTGTACACTCCAAGTAAACCGAGCAAATATGGTATAAAAATATAGGTACTCACTGATGCGAAATCTTTTTAATCCACCAACATTGATTGGAATTGGAAACGTGTCTGAAATGAACAAAGGTCCGCGAGTAGTCAAAACATAGTTTGAGTTTTGGAATCATAGCGGAAGCAATATTACCGCAGACAAATTTTTTACCGATATAACTCTAGCAAAACAATTACTGTCGAATAAAATCACTCTAATAGGCATAGTTCAAAAAAATACAAAGGATATACCGGGTGCTGGATTTGAAACATAGAGCAATTTATTCTTCGCATTTTTTATTTTCAAAGGACGTTACTTGTATGTACCAAAACCAAGAATAGTTGCATTGGCTCTGTCAACCATGAACACGAAATTAGCGACTAACATAATAAATACAAACCTGAAATTGTCTTAGCTTATAATCAAACAAAAAGTGGGGTAGATATATTAGATAAAATTATTCGTGAGTATACCTGTAGAAGGTGTACTCGTTGATGGCCACTTACACTTTTTATGAACTAGTTAGACATAGCGGCATTTAACGCTTACATAGTATGGGCAACAAAGACACATGATTGGAGAAGCAATATATCTGCATGAAAAAGGAGAAGCTTCTTTTTAGAGGAATTAGGTATGTTTTATGAAATTTTATTCCTCTTGATATTATCATTTTTGTAATTTTAGGATTATTGTTGGTAAAACCAGTAATCGAGCGGAGCTTCAGGAATTGAAAGAGATCGAAGAAGCTTTTCAGCAGCCATAATACGTGCCATCGAAAGTACTGGGAGAAAATTAAAACAACAAAACATCAAAAAGCACCAAACGAGGACGATGTCAGCAATGCCAGGGTAATGATTCAAAGTATTCGAAAATATGTTCTTCTTGCAATAGGTTGGTTTGTTCAAGGCATTGTAACAATACTGAGACAGTCATTTGCAAGTATTGTCAAATGGATGAAGATGGCGAGTAGTACTATAATTCGTTTTTGTGCAAAGATGTATTTTTGTATGTTGTCCGTTAAAATATACTCTTATAAGTAATCCTATATTGTTTTGAAAAAGTTAATATACTCGTATATGTGTAGTTACATTGTAAAATTGCATTATTTTGAAAGTATGCCTTGCCAAAATAACAGCATTGTAAGAACTTTGACCCTGATTTGGTAGTAATATCAATATATATATATATATATATATATATATATATATATATATATATATATATATATAATCCATTATACTCACCTGCGAAGAACGAGCCAAGTTATTTGTCTGAAGATATATGTATATATGCATATTAAATGTAGCTACTTAGTAACTTAAGTAGAATTACAAACTTTACGAGAAGGAGCTGAGTTTTATTACAGTGTCTCGCTTAAAGTTTAGTTTTCATATTTCACGTGTGTTCGCGTTCAAAATATACTTTGCTAGTTAGATTACTTTTAGATGAAAATGTTTCATCCCTAACGATACATTTTTTGTCGCCAACTGCCGTCAACTCTAAGATAACAAACACTCTAAAATTAACCTAAATATAAAGAATGAGACAGAATAATTTGAAACATACATAAGTGGATAAAAACCTCACCAGTTTTGCATAGCACAAAAGTATTTTTAAAATTTAAAATATTATTAAAAATCTGGTGTAGAGTACAAAAATACAAGTTCTATATTAATATATTTGCGAACATATCCTTCTCCATAGACGCAGATACGTATTTTATCTTTCTACATATTCCTCATTACGCCCCTGTGAGGGTATCCTTCTCCAGCAGGGGCGTACGGAGGAACCTGTAGAAAGATGAAATACGTATCTGCGTCTCTGGAGACAAAATATTAATATCGAACTTGTATTTGTGTCGTTCACCTCAGATTTTTAATAATATTTTATATTATTAAAACTACTTTTGTTTTACAAAAAACTGGTGAGGTTATTACCCACTCGCATATGCTTCTAATTCTTCTGTTACATTACGCATGCAGTTATCCCGTAAGGAGTCGTGAAGGCACGAAAAAATACAGTTGCTAGAGATACGGCAGTGCCATCTTTCGAAACAGTTCGTTAGTTCTGCATTTGTTATGTAGACAGAGCGAGTGCTTAGGTCGTTTGCTAATATATTCTGTCTTCTATTATGCTAATATTCAGCGCTGAATGTACTTCTATGCTTGGTCGTAATAATTTCTGCGAGCTAGCGAAGCCGTTCTTTTTGTGAGGGTATCCTTCTCCAACAGGGACGTACTGAGGAATCTGTAGAAAGATGAAATACGTATCTGCGTCTCTGGAGACGGATACGCTCACAAAAGTACTAATATTGAACTTGCATTTGTGTCCTTTACACGAGATAATATTTTATATTATTAAAAATAATTTTGTATTATAAAGAATGAGGTTGTGGTTCGGGTAACATGAGAAAGTTTTAGATATATTTCATATTATATATTTAAAAATTTTTCCTAAATTATTCAAAAATTCTTTAATAGCGTGCAAAAGAAGATGTAAGTAAATAGTATAGTTCATAAAGTATTTCTTTCAGTTCAAGGCCAAACTTATGACATAAGTATATCTTAAAACGACTAACGTCTGTAGTATTACAATTTAAGAACAATTACAATTTAAGAACAATTTAAGAGCAAACGCAGTATCGCAGTGGATGGGGATTCGGTTGCACGAGCACGTATTATATTTTATATGAATGTATGCTTCCGATGTGTCCAGTCTCAAGGACTATAATACAAGAATAGTATTAACCCTAAACCACACGTGTGACACACGCGGTCACACAGACCTCTGCGAAATTGTATTTTCTTAGAAATTGTCCCCACTTGAATACAGCGCAATGTGCGTCTCAGTACCTTCAAATCACCCGATCGTCAGTTTACATGTAAACGCTGAACTTGATTGGTGAACTCATTTCTTACGAAAGTGAGATTAAAATTTCGACGCGTTTACAGTGACCGGACTACGGCATTAGCGTAGATTTTTAATTAGTGGATTTTAATTTTATCTACGTTTATTTTGTGTGACTTTTGACTATGAGCAACTTTCCTACTCTATCAAAAAGAGTTCGTTACGGTGGTGCAGAAAAATTTGAAAATCCTTTGCTAAATTGGTTTAATGAAGCAGATAGCGAAAATAGTGATGAGGAAAGAGTCGATGCAGATTATTACGAAGTAAGTGATCATGACTCAGCTTCGGAAGCAGAGGCAGATAGTGAAGATGTAGCTGAACACAGCATCAGCTAACAACTCAACAAATTTTTATGGAAAAAATCGCTACAAATGGTCATCAGAAAGTTTTGTATCTCGAACCAGAACACAAAAACATAATATTGTAATGATAATCCCTGTTATACCTCCATTGGCAAATTTGGGTAACAAATCTGATCCAGTTACTTGTTGGAGCATGTTATTTTTTGAAGATACACTGCAAGTTGTGCTGCGATGCACCAGTATAAAGTTACAGTGTATGAGACTCAAGCATAAAAATGAACAAAGATATGAACTTCAGGATTTAGACGTGACCAAACTACGCGCTTTTTTGGGCTTATTATTTTATACTGACATTTTTATTTCGAATCATGAAAAAATTGAACGGATCTTTGCTACCGATAGAACTGGACGCGAAATATTTCCTTCTGTAATGAGAAAAAATAGATTTTCGACCTTGCTTATTGCTTTGCTGTTTGATAATCCTGAGGATAGACCCGTGATATATCAGAGAGACGCATTCGCACCGATTTTATAAATTTGTAATAAATTTATCACAAACTCACAAAATTTATATTCTCCTGGCGTAACTATGTGTATTGACGAAATGCTGATTTTGTTTAGAGGCAAATGCAATTATAAAAAGTGTATACGCCAAATAAGCCTTGTAAATATGGTCTGAAGATAATGTGCCTAACTGATGCACGAAATCATTACTTCTATAATGGTTACGTTTATTGAGGAAAAGATTCTAATGGAATTGGTCTTACAGATGAAGAGAAAAAATACTTACAGCCTACGCAGTCTGTTCTTAGACTAACTGAACCAATTCAGAGAACCAATCGCAATGTAACTGCTGACAACTGGTTTACGTCAGTAGAATTAGTGGAAAATCTGAGAGAAAGACGCTTGACATATGTGGGAACGATAAAGAAAAATAAAAGAGAAATTTTTTTTGTCAAGTAGAAGTCGAACTGTTGGAACAACTTTATATGGTTTTACTCAAAAAACACGACACTAATTTCTAATGTCCCAAAAAAAAATAAGGCCGTTATACTTGTTACTACAATGCACCATTCAAAGGCCACTTATAAGGGGACGGGCAAACCAGAAATAATATCCTTTTACAATCTAACCAAGGGAGGTGCCGACGCGCTTGATGAAAATGTGCTAAGCATGCTACAAGTCGCCGCACACAAAGATGGCCGAGGGTTCTTTTTTTCGTCTGCTTGATATAAGTGGTGTAAATGCTCACGTTCTGCATCAGTAATTTAAGGGTTGTTCTGAGATAGATGTTTAGTACGCCCTCACATTGAAAGAAGATGAAGAAACGTTCATCTATAACGTGAATTGCGTGCCACCATACGAAGAATTATAGGCATTTCTGAGGAAACTCCCGAAGCTACAGAGTATTAAAAGAAAGACTTTTTATAACAAACGCCAATTAAGTTGGCGCGAGGAGGGGTAAGTTCGCGCAGATTAAAAGTAGTGGGGAGATTTGTATTTGGTTTTACATCAAATGTCAGATAATTCTAACCTCTGAGCGTGTATCACTTTATGATCCCCTAGCAAAGACATTATATTCCGTCAAACGGCAATGCCAAATGTATTCTGACAATTACTTGAGTAGTGGGAGTGGACGTTCTTAAAAACGTCTTCTGCGCACCCCCTCCTCGCGCCAACTTAATTGGCGCTTGCTATACATGTCTATATCATGACATAAACCGACTTGCCTGGAATGTGCTTCAAAACTGTGCAGAAATTGTAAACATAATGTTACGCTTAGCATATAGAATATTTTAACGTATTTTTAAATATATTTCTTCTTTAAATGTCTTGATTTAAAATTATATTTAACTTAAGACATTTTCTATGTATTCGTGTTCAAAGAGAAGGTATTTCTCTTTTGTTATATATCTTAACCGAGACCCTTCTTTTTCTATCTATCATTAAAAAGCTTAGGTCACAAGAGTTATTTTAATAATATTTATGACATCGATAGATCAACGCTTCAGGTCCCGCTTATTAATTAATTAGAAACAAGATATTGACCCCTCTCTTCGACAGATCATAAAACAGACCGTTTTCAAGACCAGTGTTCTTTTCGATACAAAACTATCAGTCGATCTTTCTCTTTAGTACCTTCGAAGGTTACACATCGCTCATCGTGCTGTCCAAGTTCAAGATGTCACGCCGTCCGGTGTCTATTCGTTTCTAAGGTAAACTGTATTGTTCTATACATATTATTCTTTTAAGCGAATCCATATTAATTCACATTAATTTAAACTAATTAATTTCTGTTCCTCCGGCCAAACATCGCTCTGCATATCTGTCCAGGTATACGACGCACCACGTGGCCGCCCATCGCCGCAAATCAAAGGTAACTTTGTATTCTTCGATACAGAGGATATTTTATATTAATCGTATTCAATTAACCCTTAATTTACTGCTCAATTAAGCGTTCGTTTTAGAGTATTTTTGTGTTAATTTTCAGTTACTTAATTACCGCTCCTCGTGTACATATTACATTTGTTCTAATTACTTTTAAATATACCAATTTCATTTCTTTCTTATGTAAATATAAATACAAACTTTAAGGACAACATGTGTTTTATTTAGTAAGTAGGTTATATATATATATATATATATATATATATATATATATATATATATATATATATATATTAATTACCAATCATCACGCACGTCCTGGACCTTTGATGAGACTTCATTAGCACCACCAATTAATTGTTTTATTATCAAATAATTTCATTATTATAACACACCAAAAGCCCCAAATTTGTAATAATAATTTATAAAATGTTTAGCGCCCGCAATTTTTACAACGCCAATTTTTTTTTTGCCGGTTAGTTTTTATTTGAATAAGTATCTTAATGCTTCTTTAATCATTTAAATAAGATTTTTTTCCAACGACATTTGCTTCATGAGATAATCACTAAATGCTTCAATAATAAGTATAAGCACTCATACTTTGACGAAAAATTAAATGAGAATACCTTGTAACTGTTCATTTATATTTTTTCCTTATTGTTGTCGTCCTATTTAATCTATCGAAAATTTAAAAAAATAGAAAAAATTATATTAGGAATTTTCTCGGAATGGGAAAGTTCGCGGTCACCATGACCGCACTACGGCTAGTACGCAACAACAACTATATAACGCTGGTTAAGGGATAAAGATATTTCTCATAAAAGTGGAATATCGTTGAAAATACTGTAAATAAGTATTACGCTGTTGGTACCATTTGAAGGTAGTTTTACTGGGAGTTTGCTAACAATATCGAAAAATATAGGTTGCATTTAAAGAAATCGAGACAAAAGCATTTGAATTTCAATAAATTTGGCACGATCTATTTAGCACCCTGTATATATTTTTACATTATACTTTCTTGAAAGATATAGAGTATTAGACCCAAAATAGATATCCAAAGAATAATTCGATGTTCGATACCCATCCTCAGCCTACATCTTAAAACGTCAGCCGCTCCAACTGTAAAATTTTCGACAAAAATTCCAATATAACCAAAAATAGTTGTCGAAAGTGAATCACCGCAAAAATAATTTAGGTGGCCATCGACATAATTTCTAAAAAATATATCAATCCATTTAAACTGGAAAATCTGAAGGTGGGTGCGGGAATTTATATATATTCGTAAATAATTTTACAATATCCGATGTGATATACTTACAGAAAATTTCACTTACTTTTGTTAGTTTTCACGCCAAACTCAGCCAACGCACTAATAGGGAACCTGGTAAATATTTTTACGAGTATGTGAGGAGTATTTTTTCATAGCGCAACATGTCCACTTTTTTCATAAGTTGAGTTATAGATGGCTTTACCTTCATTAAGATGTGAGAAATACAATGCCAACTTTGCTTTTCGTCAACCTGCAATAAGTCCCATTTAAAATGTGTACCGAACTTGATGTGTTTCGAACAAAATGTTACAAGTCCACAATCCTTTTTTTTTGCAAACTGCAACAAGTCCATCTGTGTAAAGTGTGTGACTCATTGTGCACGACAAATGTGATCTCGCTAGTTGTTTTCTGTTTTGTGTATGAAATTGTTATAAACAATTTAAAATATGAATGCCAAGAATAGTGATGAAGGAGTTAGTGTGGCTGAGAACAGTCGTGGAAGCAGAAAACGAAAGAGGATCCGGGCACAGGAGCGAATTGCAAAAAGGAACGCTAAGTAAGTTTTAGGTTAGATTTTGTTTCAAACTGTGTTTCATAATGTTTCGTAGATATGCTGCAAAGAATCTAGATCTAGATATATGGAGACGCCCTTGCAATCATACCATCAATAAAAAATTGAAGTGTCATCAAATACCTATGTCAATTTTGCTAGAAGTAAAAAAAAAAGTTTTATATTGATAACGACAGAATCAAGCAGAATTCTAGGCTGGTGAATTTAATTGAAATCCAGTTGCCAAAACGGCGTCGTGAGCGAAATGTTCGTGTGAACAGATCTCATAATTTGCAAAAAAGTTGCACAGTAAGTTATTCTACTTATATTATAAACTGTTTGTAATAAACTATGTTCGTTATAATGCAGGTTCGTACTGAGAAACAAAAATTTTTAGTATGTCGAGCATTTTTCGAAACGTTATTTGAAGTAAATCGTAGAAGAGTTTTGTTAGTAGCTAGAAATATTAGAAGCGGAGTAGAGCAAAAAGAAAATAGAGGTGGTAATAGGTGGAAAGATAAGCTTGCTGCAAAGAAAAGAAACGTAAAAGAATTTATTGGAAAATTCAAAGCATGCGAATCTCACTATAATAGATCAAAATCACAAAGAGTTTATCTACTCGTACCTGCGGAATTAAATATTTCGAAGATGTCCAAAATGTACAATAACAGCGCTGGTGCCGAGAAACAGGTTAGCCACACTTACTTTCACAAACTATTTTCTAATGATTTCAATCTGGGATTTGGTTCCCCTGCTAGTGACATTTGCAGCTACTGTGAAAGACTAAAAAATCAAATTAAAATTGCTTTAAATGTGGAAAAACAGAATCATAAACGTGACTTAAAGATACATAAATTGAGAGCTAAACAGTTTCACGCAATAATGAAGGAGGAAGTAGAGGGAATAGTAAGCTACTGTTTCGATCTCCAACAAGTGCAAAATCTGCCTAAACTACCAATACAGGAAGCGTATTATTCTTTGCAAATATCATTTTATGCATTTTGCGTGGTTAATTTAAAATCGACTAATCCATAATTTTATACGTGGACTGAAGATATAAGTGGAAGAGGTTCAAATGAGGTGGGATCCGCTCTTCTAGATTTTCTTCGAAATCAAAACTTAGAAAATGTGATAAAAATACGACTTTTTTCGGATGGGTGTGGGGGACAAAATAAGAACTCCCATATTGTACATTTACTAATGTATTGGCTGTATAAGGAATCTCCACCAAATATTACCGAAATATGTCTAATTTTCCCAGTACGCGGCCATTCTTATTTGCCGGCTGATCGTGTTTTTGGCCGTGTAGAACGAGAATTACGGCGTCACTCTAGAATACTTATACCGGAAGAATTTCTAAATTTATACAAACAATATGGCAACGTTTATGTTATGGGCAAGGATTGGTACGTTTATGATCTGAAATCTCTCTTGGAGACATTTAAAAAAGTTGTGGGTATAAGCGAGCAAAAGAAAGTTTTTATAGTAAAGGAAAATTCAGAAGGAAGAGGAAAGACTGTTAAATTAAAAATGGAAATGAATTTCCGAATAACTGATCCCTCAAATAAATTTGATTCGTTATTAAAGCGAGGAAAAAATTTAAAAAACTTGGAAATACGTTTGAGCAACAAAGGACGTTTTCTGGCCGCAGATAAAGGAAAGGCCGTTAATAAGCTTTTAGAAGAAACGTTTGGTGAGGAGTGGTATCATGAAGACAGATTTAGTTGGTACTTCGAACTTTTACGCGACCACATTACGGATGATCCATTGCTACAATGAGAAGACGAACCGTGTGTTTGCCTAGAACCAGAAGAAGAAATTAAATTATAATTTTTATTGTATTGCTTTTAGTATTAGTCTTATTTTTACGTTGGTTTTCAGAAGAAATAATAAAGAATTTTTGTTGGAGTGTTTTTGAATATATATTTTTGAAATAAAGACTAATTTTCAAATTGATTTTCAGAAGAAATAATTTGATAATTATTTTACAGTATTTTTGAATGCGTCTTTAGAAATAAAGCCCTTATTTATACAATGATTTAAATGAAATTTCTTTTCAAATCGAAACATGTCCCATTTTTTTTATGCTATCGAATTAAATACATCGCACATCTTATATAATCCTTTTCTAAATTACATTTTAGATCATTATAAATAACATTATAAAAGAAAAATATTGTTTCCGATATGTACAACAGCCGCAATTGTTTTTGACGGATTTCTCCAAAGTTGTTTAAATGGACATGTTGCGTTTTGAAAAAAAGCTCCTCATGTAATCTATTCAGCCTTGGAAGCCAATTATTTTTTGACTTTCGAAAATTTATTTCCCCATTATCACAAAAAACCTGTTAGTTATTCTACAGAAAGATCTGCTACGAAGCATTTTACACTTTAATCTGAGAAAACTCCATGTTCCAAGAATTTAAGAGAAATGTAATAATAATAAAGCCTCACAAAAACTTCAGATGTCGAAAATTGCATTCATTCTTTGAACACTTTCTTTTTTACTTTCTTCAAGATTATCTTAAGGTACTCGGCAATATATTCTTGATGGCGAAGTGTTGCCAGCTTTTGAAGTCACTTTCGTATAACGAAAAAGTTACTATAAATAACTAAAACTTTTGTTATTAAGATGACAACAATTCTACAAATTCATTCGTCATTCGCTCACGGGCAAATTAAAAAAAATTCGTTTAATATCGGTTGTTGTGCGGTACTGTGGACGAACTGATGCATGTAACATACCGAGATTGAACCATCCCTGGGCATTAGTATAGCATGCATGCATAAGATATTGCATCTACTCGTGAAAAGATTCATTCGCAGGAGCATTCTTCACTACGACAATGGAGCCCTCAGGCATCGGCGCAAATAATTCAAAATTTGTCTGGTCCAAACATTAAATTGCTGGTTCATGCGCCGTACAGCCCTGATTTGGAATCCAATGATTTCCTTTGGTTTCCGTACATGCAGAATAAACTACGTGATCAATAATTTTCGACGCCAAAAGCGGTTGATGCGTTCAAAAGATGTATGTTTTGGAGATGCCACAATCAAAATAAAAAAATCTCCGAAAATTGACTCAAAAGCATGTAACAGCATTAATAACCAGAATATATTGAAAAACGAAATCGTTTTCAATGATAAATATTTACTCTTTTCCTTTGTTATTACGGATACATAAATAGGAATCCTCCTAAGTAAATATATCTCACTAATTTTTATACTTGAACTATTAGAAGTTCAAAATGTAACTGATTAATAAAGCAAAGTCATCACAAACAACTTTTCGTGGATTAGGCTATTTTTGCGATGCCGATTACGTACCTGATTTAAAAAGGAACGCAAATCAGGTATGTAATCGCCATCGCAAAAATAGCCTAATCCACGAAAAGTTGTTTGTGATGACTTTGCTTTATTGATCAGTTACATTTTAAACTTCTAGTAGTTCAAGTATAAAAATTTGTGATCTCGGACATCGAGTCCGAAGAGATTTTTCTCAATGCCAATAACTTTTTATAATATTATAAAAGGTTACAAGTTGTGCAATAACACGTAAAGAAGTTAATTTCTAGTAGAAAGATTGCACAATATTACTCAAATATTGCATCACCCCGATGGTCTCTATATAAACGTTCACAAGTCGCGTGCAGACTGAAACACAGTAGTTAAAATGAATTTATAGAGTTAAAGAGAATTAAAAACTTGGTTAAGGCTTATGTCGTTACATATTGCTGTGGACTTTTCCCAATAAATATAAAAATTTAGTATTTTTAGTTGTACTATTATTTTGAACGCAAATGTATATTTGACTTGCGCAGTTGGAGCAAGCCGTTTGTATAGATGTATTAATGTGTAAGAAAAACTGTATTTTTTTATGCGAAGCCTACGTGCTTCATGTGGACTAGACAGACACAAAGTAACCATAAGACGAGAAGTACCTTCTTTGTATTTAAGATAGATAATTATCTATTGAAAGTTAAATTAGGGTTGTTTTTGATTTAATATAGCTGATGTGGATGTATTTCAATTTCCCGAACTTTCTACGAGTTTGTTAATCTCGTAATTTTTGATTATTACGCTTTCTCGTAAAATGTGTCTCACAAATTTTTTATGTAAGTAAAAAATATATATATATTTTCTTAAAAGATATCTTATTTGTTAAAAAGATTTGAATATTATATTTCAATTGTATTAACATTGTTATTTAAGAGATTTAGTCTTAGATATTTGATATAAATAACAAAGAACGATTTTTAAAATTTCTAGTAAAAAAATATTTCTGTAACTGTAAAATTTTATACGTTTGGTATCTCAAGGGCATTTTTTTTGTTACATGTGGGTGCACATGCGTTATAGTTTGCTTCGGGCTGTCAAGTTAGTTTGTTTATTTTGATTTTGTTCTCTTGGGAGAAATTAAAAGGTTTCTTTGTAATTTATTATTTTTAATTTTGATCGGCTGTCATTAAGATATTTTAGACGTATGCTGCGGTCATTTCCATGCATTATTTTTTACCTTTATAATATTGTTAAATGAGGCAATATTAATCTTTATACTTTATAAAGATTTTTTTTTATTTTTGTATTAAATTTTCATTTAAATTTTATATTGTGTTCTTTAATTTAATAATCCTTTCTACACATTTGAACAAGTAACTTAAAGATATTTTCGTAACTTTCTCAAACAAATTTTGAGTGGCGCCTAACTATTTTACTAATTCAAAATTTTCCACTTTTCCGATTGGAACCCTGAGAGGAAAGCAATCCCATTTTGGAAATAAGCCGACTGAATATCCTAGCTGGATAGATTTGTCGTGAATGGTGGAATAGCTAATTTCCAAACCACAGTTCATAGCAATATGTTGATGAGAAATATTCTAAAATAAGTATTGCAAAATTAAAAGATGAACTCTTTGTGGAACCTCAAGCAAGAGATATCTTGCAGGTTTGGTGTAGAAAAACTGTGAGATGCATATCAAAGAATTGGTCCAAATGCTTGAGAATGCATTTCCTAGATTCGCATTTAGTGTTTCTTACTCAAAGCCATAAAGTAGTAAGTGATAAACAAGGTAGACATTTATCAAGGTTTCTGAAATCAAAACATGATCACTGATATACAAAACCTATTCATAATTTTTTTAAGAAAGTTGTTATTTTACATTATTTTATAGAGGAAACTCCATACCCATTCATTGTTGCAAAGACTTGCAAGTTTGAAAAATTCCTTTGAACCACGCTCTGTTTATTGCCAAATCACATCAAAAATTTTCTATAAAGTCATTCGATAGCTCACTTAACTTAGTGGGACAAAAATTTTGGGAAGAATTTTTCATATAAATGAGAATCATTCCTGCATTAAAATTTTGTAGATTATTTCTTCATTTCGTCAAAAATTTTGTCATATCGTTTAAATTTGAGATTACTTATATTTTATAAAGCTAAATTACAATTTTTGTTTTATTGTAAAAATATGTGTTCCCAATATGGAACAACGTTGAGTATAATAATATTAACCCCAGCTTTCATGTTTTTAAATTATATTTGGAATTATGTATAAATGATTGTAATATAGCTGGTGCAAATTTAGCATCTTTCCAAGAATCTCTGGCGACAAAGGGAATGGTAGATAAGACTGCTTAATCCTTTCAAATAAAGCTGATTTCTTAATTACTCATTATACCTACATTTTACGTGCCCGTATTGTCGTGTCAGAGTCGTTGTCTTCATATTTGTCTCTTTATCTCGTTGTCCTCTGTGTCTTCACATTCTCCTTCACTCTTCAAAGCTGTTTTCCTTCTAAATTAATACCTTAACTGATTTTCCATACCAAAATACTTTTGTCTTCCTAATTTACTTTGTATCCTAGTTATATATGTACAACGCGTCATCCGATATCTTTTTAAGAATTTGAATTATGATTTTTCTGACGAAGGAAATAATTTTGAGAGATTTATATAACAAAATAAAATAATGCGAAACCATCTGTAATTATAAATTGTATATTATACTCATTATTTAATAAATATAGAACAGATTACAAATCCATGGAATTATTCTAATATTGAAAAATACATGCAAGCATTTTTAGTATTTCTATTAAATAATTATTTATAATAGTTGTACCGTAATTTATCTGAGACAATTATATCTACCTTTTATTCGATTGAGTAACAAGGAAACATTTTGTCAAATTTTTTGAACTATTACCTGCAATTTATATACTTGGTAATACTACTTTTTACTTTTTAGAGCTAAAGTCAAGTGACCAGATATATATATATATATATATATATATATATATATATATATATATATATATATATATATATTTAGTGTTAATAAGAATTAGATTTCTTATTTATTTTATTGGCCGTGTCTTAATATTAAAATAATAGACTTTTTTATTGGTTTAGCGACCTTTAATGAATTTCAATTTTCTCTACGACGTTTCGATTCTTTTAATTATTAAGTCTTTTTCAAGTGGCTAGAAACAAAAAATTAATACAACGATAAGTAAGAAAATATGTCTACATTTGTATGAATGAATAAAAAAATTAAAAAATGAAATTAAAATAATAAAAAAGAAATATTTAAATTGAGAATTTTTTTTCCGGGGCTTTTATATAAAGAATTTTATATACTGTTTTGAATCCTAATCGAGCGATAAAGAATAAAAATTAATCCCAACCGCGTCGTTTTTTTAAGGAACGACATTATGTTAATTCCAACATTACAAAATCAATTTAAAATATAGATATATAGAAAGTCTCGGAGAAAACGAATGGTAATCTCAATTTAAATATTTATTGAATGTGGTAAACCTGAGTATCAAGTTTCCATATAAGAAGTGATGTATTTTTTGAAAGTGTCCTCAGGGAAACGAGACAAACTTATAGCGTTACTGCCAGTGAAATACGTACGAACTTCAAATAAAACTTAACCAGATGGAAAGTTCCAACAGCGTGAGAAACTCTATATGGGGGAGTGCTATGAATTATAAAAAGAAAGGAAATGTAGTTAAGAAATAATGTCGTACGTAACTAAATTTAGAATCATTTACAGCATACTCATGGACCAACTATACGTATATATTCCTAAAGTAGACACAACCTTAATTGATTTAGTGACTGGGTTATTCTCTTGTCTAACAAATTTAAACCCCAAGCGAATTACCATAAAGGGTGTTAACTATAAAATATTTAATCTGTAAATTAGTACATTTCGTTTGTAAATGTTCACCTTTATAATTATTATGTATTTTCTCTTCTAACAGCTAACAGCTAACTGATAATATATTAAATAGTTCGTAAGCAGCTAGAGAAATCTTCCTTTGTCTGATCTACTCACTTGCTTTCACATAAATATTTAAGGCGTGATAAAGAAGTTTAAAAATAAAAATTTGAAATTGTAGATTATGTCGGAATAAAAGCGAATTAAACATACTCAAATTTTGCTCAGTTTCAGTGCAGCAGCAATAGTAGCCTTGAAGTTGTCACTCGTAATAGTGGATGAAACGTTGGTCAAGAAACAACCAGTTCTAACGACGCGATTTCAGTCCGGAACTCCACAAGCAATCATTTTAAACAAGTGTTTATGAATAGTTTTTCAAATCTTCAGACACAGTTCATACTTTAAATCATCGGGAGGACATATTCTCACATATATTCAAAGGCATAGCAATATATCAAGTCTAGTAATAATTAATGTGTTTTTTGTAGAAAGCATTTATAAAAGTGTTTGATGATAATCTGGGGAACATAACCTAAAAGTGTCTTGCACGTACGTAAAGTGTATACTTAAGGTAATAGTATCACAGATTATACAGATGGATCACTTGAAAAATTTTCATGTTAATATTTTATTTTTTATAGTCCTTGTGCGGAAGGAGTACAAAATCCATGCGCCGTTCTGGAACATGCGCATTTCAGTTTATTAGACGCTGTTGATGCTCTTGTATGTTGTAGTAGAAATATGTACTTTATAAGTTTTCTTTTGGGTATGAGAGCGGTTCCTGTTTTTATTATAAATTTCGGTAGTGCTTTTGTATTTTTTGCGGACTTTTATAAATATTATTTATTGTTTAAATAGTGTATATATATATATATATATATATATATATATATATATATTTAAGTAATAAATAATTGTATACTAGTAAATTTATTGTTCTAATAGTTTTTCCTTTCTTTGTTTTTTTTAAAGATGGCTCCGAAATATTGTTGTTCCAATAATATGGAATACAATAGGGGTTTAAGTTTTTTTTATATTAATTTTTAAATAAGGACATGGTTACAACTGCAAAACTTTATAAATTAAGAAAACTAGAACATATTGCTGTGTACCTTGATTTTAAAAATGGGCGCCAATTATTAAATATGAATCGTCAATTATTAGAGATGAATCTTCCTACACATATATTTTTTAGTTTAGACTGTTAATATTGCCCACACTGTTTTTGTTTTACAAAAAGGGTTCCCTGCAACTAGGCCTAGCATGTAATGTAATAAGGAGAGAAACAATATAATAGCATGTTAAGTTTAATACATTTATCATTCACACTTTGCAAAAATATACATTAATTTTCAAATGTGTTAAATATTTTGGGTGCTTTAATAGGTGTCTTGTCAAAGCTAATTGCAAAAACACGTTTTATATACTGCTTTTGTTTAAACTTTACAAAGTTGGCAACAATGAAATGGTTAAAAAAAGCATATTAGATATTGCATTCAGCCAGATTTAGAATTCTAAGCTCTGTACTTGAAACCGGAAGATCAGATGATATATGTAATTATAAACTCATCTCAATTCTATATAACTTCTCCAAAATGTTCAATTCTACAGCATATGGGCAAATGTGTAGAAACATGTAAATGTCCGTTAAATTAAAAAAAGATATTGTGATAAAATTTTAGAAACGGAAATTAGAGATGTGGAGCCATCTATCAAAATGTAATGTACTAAAGTTTTAATTTTTAAATTCAACGCCCTATATTTTTCACATTTTAGAATTTTCCTCGATAACACGATTTCAATAAACTATAATACAAGGGTCTAGAGTATTTAGATTGAGATTTACATGCAAATGAATATCAGAAAGTTTAGAATATTTAGGTGTCGGTACTTTCGATATCATAAGCATTGCTTGATACTAGATATGATCATTAAAAAAAAACCTTTACAATTCGAAATGTAAGCACTACAATTTCTTTTATTTCTTCTCATTGTTGTCATTAAATAATTGTTGTTTGTCAATAATGGTTGAATTAAATCAAAGAGAAAGAATACAATTTTGTAAATAATATAGTATTTTCGAATGAGACAACTTTTATTTGAGAGGTACTATTCATAGATATAACTGTCGGTGTTGGGCAGAGAGTAATCCTCATTGGATACGCATACGCAACAATCTAAAAAACTTAACGTTTGGTATTTGTAGAAACAGAATAATAGTGCCTTCTTTTCTATAGAAGAAACTCTAAATGGTCAAAGATATTTAGAACTTTTAATTAGCCAGATAATTCCTGCATTGTAGGAAAATGTCTAACTTCTACGAACCATCTGGTTTCAGCATGACGGGGCAACCCCTTCCTATTCAGTTATCCTTTACGATCGATTATATTTTTTTGCCCACAGATGGATTGGAAAGAGAGGCAAAATTAAATGTTTTGAAAACGGACATGTGTCGGTTGATGATGATGGGCGTTCGGGTCGTTTATCGGAAGAAAGGAAGCCACAAAATGTGGCAAAAGTTCATGATGCTACTTTGCAGGACTGAAGGAGAACAATCCATGATATTTGTAACATTGTCAGATTGTCGTACGACGCAAGAGGCCTGCCAAGTTGTGTAACAATTCGCGGATCTTACACCACGACAATACACCAACCCACACGTCACTTCTGCGTCAGTTTCTAGCCTCAACGAAGACGGCAGTACTACCCAATCGTCCCTACTCCATAGATTATGCCCTTTATCACTTATTCCTGTTTCTGAAGTTAAAGCTGAAGCTTATATTGCGCTGTTATGAGACGATTGAGGAGATCCATACCGAATCGTAAGCAGTGTTGAACAGATTAACAAGCGAAGACTTTTAGCACTGCTTCCAATCATGTACAAATCGCTGTGATCGGTGTATTCATGCGAAAAGTGGGTACTTTGAAGGGAATGGTATTGAATAAATTGTAAGAATAATTTATTGTTTCTTTCATATTCCTGGAATTTCTGTGTAGCACCTCGTATGTAGTATATACTTTTTTAGGGTTTTTAATGTAATTTATTTTAACTAATCGATCCATTTTATTTTAATTTTTGACATTTAATTTTTTACATAAATTGTAGATTTTTCCGGATAGCCAAACTGTCCGCGGTTGACTTGTTTGAGTGCTATACAAATATTATTCATAGAGGAAATTGATTACATTCATTGAAGGAGCAGCGAAAATTAATTCAATATTAGTTACATTACTGCACCGCTGCTTTACTAATTTTTAATTAACGGTCTTGGTAATTTCAAAGTTAATGGAATGTTTATGCGAAATGTTAAATGCTACATTTTCGAAGTTAAACTATATTGTCTTCAAATTTCAACAATATTTTTGTAGACCTCGAAATTTTGTAAAATTATTTCCGTCAAACGCAAATAAAACTCTTTAGCTCTTGCTCAAATATGGCAATTAAAACTTTTCTGAAGTTTCCTGTTGTACAAGAATAATATATAAGTAAAACGAAAGGTTGTGTTTGCTTCAACTTGCGTCAACTTCGCGCTAAAGTTCAAAATAAAGTTTTGATTGTTACACCGGATATAGATGATCACACTTAAGTCAATTTAATTCATATAACACAGTTTAATATTTTTGCAGTGGTTACAAGATATAGCAAATGTTTAAGTAAAATATTTGTCGTGTAAATGTAGATAGACATATAATGTGGTGGAATATAAATATTATGCATTCAATTCTTCTGAAAATAAACGATTTAGATAGGACTAAATGTGTGTGATCTACACTACCAGCAATTTCTACTAAAGTATTTCACTTAACATACCAATTTGAAACATACTTGAGTATACCAAAGAAATTTGAGTACATCTATACGTTAAGCACGCATTACGCATTTGTTACAAATGAAACGGATATGCATTACACACATCTGTATCTGTACAGATGGACATACACCTTGTAATTTCCAACATTGACTTCTCCCAAAGACATGTGTTTCTGTTACACAATGGACTTCGTCAGTTTAGCTAATGATATAAAGTTTGATGGATCGCCTCATAGGTAAAGAAAATTCTGTCAGTTGACACCAAGCAATCTGGTGACATCTGACGGACAAAAGAGACTATGCCGGAAACAGCGATTTTCTCTCGTCGAGCTATGTCGGTATAGTAGGGAAAAATACATATATAGGTGTAAGTTCATTAACACGATGCTAGATGGCAGCAAATATACCAACGAAATTTGTGTACATCTATACGTTAAGCACGCATTACGCATTAGTTACAAATGCGTAATTTATACGTATTTTTTTCTCTTCTGTACCGACATCGCTAGACGAGAGAAAATCGCTATTTTTGACATAGTCTCTTTTGTCCATCAGATGTCACCAGATTATCTGGTGCCACCTGATTGCCACAAAATTTGCTATATCTATGAGGCGTTCCATCAAACTCTACTTCACTAACTAAACTGACGAAGTCTATTGTATGACGGAAACTCGTGCCATTGGTAGAAGTAAATGTTGAAAGATACAAGGTGTAGGTCCATGTGTACACACAGAGATGTGTGTAGTGCATACCTGCTTCATTTGTAACAAATACTTGAGTATGTAAAACCTCACCACAATTTCTATAAAACAAAAACATTTTGTAATAGCATATCGAAATGTTATTAAGAAAACGGGTGTGGAGGACACAATACAAGTTCATATTTGTGTTAAAGTATCTTTCAAGACATGCAGAGACACATGTTTCATATTACTATAGAATCATTAGTATATGCTGCTGATGAGATCCTTTTATCAAAACTAGTACCCTGACTATATTATAAAAGTGATTAAAACAGAGTGCAGAAGAACCTTTAATGCCGTTAAGTGACTAATGCCAACATCTTGAACGCCAAAACAACCATCATTGTTTTCAAAACAAATGTAAGACTAAACCAGGGGTTTCCATTTGCCGTACATAACCGCAACTTGCGGAAATTGTATTAACGTGCCTCCACTGTATATCAGACACAACCGAATGCGTATACAACAAAGTAATTTGAAACATACTTAAATAGGTAAATCTTGACTACAATTCGTATAAAACAAAAATATTTTTTCATATACCGTGTGTCCCAATTTCGATGCTCACCATTGGTATCTCGGTTATTAGAAGATATAGAACAACAGTTAAATGGGGAATGTTTTGCAGAATTAAATACTCGGGGCAAATCCCATTTCAAATTAGACCTAACTTTTTAATTTTTTAAAATATTTTGAAAAATCAAAAATTTGCCGATTTCGTTATTCCTCAATAACTCGATAACGCTTAGTCTGACCTCTTTTAAAGTTTTACATTGTTGAGACACTTTTTTAAAACAAATTATTTGATACAAACAGAAACCCCCGATTGTCATTTGTTTTTAAGATATTACCACTATCTTTTGTTTTTCATATGGCGGCCATATTTGATTTTGGGTTTGTTAGGTAGTCCTCAAAATGTGCTTTTCAACGATGTATAACATGCCTGAAAAATTTTTATTTATAAGGAAAATATTAATGAAAACTTAAATTAATCTTTAATATGAAATTAGTAGGCTGAAAAATTAAACACCAATGTCAAATGAAAGTGAAAAGATATTCTAAGTAATACTGTAAACAAACGAAACGATAAAAAAATTATAGAAATAAAAAGTAAAGATACAGAACTTAAAATTCACATTCGCTTAAAGAAATTGTTCAATATAACGACAATTCTGTTCCACACAATTTTGACACCTTGTTCGAGTAGAGTTACAAACTCTACGTAGAGTGTTTCCGTTTACTGATCGTAGCACATCTAGTACTTTTTTGCTCTAAAATTGCCCGAGTTTCTGGCGGTTCAAAATCAAATACTTCGTTTTTAGTGGTACCCCATAAATAATAGTCAAGCGGGGTAAGGTCGGGTGATCTCGCAGGCCATTGCACGGGTCCATTATTTGAAATCACTCTCTCATTAAAGTTTTCTCTCAAAAAATGTTGCACATTACGAGTGTTATGGGCCGGGCAACCATCTTGCTGGAACCAGATGTTTTGCATGTTCTCGGGATTAACAATTTGCCTCAAAGCAGGCATTATCTCGTTTGTTAGTAGCTCCAAATATCTGTTACCAGTTAAATTGTAATCAAAGATGAAAGGACCTATTAACTGATTATCTAAAACGAAAAAAAGAGTTTAAAAAACAAAAAAAAAGTAAACAAAATGTCATACCAATTAAACCGCACCAGACTTGTACCAAACAGGTTATCGTTTTGTTTCATTGTCAGAATACATTTGTCATTGACGTTTGACGGAACATAATGTCTTTGCTAGTGATACACGCTCAGAGGTTAGAATTATCTGACATTTGATGTGAAACCAAATACAAATCTCCTCACTACGTTTTATCCTGCGCGAACTTACCCCTCCTCGCGCCAACTTAATAGGCGTTTGCTATACTTAGAATATCTTTTCACTTTCATTTGACATTGGTGTTTAATTTTTCAGCCCACTAATTTCATATTAAAGATTAATTTGCGTTTTTATTAATATTTTCCTTATAAATAAAAATTTTTCAGGCATGTTATACATCGTTGAAAAGCACATTTTGAGGACTACCTAACAAACCCAAAATCAAATATGGCCGCCATATAAAAAACAAAAGATAGTGGTAATAACTTAAAAACAAATGACAATCGGGGGTTTCTGTTTGTATCAAATAATTTGTTTTAAAAAAGTGTCTCAACAATGTAAAACTTTAAAAGAGGTCAGACTAAGCGTTATCGAGTTATTGAGGAATAACGAAATCGGTAAATTTTTAATTTTTCAAAATATTTTAAAAAATTAAAAAGTTAGGTCTAATTTGAAATGGGATTTGCCCCGAGTATTGAATTCTGCAAAACATTCCCCATTTAACCGTTGTTCTATATCTTCTAATAACCGAGATACCAATGGTGAGCATCGAAATTGGGACACACGGTACCTATAAAAATATTATTAAAGAACGGGTACGGAGAACACAATACGTGTTCATCTTTGTGTAAAAGTGTCTTTCCATATATACAAACATGTATTTCATCTTACTAAAGAATCATCAGTACATGGCACCGAAAATATACCTTTACCATTAATGACACAATTACTACATCACAAAAGTTATTAAGACGGAGAATAGAAGAACATTCAGCACCGCTCATGACTGATGCCAACATCTGAAACAACCATCGTTGTTGCAACATTTAGCCAGTGGCTTCCATCTGACGGACACAACCGCAACTAGCGGAAATTGTATTAACGTAACTCCAGTCTGTTTTAATAACTTTTGTAATGTAGTAAGGGTTACTTATGGTGAGATCTTTCCAGCCGCATATACTGATGATTCTATAGTAAGATGAAGCACGCGTCTGCATATCTGGTAAGATACATTCACACAAATATGAACTTGTATTGTGTTCTCCACATATTTTTAATATTTTTTTTTATTTTATTAAAATGTATTTTATTTCACGTAAACCAATTCTCTGTCATAAATATTTTGCAGAAAAGTAAATATTAAATAATCCATGTCAATTATATTTGAATGTCTTTTAGGCAAATTTAGATCGATAATTCTATGTTATCAAAAAGGACTAAAAAAATATTTAATTAGATCGACAAGTAATGATTCGAATGAATCATGCCAAGTATTTCACCGTAAAACCTTACAATGTTTTTTAATTAAAACATAATTAAATGTTAAAATTAATTGCTGCCCAGGCAATTAAAACACTTTCTTACTACTTGCTGAGGGTGAAGAATTAATACTGACATGATTCCAGCCACAGAGTCGGTTTTATTTTATTCGTCAAAATTTAAAATCGACTTATAACGAGAGTAATGAAAACACCATACCATAATTATGAAATACTTTTACTTCTGATATTTGTCCATACGTACATATTAAATATACTTCGAAACTGTTTGTCAAGACTTTAGAACGTACCACAATTAAACAAAATAATCACTAGGGATCGGCAGTCAGGCGTACATTCTAGGAGGGGACTTAAATTAATTTGTAGCGGGCCGATCTATTGTTTAGTTTCATATGCTACTTCAGTTCTATTGCGTAAATATGTGATGAACAGTGACACGGAAATGTCTACACATCTACTGGCATCTAAGAAAATCGAAACAACTAACAAAGAATTTATATCAGATAACGTAACTTCTTGTTTGAAATGCTAAATGATATAAGGGAAAAATATTATTTGTAACGGATGGAGCTGCATATACAGGGTGAGTTTTTTTGAATGTTTAGCATTGGTATCTCAGAAACTACTGGAGATAGAAAAACGCTTAAATGGGGAAAGATGCGCAGTTTTACGAGTTTGATTTAAAACTGCTTTTGTTTCTCCGATAACTTTCATGGCTTATTAGTAGAGAACGGATGCAATTTCCATAAAACGCAATCGGCAATTGGAATTTTGTATAACGTCGCTCAGTACATCCCGGCGTAATTCAATGAAGTATTTGTTTGACTTACTCGGCCACCTGGTCTCACAGCGCTAACAATGGACAACCCAGCTATTGTATTCGGAGAATATAGTGTTTTGCAGTGGTGTCGTGTACGTAGATAAAATAAATAAGTTTATCGTATTTCGTAAGAGAAATAGCACGTACATTCCTTTTCTTTTCATTTAAGCAACAACTTCCAATTATTTTCACGTAAGTGTGCATAAAATTTCGTTATTTAATTTCGTTTATTTGGATCTAGAATATTCTTTTTTTTTCTATTTATAAGCATGTACTTAATTCAAAGAGAACAAAATTAACAGAAGAAAACCTTGAGAAACTATTGCTAGTCAATATTAATACTCCTTTACTCAACTTGAACGACACAATGAACAAATAAAAATCTTCCAATTATATAAATAAAATTAAAAACTTTAAAAATACAACTTTTCAACAAATACATATGTATTTCGTAATTTTATAGATCACCACCCGTTTGTTTTCAAATTATATAAATAAAATTATTAATAAATATGTATTTCGTAATTTTAGGTAGATAGATCACCACCCGTATGTTTTCCAATTATATAAATAAAATTAAAAACTCTATAAATACAACTTCTCAACAAATAAATATGTATTTCGTAATTTTATAGATCACCACCCGTTCGTTTTCCAATTATATAAATAAAATTAAATATTTTAGAAATACATCCTTTCGCCAGTACTGCACTGGACTTTGCGTCTTGTGGTAAGCGTGTCCGTTCTCTACTTATTAGATAATCAAAGAAAACTAAATTTTACGATTTTCTTTAAACATGCTTAGCATCGTTAATAGTAATTTTAGAGAAAAAGTTTTCAGACAATAGCTTTAGATAATTTTACGCCAAACAAAACTATGTAGCTAATATTTTTTTTTCGTTCACCATTATTGAGTTATGACACAAACTTGTGTTTTTTTTAAATGGAAACCATAGTTGGTTTTGACATTATTAAAAAGCTTATTTTTTACTGATTATAATCATATAAGGTTTGATATGGTTATTTTAAAAAATAAAGAGGATATAGACATTTCTATGGTTGTTCACTTTATAAGATAAAAACTTAAAAAAAAAATGTTTGGTGTTTAGTAATTCAAAAAACGAAAAATCTGAGTTACAATAGTGTTCGTTGGAGCAGTCGAGATAAATATACTAACATTGCTTTCACGTTGAGTCACAGAAGTGAGAGCTGTTAATTTTTACTTTTAAGTCAAGTCAATTGTCAAACATTGACAATTAACTATTAATTAATTTAATTGTAACTTAACTATAAGCGGTGCAAACGGCCGTTAATCATAAGTTTGCATTGGCTATGGAATTTTCTAACGTAGAAAAGCGTTATATGGTTGAATATTAAATTCAGTGCCAGAAATATTCTACTAGAGCTGCTGAAGTTTATTTTGAAAATTATTTTGATCGACGTCAGCCGTCGCTACCTACTTTTAAGAGATTATGGGATAATTTAGCAGATTATGGTTCGTTCGTTAAACCAAAATCAAAAAAAGGGATGGATGAAGATAGAGAAATAAACATATTAGCAAGTGTCGCTCAGAATCCATCTACATCGACCCGACAAATTTCAACATAAATGGACTCCTCTCAACGCACTATTGTCAGAGTGTTGAAGAAGCATAAATTTCGTCCCTACAAATTATCAGTATCACAAACTTTACATAAAGGTGATAACATCAGACGAATAGCTCTTAGTAGATGGTTTAAAGATCAGTGTCAAAACGATCCACAGTTTTCAATGAAAATATTATGGACTGATGAATCTCGTTTCACAGATTGTGGAATGCTTAATAGGCATAATGAGCACATATAGTCTCAAACAAATCAATCCACTTCACGTTGAACATAGGAGACCACAAATTAAATTTGGGTTTAATGCTTGGTGTGGTGTTATAGGATCAACTGCTCTACCTCCTTTTATTTTTGATGGATCACTAACTGGCAAGCGTTATTTTAATTTTTTACAACAAGATTTCGAGGAAATGTTAGATAATTTAAATTTAAGAGCCCGAGCAATGCTGCAATGGTTTCAACATGACGGAGCGCCTCCGCACAATCAACTGAATGTTAGAAATTATTTAAATTTGAACTTCCCTAATCAATGGATAGGACGAAATGCACCCATTGAATAGCTAGATACCCTGATTTATCAGTTTTGAATTTTTTTCTTGTGGGGTGTACTAAAGGACACAGTATACAAAAGAACATATGAAACAATCGACGATTTAAGAGAAGCTGTCTTAGTTGCTTTTAATAACATCGATAGGCGTAAAGTCCGCAGTGCTACAAATTCTGTTGTGAAGAGATGCAATTTGTGTATTAATAATAATGGAGGTATTTTTGAACATTAATAATGTTGTGTGCCCTTAATAAAAGTTCTTATAGTTTTCATTTTATTACTACATAAGATTTCAAAATAAGTTTTCGTTTGGTTTGTATTTTATCAGTTCGAAATTCAATTGTTTTCCATAAAAAACATAAAAATGTCTATATCCTCTTTATTTTTTAAAATAACCATATCAAACCTTATATCATTGTAATCAGCAAAATATAAGCTTTTTAATTATGTCAGAACCAACTATGGTTTCCCTTTAAAAAAACAAAAGTTTGTGTCATAACTCTATAACGGTGAACGAAAAAAAAAATTAGCTACATAGTTTTATTTGGCGTAAAATTATCTAAAACTTTTGTCTGAAAACTTTTTCTCTAAAATTACTATTAACGATGCTAAGCATGTTTAAAGAAAATCGTAAAATTTAGTTTTCTTTGAATATCTAATAAGCCATGAAAGTTATCGGAGAAACAAAAGCGGTTTTAAATCAAACTCGTAAAACTGCGCATCTTTCTCCATTTAAGCGTTTTTCTATCTCCAGTAGTTTCTGAGATCCCAATGCTAAACATTCAAAAAAACTCACCCTGTATATCAAGGTGGCGGGTCGACTCTTACAACAAACATACAGTAGTATGAAATACAATCACATGTTTCGCACATGCTCTTCACCGAGAGGCAGAGGAAGTCAGAACTTGCTAACCAAATGCAGATAAATTCATATCTATTGTCAAAAATGTTTTGGTGAAGGCAACTGCACGCAAGAATTAATTTCGCGAAAAACACGCAAAAACACCCTAGGGCTCATGGATAGAAGCAATATCACATGTATTTTGACGACAACAAAAGTATAATACTACTGGATGCGAATGATGCTGTTTCTATTTGACAAGCTCAACAAGTATTTATGGACCCAACTATTCAGTTAGATTTAGTCAATATTCATAGACATTATTCCAGAATACCTAAAGTCAATAGATATATAAAGAAGTGCAATTCAATGTGCGAATGTGTTAGAAAGAAATGACCGTTCTTTGGACACAATATGGTGGAATCAAGGCCCAGCTGATTCAGGTGTAATCGGGTAGCTACAAAAGTCACTATAACTGGTAACTCTATTTAGCCAACTTTAACTGTCAATGTTGTCTTTCTAAACACGTAGCGTGCAAATTTTTTTTGCCCCCTTCTTGTTCGTTGTTCTTCCTCTTCCTATTTGAATTATTGCGATACTGAGAAATATAATTCACAATGCTCCGTTGTTGTGTAAGAAATTGCACTGGAAGAGAAGCTAAAATGCGGTTATTTCGTTTGCCTACAAGTAATCAAATCTTTGAGTTATTAAACTTTCAACATGTGTATTTATTTTTATTATTCTGTTACTACTAGGTGCTGCAAATGTTCAAAGAATGAATATTTGGATGGATATTGTAGGTAGACGTATTGAACGAATTTTCAAGATATTTGAGGTAAGTTTGAATCATAAATTAATACGTGAGGCATAATTTAAAACGAATTTTAGGTACATATTTCGGAAAATAAATTTGAAATGAAACTAGTGGACGGTAGAAAATTATGCCCATGCGCGTTGAATAATATATGAATCTTAAAAACATTGGAGACAAAAAAAGTAGTCGTAGTGTGGCCACGAAAGAAGCTATCAAAAACTAAATCAAGTTGAATTATAATTTATTAAATCATTATTCAATATTTAATGTATAAAGCCAGTGTGACCCTATACAATTTTTTGTACGTTATTATATACAATTTAAAATAAATATATCATCACTGAATTATTACTATTTTCTTTCTAATTTTAGTCAGTTATGTTTTGTATTTATATGTATACATATTATAAAAATTATATAACAAAAAATAAATATTAATTATTTACTTTCATGGATTTATTTTACTGATTTTGTTTCTTTGTAAGGTACTCAATTTTAAAGATAGTCGATCTTAAACTTGGCGCCTAAGCTGGACACAATATGGCGGCCAATTGCGGTACTTTATAAATCTAGTGATAACATCAAGAAAATTAAAACGATTTTAACTGATAATATCTACTTACCACAACTTATACAACAAACAATTAAAAAAAGAATTCACCAAATATACAGGGTGGCCCAAAATGAGCGAAGGCGTTTGGGTTCATTATAACTTCTTATTTAAGACATAATTATTAATTTTTTTAAATTTTAAATACAGTATATTAATGGAGAATATTTTTAATTTAATTATGAAAAATTATATTACACTATCTCACAATGACCGAAGGGGTTTCAGTTCATTATAACTTCTTATTTAACACATAATTATTAATTTTTTTAATTTTAAATACAGTATATTAATGGAGAATATTTTTTAAAAAATTATATCTCGCAATGGATCGTTGATTTGAGAAATAAAGGTCAACGATTTTGGCACGTTGTTCAATTGTGTACTGTTCCATTTTAAATTCCCCAAGTCTTCTTTACAAAATACTGAAAACCAAAAAAAAAAAAATATAATAAAAAAGTTATAAGGAATTAAAACCCCTTCGGTCATTTTGGGCCACCCTGTACAACACCAATAACAATTTAAACAATGAAACAACATATATCACGATTCCATATGTACCACAACTATCAGAGAAAATAAAATATACTTTAAAAAAATATGATAGCTGCAACATATAAATTTAGCAATACAAATAAACATCTATTTTCAAAATTAAAACCTAAAATAGACACAAATCGAGAAACACATGTATAAAAGACCATGTTGCGACTGCGACAGTTACTACATGGGTCAACCAAACAATATTTATACAAAAGAATACAAGCTCACAAATACTGCAAAATATATAAAACTGCTTTATTTACACACAAACTGCAACGCGATCACCATTTCGACTTTGAAAACACAGAAATAATTGATAGAGAGCAACACACAATGAAAAAATAAATTGTAGAAATTATTAATATTAAACAGAAAAAAATTCAATTAACAACAGAAGCCATATAAAAAGAATCTAGGCAGTATATATTATAACCTAATAATGTAACGATCTGCAATCCATCATCATAATATATGTTTCTCTTATATAATTATTATTATATGTTATTTAAATATCTGTACATTTGCTTATCATGCTGACAGTTCCGTGTTTAGATCCCTGACTGGCTGTCCGAGGCTTTTCGTGGTTTTCCTTTTCGTCATAGGCGAATGCCGACAGCTCTATATCCTAAGTTGCTCCACGGACGCAAGTGTAATAATAACTCATGACTTATCATTCTCTTTATAATTGATATCAAACTTTTGTTATGTCATGAATTATTATTAATTGAATTGAATATATTTATGAATTTGTATCTCTCACCATGACTACGTCACTTATATAATTTTAACATTAATATTTGTCATTTATAATTCTTTGGTAAAGGTAATACTTACCGAAACATGTAAGAGTTTATTTTAAATATATACATATTAATGTAAAACAGACCTTCAATCGCCGAATATCTAAATCGTATTTCAATATTAAATACTTTATATTCTAGCTATTTCTCCCTACTTTCTGCTAATTTTATTTATTAACCTTACTATTTATACTATGCCATTCGTGGTGTATGTAAATTTGACCTTACCTACAACATAATAACAGAAATTGATGAAATAATATACAAAATATATCACTACGCAACATATTAAAAAAAAGTAATTCATGTTTGCAAATTAAATAATAATGTTTTAGTTAATTCTGGACAGAATGTTGCCGAACGTTAAACAAAATTTTATATTACCAGAGAAGAATTCAAATTTCGAAATTATGAGTTTAACAGGCAAAAATATTTTCATGAGCTTTTGTAAGCTAACGTTGGTTCACACACACATTTCCCGAATAATCCGTCTAGGCTCAAGTGTAGTCGGCGTAAATATAACAGCCTGTGCTGTTTTGCAAAATCGATTCTACTTCGTTGAAATACTTTGAAAATGAATTCATGGAGAATGCTTAATTATCAAGTTTAAGATAAATAGGTACTAAACTTATAAATTACGGAATTTTGACATAAACAAACCAACAAACTGCCCGAAGCTATTGTTATATATGTTCATTTAACTCTCGTCAATTATATTTCATGTCATTCTTACCTATAGTTTCTATTCCACAGAACAAATATTCACTGTTATCCATTACTTGAAAATAGCTTACTAAACCTACAAATAGATGCGAAAGATATAACTTCGCAGACCTATAGAATTTGCCTTTAAATGTAATTTGATCTCAACTTGATCTCAACGAACTTATTTAATGCTAATATAACTTTCCATTTAGTAATTATTGAAAGAGTATAAAGTTGGAGTATATTAAACTGAACGACAAGATAAGTTTGAAAAACTATTCTGTACAAATATATATATATATATATATATATATATATATATATATATATATATATATATATATATATATATATATATATATTGAAGAGATACGAAGGATCGCTGACTAAGTAAAATAAATATAAGAATAATGTGAGCGTTAAAACTAAAAAAGTGAATGATGTAAGAAAAACTTAAAAGATTTGAATTCGAAAATTGGGCGCCAAGTTTTAACGTACTTAGTTGATCCAACGCAATCTGTTAAATACCCCACTAGCTTTCGGGAGAGCTTGAGTACTTATGCTTTATTTTCTATCTCAGGTTTCAAAGTCGGTCGTTTGTATCTCCCGTAAATGCAATGTAAATGGTATATTAATTCGACACAAACTCAACATTCAAACAAATCAAATAAAAGATCGAATCAAAATCAAAGTAATAAAATTTATTAGAATTAAAAAACAGAGAAATGTAACAATTATTACGTGCGAATAAGAAATCTGTACATATGCTCGTATTATCTGGACGATACGATAAAAATCGGTATTGTGTAATTTTGCACATGTGCTTAATAACAATAGTTAAGGTTATGTATAATGCAACAGTGCAAATAGATATTAAAAGTTACTTAAAAATAAACACACAAAGGTAAGTTACATATAAAAGTTTTATAAAAGATTAAGAATGAATGAATAATTATATATATTTAAATAGATGTTTAGAAATGTTGAAATTCAAATATTATATTTTGATGCAAACAATGTTTGATATTGTGATGTGATATAAATTTAATATTAACTTTAAATGATGTTCTAGGTTTTATGGGAAATAATTGGAAAGAACCTGGTATTTCTCCTGTGTCTAGGCGTGGATGTATTCTCTGGGCTCGCAATTGTGGAATCAATCAGAGTTCGTCTGCTCCAATGGAAGTCCGTGTCAGAAGCGATTCGACGTTGGCGTTGTCGGTACGATATAGTTCCAAGTCCGAAAAGATGCTTCGTTCAATAATTATTATATTCGACGTGCTGCGGATCCAATTCTTCTATCAAAAGTTCGGCCTGATTACAAGGTATTAAATGTATATGGTTTTCGTAGGATTTTCTTGAATTTTAAATAGTAATTTTAATTAACTTTTTGTGATAGCAAAAATGCGGCCATTCGTTGTAAATTTTAGTAACAGACGCTTTTCTTCGGCTTTTGTTTTTCCCACAAGCCTGTGTTAAATGTCGGTAAAAGCCTCTAAGTTTATGCTTTATTTGCATCTAATATAATATGAACTTTCATAATATTATAATTTTAACATAATAGAAAAATTAATTAAAGATTTTACAAATGTTTATAATGTGGTTTTCAATGTTAGATAAGTTCAAAAATGCATCGTAAAAATCGCATTCGCGGGGTTCAAGACAATTTTAAATTAGTGGGCGTGGTTAACTCGCTTCGATATAAATCTTGATGTGGGTAAATTAAATACCTGTAATATGGCGCGTATGATTTCAATTTGAAATGGAAAAATATAAATATAAAAAGTAAGTTTAAAAATCAAAATAAGTTAAATATCAATTTTAAAGTAATCGTCGTATTAATTTATACACATCTCGAAACTAATTTCACAAATTACGTCCACTAATTCGATATTTATACATGTGTTTATGATATGTAATAATCTGCATTTCCTTTTATAGAGCTGGAATAAGTGTGCTGGTTGAACCATAACAATATATATATATATATATATATATATATATATATATATATATATATATATAAGTGGTAAAGCAACTGTCCAGCAAATCGTAGACTTGGGTTTAAGTCCCAACGTAGACAATATTTTTCAATTAAAAAAATTTCGTATGATTTGCTTTGTAATTTGTAGACAGCAATGATTACATCCTCACCTACTTTGCAATTACACACTAATTTGATATTTGTAAATATTTCATATAAAAGCCGAAAACTCCAAGAATTTATCAAAACACAAAACAGTCTGTCGCGCAACGATTTGACAATTAATGTTACAAATTAGTGTCACCACTGTCACCCTATACGGAGTCTCTTAAGCGTTTGAATAGTGATAATGCCGCGTTATACACTAGAAGAGAAAGCGGAAATGATGAAATGGTACCACGCTGATAATTCTTATCAAAGAATATGTGACTTATTTGCCGGAGTTCCTAATGATACGTTCATTTTAGTATGCGCTGCAATAGAACTAAATTCAAATTTGACACATAGCGATATTTCCAACGATTTAGGCATATGCTGCTCTTCCGTTAACCGCATCCTAAAATTAAATGGTTTTCGTAATTATAAATATTCCAAACATCATCAATTATTTTACGGTGATGAGTTTAAACGGATGAATTTCCGTTATTATATAATTAATTTCTCATTATGAACAATTTATTTTATTATCTGTAAGAGTAAATTTTTCTTTACATTACTAGAATTTAATTTAGTTTTTATTTATTTCTGAAGTTTATTTAGTTTACTATGAATTGTTTTTGTTACCTTTATTATTAAAATTTAATTTATTAAATCTCTTGATGCCTTATTTGCAATTTTCTTAACCGCTTATTAATCATTTTATTACGCTTTGTTTGACCATCGTCAGTATAACGTATTGCAATTTATTTATTATAAAATCATTACAATAACACAGGACTAAACAATTTATAGTCCTTTAATAGTAATTTGGTAATCAGATAATTTTTCTTACGCGGCTCCATAATATGTAAGTATGTATGATATATGACATCGATGTTGACACGCCTACAGCATTCAGGGGAATTCTATTTGGAGCGGGAGATATATTCATACATTCGCATCGTTGCGTTTGCTCAGAATTAGGCGGTATAAGGTCTCTAACTCAAAAGTTACTAAAAATGTACATAACTATTTTCCCACTTAATGACCATTTAGTGCAACCCATTTCTCCAAACGTTGAATAAACTTCTTCATTCCGTCGATGAAATAGGTTCCTTGTTTACCGTTGATCCAATTGCGAAAAATAGCCCGAACCTAGTAGCTGGTGAAAATGCTTCCTTCAGCTTTAGAAACAACAAAAATCTTAAAGTGCCAAATCTGGAATGTACGGAGGATGCGAAACAACCGTGAATTTCAGACTCATCACTGTCGGGGTTATAATGATGGCCTCATGATAATCTCCTTCACGTCGATACTGGTTAAGAATTTCTTGCCACATGTTTCTCCTTTGTTCTCTCATGGCATGTGTTAATTATCGTGAGATACATTTGGCGCAATTTTTTCTGCCATTCAACGTCTGAGTAATGTACTGAACTCTTCCTTGACTAGTGCCTAATTACCAAACAATTTGTTTTTGCGCAATCCGACAATTTCCTGAATCAGTGCATTCACTTGTCTCTTATTCTTCTCATGCGTCACTGATACTGGTCGACCTGATTCCTTTTCGTCAAACACCTTCATTTCGTTCCTTTGATAGAGTTTTACATGTGGTACCTACTGATCAACATTCTTCACATGCGTACTGTTGTTGCCATTGACAGTTTTAAAATTTCTGTAAATTTCTATGAGCGCACAAACTTCCATCATTAAAAATTTGGTGATGGATCTTTACTTTGTTAACATCTCAGAAATCTAAGTAATTATAAATGACGCTCTTACTCAGCGGTGGCACACAGGAAGATAAAACTTTCCATGCTAAGAGGAGATATGCGCAATTATCGTTTGTAGCTTAAAACGTGATTCTATTCCCACTACTCACGCAATAGCTATTTTAGAGACCTTATATAACAAGTGTTCATTTGAAAAGTCAATCTAGGTTACTTTGAAATTTTGATAGAATAAGATGCAAATATATTAATATGTGTTTGTTGTTCCGTAAACGTCAATCCAAATGACATTTGATAATGTCAATCACAAATATCAGTTAGTGCATAAAATAATCGTGCGTCGATTCTGGTTTAAATAAATTGCTTCTCAATTTTAAAATGGCTTTCACTTGAGAACATAAATTTTTTTTAGTCCAGGCTTATTTTCGAAGTGGTAATAAAATTGATGGTTTATGGGTTTATTCAGTTCAAGATTGCATGGTAGAATTTCAAGTTGAGTTTCCATATTTTGTAATAGATTATATACAATTTAAGAATACTTTGGATAGAACTTTAAAACTTTTTTCTGAAACTTGTAGTCTCTTAAGAAAATCAGGCAGCGAAGCAGTTAAGAAACGTACACCTCAAGTTGTCAATCGTTCGACATTTGAGTCAACAAATAAACCTTTCTGTTGGTACAACTCACAAGTTATTAAAAAAAGATATTCAACTTTATCCATACCGTGTCACAGCAGTACAAGAATTGTTAGAAATTGATTACCCACGTAGACTACAGTTTTGTAATTGGTTTGTAAATATGAACAATAATGGAGAACTTTCGCAAAGAGTCATCATTACTGACGAAGCATGGTTTTATAAAACGGGATACCTAAATTCACAAAATACAAGAATTTGGAGTAGTGAAAATCCATATGTAATTAATGAAGAATCGCTACATCCAGAGAAAATTGGTGTTTGGGCAGCGATAAGCCAAAGGCGAATCATTGGACCAATATTTTTTCAGGGAACGTTAACTGCTCAAAGGTACCGTACGGAAATTTTGCAACCATTTGTCAATCAGTTGTATGATGATGAACTACAAAATGCATATTTCCAACAAGACGGAGCACCTTGTCACTATACTGCAGAATCTTTGGATTATTTAAGAGAATTTTTTGAAGAGCGTATAATTAGTCGAAATACTGAAATTGCCTGGCCTACACGTTCATGCGATTTAACACCTTACGACTTCTTTTTGTGGCCTTATTTAAAAAATAACATATTTCGAACACCTATATTGAATTTGAATGATATGCTACAGAGAATCGAACAGAAATGCATGGAAATTAATAACAATCCAGTAATGTTGCAGAATATCATCAGAAATTTTGAACGGAGGATTTTAAAGTGCATTGATCTTGAAGGACAACATTTTCAACATTTGTTATAGTTTTCAATAAATACCTATTATTTGTTATTTATTTGTATGTATGAAACTGTCAAAATATACGACTTCGTAGGTTAAGTAGTAAATTTTAATTTACGACATACTTCAAAATGTTCTCAGTAAATCACATGCTACTAGATTGACTTTTCAAATGAACACTTGTTATTGACCAGCCGTCGTACATATCTAGGTACATTCAAATATATTATAAGACGATTAAAACATTTTATTTAAAGAAATGTAACGTCATTTTTGCAAATGAAATAAATTGAGTTTTCATACTCGTATATGAGAGACTCAAAGCTAGCAAATATTTGTATAATGAAAAAAGGCCACTTTATTAAAATGGTGTCAAAACAGATTCTAAAAAAGATATATGCGAATCAACATACATATTTTTACACGTATATTCAACATGAAAATATTCAATGAAGCAGTATAAGATTGAAAGACAGAGAAATTATGTATTGTTAATATTAAGTTTTTTTTATTTATCGGAATTTTTTGTTTGTACGAGAACTTGTTTACCTAGCAATTTGGCGTTGGCTCAAAGTAAATAACTCGGAAACCTGTTTAGGTTATCAAAACAAGAAGCACCGTTAAAAATAAACAACTCATTTATAGAGGGTTAGGCAAATGTAGGGATACATTAGAATATTTTTGATATGGCTACATAGATTTTAATAAGACTCTCCACAATTAATTAAATGCAAATCCGGGATTCGATGAGTTTATTTATATACGAATCAGACTCTAGGTTTAGCCGGAAATCATGTTAACTTTTCTATTTTAAATGAAACACCTGCACATTTTTACGAATTTCAATAGAGGTCTCTGGGAGGTCAGCAATAATAAGGTTTGGCACCTTTTTGTTCAACAACGTCAAATATATTTAATTTAAAATCATGTTTATGTTTAGTAACCCATGTAATTAAAATACAGTACCTGACTTAAACTGTCAGAATTAACTTTATAGACGACCAAACATTAATAATGATTCAATTAACTGAAAAAGAATGTAAGGAAATATTCTAATTATGATTGGTTTTGGTTACCGCATCAGAACTCATGAAGAAGTATGCGATTTTATTAAAAATTTGTGTCAAGATCGGCAACCAATATCACAAACCGCCGTTGGCAAAACTTTGAGAAGGTATATCTTGACAGGAAATGCTACTAATTCACCGAAAAACGGACGACAAAAAGGCGCAACTAATGAAGTTACTGCTCAAGATATTGCTATAGCATCAGAAGAATTAGCACAAACTTCTACTACATCCCTCGCACTAAACTATGATATAAGTTGTCGATCAGTAGCCAAAATATTGAGGCGTGAAAAATATCATCCGTATAAACTAAATTTATTACAGGAATTATTGGACGGGGATTCTGACCGTAAAATTGAATTTTGCGGAAGAGTGATGAAGATATGCAAAAATGACCAATATTTTACATTCAATTTTCTATTTTCTGACAAGATTGTGTTTTGTTTGAATGTTATCATTAATCGTCATAGTTGTCGATTTTTTTACCATGTATGTCAAAAATCTGTACCATTCTATAAATCTTATAAAAAATCTTATCCTCCCTGGTTTCTTGCTGCGGTAATATCTTCTCTAAAACTGAAAGAGTACTGCAGGCGTAAATGGAAAAGTACCCAGAGTTTGTATTACATAAATGAGTTTAGAAGACTTCGAATTGCTTGCAAGAAACAAATCTCTGAAGTTTACAGTTCCTATATTGAAGTAATTTGGTCAATCAATCAGGGAAAATCCCAGAGAATTATTTATCATTAATAATAAAAAGGGTAGAACTAGAATTCCTGGTAACTTAATGTACAATAATATTATTCTTGACTCACCACAAGATATTGTAGATTCTTTAGCAAATCTTTTTTCGAACACTCATATGCCAAGGTTCTACTTTCAATAATTATGATTCTCATTCCGCCAGATTGCCTTTTCGCCTTTTACCTATTACAGGTGAGGAATTGTTAAAAATTGTGGCTACGTTTCCATGTAATTTTACAGCTGGAGATGACTCTGTTCAAAGTATATTGGTACGTAATGCCATAATTTACACTCACTTATCAGCTGCCTTCGATTCTATCGACCACGAAATATTATTGACGAAGCTTGATAACTTTATCTTATGGAATGGGTTCCGCTTTCCTTAATTTAATTGCATCTTATCTGAATAATCGATCAAACTATGTTCATTAGAATGGATTCTGCTTTTATGAGTTCGTCTCTACATCTGGCGTTCCACGAGAATCTAATCTGGAGCCTCTGCTCTTCGTGACGTACATTAATGACCTTCTTAATTGTATTGAGTGCAACGTACTTGCATACGCTGACGATGTTAAAATTTATACTTCCGTCACGTCTTCGACAAAATCTTGATCGTTTGAGTAGTTGGTGCTTTTCTAACAAATTAAAAATTAATGTTGCTAGATGTTGCTCTATTACATTCACGCGAAAGAAAAATTCAACATCTTCCTATGTAATACATAATGAATATATAACACAATTCGATACGTTGAGGGATCTTGGTGTACATTTTAATAGCGAACTTAGATTCTCTTTCCACATCGAAGAACTTTGCAGCTCCACCAACAGAAAATTGGGATTTATTATGCATGCTGCTAAGTACTTCACTAATCTTGACATACTTAAATCCCTCTTTTGCATTCGTTGCTAGTAATTTGGAATATGCTTCTCCCGTCTGGTCACCTTACTACGTTTCTCATCAGCTTTCTATTGAACGATTGCAGCGGAAATTACTAAATTTTTTCTCTTACAAGCTCGATGGGACATATCCTCCAAGGGGAATTGATTATGATTCGCTTCTTGAAAGGCACAACATGCAATCTTTCACTATTCGCCGTAATACGCATGGTGCGCGGTTTGCTTGGAAGATTCTTCATGGGGTTATTGACTATGCACCATTGTTATCGCAATTAAAATTCTATGTCCCGCGCCAATCGTCCAGATTTGTCAATACTCTTATCTATCCGACTCCCAGCACTAACGTGTTGCTTACCTCGTCTCTTTTCAGAATGAGCCGATCTATTATTAGCACTTATGACGACTTGTTCTCATATAAGTGTTGGCTTTTGAGGTACTTATTACATTAGTTATTTCTTGCTTGTCTTTTTTCGCTTTATTACTCGATTTGGATAGTTTTGTTTTAACTTAACTTTTATATTTTGTATCAATTTTAATTTTGGTTACTTCTGTTTTTTTTTTGTAATTCGTTTTGTGTATTGTGTACGTGCATGCATTTACACTTATATTTATATTATACCCTGCAGATGGTCTCTGTTGAGTAAATAAATGATATTATTATTAAAATCATATTATTATATTGGTCAATAGATGACCCTGACTGGATGCTGGAAACGTATACACAAAATCCGCAGAAATTAAATACTTGGGATGGTATTTTCTTTATTGGTCCTTTTTTTATACATGGTACACTAACTGGACAGATATATTTAACCCTCGAGCAGGCGCGTAGGTAAATTTCTACCGAGCGGGCGCGCCGCGGTATTCTATACCGCACACCCTTTTGATATTGTTTAAAGCAATTGTTATATTAATTATAAGTTATTGTGTTGAATAAGATACTAAAGGTTAATATTTCTATATTTATTTTGAATATTTAGCCGTAAAAGTTATATAATACATACAAAATACTGTAAATTCGAATACAAATTAATATACAGGAATTAATTAACATTATTATGTAAACGCATAACTAGTATATTTAAATACATATTAGAAGATCAAATAGGAACAAATAGGAATATATTTAATCCTCACCCATAGCAGGATACTTGCAAGTATTACAACTGACTAGCTTCTCACTATGATTTTTACAAGCGAATTTGTGGCGCAAGTTACAATATATAGTTGTTTTATTATTTTTGTGTGATCCACATAAATGATAGGGTCCAATTATTTTCTAGTTAGTTCTGATAGGTTCCTCTGTTTGATTTTTATATTTTGAGAGAAATGATCGAACATCCTTTGGAAGCATTCTAAGCTGGGCTCGTTCTTTCATATGATCTTCTAGTACCACACGTCCTAATTTGGACAGAAACGTTCTTCTTTTTTGGACGTTATCTGGATTGTTTGCCCGAAACACCGCATTTATCGCGGCAATATCCAGAAATCTAAAAAATAAAGCCAGCGTCCACCTTCTAGTTATCCTTTGAGTTGAATATGAGGCACACATCTGGTCAACTACGTCCACTCCACATTTCGACGCATTGTAATGAAGTATCATGCATGGTTTTTATGTTTCTTGGTCAATTTCTCCTCTATCATCCACCGTTGATAACATAAGGATTACTTTATTTTTTTGGGGACAGTAAGACACAATAGTCATGCCATCTTGAAATCCAAAAAGGGATGATGTTACTTGTCGTTCCTTATGGGAAAGGAATTCCACAGGGATTTCTCGTTTATTTTTCTTGAGGGCTCAGGTTAACGTAATGCCAATTTCCAAGAGGTATAGGGCTAATTGATAGATAGGGTAATAATTATCTATTTTTAAGTTTCTGTTTGATTTTGTTTATAGGATCTATCAACTTTTTACAACGTCTTTTTGTTTTCCACAATAAACGTCAAAGTTCCAGGTATAAAATGTTTTCCTATCACACAAAGCATAAATCTTTAGGCCATATTTTGCTGGCTTATTGGGAATGTACTGGATAAATCCTCAGCGGCCTCGAAACAGGTGAAGCATTTCATCAATGGTAACAAATTCACTAAGCCAATAATTATTTCGACAATTCTGCAAAAAGTTATTGAAAACATCTCTGATTGCAGCTAGCTTATCAGTCTCTTGGCGAATGATTCTTGTTCTGTTCTATCATCAAAACGAATAGATCGTAACAAGAAAAGAAATCTCTTGTAGCTAAAAGCAACCTTCAAAATAGTCATACCAGTACCGTTAGTAGCCCACAATTCTAAAATATTTGTATGTCTTCCTTTTTTTACAGCAATTAAAAACAGGGCTCCAAACAGAGCTTTCATTTCATTTCGCGTAGTTAACCTGCAATCTCTATCCGCTGATATATCGAGCGATCAAGATAATTTGTAATCGAGTCAACCTTGAAACCGAAATTGTATGTCGTAAATACATTCGTCCTCAGTTGCATAGTTTACATTAACTGTTGTTATTTTAGCTGTCAACTGACATTTTACTTGACGTTTTTAATGTAAGTGCAGTTCTGGTAAATACATACGATTTCGGATTCAAGGTTGACTCGATTACAAATTATCTTGATCGCTCAACGTTTGATTTTCTGTTTTCAATATAAATATTTGTGAATTTCACGATATCGTCAAGCATCTCATAGTTTATAAAAAGTAAAAGGCAAGAGAGTTCTGTAGGAGTATTTCTGGAACAACGAGTGGGACCAGGCAAAATCTTAATAACATTTTTCGACCTCGACTTGGCAGATAATGTCAATGGATTACTTTTCCAGAGAATGGATTCATCCCTACCTATGTAAAAATGATAATCTCCGTCCTGAACTTGTTTTAGGTGGTATTTAGAATCTTCGTCCGCTGATAGGTCGGTGTCACTTTCGTGATCTACTTGCTCTATTTCCTCTTACTTTCTCCCTTACTTTCATCGGTGAAATCAACGAGTTCTTCCTTTTCATCGTGATTCCATATTGTACTAGCGAGCTCATCTAACTCTTTTTGCGTCAAATATTTCCGATCCCAACGGCAAAACCTATACTTTTAGTAAAATATAAAAAGATTTTGTTATATCAGATGTATTTACACATAAAGTCATTTTATATGTATACGTATACAAAAAAATTGATTAAAAAATCAATAACTTTAGCATATAAAACTAACTGTTGCAAACCGTTCTTTTTGTAAGCGAAATAGTCTGAACAGTATACGTTTAAAATCATAATAATTTACTTACATGACCGGGCGCGCTGCGGAACGGAATACCGCACAATGAACTTCTTCTGTTAACAGCCAGTTGTCGACTAACCTAAAGCCTAAAGGTGTGACCTAATAACGTGCTGCGTTGCCAAATATGTTTAAATAGGCATACCTAGAAGCACGGCTCAGGATCAATTTAAATGGGCTTGTAATACAGGAAAAACCCAAAAAGCAGCATAAAATTTCTCGCGCGACCGCTCAAGGGTTAAATCTTTTACATGACCAGGTTGTTCCTAATATTGATGAAGATGGGGAATTACCTGTAAGTGTTTGGATCCAACAAAATGGAGCACTCCCCTTAGTATGATCTTAATATTAGAAGTTTTCTAAACGAAACACTCCCAAATCGGTGAAATAGTCGTAGAGGGTTCATTGAACCACGTGCACGATCTCCAGAATTAGATCCACTAGATTTTTTCCTTTGGAGTAATTTAAAATCTGGAGTTTATACTAGACGACCCCCTGATCTGGACGAGTTACGGCAGAGAATAATCGAGGAAGTGAAATTAATTCGTGAGGAGGTTTTGGCAAATGTTATTCAAGAATTCGTTCACAGGCTTGCATATTGTCAAGAAGTGAACGGTCATCATTTCGAAAACTTTCTTAACTGATATTAATTTGGTTTATATTTTTTTTGTTAATTTTTCTTGTTATCAATAAAATTTGCATTATTAAATATACCTTATTACTGTTGAACTCCCAGAGCAGAGCCCTATTGAAATTCGTAAAAATATCCAGGATGTTTCATTTAAAATAAAAAAGTTAGCATCCTTTCCGGCTAAACCGGAAGTCTGATTTAGATGTAAATATGCTCCTCAAATTTCCTATTTGTATTGACTTAAATGTTTAAAGTTTTTTAAAATATAGCTGTATTAAAGTTATTCGAATGGATTCATACATTTGCCTAACCCTATATACAGTGTGTTTAAAAAAGATGCGGCAATATTAAAGGGGGTGATTGCCCAGGTCATTTTATACAAAAAGTTCCTATAAACATAGGTCAGCATACGCTTCGTTACCGATCTACAGCGTGTTGAAGTTTAATTTTAAAAAACAGTAAAAACTTGATTTTTCCAAAGCGGCTTGAGGTATCATAATGAAATTTTAGGCGTGTTAATAGCTGTAGGAGACACATACTTTGCAATACAACACGATGTTTCGTCGCACCTGTGGCGCGCGTATTGGCACGTCACAGGCTATTTTTCAAGAAAAAATAGAACGCCTCTGATTTCTCTAAAAATACAAATATGCTTTTATTTATTGTTCAATTATGAAGAAAAAAGCTCTTTTAACTTTTTATAGTACGACTTACCGTTTTTTAGTAAAAAAAAACATTTTAGTGCATGTCCATTTATTACAGAAAAAAAAATAAAAAAACAAGGTTTTATTCAAGGGCAAAAACAAATATTTTACCAAATCACAGTCCTGTATTATTCACTGACATATTGAATGACATATTGAATGAGTCTCGTGATTAATAATTTTGTATGTGTCGAATTTGTTGAAGTTCCTTATCATGAATCGCTATACGAATGCCGAGATGACCGACATGCACTACATTTATGGGCGTGCTGATGGCAATGCATTAGAAGCTAGGCGGTTGTATACTGAAAGATTTCCTGGCCGTATTGTTCCTGATAGAAAAAATTTCGAAAGTATTCATCGGCGTCTTTATGAAACAGGCACATTAAGACGAAATGGTGGAGCAGGGAGACCAAGGACAGCAAGAACGGTAGAGCTGGAAGAGGATGTGCTAGACATTATTGAAGAAGATCGAGGTACTTCTACTCGAAAAATTGCTGACGCTATGGATGTAAGTAATGGGACTATTTGGTACATTCTGAAGGAAAGTTTGTTGTATCCATTCCATATACAACGCGTTCAAGCACTTCTTCCTGCTGATTTTCCTCCTCGTATTGCATTCTGTCAATGGCTTTTGCAAAAAATGGTTCAAATCCCTCAACTCCTGATGTTGATTCTGTTCACCGATGAAGCGAATTTTTCAAGAAATGCAATACGAAATTTCCATAATAACCATGTATGGTGTGACGAAAATCCACATGAAATTGTTGAAGATCGTTTTCAACATCAGTTTTCTTTGAACGTTTGGCTTGGGATTGTGGGTGACTGCATAATTGGACCGGTATTTTTACCAAGGAGACTTACCGGAGAGGTGTATCGCAACTTTTTGGAAAACACGCTCCCTGGATTTCTGGAGGGCGTACCATTAGCAATTAGAGATTCAATGTGGTATATGCACGATGGCGCACCAGCCCACTTTAGTCAAGTAGCTCGTGATTTCTTAACACAAGCATACGGAAATCGCTGGTTAGGTCGAGGTGGACCTCACTCATGGCCTGCACGATCCCCGGACTTAAATCCCCTGGATTTTTTTATGTGGGGCCATTTGAAGTCCTTGGTGTACGCTACTCCATTGGAAAACGTAGAAGACTTAAGAAACCGATCATTGCTGGGTGCAACTCAATTAAAACCGATCCTGGTGTTTTTCAGAGAGTTCGCCAGTCAATGAGGAGAAGATTGGATTCTTGCATCCGAGCTAGAGGTGGTCACTTTACACAGTTTTTGTAATTTTTGGTTGATAAAATTGTTGGTTTGGTAAAATATATGTTTTTGCCCTTGAATAAAACCTTGTTCTTTAATATTTTTTTCTGTAATAAATGGACATGCACTAAAATGTTTTTTTTTAATAAAAAACGGTACGTCGTACGATCAAAAGTTAAGAGAGCTTTTTTCTTCATAATTGAACAATAAATAAAAGCATATTTGTATTTTTAGAGAAATCAGAGGCGTCCTATTTTTTCTTGAAAAATAGCCGGTGACGTGCCAATACGCGCGCCACAGGTACGACTGAAACATTGTGTTGTATTGGAAAGTATGTGTCTCCCACAGCTATTAACACTCCTAAAATTTCATTATGATATCTCAAGCCGCTTTGGAAAAATCAAGTTTTTACTGTTTCTTAAAATTAAACTTCAACACGCTGTAGATCGGTAACGAAGCGTATGTGGACCTATGTTTATAGGAACTTTTTGTATAAAATGACCTGGGCAATCATCCCCTTTAATATTGCCGCATCTTTTCTAAACACACTGTATACTAAAAACAAATCATTTCTTGATTGTAAAGTAACAGTGTTGAAAATAATGGTTTGCGAAGAGAAGGTTTTTCGAGTACCACTGAGACAGTAGACATTTTAAAGAAAAATTAAAAACATACGTTGAGTGCAATTGTGAAAATTTCGGAAAAATTTATTTAATGTTTCAAAATCAATATTGTTTTTGATTATATTAAGATCAACATTAAGAGAATATCGTTCGCTCTCATCTATCAACGATAAACTAGACTTTCCGTAAATATTTCTGCAATATTTTATAAATTCTGAACACGATTTCTGCATTACTGGTAATTAAATATATTCTTTTCTAAAGTGAATAGTTTCTGTGTCGAAATTGCAACAAACCGCGAATTTCGTAATTCCTAAAGGACTGATAATTGAGTGCTTTGTCGACCCCTGCTACCCGCATTAACCGCAAATATCGAGCTCAGGACATTAAATAATAACCTTGTTTGATTACGCAAATATATGTAACTAGTCGTTATATTTATGATTCAATATTAGCCTATTTATCTGGTTCATTATTATTCCGGTGAGTTCACTAATGTATTGTTGTGCTTTTGGTTAAAAGTTAAAATGTATATGATATTCTATGCGATTTCCTAGTTGTTGACGCATTTGTTTTATTAACCTGAATAATAATTTAATTATATCTCTACATCTACTAATTTAAGTCAGAATTCACTTTTTGTGCTTTCAAATACACTCGTGGACAAAAAATTCCGGACACCGAAGTAAATGTCTGTTAGTACAAGAAAAATTTCTTTCTTTCCTTTTTTCTTTAACAAGACATGAAACATTATCTACAAAGTAAAAATGAAAAATAAAAAAAGGTATTTAACATTTAATTTAATAAGAAAAAGTCACAAAACTGTAAATTGTACAAAATTCAAAAATTCATTGGTCTTATCGGCTAGGTTTTGCATCTACTTTTCACACAATTTAATCGATTAACACATTCGCTGCGGATGCCGCCAATTGGCGTCATTCGCATATGTACCGTGGTGCGCATGATGCCAATTGGCGGCAATGCCTACTTTGTGTTTATTTCGTGACTATTCTTTGCGCAGTGAGTACACGTACTCCTGTCAGCACATTTGTACATGTTTAACAAAGTTATATATTTTGTAGTTCGCGATTTGTGTTTTTTTAATATATATATATATATATATATATATATATATATATATATATTACATTTAAAAATGAATGATCAAGACGTTGAATTTCCTGGCCCCTCAGGAAACAAAAAGCGTAAAATTACTGTAAGAAACCCGAAAAAATTCACGGAAAAGGAGATGTTGTATTATTTATATAAATCCGACAGTGATGAAGATTATGAACCTGATAAAAATTATTCAGTTGATTCTGATGATTCTGATAGTGAAGACGATGAGGGTAATTGACATATTTCTATTATTTATTTTCAAAACTTCTACCGTAGGGTTTAATTTTCCTTGCAGAGGACGCTATTCAAATGGAGCAAGTCGTTGATGATATTGTAGTATCTGAAACTGACACAAACAGCAAATCATGGCAAGTTGAGGCGACAGGTATGGAGAGTTTTAATTTCAATAAAAGAAACGAAGTGCTAGTCGACTTTCAACAAAATTCAGAGCCTTTTGAATATTTTCGACTCCTTGTTGATGATAACATATTAGTTTCATTATGAAACAGACATGTAAATAAATTTACATATCTGTAACTGTATACTTGGACAATACCTCGTATTTTCGGCATTTACTTCTGCTTAAGACATATGTTTCTGCCATTTATAGGCGTCGTCAGCTAAGCTAGTGAAGCAATGTATACAAATGATACAAATCTTTATAAATCTGTATCTGTATATGACATTAAGCCGAACCGCTGATTAGATATAGCAAGTTTCATTCTATAAGGTGGCACTTATTTACGAGTGACATCTTACGGACGAAAGAGACTATACCAAAGAAAGCGATCTTTCGATTGACAAGCTATGCTCATACGAACCGAAAGGAATACGGGTAGTCCTTCTAAAACGAGCCAGGTGGCGGTAGATATACAAAAATGTTTTAAATATGTCTATACGTTATATGCACGTATAAAGCTTTTGTTTCATTATGAAACAGACATGTAAATGAATTTCATAATGAAACAAAAGCTTTATAATGTTTTAAATATGTCTATACGTTATATGCACGTATAAAGCTTTTGTTTCATTATGAAACAGACATGTAAATGAATTTCATAATGAAACAAAAGCTTTATACGTGCATATAACGTATAGACATATTTAAAACATTTTTGTATAACATATTAGACTCAGTAAAAGAAGAAATCAATGTGCCCGCGGCTGAACTTTCCTTGGAACACCAGGTTGGGTCTGTCAGATTGAGAATTTCTTCATGGAATGATGTACGATTAGATTCAAGATTATTGGAGAAGACTAGTTCGTTAGTCAATTTGAGGTGAGTTTCTGATTATATGAGTCGTCATCGATTTTTAATTATTTTGAGGTGCTTTCAGTTTGCCCGAAATCCTAAGCCAGATGAACCTAATAAACCAGCTGATCGTCTCCACAAGATACGACCATTTTTAAATTATTTTAATGAAAAAATGCGTCTAATATACTACCCAGACAAAATCTTTCTTTCGACGAATCCATGGTACTGGGGAGGGGTAGACTTGTTTTTAAACAATATATTAAAAACAAAAGGCGTAAGTACGGTTTGAAATTGTACATGCTAACAGAACCAAATGGAATAATACTTTATTTTGCTGTTTACACTGGTCAAACAGGTAAAGGTCACTCCCAAGAAGTTGTTATACATCTGATGCAAAATTATTTAAATCAAGGGCACTCATTGTTTATGAACATTTACAATAAATGGTTTGGTAGAAACATTATTAAAAAATAAAATTTACTGTACTGGAACATTGCGAGCTCACAGAAAAGATTTTCCTAAAAATGTTACACGTGCCAAATTGAAAGCTGGTGAATCTACAGCTAAATACTGTAATGGGATAATGGTAGAAAAATGGAAAGACAAACGGGATCTTTTGTATATTTCCAATGAATTTGCAAATAACATTGTTGAAACTGTGAACAGAAGGAATGTTTCAAAAGAAAAACCATTGCCAATTGTTGAATACAAGAAATATATGGGTGAGGTGGATGAACAGAACCAAATTATGTCTTATTATCCTGCTTTACGAAAAACATTATTTTTGTACAAAAAATTGGGAATATGCACATATTTTTCAACTTCTTCTGCACAACTCGTATCCTTTGTATTGCAAGTTCTCTGGTAAACGCATTACTTTTTTTTTCGGTTGGCAATTATAGAAAAGCTTTTACCAGGAAAATCAAAATCTGTCCAAAAAGTTTCGAAACACATTCCTACAAAAATTGAAGTAAAGCAGGATGGTAGTCGAAGAACGAGAAGAAGATGCCGAGGGTGTCAGAAAAATAAATGCGGAAAGATACTGTTTGGGAATGTAAATCTTGTCCCGAAAAACCTGGATTGTGTGCTGACCCTCGTTTCACCTTGTATCATGAAAAAATATAGTGTAGTTTATGTAGTTTGTGTAGTAAATGGAAATTCGAAACTGTTCGCCCACCACTATTGCTGTTCAACGAGGATGTTCCCGTTCGACGTCATGCATCATGTGAGTGCGGGGAAAATTTACTTGTCAGGGTGCGCTACTGGCTCGAGTGATATGAGTGCGGAAAGATTATCCGTTAAAAAAGATTTTGACATGTACTGGCTTTTCTTTCGGATAATCTTGGGGATATGTAGTGTTTTTTCCCGAAGAGAATTTTGAATAATATATTTTATTTATGTACATTTATTTTAGCAGGATATTTGTATATATGTACTTTGAAAATTAGTTTATTTTAATGTTGGACCGATTTTTTGATTATATCTGTATATTTCTGTGACGTATATAATAGTTATAGTTTCACATGTGGTCACGTATTGCGCTTCGGTTAAGAGGTTAGAGGGGTGTAACCTTCAGACACACATTGAATATTGGTAGATACGCTTGATTTTAAAGAAATAGTTAATTAACTATAGTTTTGATTAATATCACGTTTATTGTTATTAATTTGTTGTTGGTGATTTGATTTCATTACGGGATTATTAACGAGGGTTTTGACTCGTTAATTCTGATTAATTTTATACTTATCTGCCAAGTGTGTTTCAAATATAGTTTTTATAATTTTAGAAATGTAAGTAATATTAAAGATTTAATATTTCTATTCATTGATTATATTTAATTGATTGTTAGTATTATAGTCATTATTAATTATGTTTAATTTAGATATGTTTGATAGATGAATAGCAAGGAAAATTTTCATATTTTTTATGAGGGATTTTTTTCTTTATTCATGTGTAAGATATTTGTTGAAGCTTTTGGAGGGAAATTTATATTCATGTTTATGTGCGCATGATCTGGTTTTAGACACGCGTGATAACAGTTTATGTATCTGTTTGACGCTTGAATTTTGGGGTTTCAGTTAACAATTGAAATTGAAAGTTTTTCATACTATTTATTTAGTTTAAATTTTGTTCGCGTATAATTGGAGGTTTTCATTGCGAGCGTGTCACTTATCTCGCAATCTTTTTCCCTCCTGCTTTTTGTTATTCATGCAATTAGCTATCTTAATATTTGATTAAGATTTTTTTTTTTTTTTTAAATAAAAACATTGTGGAAAAGTGCTTGTTTTAATGCTTATATTTTGTTCTTCTGTCCACGTTCGTAAATGAACCTGAGACTTTAGAGGACTCTATTAAAAGAAATAAACTCTCCGAAAAACAGCCCGGTGTGTGGTGCATTGTGGGTTATCTTCAATAACTTCGGACAATTCACTGCAATATGTATTTGTTGAAAAGTTGTATTCTTAAAGTTTTTAATTTTAATTGGAACATTTTTATTTGTTCATTTTGTCGTTCAAGTTGAGTAAAGGAGTATTAATATTGACTAGCAATAGTTTCTCAAGGTTTTCTTCTGTCAATTTTGTTCTCTTTGAATTAAGCACATCCTTATAAATAGAAAACGCCCTTTCTACATAGCAACTGGTTATAGGTGCATTCTGGAAATATTCTTTTATTTCTTCATATTCAGCCGCTAGATTTTGTGGAATTGTCTCCACACATAATTGCTGCAATGTAATTAAATCTGGATTTCTATTAAGAATTGCTTCAAACTTTTGCCGAAGGCCACATCCGAAGTCAGTTGGAATACTTTTCAAATTATTAACAGCCACATCTAATGCGGTTAATCCGTCATTTAATTTGAGATTTCGATTTTCAAAATAAGTGATTAGTTTTGGCAATTTTCCAAAGTGTTCGTGAAGAAAGTACAACTGATTTTTTAAATTTGGGATTTGTCTGAGCTCCTTGCACTCACCAATACTTCTAGCATCCTCCTTTAGCAGTGTTACGAAATGTTTTAGACTATCGAAATTCTCAGCATAATAACTAGTAGCTTCCAGCCAGGTTCCCCATCTAGTTATTACTGGAGTGGGAGGCAGTGACAGAGATGGAAATTTTTCTATGAAAAGAGCTACTCTCAATGGTGCTTTTCTGAAAACTTTTTTAAAAGCTGATACAAGTCTATCAACTTCCGGAAAAGTGTCTCTGATATATTCACAGATTCTGTGGAGAGCATGTGCTAACCAAGTAATATGCAGCATATTAGGATATGTTTTCTTCAATAGTCTGCCTGTTTTTAACATATACGCAGCACTATCACTGACAAATAAAAGTATTTTTTCTTTGTACGTGGCGTCCGAATGAAGAATTTTTTGCATATTCTCCTTAATGGTTTCAGCAACTGTTTCCGCATCAACTCTATTTATAACACTTGTTGCTATTACATATGAGTTATAGGGAATAGTTGGATGTAGTACACCAGCTACAACATTTACCACACAGCGTCCTAACATATCCACCGTTTCGTCGGCGTTCATCCATATGTATTGATTTAAAAGATGGCTTCTAATGCGTTCTACTGTTCTCGTATAGCACCTAGAAACATAATATTTGCGTAAGTTGATTCATCAGGAACATTTCGACCAGTATATTTTTTCAGAAATATTTTTAAAGTGGGATTGCTAAGTTTATTTAATGGAATATTAGCCGCCATAAAAGTTTTACAGAGTTCAGATGTGTTTGCGATCCTAAGTGACGAATTTTTGACGATATTTTACGGATTTTGTAATAAATTTCGGAATCACTGACAATGGACATACAATCAGTATGACCGTCAATCCAACTCGCCATTGTTTTACAATGCCGTTCTCGACATTCTTCCATATCATGTCTGAAAAAGTAACTTAAACAATGCTCTAGAGTCTAGATCTAAATAAATGAAAACTAAAAATGTGTGCGTAAGTTATTGAAACTGAACGAAATTCAATGCACACTTACGTCGAAATAAATGGTAGAAATAGCTTCAATCAAGCGATATTAAACAGAATCTATCACAAAAATTACGATGTAATTAACAGTTAAAACTATGAAAACAAGAAACTTAGTCACAGCACTTTATTTATCTTACGAAATATAAATTAATAAATAAAATACATTATAAAAACCCCGATTCTATCTACGCTCATGAAAACACTTTAAAAAACACTATATTCTCCGAATACAATAGCTGGCTTGTCCTTTGTTATCGCGGCGAGAACAGGTACCCGAGTAAGTCAAACAAATACTTCATTGAATTACGCCGGGATGTATTGAGCGACGTTATACACAATTCCAATTGCCGATTGCGTTTTATGGAAATTGCGTCCGTTCTCTAGTTATTAATGTTTGACTAGCGTTCTAGATCAAGCACGTATACCAAAAAATTAACTATTAAAGAAACAATTAAACAGGACATGAGATACATTATTCTAGGTAGCAAAATTCAAGAAAACGGTATGGAGTGGTCCTTAATAATTGTGTAGAATATTAATACAAAACCGAACTATATTAAATGCAAAAAAAAAATTATAGCGAACCTTTCATGTAGATACCTAGTCATTCAGAAATAAGTAACAAACAGAATGAATAATTAAGATAGGGTTAATTTAAGAAATAATTAACACAATCGGTTTACTATAATTATATGCTATACTGAAAATATACAGCAGTCGAAATCGACACATGATATGTGTTACAGGCTGTATATTAGGAGATGCTCTAAATGAAGAAAAGAATGTTCTAACAGGTTAGTTGATGAGTAGCCACGTGGCTTTATCCAAAGTAAATTAACGGTAGACGTGATACACATCGTGAAATAAATATTAGCAAAAATTTTCTCAATGTAATAAAAACATAGAAATGCTGTTTATCGATTTTAAACAAACTTTTGACTTAGTGAAGAGGAAACGATAAATATAGACCTAAGATAATCTCTAAAATATCACCTAAATTGACAAGAGTAATAGTAAGAACCATTAAAAATATACCAGCTTATTGAAATTGCATTTAAAATGTATTTAGAATAAGAAGTAATAAATATTGCAAAAAAAAAGATAAAAATTATTTGACTGACATACATTGTAATTGTTATAATTAATTTATATGTGTGCTAATTTTTCTGCAGAATAGCCCGTATAATTCTGTAATATAAACTTTTTCTTGAATTTTTTTAAGGGCAAACTTCGGTAATATTTGTCGTCGAAACCTTTTCCAATGTCACTTGATGTCATGTTATTTGTCTGTATGTGATCAGTCCGTGATAAATCTAAGAAAAACACCAAATGAATCCACCATTCATTATATATTCTCGAGAAGCTCCACTGTTGACCAGGATTTCGCTGTCGACCGAGGAAAGGTACAGATGGTGAATTTATAGAAGGTAATGCTAGTGTTTCGTGTAAAATCCGTCAGGGCAAGAATAATGGCATTATGGATGGATCCATCTGCGAGAACGGCGGTAAGGTGAATTGTTATTCTAGTCAGTATCGCCCCAGACTTCCGACTTTCAACTCACCGAACCTCTACGCCTTTTTAATCTCCTGCCTTATTTACTTGAGCAAATGATTTCGAATTTAATAACTACCAAGTTTTCAAGTTTCCTTTCCGTTGATTAAAATTAAAAAGAAAAGAAATATTATTTAAGATGACTTACGTTATGCAGAAGATTTAAAATATCCACACCGGATACACCTGTAGTTTCACTTAATTTGATATTGAATTTTTGCTACTGTAATATAATAAACTGCTTCTATAATAAGAAAGTAAGGGTTATATTTTTTTTGTATGTTTGAATCATTTGATATTGTTTCCAAGGAGACAGCAAATATTATTTAATCAGTATTAGATTGTTAATGTTTTTTTTGTACTCGCTTATCAAAACCTGTCATTTCACGATTCGATTTGGGTGCGTAAAAAGTCACTTTACGCACGAGTGCGTAAAAGTAAATTGGTACTTCCTGGAACTTGATTAATTTAGTGACATTTTAAAATCATAAATCCCTAACCTTAATAATATGCTACCCAGTTCGTTGTTTTTCTATGAAAATAAAAGGAAATGAAATAGAAATTGTTATATTTGGAAGGTATGTAATTCAATGTCAGAACAGCAACAAATATTATTTTTTAAATTTATAGAAAACTAAAAAAAAAATTGTCACAAGTGGGGTTCGAACCCACGCCCTCAGAGATGACCAGAACGCTCGAGAAGCCGTATAACGGGCAAGCTAAACCTTGAGTCTGGCGCCTTAGACCGCTCGGCCATACTGACACATACTAGTAATACTGTTAAAAAGACTTATAAATATACAAATTTTGAAATTATATTTATATTTTATATAAATATTATTATTGTTTATAGTTCTCGTACAAAAAATATTGTACAAACTTCGTGCGTGAAACATTTCGCGAATTCGTGTCCATAAAGCGCTCGCCTGCGGCTCGCGCTTTAAACTGGTCACTCATTCGCGAAATATGATTTCACGCACTTGGTTCGTAAATAACTATTTCTTCTTGTTAAGTATAAGTAATAACATTCGTATCGACTTAAATGTGATTAGTCCATAATAGCTGTGGTGATAATAAAGTTTATTTTCAGAAAATCTTCAAGTGTAGCGGTTAACTACTTAGGTCCAAACGGATAAATATAATTAATACTTAGACATTTATACCTACGGCTCATACCAAATAAGTATGGACGGCTGGGATTGGCAGAGCTTAAAATACGAGCTTGTGATTGGTTAAAAGATAAGGAAGTTACGCGGCAAAATCCAAATTTTTATTTTGTTCTGTCAAATTTTCTTTTCCTATGAGTCACTATTAGTATTTACTGCTCAGTACTATCGATTTGCGTGCTGTTTATTGTGCTATTTGGTATTAGTATTAATTAATAATAATAATAAAAAATTATGAAGTACTCATTTTCTGAAAATATTTTACCACTTTTATTATTTTTTTATTTACATAATCACAAACGTTTTAGGGCATGGTTGACGCAGATTCATCAGAAAATTCAAAAGGGAAATATGTAAACAGTGGACAGAGGCAGATGGCCTAAAATATGTATTTTAAACACAATACTAATAAGTCCAAAACAGATGCTGTGCGTCGGATATCAAGGAAAGTATGGATTAGCAAGAATACTGTGTTTGATATATCAAAGAAATTGACGTCTGGAGTTTCACATTCTCGTTTAAGAAAACGAAGTTGCCAAGATGCTTACAATAAATTAGACGAAATATCAAAAAGTATGACTAGAAGGCAAGTGCATTCATTGTTCTTAAAAAATGAGTTACCAACTTGCAACAAAAATATGCGAGGTTACTATAGGGGATGCCAGTTTTCCTCCCATAAAACAAACATCACCTTGAAGAATCCTAAAGAAACTAGGATTCAAATGGGAGAAACTCACCCGAAACAACATATTAATTGAACGAATTAATATTATCTTATGGAGATGTCGCTATTTGACAGGTATAAAAAAGTTTTTTGTAGAAAGAAAAAAAATCTTTTATCTAGATGAAGTATGGGTGAATGCAGGTCACGAAAAAACAAAAATATGAAAAGCATTGTTCTACTGGTTTGAGGGATCAATCTGGCAGACGAAACCTGCTAATTGTGCATCATGTTGGCCGCGAAACTGGTTTTGTGAATAATGGTTTGTTATTTGAATCCAATAGAATGATAGATTATCATAAATATATGAATAGTGAGGTAGCTTATAGTATGCAAATGAAATATATTATCCTCTCGTGAGTCCAGTTGTGCTATAGTAATGTATAATGCGCTTTACCATTCTACTAAAAGAGACAAGTCGCCTATTTCATTATGTAAAAAGGAGACACTTATAGAATGGCTTATAACAAGGGGAATAATAGCTGAAAACATAATGCTAAACTATTATCAGGATAGAATAAAACAAATTTTAATGGATTTCACTTTTTAATTGACACTGCAACGATCGTTTCGCTCCAACCGGAGCTTCATCAGACATATAACATATAACTATAAGTTATATGTCTGATGAAGCTCAGGTTGGATCGAAACGATCGTTGCAGTGTCAATTAAAAAGTGAAATTCATTAAAATTTGTTTTATTTTATCCTGATAATAGTTATAATGGAATTTCATCAAGTAAAGGCTGAAACAATTGTACATAATGCTAAAGGTTGAATTGCTTGAGATTGTAAAAAACTTACTCATCCTATCATCCAGTCCGTACGTGGTTGATGAAGTAGCTGGAGAAAGTAGTCATACAGTTTTACTTGTACCTCTATTTCACAGTAATCTGAACCCCATTGAATTTGTATGGGCACAAGTTCATTTAAATTGGACGAAGTAGAAAATTTATTGTTAGAAGAATTAGATATTGTTGCTGATGCATGGAGAATAATATTCGTCAAGTCATCAGAAAAATGTGTCGAAGTTAGAGGCGATGTTTTTGAAAATTAAATTTAGAATTCTTTTTGTACTACAATTTTACTTTATAAATAAATTATGTTCATCAAAATTCACTACATTTTGTTTTTGAACCTCGGTTATCTTTCATTCCAAAATTCAAGTGTATGTTAAAATGCTTTCATTACAATAATTTGCTCTTGAATAGTACGCTCATCAGAGGCTACATACGCAAATAAATTAATTCCGATTAACTTTGAGATCAGGTGCTGATAAGCAAAAAGTATTTTAATTGCCATTTGAAGTCAGTTAGCATATGCAAATAGAGTAGGGATGTTCTTGACAACTATTGAATCAGTGGTTGCAACTCGAAATACCAATTATGGTAGGTAGCCACAGTATAGTACAATTGAGAATAATCAAATTTAAATTGTAACAATTATTATAATAAATAACGAAAAAATCCACACAGGTCAATAGCACAGTACTAATATTCCAAAAAAATGTCGAAAACATAGATAGACTAGGTAATACTGTTTTCTAAATTCTCTAAAATAGTGAAACATATTAATGCTTGAAAATATCTGTCATTTAAACAATAGTTCTTAAAAAATAGACAACGTTGAAGTATTAAATGATCAGTTAATAAAAATCATATAATTGTTTAAAAAAAAAAACTAAAATACTGTAGATCCTTTTCGCATGACAGACTAAACATTGTAAGGTAGCTACTGTTTGAATAAAAACCAAAATCAATATACTAATTACACAGGCCTGCATAAAATTTGTGATGACGTGATTTTTGTTTGTTAAGCTCAATTTTTATATAGCAATAACTAATTAAAATACAGTTGGTCTCTACCACCCACAGATTTTTTTTTGCACAAAAGGAAAAGAAAAAAATATAAAAAAAATCTTATAATAGGCGTTTTAATACATTTTAAAATGAATGTACTACAAATTCTAGGTATTAACCCAAAAATGATTTTCTCTTGTGGTTTTAAAGAAATTTGTTAAATAGGCTCTCATTTCCTGATGTAAATCTTTTATTACATGTATTAATTTTGGACAAGATTTCCGGGAATTTTTACCTACTAAATCCTATTTATTATGCTTTCACTTTATTAGTACTGCGAAGAAGGATATCAAGTTTATCACTCCAAACAAAATGTATATTTTAATGTCATTTACTTCATTATAGCTCTGAGTGTCGATCAGTAAACAAGTAAAATTAATTTGTCTTTAGTGTTGTGCGTGGTATTTGGTAAATAAATATTGCTTAAAAATATGTCTAGCCGGTGTTGCAAAAACAAACCAGATGATTTCTGTTATATTTGTGTATATTTCGTCTTGAAAAAGTTTCAGAGACCAATTGGTGAATTTGTGAAAAATGCATATTATGCTTATTTCAAAATCAAATTAGGAGATCAAGATAAAGATTGGGCATCGCACGTTGTTTGTAAGGTATGTGAAGAAGGTTTAAGACATTGGACCAAAGGGAATAGAAAAAGCCTTCCTTTTGGAATACCGATGGGTTGGAGAGAACCGCAAAATCTTCATGAAGGTTGCTACTTTTGTCTTTGTGATATTAAGTGGCATAATAGAAAAACTTTGAAACATATTTTGTACCCAAACAATATTAAATCAGCTGTCAGACCAGTTCCTCACAGTGATTATGTACCTATACCTATACCCCCAAAAGTACTACAAGAAGATATTGAAACCTCTTCAACTTCCGGCTCCGTATAGATGGATAGTGATTTTGAACCATCAACCTCAGGTCAAGACCAACCTCAGCTATTTTCACAAGCCGAACTTAATGATTTAGTAAGAGATTTGGGACTTCCAAAAGATCTTTCTGAAGTACTGGGGTCTAGGTTGAAACAAAAAAAATTGCTTGCCCCAGAAACTACCTTCAGATCTTCCTTTATCTGAATATGACAGAAAATCAACCAATTAAAGCTTTTTCGAAAAACGAAAACGTTTTTTTTAAAGCATAAAGAATAAATAACTATTTCTAATAGTTTTTATGTGTATATTTTTTTTAATATAATATAAAACCAGCTTATGAATGAAATAAATCGTGTTTTTTCTATATTTTTTTATTTTACTGGTTTGAAAAATAACCTTACGTGATACAAAAAAAAAATGAAAGCAGATTTGAAATCAGCGCTACCCAATTACTAGAAAACAGTTAAAATTTTTAAATCAACATTCAAAGAGTTGAAAAATGCAGGCCTGTGTTATAAATACAGTGAACTCTTTGAAGTTGTTGGCACATTAAAGGAATTAGACAAAGGCAATTACTCGCAATTTAGTAAATGAAATATAATTCCTAGCTTTTTTGAAAAAGTGAATCGACTGAGGGACTATGACGGGAGTTTAGAATTTTAGCGGCAATCCCTTTCAAAAAAATATTACCAACTAGGAGATGCTGCAACTCCATTTAATCAAATGAAATAGATATTTTTTATGTACAACTTTTGTGAAAAAGTCGTATAAACACGTTTGTTAAGCAGTTGATTTTGCAAAGATTGGTATAATATTGTACTAGGTGTTCCATTAGAAAAATGACTAGTTTTAAAATAACAGGGAACCTACACGTTCAGTTGTTTTTCTGTTTCCACTATCGTAATCAGCGGAAAAATCAATGTCTAATCTAACCGACCACGTAGCTCCTACAATAACGAGGATAGCAATGGTGAACACTTAATTTGGGTCAACCTGTATATTACCTAAATTAAATATTGCCTTAACACCGAAGAAACAAATATTTATTAAGGCCAAGTTTTAACATATTAAATAAGACTTTGTTCAATAATTTGAGCAGTTATTTATATATATACCGAAAAAAATATACGCGAAAATATTCAGGATATATAACTAATGCGAGATATATTTACAAACTCGGAAGCAACTCACAAAAGAATCACGTGGGTGACGGTATAACAATAATAATAATACTAATTCTTTCGATTTGTTTCTATTGTCAACAACATTGAACACGTCAACCGATCCAAAGGCATACCGACTTAATAAAAGACTAAAATAAGGCATACATTATAATAGATCAAAATAAAACAAATAGTCTAAAATATATAACAAATACATTAAAATATAATTTAGATATCAACATTAGTTCTGAAAATTCTACATATACTTGATAATGATAATGAGGTAATACCTTACAAGGTAGGTATGATAGTGTTGAATTGGTCGATGCAGAGCACGTTAGCCAAGTAATATTTTGGCCACACGAGGTTGTGTTACAGGTTGTATATTAGGAGATGCTCTAACAGAAAAGAAGAGTGTTTTAATAGGTTAGTTGGTGAGTACCCATGTGGCCTTATCCAATGCAAATTAAGGGTAAATGAAAACATGATGCTAAAGGTTGAATTGCTTGAGATCGTAAAAAACTACTCATTTTTTCATCCAGTTTTGTATGTGGTTGATGAAATAGCTGGAGAAAGCAGTCCTACAGTTTTACGTTTACCTCCATTTCACAGTAATCTGAACCCCATCGAACTTGTATGGGCTCAAGTTAAGCATCATACTGCAGCCAATAATAAGTCATTTAAATTGGACGAAGTAAAAAATTTATTGTTAAAGTATAGAAGATATTGTTGCTGTTGCATGGAAAAATAATATTCGTCACATCATCACAGAAGAATACAAAATGTATGAATTAGATAATATTTAACAATATACTAGAAAATTTGACTTTTATTGTATATACTGTTTAATTTGTCTCCAACAATAAACCAAAAAGACACGATAGCAAGAAAACGTCTATGATTGCATGTTATTACATATTCACATAAGTATAGCTATCGTAGTTTATTGGAAAAATGTTTGCATAAACTTTATAGTGAAATACCCTAAAACCGGACACATAAAAACCAGATGCGTATCTCGATTGCCGCACTTGTTGGTGAAAATGCACTCCCGAAGAGTTAATATTAATTAGTTTAGAAATATTAACTGTGCATAATTGTATATTAAGAATAATCTTTATATCACAAAATTATAGTTTAATAACATTCGAAATTAATATTGTGGTCAAAATTTAACTCAGGATAATTTCCCGTTTTCTTAAACGCCAAGAAGCAACATTGAACCTATTTTAATTTCTGTTAATTGCAAGCATAATAAGGACACCAGGTATATAAATACACAAGCACACAATAAAACATTTTTGTTGCATGCATATAAATAAATCTCTTACAACTGCCGATAGCAAGTCCCTTACACTTTAATACCTTTAATGCTCTATTGAACTCTTTAAACACTTGATTTGGAAACGTGTCTCGTCAAGTAGAACATCTAAATCTTTAATATATACCTAGACAATATGCTTCCAGTAATATTACAATTAAAATCTTCTTTATGTAGTTTACGTGAATAGGAAATTACAAAACACTTATCAATGTTTAAGTTCAATTTATTTGCACATTAGGCGTTGATACGATCAATTATTACCTTAAAGAATAAGAGAATCATACTCCCGGTAGGATGCTATAAAAACTCGAAACTTAAATTTTATTCCTGGCGTTGTTGTCACCTTCGAAATAGTTTCTTTGCGCAGGTGTTCACCGGTCCAGTGTTGTTTCCAGTTCTGGAAGATATTTACGAAGCCATTTTCTTTGAACGTGTAGAGTACTGCTTGCGATTCATTTTGAATTCTTTCAATACTATCCAAACGTCCGCCTTTTAGCTGTAGTTTCTTTTTGGGGAAGAGACATAAGTGTCGCTGGGAGTCAGATCTGGGAACCAGGGAGGGGGAGGGGGGGGTCGTTGATTTTTTTCGTCAAAAAGGCTTGTATCAGACTTGCTACTCGCCAAAGTTTCGGCCGTTTGCGTCTGATATCAATACGGAACTGCCTCAAAATGTTGCAATAGAACTCGGAATTGACCATCTGACAAGCTAGAACGAATTTTCTGTGTACTATGCCTTTCATGTCAAAAAGCAAAACGTCTGCCATCATTAAAATACTTTCTACAGGTCTTAAAATTGCGCAAAACTCAAATATTTATGTTCAACTGTTCATCATATGCTTTCTAAATCATACCAAATGTTACAATAGCCGGTTTTCCGATCTTAAAACAAAATTCGAAAGCGTTTCTCATGTTGATGAAAATCCATGATAATAATCGCGGCCTGACAGAGTTAACACTTTACGCAATCCCACGTACCATAGCAAAGACTGCGCCAATAACGTTGAAACTTGTCACACATACTCCGTAGAAATATACCTCCTACCATTTATCGGCGCGCTCGAGTATTATTTGGGATTATCGTGCTGCAGCGTCAGTCCGAGAACATCTTGATCCAACCTTGTATGTACAATAAGAACACTAGTGCGCGCCCATCTTCATAGTTCAGCAGAAAATATGGCCGCGGTTCTTGAAATGGTGTATGAAAATTCAGAAATGTTAATTCCATGGCTGTAAGCAATTGGCCCATAGCCAAACCAACATATTACGAATTTTAAGAAAGACTTACACGTATGTAAGGTTTGGCTGACAAGATTTAAAGCCAACCATATGTTGCGTTAAACTTTTGTTCATTGAGTGCTTGGAAATAAAACAGTTGCCAATCATTTATGCAATAAAATCATTTTAGCAATGCATCCAATTTTAATGAGTGACTATGTTAATATACATAATTTTTGCAGTAAAGATCCAAATGAAACTTATCAAAAGAAAATTCATTTTCAACGTGTTACTGATTTGTGAGATTAATGAGGTCGAAAACATAAATGAGCTGAAAATGAAGATGCCTTTTTATAACCAATTTTAATCGACATTATTGTCAAAAATATGTGGTTTCAATAATATGGTGCCACATGCCATACCACTCAAAATAAAAAGGACGATCCAAATCATGTAATTTACAACCGTAGGATTATTTGATGCGCCATTCATCAGATTAGATAATGAATGCGCTTATATGTCCTCTCCTAGTTAAACAAAATAATTACTGCAGATCTAACAAGCTATCATGGTTATCTGCCGGATATTTGTTTCCACATGCAATTATAGTCGATTAAATATAGGATAAAATAAATTAAAAGCGGGCAAACGGTATGTCAATTAAAAATTCATTTATTAATTATCTCTATATTTTGCAACAACTTTGTTGCTTCTTCCACAGATAAAACTGTAGATTTCAAAAAAATTATGAAAGCGACGTACAACGGACAATAAAATTGATTCAATCAATTTCATTGTCCGTTGTACGTCAGTTTTATTATTTTTTAGTAATTATCGTTAGTTTTATTTAAAGGAATCGAATAGAAGAACTATTACAATAGAAATACTAACATTTTTTCATTTACTGTGTTTTAGTTACTAATTATATCAAGTAGGTACTCCCTACAGAAAAACCCTATACCACGACGTACACTGCCCCAAAAAAATTATCAATACTTGAAATTTACCAAATATGAAATGAAAAAAAAATACTTTTTAAATTTTTTTTTCCAAATTTCACAAATATTGCGAAAATAATCCATGTAAAAAGAAAAAACAAAAAAATAGAAATAACAAGAATTAATAATACGTGTTCTGCAATAATAGCTTGACAACGCCTCGGCATGCTTGAAATTAAATTTCATAATTAACGATCATCCAACTGTTCCCAACCTCCTAACAAAGCTTCTGGTAATTCATCTAAAATCTGAGGGCACCGTAAAAGTGAACGAACACTCTGTTCAAACCTGTCCCGTGTTCATTGGGATTGACGTCGGGATTTCTTGCGTATCAATGTGACAATGTTCACTTCTTTAAGGTAATTCCTAACCATATTAGCTATGTGTGATTTTGCGTTATCGTGCATTAATAAAAAATCCTCTCCTATAAATGGAGCAAGAGGACCAACATGAGGCTCCAAAATATTTCTTTTGCCTAACCATTACATGTAAATCTGTACGTGCTTCTAAGTTTATGCCCCCTCATAGCATAAGCGAATCACTTCCAAAATTTCCTTTGGATTGAATGTTACACTGAGCATAACGTTCTCCTAGTCTTCTGTAAACTTTTGCACGATTGTCAGATGAAAATAAACTAAATTTGGATTCATCTGTAAAAACAACTATCCTATTTATTAAGTCCTTGAACATGTAGTACGGAAAATTCTAAAAGTGTTCTACGGTTGTCTCTGATAAGGAGGAGACCTTTGGCTAACACCTACGGTATCAATTGATATTCTTTCAACTTATTCCTAACAGTCTGATCGTGAATGTGTCGGTTACGTACGTCGGCTAACTCAATATGGAGTTTTTGTATGGTAACAAACCGCTATCACAGGGTGCACAATCTCAAAAAACGATCTTCCACAATTTGTTGACCGTTTTTTTGCCTTATACAAGTCTCCTTTTATAACTACGCGTTTCACTAAACGTTTGAATACACTTACTCGTGGTTGAAGGATGGACAATTAGAGTTCTGGCAACATTCCTAACACCTTGACCAATTAAAGCGTACACTACTTCAGCCGCTTCTTCATTACTCAAATGAGTTTGTTATTTTTGACGATTTATTTTAACCAAAATTTAAAAAAAGTGTAAGAAAAATTTAGCAAAACTTCCCAAAATTTAGCAGAATGACAGTGTTAGAATGTTTTTTTAAATTGTTGAAAAAAAAGAATAATGCATTTATGGTAATACAGTGGTGACAGTTTTTTAGTTTAAATGTGGGTAATAGCTCGTATTTAGTTATTTTTTGTCAAAATCTCGTGAGGCATTTACAAATATAATAGAAATAAGTAATTGTTGCAATAATTTTTAGCGCGTTGTATTTAGCTTGTAGCCATAAAGTTGAGTTATTTTAATCTATATATATATATATATATATATATATATATATATATATATATATATATATATAGTAAACCTAATCAGTAGGCGATTAAAGGTCTGTATATTACTTCAAAATATATGTATTTAAAAAACTCTACATGTTTCGGCTATATACGCCTTTTTCAAGAGAATACAAAATATGAATGACAGGATATAAATGTCAAGTTATTATATTATTATATTTATATATATATATATATATATATATATATATATATATATAAAATACAAAAAATGTTTGTTTGTCCTTTATAGAATCTGAAACTATCCAACCGATGTTATCCAAACCGGTTTCATTAGAAAGGTAATAGTCTAGATTAGGTTTACGGCTATATATCTTTTTGATATTTCAAGTGGGCGTGGCCCCTCCCACATAAATTGAATAACATCATATATCTCGACTATTGCACAACATGTTCAGAAACAACTGTTGACTACTGATCAAGAAATAGTTTTAGAAAAAGTTATGGAACACGTAGCAAACGAAAGAGTTGGATTTTTTTTCCTTGACCAACCTGGAGGCACTGGAAAAACATTTTTGCTCAATTTGATACTCGCTGACATTCGATCGAAAAATGAAATTGCACTAGCTGTAGCATCGTCTGGAATCGCATCAACGTTACTCGATGGTGGGCGTACAGCGCATTCAGCTCTTAAGCTTCCATTAAATGTAAACCATACCGAAACACCAACATGTAACATCGGTAAAAATACTGGCATGGCTGCAATATTAAAAACAAGCTCACTTATTGCATGGGATGAATGCACTATGGCGCACAAGAAATCTCTTGAAGTTCTTGACCGTTCTCTCAAAGATTTCAGAGAAAATGACCGACCAATGGGTGGAGCTCTATTGCTTCTTGCTGGTGATTTTCGACAAACTTTGCCAGTGATTCCAAAATCAACACCATCCGATGAACTAAATGCATGTTTGAAAGCGTCATATCTTTGGAGACATGTAAAAAAACTTACATTATCGACAAATATGCGTGTGCATTTACTTCAAGATGCTGCTGCACAAATATTCGCCAAATATGGGCGATGGAAAACTTCCGTATGAACCGACTACACGTAAAATATCTTTTCCGCTAAACTCTTGCCAAATGCAGTCATCAGTTCAAGATGTTGTGCGGAAAGTTTTCCCGATATTGCAAATAATTTCAAAAACCATAATTGGCTTTGCGAACGAGCAATTTTGACTCCGAAGAATGATGATGTAAACAAAGTAAACCATCAAATTCAATTGAAGCTACCCGGTGAAGTTGTGAAGTACAAATCGATTGACACAGTTATAGATGAGGAACAAGCTGTCAACTATCCAATAGAGTTTCCTAACTCTTTGGAACCTTCTGGAATGCCACCACACATCTTAACTTTAAAAGTTGGTTCACCATTGATGCTCATTCGCAACTTAGATCCACCGAAATTGTGCCACGGAACAAGACTTGCTGTTAAAAAACTATCTCCAAATTTAATCGAAGCCACAATCATCAGCGGCAAATGTAAAGGAGAAGATGTGCTGATACCACGAATTCCAATGATTTCAACCGATTTACCCTTCGATTTCAAGCGATTACAGTTTCTAGTGCGTCTTGCTTTCGCCATAACCATCAACAAGGCTCAAGGCCAATCGCTAAGTGTTGCTGGTTTGAACTTAGAAAATTCCTGTTTTTCGCACGGCCAATTATATGTTGCTTGCTCTAGAGTTGGAACGCCAAAAAATCTTTATGTTTACACACCTACCGAAAAAACTAAAAATATTGTTTATCCGCTAGCATTAAGATAAGAAAGTTAATAAATCAATAAAATTTTCTTCTTTTCAAACACACGTATTTAATTTTTTTAGCATAGTAGCACACGCCGGGTATCCGCTAGTTTAGTATAAAGTAAATTACCAAATTCCATTATCAATTTAACATAATATTACTATAGTCTGATTAATATTAATTTATTCAGGTAATAGTAAACATACTATATCAAAATTATTATGTTGTTTATGATTATCTTGGGCCTAGATAAAGTTTATCCGAAACTTCCTTGTGTAAAATAATACAAACTAAAAGGACTAATTTAGTTTAATTAGGAAAGATATTCGTATCTACTTTGGTATAAATAAAATTCTGTAATATCCCATCGGTAATGTTCTTTTTTATGTGAATGAATGCGCTTGCTGTTTCAATAGTGCGTGTCGATAGTTGCAATTCTATATGGCAAAATTCTTGTCAGGATAACAACATACGATTATTTATTTTCGATGATTAACAATGTGTTTTTAAGAGAAAACGTTTTATTCATATATACAAAGCTATACCTGTCTGGCCAAATTGTAGCTATTCATTCATCTGTGCATTTCTTGTGGTAGATTAGTTCGTATTTTTCTTTCCTTTCTTCTAATAATTGCTAGTGCTTTTTCGCTGCTTGCGTTATTCGTTGCCATTCATTTCTATCACCAACTACTCGCCATAATTTTTTTACTTTAACTTTTTTTTTTAGATCCGCTTCAGCTTGGTCTTTCGATGTTATTTTTGGTCTTCCTCCCGGTCTCTTTCTTTCTGGCGTTCACACTATTATCTTTCTTATTGCTGTCCTTTTTATCTAAAAATATGTCCGAACCATCTAATTCTTTGTGACTTCAAAACTTTACGATATTTTCTCTCTTCATTATTATTTCAATTCCATTGTTCATCAAAGATAGTTACTCATTCTCGTTAATCTTTAAAATGTCCCGTTATGTCGTCTTGTGTTTTAGTTGAATCCTTCTTTTTATATCAAATATTTCATCTCTCCATTTATTGTTGTTCCCAGATATAAGAAAAATTATATTTCTTTGAGGGCGTTTTGCAATATTTTTAAAACTCATGAGTCACTCTTTCTTATGCCTATTACAATGCAGACACTGTTTTATCTTCCTTAATCTCTAAGTCTCTCTGTCTCGCATTCTTATTTATTATTTTGACCATCCCTTCTAAATATTGTTTACTTCTTGAAGCGATTGCCAAATCATCAGCGTATTCTACAATCTAGACCAGCTTGGTGTTGATTATTCCAACATTTTCACTTTCCTTATAATGCGTCCCATTGTCGCACTCCCTTATTCATTTTTGTGTTATTTATTGCAATAATTGCTTTAGAATCCTTCATTGTCGCTCTAATAAGCGAGATCAGCTTCTTTGTAGTTTTTAATTTATCCAGATCTTCTATTAGTTTTTTTTTCTTAGTTTACCAAGCGCTTTTTTTTAAATCAGTGAAAAGAATATGCTCATCCCCGCGTGCTCCATTCGTCTGCTTTATGACGTAGATTGCATCTACTGCAGACCTTTTCTTCTTGTATCCTATTTGGTAATTATGTACCGTTGTTTTAGTATGTTTCGTTAGTCTGTTTTTTATTAACAAATTATTATAAAAACACACTTGGCTATTTCACAATTTTTTATTAGATCTATGTCTAACATATGTTTCGGCTGTTATGCCATTGTCAAAGAGTATCTTAAAACTAACTTACAATACGGTCCTTTTAACTTTTATACCTATATTTTAGTGCTAGGGTGCTGGTTGGGACATATTTACAATCACGTCTATTATGGGAGTGTTAACAAATTCTAACTGTGTATTCGTAATTATTCTATTTTGTTTTTGTGATTTTTTAATTTCTAGTATTTCTAATAAATCTAGTCTTCTACTTTTTATTACGTTATGTAACACGGTGGAGCTATTCATATCGGGCAAATGGTTTTGTTCGATACAGTGTGTCGAAAAACCTGTGTTTTTATTACTATACTTTATATCTCTTACGTGTTCGGATATGCGTTTTTTAATGGATCTTCCACTTTGCCCTATATATATATAGCTTCACAGTCATTACATTTTATTGTGTATACTCCTGATTTTTCTATATTTTCTATTTTATCTTTGTTATTATTTAACATTGTACCTAATTTTGTTTTATTGCTACATATGATGTGAATATCTAATTTTCTTAATATTTTGTTTACTTTGTCTGTGATTTGGGGGATATATGTAATTGCGTGCCAAATGGGTTTATTTTCTTTTATTTCCGGATATAAGAATTTTTTCTGAATATTCTTTTGTTCTTTTCGATTTAATATTTTGTCTACTATGTCGGGATTGTATCCATTATTTTCTGCTATTTTTTTAATATATATTATTTCTTCTTTAAAAGCCTCAGTATTCAATGGTATGTGAGTTGCTCTATGTATATAACTGTGGAAGAGCAGCATAGAGCAGCATAGAGCAGCATAGAGCAACTCACATACCATTGAATACTGAGGCTTTTAAAGAAGAAATAATATATATTAAAGAAATAGCAGAAAATAATGGATACAATCCCAACATAGTAGACAAAATATTAAATCGAAAAGAACAAAAGAATATTCAGAAAAAATTCTTATATCCGGAAATAAAAGAAAATAAACCCATTTGGCACGCAATTACATATATCCCCCAAATCACAGACAAAGTAAACAAAATATTAAGAAAATTAGATATTCACATCATATGTAGCAATAAAACAAAATTAGGTACAATGTTAAATAATAACAAAGATAAAATAGAAAATATAGAAAAATCAGGAGTATACACAATAAAATGTAATGACTGTGAAGCTATATATATAGGGCAAAGTGGAAGATCCATTAAAAAACGCATATCCGAACACGTAAGAGATATAAAGTATAGTAATAAAAACACAGGTTTTTCGACACACTGTATCGAACAAAACCATTTGCCCGATATGAATAGCTCCACCGTGTTACATAACGTAATAAAAAGTAGAAGACTAGATTTATTAGAAATACTAGAAATTAAAAAATCACAAAAACAAAATAGAATAATTACGAATACACAGTTAGAATTTGTTAACACTCCCATAATAGACGTGATTGTAAATATGTCCCAACCAGCACCCTAGCACTAAAATATAGGTATAAAAGTTAAAAGGACCGTATTGTAAGTTAGTTTTAAGATACTCTTTGACAATAGCATAACAGCCGAAACATATGTTAGACATAGATCTAATAAAAAATTGTGAAATAGCCAAGTGTGTTTTTATAATAATTTGTTAATTACAAAATGTTTCACCAAGAAGTGTCTGCTACATCAATTACTGTTTTTTATTGTTGTGATTAATACTTTATGCATAGCATTTGACAGTGTTATTGCGTCAATCCTTGTATCAATATAATTTTCATACCTAGAGAGATCTTCTCCTTTTAATATCACTGTTATTACTCCTATTATATTTTACATAATTGTATGAATATTTGCTCTATAATTTATGCTGAAATAAATATCTAAAAATTACATTTAAAGTCGCAAACCCTTGCAATTGAATTGTCGTACTACATTAGCAAAAATTATACTACTAAAATTAAAATATTAAGTAAATCTTTTCTTGATAATCTATTTCTGATATTATAGATATGAACGTTAATATTGAGTTACCTTAACCTTCTCTATAATATAAGGATTTACACTCTACATCCCACTTGAGGTGGTGTCTATACAAAGCCTCACAATTTATTAAATTTTTAAATCCGGCGTACAAATACTCTTAATATTTGCATTAAGCATTTCTCTGCTAGCGTTCTTTTATTTATTAGCTAAAGACTTCCCAACGTGCTCCCAACATTTTCTATACAATTTAGGTTTGGATTGTTATCGGCAGTTGATAAAGTATTGTATTGTAAAGTAAAGTATTGTAAAGCAGATTGTACTGCCCAAAGTGCGAACCGCAAATTGTATTGTATCTCTTGATAACACACGTAAATACGCGCTGTAATACTACACAAATTAGTCATTTTGACGTATTCTTATGGCTTAAATTTGATCATGTGACTGCAAAGAAATACTCTACGAATTGAACTTCTATAAGTGCATGGTTCTAGTTAATTCTGCTGATCACTCAGTAATGCCTGTATGTTTCTTATGAGGTATTAATTATTAATATGCCTTGCAGAAGTTTCTCTAACACCTCTATAATATTGACAGCCAGTTTACGTATGGTATATTTTCTTTTATTAGTCATATAATCTGCAAACTTTGTTGTGCAACCGGTGTTAAGAATATCGTCTAGTTTTCAATAAGCTATCTACGAGGAGAAGGAAATCTTGTTATAGTGGCAAGAAATAATGACATTTTAAAAGTGTCACTGTAAAATCTGACGTGAAGTATTGCTGTGCAGTAAACTTTAAAGGAAAGCATGTCGAATGCAAATGTGAAATTCGATAAATTGGAGGATCTTGGCATCAGCAAATACTTGTATTTGAAGTGGTTAAGTGGTAAGAGAATTTACGAAGATATACTTAACACTTGGCGATCAATGCCCATCATATGCGACTGTCGAAAATTGGATTGCGACATTCAAAAGAATAAAATTTTCCGTTGACGGTGAGAAGTCACAAGGAAGACCGATTTCAGTATCCACACCGAAAATATTGACGCAGTTTAAAACATGATATTATCAGACCGTCGAATTAGGCTGAAACGAATTATCTATGAAAAAAATTTCTGCAAAATGGATTCCTAAATCCTTGAACGTCGAACACAAACGGGCAAGGGTGAAAGCATCACGGTCAATCCGTGCCCGTTTTGAATGAGATCTAGGTATTTTGAACTGCCTTGTGGCTATGTATAAAGCATGGGTCCATTTTTACGACTCAGAAACGAAACAACAATCGATGGAGTGGAAGCATCATGGTTCTCCAAGACCTAAGAAGTTTCGAGTTCAAGAATCCGTTGGAAAATCTTGCTTCAGTTTTTTGGGATATCCGTGAAATAATTATCATCGATTACCTAAAAAAGGGTCAGACCATCACTGAAGATTTTTATTCTAAATTACTAACCACCCCAAGAGAGAGAATTAAGGAAACAAGACGTGGATGTTAGTGAAAGATGTGTCCTTTTGCAGGATAATACCCCTGCACACAAATTGCGCATTACCATGAATACAATTCGAGATCTAGGGTTTGAATTACTGGAACACCCTCCCTATTCCCAAACTTAGCCCCCTCAGACAATTATCTGTTCCCTCGATTGAAAACAAGTTTGAAAAGACATCAATTTTGTGTGACGAAGAGGTAATATAAGTTGTGGAGTGCTGGTTTGCACACCAAGAAGAATCCTTTTGGTTTAGAAAGGTTAAAGGTGTTGCAGGATTGCTGTATTAAGTGTATTAATTTAAGAGAAGACTACATTGAGTAATAAAATATTCTAAGTCCCTACTTTAAATTGTTTCAATAGTAGGCTGTGAATACATCCCCTCGTATTCCGGCTTTTGTATTTCTCGGTATATCTTTTCCCATTTGACAAAATCTAATTATATCACTGCAAAATCTGAAAAATATTCAAGCGTTAATTAATAATACTGGAACGAACACACTTATATATATCGCTATTTTATTTATGCAAGTTTAATTTATTTGATTTCGCTTAAATATTTTGTAACAGTAAAAGTGGATAACGACAGTATAGGCAAAAACCTTTTATGTTATAAAATTACAATCGTGTTATTAGTGTTTCATTTTATTCACACTCATAATAAAAGCATTACGTGCAGACTCAACAACAATAGTAGTTTACGCAAACAAATTGAGATTCACATACAAATAGAATATATCTTGCATATAACGGGTGTCCGCTTAATACTGAATCTGACAGTTTGTGTCAAATTTTGGTTAAGTTAGCATTACTGCACTTGAGTTCGACCACAATAATTAACATTAGCGTCCTATGTAGTAATCACTTTTAAAGTAAATATAAAAATTGATAAAACCAAATACAACAACATTTCTTTTCGAAATGTGTATTGCCAATATTTGCTAATTACAATTATTTGGATAGATCGTTCCGCATTCCAAACAAAAAATGTGAATAATGAATGCTAACGGAAAACAGGCACGTACAACTAAGACAAGAGATGTTAAAGACCAGTTGACAATAACTATAATTCTCAAAATTTTATAAATATCGGCTTCAGTATTAAACGGACACCCAATATATGGTGAGTCTAGTTCTATTGCTGTAGGCTGTATAATTATACAATTTCACTTTGTTAACAAGAATAATAACCGTAGGAAGGAAATTGGTCATGAGAGTTATGTTAAGTGCTTAAAATGCATCTAACACTAAATGTGTATCTCATAAATGTAACAAAAGATACACAAGCAACGTTTTATAAAATCAAAATTTCAAATAAAAAATTATAATGATATCAAAATATTAATTTTTTTAAGCAAAAACCACTATTCTTCAATGACATATACAAGAATGATTGGACAGAAGGTGAGAGTTAAAATAAAATACTTGAATTACAAAATGTTTATTCTATTTTTCAACATATTCCCTTCTGCCATTAATACACTTGGACCAGCGGTGCTAAAATGTCATGTTGTAAAATCATCAATAAGGATCGGCAGTCAGAGATACATTCCAGGAGAGGACTTAAATGAGTTTGTAGCGGGCAGATCTATTGTTTAGTTTTATTAGTTTCTACTTGAGTTCTATTGCGTATATATGTCATGGATAGCGACGCGGTAATGTCTACACATCGACTTGCATCTAAGAGAATCGGAACAAGTAATGCAGAATTTATATCATGTAACGTAACTTGGTGCCTAAAAGCACTATGTGGTGAAAAGCACGATACAAATAAAGAAGAAGTGTTATTATTAGTAACAGATAGAGCAGCACATATTGTAGTGGTTTTTTCCCGGAAGAATAATCTTAAAAACAATTATTATTTATGTATAATTTATTTACAGGTTTATATTTAGTAATTTGCAATATTTTATTTAAAATTTGTATTGGCGTATATTTTATATTCAGACTGTATATTGTTCGAAGATTGAATTGATTTACGTCGTGGTCTTTTACCGGACGTGATATCGTTCAAAGTATGTAGCTTGATTTATTTTTGATTTGGGGACGAAGGTTATCTTTTCCCACCAGAGATTGATGTTCATTCAGATGATTTGCACGTGTTAATATTAAATAAGGACTTTCTCTTTATTTAAAAGGTTTATAGTTTCGCTTTATGTTAGTTGTGGTTTATTGATGTGCTTAAAGTAATTATCGTGTTATTACGAGTATTTTAACTTGTAATTTTTGTTGAAATATGCAATTCAACTGAAAAATCTCTCATTAAGTTATTTTTTGTGCGCTACGGTTACATTAATTAATGTAAGTAGGTTTTTGTAATTTAATTTCATTTGATATTATTCTTGATGACTAATTTCATGATTTTGAGCTCATTAGTTAAGTATATATACATATATATATATATATATATATATATATATATATATATATATATATATATATATATATATATATATATTGAGTAGATGAAGAGCAAGGAAAATTTTCATAGTTTTTATGAAGGGTTTTTTTTCTTTATTCAGGTATAAGACATTTATTGAAATAAGGTTTTGGAGGGAAAATTCATATTCATGTTGAAGTGCGTATGATTGGTTTTCAGACACGCGTAATTGCAGTTTGTATCTGTTTGACGTTTGGTTTTGGGGGTAAACGTGAACAATTTAAAAAATGAAAGTTTTCTATGCTATTTAATTAGGTTATTTTGTTCGCGATTAATTGGAGGTTTTCATTACGTGCGTGTCATTTATCTCGTAATCTTTTTCCTACTGCTTTTTGTGTTTGTTTGCAATTAGCGATCTTAATATTTAATTAAGATATTTTTTTAAATTTTTTTTTAATAAATATTTTTTGCAAAGTGTTTGTTTTAATGCTTGTATATTTTTGTTTTTCTGTCCACGTTCTTAAATGAACCTGAGACGTTAGAGAACTCTGTTAAAAGAAATAAGCTCTCCGTAAGGCGACCTGGACTCATAGTGGTGCATTGTGGACTATCTTCAACGAGATCTAACAATACACAGCAATATGTAAGGAGACTGGTCTGCTCTTAGAAAAAATATACAGTAGTATGACGCATATTACATGTTTCGCACATGCTCTTCATCTATTATCAGAGAAAATGACAAAATGTTACGCGAATGGTACTAAATTTATATTTTCTGTCAAGAAAGTTTTTGTGGAGGCACTTGCACGCAAGGATTTATTTTATGAAAAACTGCGAGAGGTGCCACTACTACCAACAAACATGTTATAACGCACTGGGGCATATAGATAGAAGCAATATCCTATTATGACATTTATTTTGACGACGTCAAAAGTATAATACAGTTACGGGATCCGAATGATGTTGAGTACAAAGCGAGGTGACTTTGATTCACTTTTCAAATTAAAGTTCTCATAGTAACTATTAGTATATTAGATTTGAGATTTTTTTATGTAAAACAGTGTTAGTCCATGGTATTTCATTTCTGAGTAATAGCAGTTACGTAACACATACCATAAAATAACTAAAAATAAGAACAGGTTGTGCAAAGTCAAGGTGACACAATATTTTTATTACGAAACAAAGGAAAATATTGTGTTCACGTGAGCACAACTTTAATGAAACACACAAACTTTAGATAAAATTAGAAGTTATAATCTACAGTATTATATACAAATAAATAAATCATTCACAGATCAACGTCTGCATTTCTGGAACAAAAAAAATATTTTCGGAAACCTTTTTTGGTTCTTGAATCACATCTAAGTCTGCAACAGGACAATAATTTGCTTTTGGAATTTGAGGCCTACTCCAAGTATTATTCCCACATAATTTCATGGCATCAACTAAAGCTACTCTGTAGTTTTCTAAATATTTTTGAAATGTTTTCTTTAATTCGCACTATCTACAAATTTGGCAGGCATATTTTTTATGTTTGTAACATGGTTGCAAAGAACCCTTCCCATAAACCTTGTCAAAATGTTAATATATTTACAAAACCTATGTATTTCATATTAATAATGTATATGTAACAAACTGCCATTGTTAAGTGCTGAACTTAAAATGTTCTAAAAAATTCTATCGATCATCTAAAATGAAACCTGAAATAGGCAGTCACCTCACCGGGTGAAAGTCACCTCGCTTCAAGTTATTTATGTACCCAGCTGTTAATGTAGATTTAGCCAATATTCATGGACATTATTCCAGAATACATTTAATTATGTGCCATCTAGAAGTTACTCCGACAAACCTATAATATCCTGGAACTAACGCCATGAATATTGTATTTGGAGCTGATACTGATAAAGTAAAAAGAAAATTTGAAGCAGGTCTGAATAATAATCCAGGATTTCGTACTATACGCCGAATTGTTGACTTGTTTGATGGTAAAAAAGTAGATTGTTGCGAACCGGGAGTAAATGTAATGAAATGGGAGTAAATTATTAGTTATTTAATATCATCAGCGCTCTGAATATAAACGGTGAACAGTTAAGATGTGTGATATGTTTTATAAACCCTGCAATATGCCTTCTGCAGAAGATGTATTTACTCTTACTTGGCAAATACTTCTTGTCTATACGTATTTTGATTCACGTCCGAAAAATGTTAAATCGGGATTCATGATGTCCTAGCTCCGTCCCTGGCACTGGCGTCATATATCCCTGACTGCCGATTCCTAATCGTCAGCATTAAGGTAATCAAAGTACTGCTCTACTTCGCGATAACTTCTTCCTCTGTCTTGAATTTCCTATCGGTGAGAAACAACTTCAGGTTTGGGCATAAGTGGAAGACTGATGTAGCTTGTTCCGGTGAATAGGTTGAGGTACATTCTGGAATCGAAATTCAACCAGTTTTTACAAACACTTTGATTAACGTATGGCGGTGCATCGTCAGGACGGAATAGTAATTTCTTTCGAACAATTGCTGGTCTTTTTTGCTGTATTGTCAACTTTCACTTAGTTCAGAAGTGAAAAATAATATGTCTCGTTGATATTTTGCAGAGAGCTTAGACATGCCTAATTCGACACACAAAGTGGGGTGTACACGTTTAGTAAACATGGTCACAGTCTTAGCAATATCGTCCACTTTTTCGTAGGTCACGTAACACGTAATGAAAGTTTTCAATAATTTCTGAAATGGTTTACAAATTGTGGCCTTTGAAGGAGCATTGTTGCCAAATGTTTGCTGTATATCCACCGAAATCTTATTTGCGTCAATCTTCTTAAAAAACAAATACTGAATTGCCACACGTACGAGGATAGCCATTTTATCAAGTTTAGAACTTTCACTAAGCACGTCCCCTTTAAGCAACTGTATCTGTAAAAACACCAGACTACAGTGAAAATTTAAATAATCTTTAAATCGTCCTCGTATATGTTATAGACTAGAGAATTTTCGTCCATTAAATAGATTTATATTCAAATGTTTATCATTATACTATTGTTTATATTAAATTATGTTTAACATGCAGAATTGTTTAAAATGCTTTATTTGTTGGAACGATTGTCCTTGGAGTAAATATTAAGAATAAATATTGTGTTTTAATTGAAATAGTGAAAATAAATTAAGTAAAGGTCGAACCAATTCAAGATAGTTTTTATTTGATTCGGATAAATACAATTCCTAGTATCCGAAGGTATTACTGTCGCATTTTCTTATACGGCGCAAGAACTACTTCGCTTCGAGTTGACCCACCCGCGGGGCATTCAACAACTTATCAAGAAAATGGCAAATAAAGACAAATGTCTTGTAATTAATATCCGCAGGCCATGCATGTTATAAATAAGTTTTTTATACGAGCCTATAACTTATAGTACATTATTAAAAATATGTAGTTTTAGGGAAATACAATTACCTAATTCAAACTAAAAAAGTTGTGAGCATTATTGAAAGATTATTATTTAAATATAATGCAAGTTATATGTTTATTATTGAGGAAGTACTAAAGATCCTCCTAGAGATGACGACCCCTTATGTTGCATTAGTTAATATAATATTGTTCCTCTGGCTTGCAGGTTTCAGTGGTCGTTGTTCATAATTGCTTTATGGATTTCGGAGTGGAACGGCGTCCTTGACGCTACTTACTTCCAGGCCGACGTTTTTTTCCATTATTGCAAGGGACATCTTCAGGGCTGCTACTATTGTTGCTGCAGTGAAACTGAAAGTTTCTTAGTTTTGGAAGAGGTTATATAGGATGCTTTCGGATGTCTGTGGTCTAATATATAAAGTTATTTTAAAGTAAGTTCCCTGTTAAAAAAGGCTATATCTTCTGCACATATTAGCTGTTTATATTTGTATATTTATCGTTATGCTTTAGAGGTTTTTTCTTCCATATTTATTTTTCTTTCATGGTGACTGCATCAATTTTATTTGTCATGCACAATGGTTTTGTTTTTACGAGTTCACATTGGCCTCGTTCAGTGTTATTATTAATGCATTGCAAAATATTCAAATCCATTGTGAAGATTTCGTATGTTACATGGTTTGAGGAATGGACCCTGTTCTGTAAAATCATTTCGTAAACTTATGAACAAATTTGAGGCAACTGGTTCAGTTACCGATAAAAAACGATCGTGTAGACCGAAATTAGTTAATAACGGGGTGGAAACAGGTCTAGTTTTACAAGTGAGGGTAGTGAAAATTCAGCATAAAATGTTTGTAGTGCAAATAAAGTTGCAAAGCGTTTGGAAATGAGTTACTCTACAGTGTGGCAAATTATGACAAGACAGCTTCGGCATTATTCTTAGAAACTTAAAATGTTTTTTGAACTGAGTGAACGAGATAAGCTGATTTGCGTAACTTTCGCTCTCCATAATGAAAAATTTGTTGAAAGGTCACATCCATCCCGGACTCTTATTTGAGCTCGTCAACACACAGTATCCCGGAAACAGACATAACTTCCACTTCTATACTTCCTGTATATATAGTTAATATATTAAACTTACTGTAAATGAGAACTAATGAGTATTAAATTTTACTTTACCTGTAAATGTCGTCTGATGTGTCGTGTTAATTTCTACATTTCGACAAGTTCGACAAACCAAGTTTGAACTAGTATGCATTACGCGACATTTACATGTAAAGTGAGATTTAGTACTTATTAGTTCCTATTTACAGAAATCAATATATATTAATTATATATACGCGAAATATAGAAGTGGAAGTCATGCCTGTCTCCGGGATACTGTGTGTTGACAAGCTCCAATAAGAGCGAAATTTATCCTGACATTCCGGGATAGATGCGACTTTTCACGAATTTTTAATTTTTCTAACAAGCACGAAGGTGGCGTCGCGAGGAATATAAACGAATATAAAATATATTTTATATTCTTTGAGAAAGGCATCACTTGCCGAAACATGTAAGATTGTTTTAAATATATGCATTTTTGAGTAAAACCAGACCTTAAATCGCAACTAATTAAATCTACCATATATATGTATATATATGTATATATAAACAACCACAAACAGTGCTCAGGCAGAGAGCCGGTCAAAGTGCGTTCATAGAGTTATAATTACAGTACCTTGGAATTAGTTACGCTGTTAATCTCTTGCTCCGAGATTTAAAATAATAAAGAGCTTAGCTGCAGCTTGATTTGATCGTTTCATATTTTTTTTTTTTATTAAAATATGTCGGCAATATAGGTTTTTGCAAAATACGCGTATATGTCACTAGCTACAAAATATAAAAAGAAAATTGCTTATCCAGCTGTAGCGTCTACACGTAGGCTAGTATTTTACATTGTACGATGTTATTTCCGATACAGCCATCAGAGGTACGGCTCCTTCCAGGATGAAAGAATGTAGAGTAATGGACGAATATAGTACAAAAGATTCAGAATACATGCTTGTCCATATCTCAGAGATGCATAAAAAGTTTAGTTAAATGGAGCTAAACAAGCGTATTAAGGATTTGATTCTTTCCGAAAAGAATACAAGGTTTTTTTTCTTTTAAGCTGCAAAAAAGGAATTTTCTGAAAGCAGGTGTTTGTGTCTTAATGTTGTAATTGAAACTTTGTTATGAAATGTTTCTCTTAATCCTGTAAAATTTAATATTATTCTATTTACAAACAGAATTTCGAGCTTGCAAAAAAGGATTAACAGGTTGTAATTAACATAAAAGAGTAACTTGAGAAAAGGATATTTAATCTTTATTTTTATTACTTATACTTTACTATTACTTATACACATATAAAGAAAAATAGGATTTTTAAAAAAATATAAGTGGTATTCTATTGGCAATAACTGATTTCAAAGAATATTGATATGTAAGGTTATTTATTATTTAAATATGTAACATATTATTGATAAAACAAAAAAATACTTCTAAAATTTAAACAATTAAAACAATGCAACATTTTCAGATTTGTTTCTAAACAATTTTCGAGAAAGAAATAAAAAAAGCACATTTTAATATCGAGTTGTTTCACCTCCACGTTATTGTCAAAAGCTCCTTGAATATAACAGCATTTGCCCATGTTTGCAGTAATTCTTCTCTGAAGCATGTCCAATACATGCTCAATGGGATTCAGATCCGGAGATTATGCTGGTCATGGCAATACATTAATTCCTTCGTTTGTTAACCAGTCCATCACAACACGCGCGACATGTGGACGAGCATAGCAGATGCATCAGATGGAACTTTTGACCAACGGTACCGGCAAATGGACGCACAATGGGCTGAAGAATATTATCCAAATATTGCTGAGTTGTTAAAAACACATTTGCAAAAATGAGCTCGGTTCGACTGCAAATCATTATTCCCCCCCCCCCCCCCATACCATAAGAGTACCACCTCTACCTCTATAACTATGTACTACCTGGACAAGAGTCAAACGTTCCAAATTTCCAAATCGTCTCCATACCTTTGTCCGACGAGAACCAGGATGAAATCCAAATCTGGATTCATCGGTAAACAAAACTGTAGCCCTAGCATTTTCATCCCAGTTTATAAATTCTTGACGCCACTCCAATCTTGCTCCGTGATTACCGCTTGAGAGAGGTGGAAATTTGATCGGTCGTCAAGAATGTAGCCCAGCTTCATGGAGACGACTTCTCACAGTATCTCGGTGAAAAATTAAATTATGCGCACGCTATACTTCTGTAGCCAACTTAGGTGTTGTTATTGTAAGTTGTCTTCTAGCATTTAAAATCAAAAATCTGTCGTGAGCTGCCGTTGTAAAGCGTCCATGATCTAAATGTCGTTTAGCCGGACTACCGGCTTCCCTAAAACGCCTCCACAGTCGACTGATGACACTTTGAGAAATTCCTATCCCCTCGCTACTTCGCCTTGCTGTAAGCCACTTTCAAGATGACCTATTGCTCGATTCATTTCATCTAAAGTCAAATGTCGTCGTTCCATTGTTAAACATAATAGTTTGCAATGCAGTTTACGAAAAAGCGACGTATAATCAATAAAATTACAATCTGTCACTCGATTAAATAAGCACACTAAATTCATTTTTTGCAACTATCGTTTTTATCGAGCCGTTTATTGTTTTTTTTAGGACGTTCTCAAACAAAATTTATTCCTCATTGAGCATTTGACCTGATATATACGTGAAATGTACAATTAAAAATATAGAGTCCTTATTATAAATTAAAACAAATATCCTTAGACTTTTTCTGTGTGTGTTTTTGTAGACCAGTGTTATTATTGAAATCCCGAATACATGAATGACTATATTTCATATTATTTTTCAACTGTTTCTTTCATTTCTCCGCCCTGTATGCATGCACAGTTTTATTTACAAAAATCGAATATTCTTGTTTAAAATTAAATGACCAAAACATATCTTAATCAATATTTACATTTATATACTTGTATATTAGATGAAATATAAAGTGAAAGTAAAATAGATTTGTTCAAGTTCATATTTCACTTTTTACTATCTTATAAGACTTCTAGTAAAAAATATAGTCATAACTCGTGTTTCCATATCGTTAGCTCTTCAAACATCCATCATTTTCTTCGTTAACTTTTTGACTAAGTGGCCCATACTGTTGCCAGGAAACGCTGCAATTTTTTTTGATACATTCTAGCTTGGCAAACTTTATACAATTATTCAACTTGTTTCGCGTCTTTAAACGAAAGATTTGGACACATTACAGTCCAGAATTACAGAAAATTGAGAATAAAATGAGAAAAGGAACAAAATATGTCGGCTCGTTTATTCCTTCCCCTTTTACTTTTCCCAGAATTGTTGTAATAATAACTTTCCATTTTCAATAATCGTTTTCAATTTGTATTATTCAAATTAATTTTCTACGGAAAAGAAGTGCTTGTATACTTTGCGTTATTATTAAAAATATTCTCGCTGAGCGGCAATTCACACGCAGTTTTGATTGTTGTATATATTTTTGTTAGCCGCAAATGTTTCCATAATGTTGCTTTTACTGTTGTAGACGTAGATTTCTCCTACTTTATCATGCTTATATCCGGTCGTATAGCACAAATTTACAAATTTTGTCCAATAATACATAACAAAAAACGACAACAAAATTAAGAATTAGAAACTATAATAGGACAACCACAGAAAATTTTGCATGCATCAGAAAATTAGATAAACCTAAATGTGGAATTAATTTATACGAGGAGCTATCAAGAGACTCCCGGAACATGAACCTGGCGCGCGATGAGATGGTAGTACAGCCCTATAGCGCTAGGTGGTATGAGCTAGCTTTAGTAGTAGTAGTAGCTTTAGTAGTAGTTGGTGAAAAACAATTTTTTATTTATATTTGTTAAGTTTTTACAAATAATACAAATCTGCATAAAACAAATCTGTATCTGTACACATGGAGATACAGCACGTATTTACTAGTAACGACTGAAGTTCACTTTCTTGTCAAGTAGTGAATTTTGTTCTATCAAATGACACCAGATAACCTCGCGCCATCTGACGGACAAAACAGACGACGATGAAAGTGATTTCTTCTCGAATAGCTAAGCTATTGCAGAAGAAGAAAAAATACGCATATTACTGTAAGTCCATTAACTCGTCGCCAGGTGGCGTCATATACCAAAAACAAATTAGCATATTGATGCAAGAGCTCGCATCAAGCGTTGTTACAAATAATTCAAATCTGCATTGCAAATATACAGACACAGATTTGTTTTATGCATGCGAGCTCTTGTATCGGTATGCTAATTTGTTTTTGGTATATGACGCCACCTGGCGACGAGTTAGTGGACATACAGAAATATGCGTATTTTTTCTTCTTCTGTAATAGCTTAGCTATTTGCGAAGAAATCACTTTTATCGGCGTAGTCTGTTTTGTCAGTCAGATGACACGAGGTTATGTGGTGTCATTAGATAAGACAAAATTGATTACTTGACCAGGAAGCGAACTTCAGCCGTTGCTTCTTAAAGCCGCATTGATAAAGTCGTTAGATAGAAACGCATGCGTCTGTGATTGAAGTTAGTAGTGAACGCTAGTAAATACGTTCTACATGTCCACGTGTATAGATACAGATTTGTTTTATGTAGTTTTGAATTATTTGTAACAACGCTTGATTCATGCCGCGCATCGATATGCTAATTTGTTTTTGTTAAGTTTTGTTTAATTTATTCTGCGCTACAATGTCTGATGTAAAAGAGTAAAGAACGTGAGTCAAATTCTACTTGAAACTTGGTAAAACGGCAGTGGAAACTCTGAAAACTCTTAAACAAGCATTTAGTGAGGATAATTTAGGCCACACGCAAACTTATGAGTGATAAAACTGTTTTAAAAATGAACGCGTGTGGGTTAATTTTTGGTCAAAGTGCGTGAAGGAATCCTGCATAAGCGAAGAACAACAGTCCAGGGCATTTGTAACATTGCCGTCTTATCGTACGGCGCTTGTTAGCGTTTTCTATCCGGTGAACTCAAGGTGAGGAGTATTGCATTGAACAAGAATGGCACCGTGTTCATAGGTTCACAGAGCTAAAAGAAACAAACATGCTGAAAAAAGATTAGTTCACTTCAGTAACCAGACTCATTACTGGCGACTAGTCATGGGTTTACGGGTATTATTCTGAAACAAAGCAGCAGTCATTGCAATGGAAGACGCCATGGTCACCACAACCGAAGAAAGCACGGCAAGTTCGAAGCAACGTCAAATCGCCTCGATGATGCTAATGGTATCGTCCACAAAAAACAGTTAATGGTCAATTTTATTGCGATGTTCTTCGGCGACAAAGAAAAAACATTAAATGCAAACGGCCTGTCAAGTGGCGCAATAATTCGTGAATCCTACACCAGAACAATGCACCAATCCACAGTGCTTCAGATTCTAGCCTCAACGAAGACGGCAGAACTGCCCCACCCACGCTACTCCCTAGATCTTGCCTCTTGTAACTTCTTCCTTTTTACGAAGGTCAAACTGCAGCTCAAAGGGTTTTCAGAGGTTCGTGGAGATCTTTACCAAATCGCAGGCAGTGTTTAACGCGCTAACACGCGAATACTTCTAGCACTGTTTACAGTCATGGGCAAGTCGCTAGGATCGATGTATTCACGCGGAAGGAGAGTATTTTGAAGAAGGTGGTAGCGAGTAAATTGTACGAACAATTTATAGCGTTTTTTTCTCATATTTCGAGAACTTCTGGCTAGCACCTCTTATGAATGATCGCAATTTTCCTAGACTTTTTACCGAATATTGTTCTTCAATATGCAATAAACAAGCATAATATATGCCGCTGACAATTGTATTGCGATCTTTGAAATCAATAAATAAAATGCTCTTACAATCCAAAATTGTTGTAACCATAATATTTCTGACTGATTGAATGACTTTTGCCTTTATGAAATGAGGTTCGTTTGGTTGCGCCCAGTCCATTGACTTCTTTTTGGATAAAAGATGATAATACAGAACCATGGCTTCAAGTGCTGCGACAATGTATTCCAAAATCATTGACTTTGCATTGATGTTGAAGAGCAGAAAGAAGTCGTGTACTGACCTAATTCATATACTAATAGTCTTGCAGAATTCGGCGTGCACTTGTTTCACAAACGACATTTCTAATAATTCCTTCACTTTCAAACGGTAATCTTCTAATGTCATTTCTTTAATAAATGATGTCTTTTGTGGCATTATCACTACTATTAGCCTGCCAACAAATAAATAATTTCATGTTGGTAACTCTCATTCAGTGTTTAGACACCCTTTGTGAGAATTTATTTGATTAATATTCTACTCTAAAAAAAGCAGGGAAAATGCTTCCGTTTAGGACAAGAATTAACTGGAATTAGATTTATACTTCGATTTGACGCATTTACAGAAATAACTGTACCCTCTGAGGGTATGGTAAATCCCTTTGAATTCGATAATTCGTATACTCTATCTTTATTAAAAATTTATTGCGCGATATGAAATTTTTGTTAACTGGGACATTTTCATGTACTAGTAACGTTACACGATTGCAAACTACTGGTAGTGAAACGTTGCTATCTACAGCTTAGGCCTAGCGCGTGCGTAACTATGGCACAATATACTTTGAACAGGTTTGAACATGTTGCTGTGGACTTTTCCCCATAAATATTTTTAAAAAATTATGTATTTATAATTGTACTATTATTTGTACGCAAATGTATATTTGACTTGGGCAGTTGGAGCAAGCCGTTTGTTCTGCTGTGGACGATTGCAAAACTGTATTTTTTTATACGGAGCCTGCGTGCTTGCTGTATCCACACAGACAAGTGTACTCTGAGATAAGAAATTCCTGTTTATAAAAAGATTAATCTTTATCTTTTTATTAAGTAACTTCGGGTTAATTTTTGATTTAATTGTGGTTGGTGCTGTTTAATTTCATTACCGCTATTTTATACGAGTTTGTTGATCTCGTAATTGTTATATTTTACACTTTCTTACTCACGTGTCTTGAATATATTTTTTACAAGAGAAAAACCACGGTTTCCAATTGGAACCCTGAGAGGAAAGAAGTCCCATTTTGAAAGTAAACCGACTGAATATCCTAGCTGGATAGATTTGTCGTGAATGGTTGTAAATTAGTTATCAAAACCACAGTTCATAGCAATGTGTAAGGCTCCAAAATTATTGCATTGCAGAAGAAAAATTGATATATTATGCGCTTTTAAGAATTTTAATTGAAAAACAAACAAAATGTACGTTAAATGGTATAACATGCTATTAAAACAAGCTAATATAGAAAAATGCAATAATGAATTAAGAAATTCAAATAATAATTGAAAACTATGTTGTAAATAATACGCCAGAGTAGTATCAAAAATAAGAAAACCAGCGAAAGCATCGCCTCCAGTCGAAAGTTTAGTAATTACCGCTTAAATTATATTCGAAACCAAACAAATGGTTAAGAAAGAGGAGCTGCAGGAAAAGAGCAACAATTTTTAAGAAATTCAAGTACCATGTATCTATATCTGGTTAGGCATAAAGAAATTTTTAATTTCAAAATAATGAAAACCTATTTGGATAAATTTTTTTCTGCTTTTTAACATTTTGTTGCTTATCGCACAGAACCGTAATAAATTCAGTCCTACTCTTTTCTTGAAAGTACCTGTATAAAAGTACCTGTATGAAAACGTTGAAATTTTATTTAATATATGTTTTATCTCTGCTTATTCACATTTTGTTACTTTTTTTCGGAGGACGTATATGTAGGCGACTTCTAGGTGATACATAGATTTCGTATATTTGCTTATATCTCTACCAGTAATTAATTAATCTACCGAGATTCTGGAAAACTTCAGAGTACCTAAATAATCTGAATTATACACACTGATATGTTTATTGTACGAGTATAATTTCCATTCTGTTTTATATTTATGTAAATTTCAAACTAAACTTCTCCAAATTGTAATACCTGGTTTCAAACTTTTTGATGCATAGCCCGCCTACTACTCAGATTATACAGTGAACTTCCGAGAAAGGTCCTTGAAGCATAAGCAATGAATAGTACTTTAAATAAAATAAATAACATCGGTATATTACTTTTTATTTTTTTATGTAAAGGCATTATTTTAAATAATATATTACCATTAAAGAACGCTCGTTGGTGTTAGTTAAAGTTAGTTAGTTATATGTTTGTGTTTACCCGACAGTGTAGCACTGAATTATTAAAAAAAAACGCTAGCTGCTTATGATGTGTGTTTCTTAAAATGACTTCGTTTAATATAATAAATAATAGGCATCTAAAGTCTAGGACATGTAGAAAACTGAAAGGAAACTATGAAATAAAAGTTTTTAACCAAATTAAAAATTACTAAATCAAACAAAATTATAAGTACAAGTAACAAATAATAAATTTAATGGATAAAAAGCTAATTAGGTCGTCAACGAACGAGTATCAAATGATACAATATACCTACTCGGTGCCCTGGGCCTGGCGTTAGGTATCGTGAACGCAATACGCCACCAGTGGGACAAAGAATAGTTATTATGGTCAATTAGGGATTGGTTAATACCAGTGAGAAGCGCACCCCTAAATTAATATATAATTAAAAACGAAATATAATAAAACAATATTCTCAACATCTCTCTTAACAATATATATATATATATATATATATATATATATATATATTAAAAATAATAGACTTTTTATTGGTTTAGCGAACTTTTATTGAATTTTGATGGTTTATTCTACGACGTTTCGAATTTTATTATTATTCAGTCTTTTTCAAGTAACTAGAAAAAGAATTAATACAATGAGATCATGAGAACTGTGTTTGCTTTTGTGAAACGGAATTAACAATTAAATTAACATTAGATTAAAAAACTGAATTAACCAATTAAATTAACACTTAAAGTTAAAATTAAATTAAAATTAGATTAATGATAAGTAAGGAAAAATTAAGGTGATTACATCTGTATAAATAAATTGGAAATTTGAATTAAACTACAAATACCGTGACGAAAAACAATGAATGACAATAAACTCACCGTTTCTTTTGTTGGGTTTCAAGAAACACGCATTTTGTGCAACATGTGTTATCGGGGACATCCGAGACTTTTGTTATTAAGGACCGACCGCACTGGTTCAAATGTTGTAGGCGTCTGTGTTGGTTCAGAGAGGTTAATTTCTGTTCTATTTGGAATTAGCAACGTGGTCAGGACCGTGTTAAGGGGTATATAGTTAATCCAAATATAGTTATCCAAAAGAACAGAAATTAACCTCTCTGAACCAACACACAGACGCCTACAACATTTGAACCAGTGCGGTCGGTCCTTAATAACAGCCGATTGGTATCTCTTCATTTGACGCAACAACGTGGAGGCCAAGAATTATCTCCTTTCAAATATTTATCAATAAAAGAAACTCGAAAACAACTCAAATATTAACAAATAATTTTTATTAAAAAATAAGGCAGCTGTAACACGTATTTATGCTTGTTAATTGTATGAAAATTGGTGTATTGTATTGTGTATCTGATTTTCCTATTGTCAAGCCTAATATACATCGCATTGCACCTGAGATCTTCAACTTTACAGGGACTACAAGGAATAAGGTTAGTGAATGAGAAAATCAACCTGTTCGTACATATTGCTATTATTTTCCTTCCTATTTACATTGTTTATGTGTGTCGAATAATTGTTCTTAACTATATTCATCTTAATTATTTGCAATTTCATACATTAACATACAATATTATTTATTATCAATATTTGAACACAAAAACATATTTAACTAATATAATCGACTCTATAACAACATGGACAAACGTACAAGAAGTAAGTCAAGAGAAGACCTTGCAGCAAGAGAAGAAGAAACGGATCAGGGTGATACTTCTACTGTCACTACCCAAGCAGAAGCCCCGAAAGAAGAGACGAGCATGAATTTCCATACGTTAACTGCATTAATCATGAATTTTCAACAAACCATGGCAGAAAATAATAAGAACATAAGTCAATTAGAAACAAGTTTGAATCAAAAATTAGACGCTAATAACGAAAAATTAGATGCTAATAACATCAGATTAGAAACTAATATAAGTAAATTAGAAACAAATATTAACCAAAAATTAGATCAGCTGAGACAAGACAAAGAAGAGATTAAATAAGATATAATAAGTTTAAAAGTTAGTCAAATGAAAATGGAAGAAAGGATTATACATAAAATGGAAGCTTCAAATGAAAATTTAATAATAAATTTAACACACAAAATAGATACTCTTAATAAACATTTAACAAGCATAACACAAGAATTCGAGATTATTAATAACACTGTTGACACTCATAAAGAGATAATAATCACTCAGGTATGGGAAAATCAACTAGGAAACATAACTACTAACAAAGTACATAAGGAAAACATAATCAAAACTGCATCTGATCATGAGCCTAACAAACCGCTCACATACAGACATAAAGATAATTTACACAAACAATTTTTAATAAATGACAGAGCCTATCAAAACTTTTTATTAAATAATGCAAAAGAGTATAATAATTTTAACATGGAGAAGACGGGGATCAACAATATAAATTTAAACAAGTCTCATATAAAAATCAAGAACATTAACCATAGTTATGCACCCAACAACACACAAATAAAGAAAATTTATATGCAAAACACAACTTTCAGTTCACCAAACATAATAATACACAACAACACGGATAACACATTAATTAAAGAAGAGATGATTAACGATTCTATAATATATGAATATCTAACTATTAATAATTTACTTAAGACATTATTAATTATAAAAAGCAAAACAAATTTATATACTTACACAAAATTGGTAACTACATGCACACTGAACAACAAAAACTTACACAAATCACAAGGAAGAGGTAATATGACATTTTTATAGGGGGATAACAGCATTAATTTCCTTAAAACAGTTCGTCGAAAATTAAATACTTGAATAAATAGGACGACAGAATCTCGGTATTCTAAACATATAATGAACTAAGCTTTTTATGGGGATACGATTCATAATTACTAAAAACTGAACTAAATACACTTATGCTAAATAGTAACAAAGAGATGAAAAATACAATTTAATAAGAAAGAACATATTATAAAATATAATTGATGAACTAACAACAAGGTAAATAATTAATAAATTAAAGAGAACAAACATAACGGGAGCTTGAATATTATAACTAATTAACAACAAGTAAGAGATTAAATACAGAGAAAATATAGTGACAACACATATTCAGATGGTTAAATAAGCTTACGAAACAACATTTATTTAAATAACATTGGTACTGTCAATCGAATTATTTAATGGGGAACACATCCACTTACAAACATGCGTAGGTTAATTAAAATGAAAGTTCAAATGTATTATTATTGAAAAGTTAGCATGATTGAATATAAATAATAAAAGAGTGTTGATATGATTTAAGAAGGATATGGTATAGATTTATAAGCTAGAATGAATTAATATATGATAGGGGTGTATAGAAATATATAAATAAATGAATTATTATTATTATGAAAATATATAGACAAAAGTGTCTTCTTATAAGGTAGAATATATATATTAAGGGAGATGGTATTTCAATGATTAGCGAAGAGTATGAGAATGTAATGAATAGTGTGGATAAGGAGAGTATTATTTACTATTGAAACTAAAGTTAATATCAATATATCGATTTTAATTAATAATCAAAAAAAAAGAGGTAAGAATAAGAAACTATTAAAAGAATTATAACATTTATAACGCATGTACCATCAATGTAATATTTATAAATAAAATGACCCAAGTATAGCTGCACAAACATATACCAGAATATTTTATGTAATTAGTAACAAAAAAGGAAATCTAACACCAATTTATGAATCTCAAAAACAGCCCAGTATGAAAAGTATGTTATAGATCATAACAACTAACAACATTACAAATAAATTATAAATTTAGAATACTTACTATTAATTACTACCAAATAATCTACAATATACAAAAGGATAACCCAAGATATATACAGTATATGAAATAAACATCTACTTATGAATAACGCAATTTAAATGAAAAACAGTTAATAATTAACAGAAAACAAATATTTACTTAATTAAATAAACAAATGTAACAACATTAAAAAACATAACTCATATTTACAAAGGAAAGAGTATGATTAAGAAACAAATAAACATAGATTAATACTGATTTGCAAACAAAAACCATATAACGTTTCTAATTAAAAAGAGAATACATATTTATAATTTTTATGTACGAATTTAATTTACTACATTTAGTATTTCTTAATTATTAAGACACATATTTTAGTACTACTGGTTGATATTCTTATGTCATTTATCTTATCCGGGAAAAAGAAGTATCTTCATTATATTCCAGATATTCTTTTTACGGGGATTAATGTTATGGTTCAAACTGCACTCATATATCTGCATCTGAAACAGTAAAACAGATAAAACAATGCATATAACAATTATAAAACGGATGAAATTGGCGAATTAAGATTATAAAATTAGTATCAACATGTATATAAATTAATACAACGAGAACAGTAATTCAAATTAACTTATTTTTATTTTTTAAAACTTACTTTTATATTTCTATTTTAAATTTCATAATTCAAATATTTCGCGCGATACTACCGGTATTTAATTTATCCACATTGAAATATTGTATTGATACTGATTAGACACGCCCTCTTTTTAAATTTAACCTAAACACGTAAGAATGCAACTTAGAACACATAATAATGACATAACCTACATTTAAAAGTAAACAAAGTATATTTGAAAATTATTTAAAAAATTTTATAATTTGATTAGAAATGTAATATTAATTTAATTCAAAACACCAGCGATGTTCTGATAATAAAGTTTCGAGGCTATTTGCCAATATAAAAATAGGCCATGAAAAATAAATGAACGTTGAGGACGCCGAAAAATAATTTTACAATATATGGCCGCGTTTGTGTAATTATCCAAGTTAAAAATTAAATTACCATAATCAAACTTAACAGATCTCGTCGAAAATATATATTATTGCAACGCAGAAAATTAGCCAACCTTTTTAAGTAAAAACCAGTCTCTCATCATCGAAGATACGCCGAATATTGACGATAGCATCATTACCAGTATCCAAACTGCAACGCGTGGGCCATTTGGACGATCAAACGGCGCCAAACCCATATCAAGAATCCTAACGCCGTACTTGGTGCCGCACGACTACAACGTTTCCAGCTTGACCCAACACGAAAAATCTTGGAACACAGGTTCTTGAATGACCAATTTATAATTTCATTGCCTATAAAATTTACATATCAATAAACAAGTTCATAATAACCTATATAAACTTTAATAAAACTTCTATATTTATTATCTATGCATCGTTTACCTTAGCTTAATAAATACAAGCATAATTTAACATCCATATAACACCGTACTACTTACCATATTAGTATAAATAAGCCAATATATTCTTTAACTTAGTTTTATATGTTCACCAACACTATATTTAGTACTATTATATTTACACATGTTTAGATCGTAATTCTCTTTATAGACACATGTCTATGTTATGATAATTGTTACAGGTCTCTAATTTTTATTTCAATATATTTTATTTTTATCACTTTAAACTGTTTTATTTGTTAGCATTTAGTTGTTGAGTTAAACATATTATATAGACACCTAACTACAATTAGGGAGGTAATTCGCAGACCGACTTTGAACCCTGAGGTATTTTATTATCTAATCTATTTTATAACCATGCTGTCCGACTGCTGTTAGTGCATTTGTATGTACACAGAGGACGTAGTTATATTTGTGATTAATTTAATCACTGGCGCCCATTATTTGAAAATTCAACATTTACAACATTACACATCATTCATTTTTATTATAATTCAAAATAACCAGCCGATTGGTATCTCTTCAATATATATATATATATATATATATATATATATATATATATATATATATATATGTACATATATATATATATATATATATATATATATATATATATATATATATATTGTTGTATAAAAAAACGTGATTAAGTTAAGTGATCAATTAATAGAGAGAAATATCTATTCAAATATGAGAATTTAATGGTATATTAAATATACGAAGATAAATGATATTTGATAGAATTCCATCTTCCTTGGGTTATACTCATTTATTTCTATAAAAGTCAGATGTCACTCAAATTTATACTTGAGCGAATCGATTTACAATAAATTGATTTTAATATGTCGTTGTTAATTTGGTGCAGATTATAGACCAAAGGTGCTATAATCAATTTAGTTAATTACCTGCGGCTAAGTGCGTAAGCTAGAGACCTTATATCAGTGAGCCGGTCCTTCTGTATAATAATGTGCTTAAAATGCGTATATCAAGGCTTATTTTATAATAGAAACGATGTTAATTCAAAAGTATGAATATTGAATTAAAGGATTCAAAATTAACAATAACCAACAAGATATTAATATGAAGTAATGCATAAATAAAAGTTTGTTTTCGAAATGAATGTCTAACAGGCTTAAAAGTTAGCATGAACAGTATTCATCATTATTTTATAGCAGACCAAAACAACTGTTCTTGCTGTGCGCAGAACACATATATAAACGTTATATTAAAGCCTAATGTAGTACTAAACATACTTAAAATCAAAGTATAAATGGGTTTTACTATTTGCTAGATTTATGAACTAAATTATAGGAACGACCATTCAGTAGCAAGGTAAGGTTATATAATTTATATTTCTAATCTAAATATGAGTCAAATTGTATAAATTGTAAAGTTGGATTACGTTCGTATTTTTGGATATAAAATATAAATTTTCATTAGGTATTTACTCGTCTTCCTGTGGTATGGTACGTTATGTTCAACTGTACTCTGGAATTCATATCAGATAGGAATAGATCAGGAATCTTTCGGTTTTACATCTGATAAATCTTCGATGCTGCTTGTTTTTAATATGTTAATCGTTGAATAAACACTTTCTACAAATAACTATGATGTTTTCAGGTGAGTAAATATTGAAAGGCACGATAAAAAATTCTTCGAAAATTAATATTAAAATTTAAATGGTATATTAAATTTTAATATTACCTTTCGAAGAATTTTTTATCGTGCCTTTCTATACCGTCGTTAATTTTTTTCTTCCATGGATTTTCTTTCCTCTGTTCGGATTTTTTTATTAATCTCGTCTTCCGTACGGATTATTTGCATAAATAAGTTATTTTTATATCCGAAATTACGTTATACAGTAGGAAAAATTACATTATTAATTATGAATATCTTAAATTATGTTTTTAAATGGTTATTAATGTCATATGGTTATAGTACATAATGAGTCACTTTCACGGTAAAACTAATTCAAATTCAAACTAAATACGAGTCGGTAAAATTGGTTTCCATATGTCATTAATTCTTATCAAACAAGTTAATTATCTTCGGTTTTACAAATAAATTAATAATTTTGAAAGTGAAATGACCTACAAAAATATAATACAAATGATTATAAGGAAATTTTCCAATAAAAAACGCTGTATTAACTTATCTAATAATTTACAATGCATGTGCATGGTCCCGTCTCTTTTATTTATTTAAAAGCTTATGTCTATGTACTCTCTTTCTTTTCGATTCTTTTACCATATGTTTATATTTGCGCCTCTACTAGAAAATGGTCGCTAAATATTTCCACTCCTTGTCGTGCTTTTACATCTAGTATTGAGTTTCTATTCCTCCTTTCTACTAACATGTCTAACAATCTATTATTGATTTTTCTCTAATTTTTGGCGGAACTTGTGTATACTTATGGATATCTTTGTGCAATAGAATGTATTTATGACTTTTAGCTGATGTAGTTCACAATATTTAATATTAATATTTAATGCCAATTATAGACAACCAAATATTACTCCGATGAGATGCATTAACCAGGCCTGGCAGCCTCGCTTTATGTATCTCAGTTAAAGTGACAGTATTGTTAGACAATTATGGTTTTCTCGTCCCAATTTAATCGATAACGTAGCTGCAGCCGAAATAATTATAACATAATATTGACCTTACGAAGAATATTATAATTCATTTGTCATGAAATTACACAACTTACACTGTTTAATTAAAATGGATGCTAAATACTAAAACCACATCTAAGTACTGCTACATGTAATATATATGTGTAATGTACTCGTGTTAAAAGTCTATTACACTATAATTTAAAACAATTTAATCCTTCGCACGAAAGATAAAACCCCGTTTAAGTATATTGCGGCGGTGTTTCAGTTACGGTATCTTTTTCGATTAGACTTCAGACATACCTTTCGTCTCATTTATCTGTTCGCGCAACCTCGTTATAAAACAGATAATTTTGTTTCCTCAACATTCACTTAATTGAAAACTCTTTGAAGTATTGCTGCTTTTGTTACTTTGAAATTTACTTCTAAATTACTTTCTATTTATTGAACTGCAAACTAACGTTTCTTCTTTTACAGCCCCTGAAAATAATTGAATAATTTAGCTCTCGCATTTTATATGGTTGATAAAGGAAGTTAATACATTTCCGTTTTGAAGATACGGAATTATAAATAGAATATTACAAAAATTAAAAAAAAACTGAACCAACATTTCAAACTAAAGAAAAATATTTATAATTTATGCCAATTAGGAAAACATTCCATATGCAATCCAATATTGCATTTTTTACACTGTTTGCGAACGTTTGTGTCACATATGGCACATTTTCTTTGTTTTCCATCAATCGTTCGCTCCAAAACATGTCCAATGGGATCAAATCTAACATCGTCAGACACGCCGCTTTTCCTCACCTTACTAGAACTTGGTCTTCCGGCAAATTTAGGATCGGATAATGATTCTTTCTTCAGATAAGTTCTGGCAATAATGCATCTAAGGTCTAATAATGGGATGCTTCCATTTACTGCAGTATAAAGAACGTGGGCGTTAACAACCGCAACGTCAATCGTATTTGTGAAAAGAGGGAAATACTATTTCTTACCTCTAAATTTGATTCGATACTTTTGCACATTCCAGCCTAACTTGTCGACCCCTCCCATATGTTTATTGTATTCTCCGACAATGTTGGTCTATCGACATGGCATTCTTTTTTTTCTTTCTTACAATATCTTTTCACTTTTTCTATAGGTTGCAATCCTAAGTAATTCGATAGCATTTTAACACAGCTATTGTCATTCCAAATCAACGCAAATATTTTATTTTTTTCATCATAACGACAATCATATGCCCCGCGTTCCTCTTTTTTTATGATTATCAGATTTCAAAGGACACTTGTTCATTCTATTATAGCGTACTGTTCCAGCCGCCTTTATATTTACTTCTCTCAACTTCAACAATAAATCAAAGCTGGTGAACAAGTTATGGAAAAATATTTCATATTCTGACGGATATTGCAAAAAAGAGGTCATCTTCATTATCACAGAAGCTCCAACACCACTTACAAGTTGTACTTCTTGGCTCTTTCCTTCATAAATATCCATATGAAAGCAATAGCCAGATTTAGAGCAGCACATAGCCCATTGTTTGAATTCAAATTTTATTGGTTTTTCCATAATAAACTGTTTCAGGTAATGGTGGCCATAGTAACGCACCATTTGCTCATCTATTGAAAGTTTTTGTGCAAATATACCGAACTTTTTGAAATTTGTGTTCAATTTGTTTATCAAAGGACGGATTTTAAATAGTTTGTCTTGTTTATCGCTGGTGGATATGAGGCTATTGTAGTTAAAATGCAGTTTTTTTTTATTTCCAAAAACCTGTGCTTAGGCATGCAGTTTCTAACGCATGCAAGATTTATATATTCATCCTCCGACCAATATAACTGCTCTTGGGGCAACGAATGGTACCCTGATAGCAAAAAAATTCCAATAAACTTTTTAAGACAATTTGTGGAAAGTTCAAAGTTATGTCTGTTGTTTTGTCTAGCGTAATTTACACTTTGGATAGCTATATGGTTTAGTAAATCTTCGTCGAAAAGTTCTTCAAATATCTGAACCGGTGATTTACCTTTCAAGTTTTGAATAATCTGTGATTTAAATTCAGATACATTGTCGCTTTCAAATGATATATTAGTCAAATTTATGTCCTGCTTTTTCCACTCACTTTTTGGCAAGAATTTACCTTTTGATTTTACTATAGATGCTTGATTTTGATCAACATTCAGAGCGCTGGAATGGATTTCTAGTCGTCCAGGAACGTCTTGTGGAACAGTGTCTTCTAAAATATTATCGTCAAATTCTTCGCAATCTGATATAACATCGATATTATCGGGCGGCAGTTCGACTATATCAATGCCTTCTTGTTCCAGATCAGCAAAAAATTCATCATCTTCCAATATTTCTTCAGTTCTGCGATAGTAAGGAATTTTCTAGAACCCATACTGAATTGGAAACAAAAAGAAACAGCAACTGTGAATAAAACTAACATAACGTTCTCCATATGATTTTCTTACATAGTAAATTCCATGATCCCCAAATGGGGATCAAGGTGTTTTGTAATATATTTTTTATAATAAATATTATATTTGCTCACCTGTTATTCTAATATCAACTAAAGGAATGTATTATTACTTGAATTCACAAAACTGGCACAAAATTAATCAAATAAGCACAAAAAATATTATTAGAAATAATGTAATTATTCGACCATCAACTTTTGTGTATAGGTTATAAAATAACGCGCATAACATGCTTACGGGTTACCAACACTAAAATATAAAATTTTTCTAGAAAGTATAGAGTATTCCTGTTCAGTTAGTATACATTACACTAAAGATAATAAGATTTTAAAATATGTTAAAACGTAAAATTCGCGAATCCCCATTTGGGGATCAGGGAAGCTAATGGGTTAATTAAAGTATACTAGAACATAATTTCTAACGACTATTAGCTGTAGCCGAAGTTCCTCAAATGTCCATCCTGTTTAGTGTGTATTTCAACAAATTTACCATGACCAAATATACAGTGTTAGGCAAATGTACGGATCCATTCATATATTTTTGATACGGGAACTTAGATTTTAATAAAATTTCCCATACTTAAGATAACGCAAATCAGAGTTCCGGTTTAGCCAGAAATGATGTTAACTTTTTTATTTTAAATGAGAAATCTGTATGTTTTTATCAATTTCAATAGAGCTCTGCTCCGGGAAAATCAATATCAGTCAAAGAAGTTTTCGAAATGATGACCGTTCACTTCTTGACAATATGCAAGTCTGTAAACAAATTCGTGAATGACATTTGCCAAAGCCTTCTCACGAATTAATTACACTTCCTTAATTATTCTCTACCGCAACTCGTCCGGATTATGCGGCCGTCTATCATAAACCACAGATTTTAAATAACCTCAAGGGAAAAAATCTAGGGCATTTAAATCTGGAGACCACCCGTCCATTCAATGAATCTTCTACGATCAATTCACTGATTTTGGAATTTTTTGTTTAAAAAACTTTTAACAATAAGGGCATAGTAATGGGGTGCTCCATCTTGTTGGAACCAAACACTTAGAGGTAATTCCCCATATTTCTCCATATTAGGAACAACCTGATCGCGTAAAATATCTAAATATATCAGTGACATTAGAAGTCTTACACACAGAAGAAATAATTTGTTCAACTTGATTTTTTGGCATCAGAATTACTATATTTAAAGCATGCTATGATAAGACTTTCAACTTTTTATCTTTTATAATTTTTTGCCAAAAAAACTTTATCTCTTAGTTTTTTTTTTTTTGTGAAGAAACCTGTTTATGAGAGCTTACTATTACAAAAATGTTTAGTTTGTGCGTCTGTCTACGAATGATAAGCGTGTAAAATGTCTAGACATCGAAGACGTCAAAATTATATCCGTGTTAGGGGTAGAATTGTTGCCTATCGAGATGTTGATTTCTCCTATCGCTAAATTGACCGGCGTGTTAATTGTACTCCAATAACGGTAATGCGTGTGTATTGTGTGTGGACAGAAGAAAGTAGAGGAACACTAAGAAGGCCAACTGGTCAACCGAGGCGTACCACAGAGCATTAAGATAGGCATAAGAGGCGCTTCAGACAACTATCTCTACGAGACTATTTTTCTATTACGCGTCACTATATGTCCGCATTCGTGCTATTGGACTTCTTTCATGCCGTTCACGATTAGTGTTCCTTTAACTGCGGACCACTAACGTCAACGTTTGAACTGGTGCAGAGAACGGCAACATTTGGAGGCAAAATGGCATAACGCATCATCAGCGATGAATCGAGATTCTGTCTAGGTATGCACAATGGCCGTAAAAGAGTACGACGACGGCGTGGAGAGCGACGTGATATTGGGTTTTCTGTTGAGGGGCATGTAAACAGGACTGTTGGAGTAATGGTTTGGTGGGCTATTGCCTACGATAGCCGATCACCACTACTCTTTATTCTAGGCAGTATGACAGCTGCACGTTATGTTGATGATGTTCTACAAACCACTTTACTACCTTATATAGATGGCCGTCCACACGTCCTTTTTCAGCAAGACAACGTAAGTATATTTCTCGTCGAACTAAGGACTTTCTTCAAGTAGCAGGCGTTAATGTTTTGCCGTTACCACCCCGTTCACCGGTGTTAAACCCCATTGAACATGTATGGGATATCATACGGAGGAGACTATTCAGTTTGCACCATCCACAGACTCTGGCGCAGTTAATCCACGAAACTCAGGTTGCTTGGAACGAGGTACCATAAGCAGATATCGACCATCGCATTTTGTCAATGCCTAGACGTGTACAAGAGTGTACTCAGCTACGGGGTCGCTAAACATATTACTATTTTTTTTCGAATTATATGTTAATAAAATTTCTTACAAATGTTGTCGTTTCATTTTTTATATAAAACTATCACATTTCCAAAAAGTCATGTTGAACGAATTATTCCTTCTGGTTGTAACACTTCTAATGTCACTGGTATATCTCTATCCAGCTAGTTTACCATGAATGAAAAAAAGACCAATAATACGATTCCCGAAAATACCAGCCCAAACGTTTAATTTCTGCGGAAGTTGTGTTTCTAATAGTCAATGTTTACATGACCTATATTATTGATATGCACCATACTAGCTTGATCAGAAAGACAAAAAGACACTATAACTTAACGCTTAACTTCCGATAGGTATTATAAAGTGCCTATTAGGTGATTTTATATTACAGATACTTTTTAAATCTATTTATATTCATTAAATAAAATTATTTAGGTATAGTTTAATGATAGATTTTTATTATACCTATGAAGTTTTCTTTTGTTATTTTCACACAGGTGTATTTATATAATTCAATACGCAATAATGTTTTGTTTTTACATTTAGATATATATAAGAATCTAAATTAGTTAATATGCACAGCCATCGAATTATATAATTAACTGGTAAAGTTTACCAGAACTTAAAATGAAATTTCTATACATAGTGCTATGGATTTTTCCCAAATAAATATTTTAAATTTATTTATAAATGAATGTACATATTTGTGGATATCTGTGTATATCCGATATATATTTCTATGTGCAGGAGCAAAAACTTGTATATTTGAAGGTCGGCTTTATGTGAAAGCCATAGCGGGTGATGTTGAGGGGCAGACTAAGTTATACCTTTACACAAGCACGTTATAATTCTTTGAATATGTATATATATATATATAGATTTAATTAAGTTCGGGATGTATTGATTGTGTTAATTAGTTGATTATATTTTTATTCAATTCCCGTATATTGTTGAGAGCTTTATTCTCGTAGTTTGATGATTTTTTGATAAACAACGTGTATTATGAGTCTCCTTAAAAACTGTAAGTTTTTTGGATATTTTTATGAATTCATAAAATTTTGATTAATATTATAAGATATTTATATTGTATTCAATATTGTTATTAAGTGATTTATTATTAGATAGAAAATTAATAAAGAGTATTATTGACATTTCTATGAAAATAAATATAATTGTAAAATTTTATTCGTTTGAAAATCAAGGGCATTTTTTGTATTCGTTTGATGTGATCGCGCATGTGGTAAATTTTGAAGGTGTTTTCAAGTTTGTTTATACTGTGTGGTTCTCTGGGGAGAAATTAAAAATAATCTTTATTATTTTTGAAAATAAGCTTGTTCGGAGGTCATAGAGGAAGTTTTAATTCACTTAGCTGTAATATTCAGTGAATCGTTTTACCTCAGGAATTGTTGAATGATGCAATATTAATCTTTATACTCTATAAAGATAGTTTTTTTTATTTTTTTAATTTTTTTGTATTAAAGATTCATTTAAATTTTATTCTGTCTTTGATTTTGTGCAACGACCTTTATTGTTGTTTAATTAAAAATAAGTAACTTATATAATAAAAAAAATTATGATAACGATTCACTGGCGCTCAATTCATGTTTAACAGTTCCACGTATTTCCTTTTGGAATCCTGAGAAGAAAGCAGTCACATTTTTTGGAAATCAACCGGATGAGTATCCCAGTTGGGTAGATTAGTTGTGGAGGGTGGTGCAGTAAATATATAAACCACAATTCATAGCAATATGTTTGATTATTTTAAATATTAATTATGGGCATTAAACATTAGGATTCTGACTTTATTTAAAAATATCTTGCTTCTTTCTCTTTTGCAACATTAAATAAAATTGCTGTTGATATGTATTGAAATAGTAAGTTCCATTTTTTGTGTCTTATTATATCATAATCACATCACATGTATATCGTTCAGAACAACATGTTACGCTTAGCACCTTGCATGGCATCTTACAAAAAAGAAGCATATATAATGGTGGTAAAATATCTTTGTTAATAATTTTGCGTAACATTGGCTTCCGTTGGAAAAGGATGATCCTCGCAGAGCACTAATGGAATAATCTCATATTATTCTTGGTTGAGTAGATTTTCTGGTGTTACATTAAAAATAAAAATATAAATTATTTGTGGGAGCCTGTTTTTGTAGATGAAACATGGATTTTCCAAAATGGCACTATAGGTGGATCGTGGCAAGATCAGAATATTCAAAGTATCAAAGGACTAAAGTTGATGGATGAAGATTAGTGAACGATTAGTATTACAAATGTATAGCAGTTAATATATTATGCTTTCTAGATATATTATTGTACCAGCTGGTAATCGAAATAGATTTATACCTGAAGCATCGCTTACATTTCCATCAAAAGGAAATGATCAAGTAAGTTTGTTTAATTACTGTATTTGTGTAAAATGTATACATAATGAGTTTCGTATGTTTGGAATAGAATTAGTGCATTGATATTACAAAATATTTTCTGTTTGTTGTAAATAGATATTCTGTAGTTCAATATTCAATAAATAGTTCCTTTATAAACTTTTTTTTACTAAATTAATCGGATTATGTACATACATTATTTATTGCCGACTCCTATAATATGTGTGCTGTTTCTTTTCCACTTTAATTATATGCAGTAAACCATTCAAGCAAAGTAATTCAATCTCTCTCCTATTAAATTTATTTCGTGTATTATTGATTATAAGTAATATTAGCTCTTTTGTATTTGATATATTATGTACATAGTTAGAAACTACTTGAGTAACTTTTAAATTTCATTAATAGCTCTTTACTTTTTACTACCCAATCAGCATGGCTCAATACAAAAAACGTAACACATATATAACTTAAGTAATATCTAGAGCTGAGGATGTTTGCGGTACGGCAGGACCGTATGTAGTGCATCCCCACATTTAAATATTTATCTAAATATTCTCTGAAATGATTTGCCGGATCTCATAAATTAATAGAGTGATATTTTAGTATGCACTGGATATTGTTATTATACAAAATCATAATAGCCATTTGTATTTATGGATCAGAAATAATAATACGCATGTATTTGTATTTGGTTGTGAATTCAATTTAAACTTAAAACGAATCGTAATATTTTAACGACAAGCCGTCCTTACAATACATGTATTCGAGACAAAGTGTGCAACTCTACGAATAACTTCCATAATTGATCGAAAATGGACATTTTGAAGCTGAAGTAAAGCCCCTATTCTTAGAAAATTTTATTACTGTCGTTAAGAACTATTATTATAAACAACAAAGGCCTTTTATTAGTGTTGAAGTTTTAGTTTCATTGAATTTCCATGTTGTAAGTAGTCAATTGTAAAGTGTTCATTCACAATATTCTAAAACAAGGTGTAAATTTAACTAAAATCCAGAAAAACACATTCTGATAATATATTACTAGATTAGAAGCTGTGTTTATTACTATTTATTATATAAAAGCTAAGAAAACAAAAGAAACCTCGATTTATTAAAATCTTGTCACACAGCCTTTCAAAGCCTGGCAGCACATATTTTGCATATATTTTATATATACTACCTACTTGAACTAGGTGAATGAAGTTAGAAGTTATAAGTTATAACTTCTCACTTCATTCACCTAGTTCAAGTAGGTAGTATATATAAAATATATGCAAAATATGTGCTGCCAGGCTTTGAAAGGCTGTGTGACAAGATTTTAATAAATCGAAGTTTCTTTTGTTTTCGTAGCTTTTATTGCATTTGGTTATAAAAATAATATAATAAATAGTAATAAACACAGCTTCTAATCTAGTAATATATTATCAGAATATGTTTTTCTGGATTTTAGTTAAATTTACACCTTGTTTTAGAATATTGTGAATGAACACTTTACAATTGACTACTTACAACATGGAAATTCAATGAAACTAAAACTTCAACACTAATAAAAGGCCTTTGTTGTTTATAATAATAGTTCTTAACGACAGTAATAAAATTTTCTAAGAATAGGGGCTTTACTTCAGCTCCAAAATGGTCATTTTCGATCAATTATGGAAGTTATTCGTAGAGTTGCACACTTTGTCTCGAATGCATGTATTGTAAGGACGGCTTGTCGTTAAAATATTACGATTCGTTTTAAGTTTAAATTGAATTCACAACCATATACAAATACATGCGTATTATTATTTATGATCCATAAATACAAATGGCTATTATGATTTTGTATAATAACAATATCCAGTGCATACTAAAATATCACTCTATTAATTTATGAGATCCGGCAAATCATTTCAGAGAATATTTAGATAAATAGTTAAATGTGGGGATGCACTACATACGGTCCTGCCGTACCGCACCATCCTCAGCTCTAGTAATATCAGACAGAATCTATTCTGTAATTGTCACTAACCGTCAAAAATGTGGAGGGGAAGAGACGTTTAAAAAATAGGAACTTACAGTGAACGGCGTATGTATACCTTATTTACAAAAAGTAGTTACTCTACCTTACTTTAGTATGTGATATATTTAAAATTGTATTTAATTTTTTAAGTTTTAAGTTTCGTTTATGTATCCTGCCTTTACGATTTGATACATTTCATAATATTTCTAAATTCCTGACATTTACAAAAATACACATTCACTTGACTTTTGAAACATCTATAAATGAAATAATAAATACGCTTCAAGAATTTATATTACCTTATACTGTTTTTTATAAATCAACATGTAAATAATTATAATTAGTTATTATAATATAAATAACTAATTACAAAATCATATATGAAACTAAATAACAAGTGTTCATTTGAAAAGTCAATCTAGTAGCATATGATTTACTGAGAAAATTTTGAAGTATGTCGTAAATTAAAATTTACTACTTAACCTACGAAGTCGTATATTTTGACAGTTTCATACATACAAATAAATAACAAGTAATAGGTATTTATTGAAAACTATAACAAATGTTGAAAATGTTGTCCTTCAAGTTAAAGTTCATGCACTTTTTAAAATCCTCCGTTCAAAATTTCTGATGATATTCTGCAACATTGTTATTCATTGTTATTGATTGTTATTCATTTCCATGCATTTCTGTTCGATTCTCTGTAGCATCTCATTCAAATTCAATATAGGTGTTCGAAATATGTTATTTTAAAGTATTTTTAAAGTATTTTATTTTAAAGTATTTTAAAGTATTTATATTTTAAGGTATTTTAAAGTATTCTTAAATTATATATAATCTATTACAAGATGTGGAAACTCAACTTGAAATTCTACCATGCAATCTTGAACTGAATAAACCCATAAACCATCAATTTTATTACCACTTCGAAAATAAGCCTGGACTAAAAAAATTTTATGTTCTAAAGTGAAAGCCATTTTAAAACTGAAAAGCAATTTATTTAAACCAGAATCGACGTACGATTATTTTATGCACTAACTGATATTTGTGCTTGACATTATCAAATGTCATTTGGATTTACGTTTACGGAACAACAAACACATGCTAATATATATGCGTCTTATTCTATCAAAATTTCAAAGTAACCTAGATTGACTTTTCAAATGAACACACGTTATGTATGTCAGTATTCTCAAGCTTTGCATTAATGTTTAAACAATTTTAAGGTATTAGGATTTGATCACATTACAATATATAAGTATTTTTATAGCAAGGATTTAGTGGGGGGTTAATTGTGTCGGTGAGTGTACTAAAAGTCTTTGCAGTTGTCAGAATATGACGAGTCAGGGCTATCAGTTTCACGCTAAACTGTGCTAGAAGTAGATAAAGTACGGTCCATTTGCACATTTGCATTTCGACTTTCCATACCTGCCGGTATGCTCAGGCACTTGCCGGTAATAGACTTTACAGTTTTAATCCTTTAGTCGGGTGGTTATATCTTGGAAAGAACAGTTTATGTCCTGATAAAAAATACCGGGTATCTTCTTTAGGTATAATGCATTTACTTTTTTTAATTTACACTTACACATAGGCATAAGTGTATGGTGGCATAGTGGGCAACCAGTTATACACACCAGTGACATTTTTCCAATTTTCAAATATTTCTGTTTTTCATTCATACTTAAATCTTAAAATAAATACATTTTATCGAAAAATCCATAATTTATTTAAAACAGTTAATTATCACAACAGGCGTATACCTTGTGCGTAGACAATTTTCAATATTTTTAACAAATGCAAAGAAGATGGATAGTATTTCTTTAAGGTTGAAATATACCTAAGATAGTAGTAAAATTAGTGTATCAAAAAATGTAGAAAATATAAGAAACTAGTACAAATAGATTTTACCACATAATGAAATTGTAGCACATCCTCCCATTACTTCTAATGAATTACCGAACGTAACCCACACATCGGGAGCATTTCAGTAAAATGATAAAAACAAATAACACCTCGAGGTATCTTAAGAATAAGTGGTTTTATAAAATGAAGAAATTTTCCTTAAAAAGCAGTAGTGGGAAATTCTTATAGGTAATAAATACGTTACTATTTGTTTAATAATCCCAATAACTTTTGCACTATACAATTATCTGACAGCATCACTACCAGAATTAAAGATTGAAGAAGGGAAGGCACTATACAACGAACTTTTGAATTTGTTAGAACAAGACTATTTTCATATGACGGACGATGAGTTACCAAAGGAGCAACTTTTTGAGACCCTCGATTTAAAAGAAGTTTTTTTTGTAGTACTGAAAATGCTATCGGGGCAAGAAATGTTTCATATTATGAAGAAAATAGATCCCAAAAATAAAGAACAAATGCCTGTAACCGAAACAGATATTAGTCCACATCAAAACTCACTTTCATTATTTGAATTTTTGAAAAAAAAAGAATAAGAGAAAGTAACGTCAATTACATCCGATGTAATAATAACTGAAAGGCAATACATCGAAAGGCCAATTCAAATCAGGACGTAGATCCTCTTTTATTTTGGAAAGTAAGTTTAAAAAAGAAGGGTAATTGCATTTTTTATTTGGTTTTTCTTTTAGGTATCAGGAATGGAGCTGAAACCCCCTAAAAAAATGTGCTTGGAAATGCTTCTGTTTTCCAGCAAATTCAGCAGAAAGTGAAAGTGTTTAGTACAGCTAATTTAATAATAACGAGCGATCATTAAAATTTTCACTCGTAGCTGGCCTTGTATATAAAAATTATGTCGTAGCTTTAGTCATTAAGATGTTATTTCAAACATCTGTCAGTGTCAAATATATATTTTAAAGTTTCATCAAAAGAAAAAGTAATGGCCTTTAGTGATATGCATAAAGCGTTTATGGTAGAATGTTACTTCCTGACATCTCAAAAAATTGATGGTATTTGGCAGCATTCAATAGAAAATTGCCTTGCGGAATTTGAAGAGAGATATCCAAATACTGTTCCTAGCTATAAAACTTTCCGTGATACGCTAATGCATTGTGTAAATCTTTTTCGTCAAATTGGCAGTATTTTAAGGAAAAAAGGAAGCGGTCCTCCTCTCAAGAGAAGTCGCGGCGTAATTGAAAATGTCAGACAAATTATTAACGAATCTCCTCAAACATCTATTCGCAGAGTTTCGCAACAAGTTGGGCTTTCATATGGAACATGTCAAAAAATTTTAAAAAAGGACCTGCACATGTATCCATATAAATTAACTTCTGTACAAAATCCATTACCTACGGATTATGAAAAAAAAACACAATTTTGCCAATGGTTTATTCAAACAATGACAGACAATATTTTAAATCATACTTTTTTCACCGATGAAGCTTGGTTTTATTTGAAAGGTTATGTTAATTCGCAAAATATGCGTATGTGGTCCAGTGAAAATCCTCATTTCTACAGAGAAGTTCCTCTACATCCAGAAAAAATGGGCGTATGGGTGGGTATGAGTCGTCACCTATTAATAGGACTAATATTCTTTGAGGGCACGATAACATCGGAGAAATATCGTAACGAAATTCTCAGTGTTTTTACTAATCAATTGACTAGTGATGAACTCCAGGTCGGATATTTTCAACAGGATGGGGTTACATCTCACGTTACACTTGAAAATATTCAGTTTTTGCAACAATTTTATGGCGATAGGATAATAAGTAGAAATACAGCGATTCCATATCCACCACGATCGTGTGATTTAACAGTCATGAATTTTTTTGTGTGGCCATATATAAAGAATATTATTTATGAAACACCAATTAATAATCTATAAGTGTTAAGACATAAAATCATTGAAAAATGTGAACACATCAATAACTCACCGCAAATACTGATCAATGTTTTCAATGCTCTACGAAATAGAGTGCGATTATGCTTGGTGGAGAATGGTCATCATTTTACACATTTTTTATAATATTCTATTACTTTGTATAAAAATTATAAATATATTTAATATAAAAGTCAGCATTTCAAATTATTTTTTAACAATCATGACGTTTGAAATTATAATGACAGATCTCCTCTAATAACTTAGGTTAGGACATACTTTTTGTGTACATGGCTTACTTGAGCAAAAATTTTAATGATCACTCGTTAGAACAAAGGCGCAAACTAAAACCGGAAAATTATAATATGATAATTTACCTAAATAAAAATTAAAAAAATTATAAATAATCTAAGTATTTATTTTATTAAAATTACACCCAACCTTTTCCTATTAGCTAAAAAATAACCCAATGGGTTTAATTTTACTATGCTTTCTATATATTAAAGATATGAATGTTTAAGCTTTCTAAGGGAAATTATTTAGGTTGCTATACAGCATACATCAAACACTTTAAATCTATTTCAAAACTTAAAATTTATCGCGAAAGTATTCTAGAATCTAGTTTGGCAATAATACTTATATCGCCAACAGTGGGTAATACCAAAAAAAATAAAGCCCCGAAGTATTAGAATATGTTTCTAGAAAAGAAGAAAATCTCAGTTTGAATGAACAAATTAATTTATTCTAACAATTAATTAAGACAAACAAAACAACATAACAACAGTGTTCGTAGCAAGTTTTCGAAATGTCCTCGTTGTCTTTCAAGGCAATAAACAAGGCGATTTTGAAAGAAACGCATTTATTCCAAGTTACGCTTTTGCACGTTATTATAAATTTTACTTTTTAGGTAACCCCAAAGGAAGTAATCATTTGAAGATAAATCAGCTGATCTTAGGGGCCATTTGAAATTTGAAGTATTCAGCTTCATGTCTTTTTTTAACGCGTTACTGATTTTATGTTATTATTATGTTTTTTGTGGTAATTTAGAAGACAACCGTCTTCTTTGAATTTGTTAAAAATATTTAAAATTGTCATTGTATAAGGTATAGGCCTGTTAGGATAATGAACGGAAAACATGTTTCTGACCGTCCTTAAACTGTTATACTTCTGGTACCACATTACCATTGAAAGATTTTTGTCTTTGCTATACGTATTCATGATTTAAATAAATGATCTATTTTTCAATAAAATATATTTAATTTAAGATTTTTGTAATTTATAAATATTGAGAAATATATGACATTAGAATAATTTTATTTTCTCTCCATGGCAATCTATTTAAGAATTAAGCTATTGTTTGTATGTAGATTCTGGTGCATAACAGGTTGCCTACATTATGCTAGCATACATTTATGCCTATGTGTAAGGGTAAATTAAAAAAAAGTCAATGCATTATACCTATGTGTAATGACAAAAGAGAAACCCGGTATATACATACATTTATTATTAAATGTAAATTTTTGCTTTATAATTAGTGCTACACGTTTTTGTGTATGTAAATCTAGAGAAGAGAAGTGTATGTGAAATGTGAGTGCCTTTAAATTAATCTAATCTTAGACACAAATCACAAACATATCTCCAGTAAATTGGGAATTTTACCCGAAGTTGTTATGGCAATTTATTTCGTATTCTGACATTTTCATATTAAAAACGAAGCCACTGTCACATCTTATTAAGAAAATGTATTTAAACTCTACCTCTTGTGCGTAAAATAACCGTTAAAGGTATTGATATAAGATCATGATAAAGATACCGTGGCATTGAATAATGAGAGAAGCACAAGAAATGATCATTAATAATGTAGCAAGACCTCGCTGAGGGTACAAGTCTTCCCGTTCTAGCGGACTTGAAGTGAGGAAACGGAGAAGAAGGAATCACTGCTCGACGTCGGGCTTTATTAAGGGTGTGGTCCCAAGTTAAAGACAGGGCCGGTAGCGTTTATTAGAGACCCCGTTTCTGTCCACATTTATTTATTTGTTACTCTGGATTTACAAAGTCATTAAAATTCATACGATAGTAATTATCGTCAAGGGGTATCTTCCGGCAATTTCAACAATTCCTTACAAAGGAAAATATATTTCCTTTATCTTATGCGACATGGTTTAATCACAAGTTTTATTATTAAAATTTCAATAGAAATTGTAATATGTATCTTGACACAATAACCTTATAGTTTTGGTTCAGTTCACTAACTGGCTGAAATATAATACAGACCTAGTTTAGAAGAGGATAATATTCATCTGACAAAGTCAAACTTTCCGCTCAGTCTATCGAGGAAAAGGCTCAGGTACAATTTCCAATTAAATTTCCTAATTTATAACATAGTTAAGTATTTGCGTCTATTAAATATGTTAGCGCAAATACGTAATTATTTGAAAATAATTAATTAAATTTTCACAGTCATACACATAACAATAAGCAAAAGAAAATAATTATTGACAAATAGATATTTAATATACCATATTTAATATTATAAATGCTTATACAACATTAAATACTCTTAACCATAAAAAGGCCAAAAAATATAAAGAATATTAAATCAATTGAATTGGTTATTTCGAAAAGGCCACAACTCCAGAAAAGTTTTTACAGGAGAACAGAAAAACGTTTCATTTTGAAATTAATCAGGATATCAGTTCTTTTGCTAAACAAAAACTCAATTTATGATACATTTTAAAGTTTTAATAAAAAACACGAGCATAAAAAAATTTAGATAAGCTGTAACAAAAAAAAATTGTTTTTGTAGTTGTGGCCTTTTCCAAATAGACCGAAAGAAAACTTCAGTATTAATGTTAATACAAAAATTTATTAGATAAGGGACATTACAAATGAAACACACATGCAATATACATATCTGTAACTATACACATGGACAATACTCCTCGTATTTTCAGCATTTACTTCTGCTTAAGACACGTGTTTCTGCCATTTACTATTAGGCGTCATCAGTTAAGCTAGTGAAGTAATTAAAGCTTTATATGAGACTTGAATTTTGTTGTGGTCGGAGTTGCCTCCATTTCCACTCCATTGTTTCGTATTTCCCAGGGTTGTGACGTGTTTGTGTCTGATTCATAAATAATCATGTGTTGTGTGTTTTTGTGCGGTCCTATGTTGCGTATGTGTAGTCTCTGTGTTTGTCGCTTTTTGCGTTTAGGTCACTGGTCATCGGTTTTTTGCGTTTCAGTCATGTGTATGTTTAATGTTTGTTGTTGTAGAGTGTGATTATTTTCTGTGTTTGCGTTACGAAGTATTGTATCTGTTCTGTTGTTGCGTTTGTGGAGTGTAATGTTATTAGCATATTGCCTAAGGCAAGTGCTAGTTCGTCAGTTGTGTTAGGTGTTGTGTTTTTTTGTTTTTGTGTCCATGGGTTCGTTGTTGGTGGTGGTGCTGGTATGTATTCAGGTTTGGATGTGGTTTTGTTTACAGGGTTGTTTGGATTTTTAGGACAGTTAAGGAAAGTGGATAAGTGAGGACCACCGCAGTTTGCACACTTTGGTGGGGTTGTTTTGGGTTTTGTACATAGGTGTGTTGAGTGTTCGTCTCTGCATTTCATGCATTTGTAGTGTATGTTGTAGTTGTATGTTGTAGTGTATGTTGTAGTGTATGTAATGGCTGACATTTGTGGCATTGTATTATGTCTGTCCGTTTGTTTAGTGGTTCGATTTTAATTGTGAGTCCGCAGCAGTCGTGTATGTTGTAAATTGATTTGTATTGTCTCGTCAGTTCTATTAGTACAAGTGGTGCTGGTATTCCGTGTTTGCCGTTCATGCGTTTTATTTTTATTGTCGGGTAGCCTTGGTCAGTCAAGTCGTCGGTGATGTCAGTGTCTGTGATAAAGGTAGGAATGCCACGCATAACTACCTTTAGTGTCTTTTCGCTTCTCAGTTGAAAAGTGTAAAATTGTATTTGTTCATTGTCGAGTATGTGTTTAAGTTTTCGGTAGTTTTCGTCAGTTTTCGGTTCGATGTGAATGCCAGGTTTAACAAGTTTGTTTTGTACGGTGTTAATGTTATGTGTTTTAAGTATTTGTCGTATATGTGCCCATTTGTCTTTGTCTGTTATTATGATTGGTGCGATTTTTTGTGTTTTGCGTGTTTCGGTGTTTGTGTTTTGTCACTTACCCTGGGTGCGCTGTCTGATGTTGATGGCTGTGGGGTGAATTTAGTTGTTTCTTCTTCCATTTTTTCCTCGGTTTTGGTTCCGAGGGCGTCGTATGAATTTTTTGTTTCGATCGGCATAGTTGTTTCGTCTGTTTTCGGCTTCTTTGTAAATTTCGGGTATATAAAGTCATCAGTTTTGTTTTCAGGTTGTTTCTTGTTCTGTGTTCGGCGTTGTTTTTTTTTCTTCTTTGGGCTGTTCGGTATTGTTTTCTGTTATCCTGACTTGTATTTTCGGTTGATCCGGGTCTACTACGAAGAAACTCTGTGATGTCTGTAGTAGTTGTTGTATGCCACTTTCGCTGTATGTTTCGTAAATTATTGATTGCGTTTGTTGAACTAATTCAGCTGGCCAGAGTTCAATCATGTTGGGATTCACTATTAATTTTGTTAATGTGATAATTCGCCCGGCCATTTCTTCCGGCTTCGCTTGACGATATTTCGTCATATGTTCTCTCAGCTGCGGTACTGCTCGATCAGAAGGCGCAGTGAGAATGCGAATTAAAGCTTAAATCGACTATAAGGTATAGCAAATTTTGTCCTATCAGGTAGCACCATATAATATAGTGACATCTGACGGACGAAAGAGACTATGCCGAAAATGGCAACCTTTCCCTTGACCGGCTATGCCGGTACAGAAGGGAAGAAAATACGTATATAGGTGTAAGTCCATTAACACACTTACACCTATATAAGTATTTTCTTCCCTTCTGTACCGGTATAGCCGGTCAAGGCAAGGGTTGCCATTTTCGGCATAGTCTCTTTCGTCCGTCAGATGTCACTATATTATATGGTGCTACCTGATAGGACAAAATTTGCTACACCTTATAGGCGATTTAAGCTTTAATTACTTCACTAGCTTAACTGATTACGCCTAATAGTAAATGGCAGAAACACGTGTCTTAAGCAGAAGTAAATGCTGAAAATACGAGGTGCATTGTCCATGCGTACAGTTACAGATATGTATATTGCATGTCTGTTTCATTTGTAACAAATGCGTAATACGTGCTTAACGTATTGATATACTTAAACCTCTTTTGTATAAAGGACATGTTCAGAAATAGTGTTATTTAATAATCCTCCTCTGGTAGCTCAAGATTATTAGTGGCAGGCCTTAAAAGCAGCTCATCATTAAATAATTTCTTGTCTTCTGGTACATATTGCACAAGTTTTTTTAGATTGTCCATTTTTTTAAAATTAATAGCGATTTTTCCTGTATAAGTGGGCTCTGTTGTCAGAGTAGCATAAACTCCAGCTGGTTTTCCCAAAGAAAATTCATAGACAATAAGCCTATCGATAAACGGACGTACTTTACAGTCCAAGGTTTTCTGCAATCATATTCGAATTCGTTATACTGAGAAATTTGAAAAGTCGTTTTCTAATCTTTTTTTCCCATAGGAGTCGATAGACTGGATGGTTTTCTTTTAATATTTGGGCCACCATTTCTTAAAGTATAAAATTTCCTCATTATGCACTCTCTTTATTGAGAAGAGAGACTTTCTTGTGGGTTGTTTGATAAGCTCATAATATTCTTCAGGTAGATAAATTCGATCTTGCTTGCGAACTAGCCTTTCGCTACCCCAAAGTCTCTGTCACGGAAGCAATGAGTGTCCCCTGATTGGAAAGTAATCTGGAATTTTTCTGAATCTTCATGAGGAGGCAAGGGCTAAAAGGAAACGAACTACCCCTTGATTCTTATTTTGGCCGGCGCATCCATCTGAAAATATATGAAGTTCTTTTAAACTTGCAGGGACCTCATTCTCAAAATATTATTTTCAGAAAGTGCACACTTCATTGGGTCCTTTGAGAGCTTCACTCTCATAATAAGAGAAAAATTTAGCTTCCCCTGTTTTTAAGTTATGTATACAGAACTCAAAAACCCATAACTGTCGATAGTAAAAAATTTCTTGTACAGGTATATTCGATATAGGTAAATTTTGCATGTAATCCATTGTGATTGCCAATATCTCATCTGTCTCTGCAACGAGTTTCTTGATGTGGTCTAGTTTCTTATTGAATTTCTTAGCCTTATTTTTGTGAACTAAAAGTTCTGCAACGGCAACTCGTTTTGCAACGTCATTTAGAGTTGTACTTTTAACTTTCTGGCCCAGTTCTTCGCAAGTAGAACACAAGTCAACTTGAGGACGAACAAAAGTATAAGTAAAATTTTCATAGAAATATTTCAAATAAAAACTGTATTTCAACTTCGAATCAGGAAACTTTTCCATAAACATTTTACGCATCTGTTTAACACCCAAAGTAGCGGAAATAGTTATTTACGATACAAGTGTTAAAAGTGCGATTTTATTTCACGAGTAAAAGTTTGCGACACGAGCGTTAGCGAGTGTCGCCATTTACGAGTGAAATAAAATAGCATTTTTAACATGTGTATCGTACAATATTTTTTCTACAAACACAATTTTTATTATAAAATATAATGAAACTCCACTGACCAAATTTGACAGCTCATGAATACGTTTCGACACAACTGGACGCAACCGTTAAATTACGTAAAATTAATTTTTCACAATTTGTACAAAAGATGAGTTCGTGTATTAATAAAGAAAATGAAGTAATACCGAGTGCAATAATTGAAGCCGCTGATAAAGCGACATTACATTTGTTGCCCTCAAAATCTAGGCAACAATATGAAATTGCGTACAAAAGGTTTATGGAATGGTGGAGATGCAATAATGTGATAGGTAAATTTTGTGAAAATGTTCTACTAGCATATTTTAAAGAAAGGTCTAAAATTCGGAAATCTTCTACTCTTTGGTCATTTTTTGATGATAAAACTATTGCTAAATATAAAAGACAACCATGATATTAGTAAATATTATAAACTTATTGCATTTTTTAAACGGAAAGGAGAAAGTTACCGACCAAGAAAATCAAAAATATTGACAAGACAAGAAATTGATAGATTTATTTCTGAAGCATCAGGTGAAAAATATATGCTATTCAAAGTAGCTGTTGTTATGGGTATATTTGGCGCTTGTCGCCGGGAAGAGTTATGCCGTATGACTGTGGATGACATTGAAGATAGAGGAAATGTGTTAATAGTTACTATACCAGATACTAAAACCAACACTCAAAGAGTATTTACCGTTATTGGCTCATATATAAACTTGTATCGCAAATACAAAGCATTACGTCCATCTAATATAAAACATCGACGTTTATTTATTAAATACGCTAATAAGAAATGCACAAGTCAAGCGGTTGGAATAAATTCGTTTGGCAAGATGTCTGCAATTATCGCAATGTTTTTGAAATTGCCGAATCCAGAATCTTATACGGGACATTGCTTCCGACGTTCATCCGCTACTTTGCTAGCAGATTCTGGTGCAAGCTTATGCTCAATTAAGCGACATGGAGGCTGGAAAAGTTCCACCGTTGCTGAAGGTTACCTAGAGGATTCTCTAGAAAATAAAAGCAAAATTGCTCACTCCATCTTCCCAGATCTATCTAATAATTCTATTGCAAGTGATAATTTAAATCACGATATTTTAGTTCCTATGAACTATTTGTCTGCAAATAATAATTCTGCAAGTACAGCAACACATGGAATAAATATCTCCAATTGTACAAACTGTACATTTAATATTAATTATCCAAAGAATTTGTAATTTTCATTGTAATAAAAATCATTTGATATGTACGGAATTTTCTCTTGTCGTTTTCGACAAACTGTCATTTATTTTTAACACAAGTGTTAAAAGTGGCCTTTTTAACACGCTACGCTATAAAATCGCATTTTTAAGTGAAGTTGTCAAAATGTCAACTTTTAACGGTGTTTGTAGAAAATATATTTTAACGAACGATTCTATGTGTTCTTTTATTTGAAAGCACACATCACCTGGTTCCTGGTTCATCCAGTAGTTAGTAAGTGACATAATAGTCTAATATGGTTTTCACTAACACCATATAAACTCAACAAAGCTTTCTTACATACTTGCTTGAGTACTCCTTTTAAACAAACATGAAACAAAAAATTATGGTGTCTGTCAATTTGTTTATTGGCACTTTGCGATTTTCGTCTTCTAATAATAGGTGCTACTTCTATCATATGTTGTAAGTAGGAGTCTTAAGATTTTTTTCATAAAATCGATGTAAAGATGTCAATAAAGATATTCTGTCCAATTCTGAATAATTTTTACATTTGTTGTGACAAGTGCAGTCGATTCCCGTTTTTCGCGCCATAACCTTCTTTCCCACATGATTTATATGCTCCTTGCCTTTTACTTTAACCTTCTTGATTACTTCATTTTTATACTTAGGACGATTAATAATGCCATTCTCTCCCTTCCTTTGTTGACTAATTTCAATAATGGCATTGCTTTCACTGTCCGAGTTAGGCATCTTTGTAAAAATAATGCACGAGATCACAAGCGACTGCATTCTAAGACGTCCGTTAACATCAACAAACCCTTCGACGCACGCATGTTGTTGGAGAACGCCACATATCTGGAGAAGTGGCCTTTTCGAAGTAAATAGAAAATCACAGCTGTTCAAGTTACACTAACGAACAGCAGAACTGTGGCGTTTTCATATGTAACAAAGTTTAAAACATATTCTGAATCGATTGGTGAGCTTAACTCATTTTCTCCCAATTGAGGAGATGTAGCCTTTTCGAAATAACCGATTCAATTAATATTTATGAAAATAATATGAGAATATTCAGCAGTTAATTAACTTAACTATCTTAACTATCAGATATAAAGTTATTTGCAAGTGAGCAAATTATAAAAGTGTTTATCAATATCTGAAGAAATCTGAATTGTAGTTACTGTCCATAGTGGAGACAGGAGATGTAGAAGATAAAAAGTACAGGAAGGACGAGTGAAGAATTGTGGAACAAGGAAACTGAAGAAAGGTAATAAAGTTGGACTTCATTGTGAAGAAGCTTATTAAGGAAGTTAAGACTGCAAATGTCTAAAGAAGAGCCAAGGCACGTCAAAACTACTAGGGGATATACACCGTCCACTTTAAACCGTAAATTCTATAATAATCGCCGCTGAATTTTCATAGATAGACGGTTTTGTGCTTGATAAAATTGATACCAAATCCCGCTTTCATGCAGGATCTTACCAATGTATTGTATAAACCATGAACAGCTATACTTATAATTGTTCATAGCCCTGACGTTTCTCTAAAGGGATTAAATGTAGGGCATTTTCTTTAAAAAGTATGAATTTTACAAAAGAAATGTTTCGAAATACAAAATTAAATAAGATGTAACCATTAATATCAACAAGCCCAGTAAACTTAATTCAAGCCAATCTGTGCTAAAGCAATTTTAAGAAACCCGATAATAACACACAGATTTTTAATAAATGCTTTCTACATTCACGACGCTAATTAATCAAATTTTTTACACAAAATCCGCAATTTGAAACACACATTCTGTTCACGGACGAAGCTAATTTTTCAAGAAATTCCGTTCAAAGTTTCCATGACAATCATTAGTGTGTCCAAGAAAATCTCGTGCCGTAACCGAAACCGATTTCCAACACAAATTTTCGGTTAACGTATGGGCAGGAATTATTGATAATCACTTTATTGGCCCAATCTTTTTGTCGGGACGACTTGACGGACACACATATTTCAATGTCCTTCCAGAACAATTATCTTTGTTTCTTGAGAATGTTCTGCTACCAATAAGAAACAGTATGTGGTACATGCACGATGGTGCATCAGCAGTTTTCCAAATCGTTGGATTGGGCGCGGTGGGCCTCAAGAATGGCCACCAAGGTCACACGACCTCAACGGCTTAGATTGATTTTTGCGGGGTCATCTTAAAGCGCTAGTGTATACAAGTCCCATTAACACTGTAGAGGAATTAAGAGAAAGAATAATTGCAGCATCCGGTAGAATAAAAGATACTCCGGGGATATTTGAACGAGTGGGAAATTCGATAAGGACGGAAGCATGTACATTAAGTGAAGGGGGTCATTTTCAACAATATTAGTAATAATCGTTCCATTTTAGTTATAGTTATGTTAGTATTGTATGTTGTCAGTTGTTGTTCATTACTCGCTGATACCAACTCGTAATGTGTTTAATTTTTACTTTTAAGTTAGTAATAATTTTCAAAGTCCTTCATAATTCGAAAATGATGCATTACAGGAAAACATTTCAAGAGAGCTCTTGTGTTTCAAATTGAACGGGGAATTTAGAAATTAATATTTTGGAAAAAATCATAAGCCTGCCATTTTCCAACATCCTGTATTTTCGCAACGGTACATTTTTGGACCACAGTTTATAAAGCAAACTATCATTTATTTTTCATGTAGATTCACATCCTTAAATATTCGCATATTAATAGGAAACACCCTGTATATTCCATAAATATTAACAAATAATCAGTACATAAAAATATGTACAGACCTGTACATATTCGACAGGTGTTATATTACGACTTTACATGTCTGAAGAGCAAATAAGGAATATCGGAGATCTCCGTTATTATTACAAAAAATATAAAAAAAGTGCGTCAGCTGTTATATATAATATTGAATACAAAAGTTAAGATCAGTTAATAATTATTAAATAACTCTCATACGATTCGAATATTACATAAAAGTACGACTGAACTAAATAATGTAAATATTAAAATATAAGAATAACTATAGCAATGGAAATCTGAAACATAAAATGGAAATTACAGTTCAAGGTGCGTCAATAACTTGCTATATTAATCATTTGTAATCCGCAAATATAATAATATGTAAACTTGTCTGCTTATCTTGCGAGTGTGTAAATCAGATCCTTAACTATGGCGCCCGGTTAAATTCCAGGGGAGGATGTAACTAGCTTTCACTAGCTTTGTAATTTTCGGTAGTACGTTAATCTGCGAACATCCGGACCAGCTCTAGATCTTTTCTAACTCCTGGCTGGGTTACGGATACTTAGTGTCCTAGATGTACAATATACACATGTATTAGAAGATGAACATGGACAAATGTATGCAGTGGCGGTTCTTGATAACGTACATTGTATGTTGCTGCTGCACGAATGAGACTGTTTCGTTTAAACCATCATATATACAGATAACCATGAAGCTGCAATCGAAATTGCTCGAAGCAGTCTCATCCCTGCTGCAGCTTAGATCGTACGTCACCATGAACTGCCACTGGTATTAATAAAATGGCATTCTTGCCGTATTAGATATATACGGGCCTATCAATGACTGTGTGTAATTAAATCAATAAATCGTTGTCGCCAAATAACTCAGCGGTAGATTTAACGCCACATATCCGCCCTAAAAGGTATTATTCTTCACAACATCCACGATATTTCTCAGTACTTCACAAAATATAAAAGTGGCTTTCAATCTGTTTACACACCGCACCCTTAACGATATCTCAATCGAAAAATAAATCCAACAGACGCTATATCGTGTTCCTACATCCAAGACAGTTAGCGTACCCTTCTAGCAACGTAACTAGTAGAATACGACATCGATGTAAACACTACCATATATACGAGGGTAGTTAATAAGATAACGTAACAATGTCCGATATTAGTTATAATTTTTAACGAATTTATTTGACTCTTGTCTCAAAGTTATATTCTAAAAATTCACTCTGAATACTCCTTATAAAAGAAAGTTCCTAATTCGAAAATTTAAAAAATAAGGATTTTTGGGTCAGTTGTCCATCCTATTACATACTAAGAATTATTTTTTGTCCAAAAAAGTTTTTAAGAGACAAAACCACCTTCTAAATTTAGAACAAATTTTAACATTTCTCTAACAAAAATAGATCAAATGTTAGTGTTATACATTAAAGGATTTAGTTTTTAATTCTTTATGAGATAAGTGAAACTTGCCCTATATAATAATTGGAAAATTGAAAATTTGTACACGCCGTACCACATTCTTAGTTTTATGACTGAGTTAGGGATAATCACATTGCAAACAAGTAACGCCACCAAATTAAAGTCAAATTAAAGGCGCAAGGTAAAGGCTTGGAACGCCAATGAAATTAAGAGCATTCAAGTATTCGCTGCAAGAAATACGTTTAAACGATACGTCACATAATACGATATAGGCAAATAGTAAATCATAAGACGACTATTAAAGTATTAATTGATACGCGATTGGTATAATTTTGACATGTAGAACATATTGTTTAATAGCAAGTAAAATTACTAATTAAGATGTAACTCCAATTAAATTGTACTTAACTAATAACCAAATTACAATGCTCGAAAGAAATGTTCGAATATATTAAATTGCCCTGACAGTTTGATAGGTTTTTAACATTTTAAATACAATTTATTTTTGAATAATACAATTTGAAAACGGAATATAAAAAACTTCTTAATATATACGAAGTGTAACAGCAACTAAAACATAATTTAACAGTGTAGATATAGGGCAAATTTCACATAAGAAAACTAAATGGTGCTAGGTTAAAAATGGCTAGAATTAAAGTCTAATAATATTAGTTTCTTACCTTTATTACACGATAAACTCTACGGAACCAACGTTTGTTGTAACCTACAAAGAGAAATTATTTAGTAGACGTAGGGCCGGTTTCATAATCAACTTTAAAAATACTTTAAACATAAAAGTGTACTTTAAACATGAAATGCGTTTCATAACACATATTTATCACTTTAAGGCAACTTTAAATTAAAGCTGCCGAAGGTGTCGCTTTAGCGCTTTAAAGAAACTTTAAAACGTAATAACATTAACATATTCGCATATAATCCCTAGTTTTGTTATATTACGAATAACTTATACCACTTACTGTTACCATTACCACTTACATGCCACATATCATGTCCCCAAAGTCCTGATCGGATTCTGTACTACGCTTAAAAGGAGAACTACTCGAGTTATAAATCGTTCATTTCTATTCTCTTATTATTTATATTGATATATGTATAGACATATACATATTTTTAAAAATGAATACTGTCTCCAAAATAACACAACTTTAATTTTTATAAATAGTAATAATAATAACTATGGGTAGGTACTATTATAAGATTAAAAATAATTATGGTATACTTAAATGTAGAAAAACAAAACATCTTTGAAAATAAAAGGAGGTGAATATTAAATACTAATATAATTTTTTTTTGTGTGTAATTTATTAACCCATGTATGCGTAAAATTTTGTAGCTTTTGGGCGAAAAAGTAATAAAAGGCAGTCATAAAGAAAATATTTGTTATTTATTTTGAAAACCGTCAAACGAACAAATGGCTGTACATGTGTCCTACATATAGCACAATAGGCATATACCATACTACTTCTATTATTGAGTATGATAATTTACAATTCATTTAACATGTAAACCTATGTTACATTTATTGCATCGGGTGGTTGTTTTTAAATGACTTAAGCCGCATCTAGTTAGTTTCTCTTGTGCTACCACAAAATAGTCAAGACGGTCGTACCTCAATTCATTATTTTTTTCCTCTTCGGATAGCAAAAGATTTTTTATTTTGTGTCAAAGTGGTAATGGCTATACTTCTTCGAAAGGCGAGTTGGTCCATTTTACCTCCTTGTTTTTTTGTGAAGATGCCAAGCATTTATTATTGACATATCAAGACAATGGGCAATAAGGGAAAAGTATCACTTCTTTCCACGTATCTGTACTCTATACTGAGATATATTTTGGTCAGATAGTTGACAAGTTGTGTTTGGTCTACTTGTATAAACTTCTTGTCTTTCTGTGAGTACCTTTTTATGGAATTTATGGTGGCAATTCCAGCTGCTGAAGATCCAAATGTCACAATATTATTATCATTCCGCTTAACAAATATGATGTTTTTATCACTTATTTTTGTATAGTCGAAAACACCTCGGTTCTCCTTTTTCGTAGTGGCGCTGGATTTCAAAGTTGACATAGGTATGCGATTTTCGCGCATTGTTCCCGTGCTAACGATTCCGTTTTCAAGAAGGGTTTCCGTTAGAACTTGCGAAGAGGAAAAGTGGTCGAAGAAAAAATTTAACTTGGGCTTCGGCCATCTCGCTCTAGTTCTATCTGCATGACTTAGCACAACCGAAGCTCCAATTCCAAGAACTTTATAGTGCAAATTCACATAGGTCGACTCTCCTTAATAGGGTTAAAACCAAATTATGTATCCTATACGTGTGGTTCCAACCCAAAGTTTGAATCCATAGTGAATTGGTTTGTTATGAATAAATTGTGTGCAGCCATGTCGGCCATTATAAGGAACCATCGCTTCGTCAATGCTATGGTTCTCCTCCATAGGAGCCTTTTCCAAAAATTTTTGATTTAGACGATCAAAGAGCGGGCGAAGTTTAGCAAATTTGTCGTTTTTGTCCAAGTTCATATTATTGGCTATGTGTACATGGCTCATAATAAATTCAAACCGGTCACGAGAAATATCTTCACCCACCAACATATTACAAGCATCTTTTGAATTTGCCCTGTACATTCTTCTTCTGGAAACAATTGTAACAACAAATTTATTCTGACACGTCAGTTTTTGGAATAAAGATATTGAAAAGTAAATGAAATAATATTAATTTGGTATGTGCATTATATGGACCCGTATGGTATCGCCCTGTTAAAAATATTTTTCTTTTTACCTTTTTTACACTGTTTTTCTGTACTTTCTGATATCAATGTCCAACAATAATCAGCAAGCACTCCACTGTTCCACTCGCCCTGATTCTCTTAGAAGCAAAATACCGAAGAAACATTTTATTTCGGAAACATTAACCAATGCGCTTTTATTTTTTTATTGGGCATACTTATTTGTTTCTTTCACAAAGATTGACAGGGTTTCATCATTAAAAAAATATTCAAAAAGTTCAGTTGGTGTCGATGAATTTACAAATATTGTGACTTCGGGAAAACAGTCGTCAGCTGGCAAATCCTGTTTGGCAAACCGGTACACTTTTTTTTCTTAGCTTGTATTTTGCTTTTTGATTTTCCTTATTCTGTAGAGTACGTAGTGGCAATTCATTTTCAGAGCTCCAATCTTCCTCGTTTACTCGAAAGTTAACTTCTACCTGACTTTGGATTATATTTGGTGGCAAATTGTTTATGTCGAGTTGGTCATCATCTCCAGAATCCTCATCGGTGATGTTTCCACAGGCATTATTTGGTAGTAGCAACGTAATTGGCCCCGCATAAGTGTCATCTTCCTCAAGCACTGCCAATGCTTCGTGCAAGCTAAATCCTCTAAAACAAAATCTCATAGTATCTTATCTATATATAGGACATCAACATTTAACACTACGTGGATCACACCATAAAACAACAATATTTCAAAATCAATTTAACACTACGTGGATCACACCATAAAACAACAATATTTCAAAATCAACAAAAAATTACCGCAACAGTTATTTGAGATTACATTTATACCAAAAACATGAATTAAAAAATTTTATTTATGAAAATGCACACTCACCTTGCAAACTATATCCCCCATTCCGCCATTTTTTAAAATTGTCTAAATTCAAATTTTGTTTATTTTTCACCTATTCATTATTTGCCGTTCAAACACTGCTTATACAACATCTACCCAGGAATTGATCTCCGACTAGTATCTGCATCCAAAGCAGCGCTAGTCTGGACAAAAATCGAAAAGATTTGACCGTCCTACATATAGGTCAATAGGCTATATGGGTTAAACTAATCATTTAGTATAACATCAACATTGACTGCACTCGAGATGTTCTATATATAGGTAATATAAATATTTTTGCATCTATGTACGATATTTGAATGTATTATGCATCAATCTAAAAACTCGCTGTAAAATTATCAGAGCTGCAAGTATTCGAGTGATCATCCGATTATTAAAAACATCCGAGTACCAAGTAGTTTACTAAAATCGCTCGATTATTATATGCTAATCACTAGTTAAAATCAAAAATACTTTGAGTTTTGAAATTTGCTACTTGTATTTCTGATATGCAGCTATTTTCACTGTAAGATTTTGTGTTACCAACTTCCATTTAAAATTAATAAACTGCACTTTTGTTAAAGTCGCCAAGATGCAACATTATGAAACGCAATAATTTTTAAGCGAGTATTATGACACCGGGCGATAATTTAATTGTTAAAAGTTCAAGTTACTTTAAAAATATATATTCCATGCCAATACAAATGATTAATAAAACGGTTCGTTAACACGTCTTCTCTTTCATAAAATGCATGTGAAAATTTACAGTTAGTTGTATAACATACAGTTCATACATTTATAATTTTTTTTGCTAGTTGCGATTGCAATTATATAAGGATTGTTTTAGAATGTTATTATTTGTATATTGTTGTTTTCAAATATTACATTTATGTAGATTATCCCTTAAAGCAACAAAATTTCTCATTTAAAAAATATTTCAAGTTATTTAAAAAAACTTAATATGTATTAACACGGTTTTCAAAACTAATAATAATTTATCCAAACATATTAAAAATAATAAAGATAAAACAGACAAAAATAAGAAGAACAGTAAGATCGTTTAAAAACGCATTGCCGAGCATTGTTCTTCGTTTAGAAATAAAAACCAAGATTACACTTTTGCAAATCATCTATTAGAAGAAAACCAAACCTTCAATAAAGATTTTCAAATTCTGCATTGAGAAAATAAAGGCAACAAATTAAATTTACTGGAAAGTTTCGAAATCAATAAATTAAAACACTCACAAATTTTATTAATTGACCAATTAGATTTAAGTAACTCGCCTTTATTAAATTTATTTACTTAAAATATGTTTAGCCGATAATATAAATGTATATGTAGTTTATTAAACAAATTTTATGCGTAAATATGTTTAGTACCCTATAATATAACAGTTAGGGCCGACCAGATGTGCCACATTTTCTCACTACCGACAATACTTGAGATTTCTTTAAAAACATTGTAAAATAATACCAACCTTCTTGGTGTTATATATATTTTTTTAAAAATTAGTTTGTAACGTACTCTTTAGATGTAAGCACCTGAGGAAGCCACTGTGCTGGCGAAACAATTGTCGTGTTACGATTAAAGATTAAAAGTGAAGATTAGAACCGTAGTTTTATTTCTATTTTAAAAACTTTTTCCTACAATATTTCGTATTTTATGCGTTGTCCTTTTATATGCTGGTGAAGTTTCAGATGCTCGTATACAAGTAGATGTAGTTTATACCGATTTTACCAAGGCGTTTGATCACGTTAGTCATTCTATACTATTAGCAAAACTGGATGCTTTCGGTTTCTCGAATGATTTACTTCTATTAATCTCCTCTTATTTTAGCTAGAAATCTAGTTACGTCTACTACAATGGCTTTTAATCCAGGCAGTATACTCTGTCGCCGAGCATTCCTCAGGAATCTATTCTTGGACCATTATCATTTAATATATTTTAATGATCTCATTGTGCTCCGGGATAGTAGACTGCTAGTTTAGACGGATGATGTTAAGATGTTTTCTAAAGTCTCGTCTTTGGACGATTACTAGAAATTGTTATGTTAATCTGTATTTGATTAAGCCGGAATCGCTTTGAATACTTACAAATGTGCAATTTTCTTGTATGTCGGTGTAACGACTCCAGTTCTATTCCCATATGCTCTGAATTCTATTCAAATTTCCAGAACGGTTCTCTTATACGGCATCCTCATTACTAGTAGTTGCGACTGGCTGTGTGGAATGTTCAGACAATTTTTGAAAAGTCTGACATTAAAGTGTGAAAGATCATATCCGGATAGAGGCACTAAATATACGTCTCTTCTGGATCGCCATTCTTTGAATTCCCTGTGATAGAAGAAAACAAATTAGTACCTGGCACTAATTTGTTTTGTTTTATCTAAATTTATTAAAAGACGAAATTGATGGTCCGTCTCTTCCATTACAGTTGGATTTCATGGTTATAAGAAATTTGATTAGCTCGTCGATTACGACCTATCTATTGATCAGGATACTGCTGATCTTAAATTTATAGAACTTTTCGACTGAAATGTGCTGGTGCGCTATCGTGTTGAAGCCAGTGGTTAACACTAAAAGGAAGTGCTATATCTTTAAGCGAATTGTGCTGCGTTTAAAAATTCTACATTGTCGCCTTTTCTACCTAAAAGAGGAAGTTAGATGAGACGTAAACTAATTTCTATTAAAGACATACCACGCGTTTCCCTAGTAGACCAGCCCACAAATTTAAGGAAAATCGCTTTTGACATGCTCTGGAAAATAGAGCATGTGGATTTTCTCCTACCCAGATGTGTTAACTATGCGCAATTTAGCATCCTTGTCTGCCGAAGATTGATTCTTCAGTAAACAAAATCCAAGATACAAAATTAAGATTGTTTTCTTCTTGATTTAAAAGCGATGTACAGAATTCCCGCCTGGCAGCGTAATCTTCTGGTTGCAAATGTGCACACGCGTATAATGATACAAATGTCGGTGTTCAACCTACATCACTCGATGTGCAGAAGTTTTCGAAATATCAACTCCTATGCAACTTCTCTAATGCCGTTCGAAGGCACCTGAAATGGCCTCTTCGTTTTCAGCAGTGCGTACAGTCCTGGTCGCCCCACGAATTTCCATTCTATTATGTAAATTTTGGCCGGCCTCGATTGTTCGTGCGACAGTCCTGAGGATCACTTTGTGATTGGGATGACTCCTGTTAGGAGAGCTTTGGGCATAAACGCTTGCTACCTCTCTAGCATTCAATTCCGTCCACATTCTCCGTAAATTATCAACATTTCCATATAATCTGCGGCAGTATACATGGTAAATGAGCATGGTTGAGCACGACGGCGGCACTAAAGCGATTTGAAGGAATTTGAAAGAAACTTTGACGCTAACATTTCTCAAAAGTACCATAGCGGTCAGTTTATTGACAACGTAATAAGATATGCAACATAGTAACAATTACAAAAAATCCTCACAGATTACAAGGCTCTGATTTGTTGAATTGAAATGTTTTTTTCTTGAATGTTGTTCAAGATACGAAGTTTTTTCTTTGACATTATTTATTTGTAATTTTGTTATGATTTCTTTCTTTTCTATGGGGCGGGAGTTCTGGGAAACCCTGTATAGTGCACCTTGTTATTGGATCGAGTCTATCCGGTATCAAAAAATGTTATTATTATTACTATTATTATTATTATTAACTAATATCATGTGTAAAAATACGTACAGTGACGAGAACTAGGACGGGTTCGAAACACATTTCTGTACGTCTCACCAATGCGAAATATGTATGCATTATGTACATCCATATGTAGATATACAGATATTTATTTAACATTTTCTGAATTACTGCAAATAATATAGTATTCCACTAGAATATTCTATAATTCGAAAGCGAATATTCTGAGAGAACGAAAGTGTACTTGCCAGTCTACATATTTACTGATTTGTTTTGTTTCCGCAATTATGGGAAGACGATTTCTTAAAAAAAACTTTTTATAAAGCAAATGCAATATAATAGCACAATTTGATAATTTTTTAAATACTGGGATAATTGATTTCGATTTTAGTTTTTTTTATTTCGTGTTTCTATTTACTTTTTTTTTTACTTTCATAAAGTTTCAATTTGTCAGCATGTTGATTGCCACGGATCCTTACCCTTCTATTACATAAGGTTATAATGAAAATGGAATGCCTTTCATTCGATTTTTATGTTAGGCAGGAAGTTATTTCGAAATTAGTTGGGGAGACCCATTTTCAAAGTTGTGTTTACTCCGAAATTATTAATCGTTTGCGGATTTTCACTTAAAACAAACAGTTAATTCTATGTGCTAAGAGTAGAATAAAAAAATATACCCTTCAGAAAAGAAAATGTTTCCTTTCTCAAGAGATTAAGAACAATTATAAACTTCTTTGAATAGAAAGTTTTTTAAATACGGTAACAAAAGACTATAGATCTTTCCTTTTGTGAAATAAAGTATTACATTTTTGTAACAACTTCCTTGAAGGTAATAGATAAATATCCGTATGATGCACGAAGAATGTGAAAAATACTACTACAAAAATTATATAAATAATTGACGAAAGAAATATTCAATTAGTTAAATTAAGTAAATAAAGCAAATAAAAAAAATATACAATTTACGAACTTGATTGCGAAATCTCATACATGTACAGGTGGCCCAAAATGACCGAGAGGGTTTTAATTCCTTATAACTTTTTTATTATAATTTTTTTTTTTTTCGTTTTCAGTATTTTGTAAAGAAGAAAGAAACCCTACCAGTGTCAAATTAAACAATGCGGAAAAAAATAAAATTGTAAACGTGTAAGAAATACGTTTACGGAAAATGTATACGTAGGGTAACAAAAACTATTGCCTGTTTGAAATGTAAAGATTTATATATCCATGATATGAGCTATTAAACTTAATGGGGTGTTTAAGTTCATTTTTTATTAAAGAACATGATCATTTATTTTAAATGAATGTGTTTTTCTATATTAAATATACAAATTATATAATAAAGCTGTGTTTTTTATTCAGCGGTGAAAATTACCATTCAAGGTAGTTTAGTCATTTTCAAGACTCGGTTGTTCTAGTGTTAATATAAGACAATGTTCTCACAAGTATGATCGTGTGATCGTTCTTTGTTCATTACTCATGTAGCCTGCATGCAGTAATTAGAAATAACCCTACTTCTAGGCCTCGACGTAGGAAAATATGTGGCAAAATCCGGAAAATTATATTATTAACGCCACCAACTTTGAAATCTTGCGAAATTATATGAATATGTCAATACCCTAGGAACTTTTCCTAGTTTTACCCAATACTATTAAATTAACATAAATACTTTCTGCTTTTATGATTCCCTTTTACGCATAATATTCATAAATTATATGTTGGGGTTAGTGAGAGTATATGGCGTGTACAGAGAAAATGTGCCATTTTGTAAGCAAAGCTATTTAATGATTACACAGGTCTACAAAATTAAACATTTTGACAGATGTTTTTATTTTGAAAACTGATTTTCTATAATTTTAGTAGGCTGATTTCAAAAATTCTATGCATTTATTTGTATCACGTAAGGTTTTTTTGCAAATATTAAATGAAAAAAAACGATATTTCTAAAAAAAACTATTTGTTTATTGAGTAAAAAGGTGGAATACAAGTTAAAAAAGTGGAAAAAAATACTTTACTCAGTCTTTTTTAAGTGAAATCTTTGTCTTTTTGCCAGAAAGCTGCGTTGTCCGGACATTCGGTTGTATGTTTTTAAGGGCATATCCCGTTTTAACATCCAGCAGTAGTCCGCCATCATGGTTATGCTCCATCTGCCTTGGTATCGCCGTTCCATTTCCTTAATGTCTTGGTGAAACTTCTCTCCCTATTTTTCGCTAACTGCTCCAAGATTTTCAGGAAAATAGTTCAAGTGTAAAAACAGGAAATGCACTTTCAAACTCATATTACAACCTAGACGATGAAAGTGTTGTAACATATTTTGAACAATATTTTCGTAGTTTTCGTCCTTAGAGTTCAATAGAAACTTATCAATTACTTCTTTAAATGAAACCCAGGCGTTTTTCTCGACATTGGTCATTGTGTTTTGAAAATCCTTGTCTTTGCATAATGTTCTTATCTGCGGCCCAACAAAAATACCTTTTTTTAACTTGGCATCGGATAAGGCTGGAAATGTCTCGCACAAATATTTAAAACACTGTCCATTTTTGTCTAGGGCTTTAACAAACTGCTTCATCAAGCCAAGTTTGATATGGAGAGGAGGCAGTAAAACTTTTTTGGGGTCAATCAAGCTATCTCTTAATACATTTTTGCTACCAGGTGTAAGGCTTGTTCTAGAGGGCCATTCTATTTGAGTCCAATGTCTATCCCTTGCTAGACTATCCCACTCACAAATAAAGCATGGAAATTTTGTATAACCTCCTTGTTGCCCTAGTAGCATGCACAGCGCTTTAAGATCATCACAAAGCATCCACTGATGTTCTTGGTAGTTTATTTTCTTTAAAAGAAGTTAAAAATTTTCATACGTTTCCATTAACTGTACCGTATGGGCAACGGGAACCGAGGCCAGCTCGTTACCATTGTGCAATAAAACGCTTTTTAAACCACGATTACTTGAGTCAATAAACAGGCGCCATTCTTCTTTTACATACGGCACATTTCGTAATTTTGAAATTAAGTCAGGAATATTGTTGCAATACACTAGCGGTCAGTCTTGAGTAAAATATTGACATAACTCTTTTTCGCAATCCCGGTAAAAGCTTGATGTGACGCCAGGTGCCAGTAAATGTTTCTCACGAAGTCGGGAGGCTAACAATTCGGATGCATCCTTTGGAAGGTGCAAATCTCTAATTAAATCATTTAGTGCGCTATGGTTAAACACTTCGGGCTCTCTGAAATCTGGTGTGAAATCTGAGTCATCTGGGTCGCAATTAGATTCCTCTGATTCTGACGATATGACGTTTTCTAGTGCTTTTGGGGCGGTAGGTATCGGTACATCTGGTCCATGAGGAACTGGTCGAATAGCAGAGTCAAGATTGGGATACACAATTTGTTTCTTATTTTTTCTGTTGAATTCTTGAACATTACACGAACAAAAATAACAATCATCACTGTGATTTCAAGGCTCTCGCCATACCATAGGAACACCAAAGCTTAAACATTTCTTCCTACCTTTTTGCCAGTTTCTTAATGCTTCAACGCAAACGGAACAAACAGTATGAGGAGCCCAGGACTTGTCTTGGTCGCCAATTTTTACACCAAAATAAGCGTGGTATACATTTAAAATTTATACTCAGTTTAGGACTAATGTTCATTATTAATGAACATTAGTCCTAAACTGAGTATAAATTTTAATTGCCTATTTAACTTTACGGCTTCTTTTTCTTTTAATTTTTACGAGGTATATAATCCTACCGAAGAATAATGGTTGACTAGCTGCCCCCCACCCCCACTACACTATCTACTAAACCCTCCTTCCTTTTTCACAGGCTACTGAATGCTTGCAGGACCAACTCTACTTATCAACAACGATGGGCTCAAGGACTTCACCAATTGCTGAAGGAGCGCAGGTTGGACAATAGTTGTAATTATCTATAGTAATCTGAGATTCAAATTTAAAATATCTCTGTGTTCCTCAAAATCTTATTTATAATGTATTTATAAATTTTCGGTTGGATAAGTTAGAATTTCTTATCTATTTTCCAATATTATGCGTATTTTTTTAGATTATTTAAATTCCTGACGAATGATATAAACTAACACTAATTCTATGGTAAATATTCCATTGTATTTAGAAAGCATAAATATGTAGTCACGTTCAAATTTAAATTAATTATTCTCTTTACTACACGTAATATCTGTCGGTGGTAAAATTTCTATTAACGGTTTTTAGCTATTAGAAAGGCATAAATTACAAACACGAATTTGAAAGAAAACGTTAACGAAGAACATGGTCGAAACGAAATGTCTTAAACGCATCATTTCTTTAATTGATTATTAATGCAGAAAAGAAATATGCGTTAAAAATTATTAGAATTCTTGGTCGAACAAATTAATTTAAACAGCTAAATTAGTGTCTACTTGCGTGCTACTTCAATCGATATGTGAATAAATAATATAATTGACGCTAATTTAAACCACACAATATGTGGATGTGTACTTTTCACCGAATATCATAACTTGTCGCGTATATTGACCAGATTTTAAACAGACGGTGCACCGCGAAAGTTAAATAGATTTGCCGGGGGGAAATATAATCGTCATTGGCTAAGGACTATCCTGTTACCGGCAACAAATAAAATTGTACACAGAACGTGCGGTTACAACTACGCAATATGCAATTATTCGATTTTACAACCGGACAGTTGTTAATGAAGAAGGTCGCGCTTCAAAAGTCAATACTTGCTAAACTTTTTATTAATATTGTGGCATGTACATGTATATGTAGGGGCGGATGTAATCTCACCACTAAATGACCAGTCTACTTTAATCCTATAGGTAAATTCCCCACCGTCCGTTAGAATTCATGTTAATACCATAAGTATTCTCACCACTAGTTTTAATACGTAATTTTTCATTAAATTTTCTAATGAAGGAAGAATGAATTTATTACTGAGTGCCTTTTCAGAATCTATTATAAAAGTTTAACAAATTATAATTTTGCAAACATTCAACACTAATAAATGAAATTTGAGATTTTATTGAGGATAATAATAAAAAGAAGTAGTGATAGTAATATATAGGTATATATTTTTTGGCTAAAAATACAAAAATAAGGAAAAACATCATATGGAATTCAAAACACAAAAATAAAAATTAACACGTTACATAGCATGCACCACAGTAAACAGTAAACATTTATATACATATACTATATACATATAAAAATAAATCACTAAAAAGTTATAGAAACTATTAGGTATACACATATTATATATAAAAAAAGCAAAATTAATTTGGTAACGAAGAATGACAAACACATTTTATGAACTCTAGCCTAGACAAATGACCTGATTTTAATCGATTTATACAATTTTCCAAATATTTTAATTTGTTTTTCACTTGCCTATCTTTTATTTTATTAGGAATATGTAAACTTTGTATTTTGATGTCAGCGTCAACTTGGAATTCTTTCAATTTTTCGACAAACACATATATAGACGGATGCGTACTATAAAAAGATGCATTAAATCTGGAATGGATCGACTCGCACGCATTTGTAGTGCGAGTATTCGAGGCAACTTCTTCCGCCCATATATTCGAAGGAAATGTAGCATTTTCCTCTATATACGTTTCTAACAAATAATCGGCGTATTTATCTAACAGGCTATTGTCTGGTTTATAAGCCATCAAATCGAAAACAAAGCAGTCCGCAACATGTTCTGGTTGTAGATAAGTCATACCAAAGGTAAGTTTCAGCCAATTTCCTATTTCTGAATTATTTATATAATGTTCACTTAATCCAAGGAACTGCATTTTTCTGTACCATGCTTGGTGTAGGTGAAATCTACAGCCACTGATTTTTACATTGGGCCAAACATGAATTATTGCGGTATGTATTGCTTTTTCAAAATCAATATAGACCTCGCTAGGTTCGAAAAATGAATTAAATGATTCAAAAATGTTAGATTTCAACAACAAACAAAGTGTTTTATATGTGGTCCAACTTTTGTTTGGCAACAAGCAATACAGTAGTGGGACATAGTGTCCATTCTGAAGTCCATGGATGGTAAAAAATTGTAGAAAGTATTTCGTACAATATGAGAATGTGCCGTCCATATACAAAGTATTCATTTTAGACAAGGCACGAATATTGGCTTCACATGTAAATACGATAATGTTATGTTCTGCACTATTTATAAACAAAAAGTTTTCACCTTTCGCGGTTTTAATTTTAGGAGAATATAGATTTACAACTTCATGCACTTCGTTTATATTTGCAGGTAGGCGACTAGGAAATATTTTCCGACGGCAGATATACATATTTCTTCGTACATAATTGACATCATTGGTTGTAACATACTCTGGCATATTGGCACTAAGGACTCTTCGAATAATCTTTGAAGGTTTTTCCAATAAATCTTCTTCTGCTTTTCGCTTGCACAAATTTGTAAGCACTTTCCTGTTTGTTCTTTGCTCATCTACTTCATGGTTATGAACTATATCACTCCTCGATATTGTAAGCTCAGGACCAACAGTAAATACTTTAGCATTATACTTTCTTCTTTGGACACATCTCCAGAAAACTTCTCCGCTTTTCAATTCTTTTTCTTTAAAATACGTAAAATTCTCAAAGAGAAGTAAATCTTTACCCCGTATACTTTTTACTAACGTAGCTGACATCTTATAAATCGAATACTTATATTAAATTTATTATTATCACAATAAACAACACCAATTGTAAGTACTAACTTCTTCTGTTGAGCAAAAGAAACTAACTTGTGAAACCGTAATAACTTTGCAAGAACATCAACATTAAATAGACATTAGTTAATATTACTACTGGAAATTCCCAAATTACGGTATATATTGCTTTTATTACCTGAACTCTGTCAGTGGTGAAAATACCTGCCGGTTTATGAGATTATTCTATGGATGCAGGTAGAGGGTAACATTTGGTGGTGAGATTACCTCCGCCGATATGTAGATACAGTAATGCGAAAATTTGAATAGAACCTAATGAGCTTTTCTAATATCTAATATCTGATGATTTTGCTAAAAAAAATAAGCGGACACTTTATTGGCAAAATGAAGAAGACTTTGTTTTATAACATATATATTAGTTTAGTTTAATATACAGATCAAAAATATTTTTAAATAATGGTAAGATTTAATGTATGCCTTACAATCTTTTATTTTACATTTAATAATTTCATGGTTACAGTAAGTATTTATTGCATTTTTCATTTAGTGAAATATCTAAATTTCTTTAACATTTTGAACATCTTACGGTTTGTCTCTTTATTTCTTTGTTTGTGTTTGGTAAATAGATGTTTCTAGAGTATACTCACCGGCACAAAATTCGATCCATGTACTAATTTATTTATTTCGTCTTAGTTTTTAAATTTTGGTTGTTTTTTTTTTTGTTGAATTAAACGGTAAAGCCAATAGTCGTAATGAATTTAAACAAATTTAAAAATATGTAACCGGAATAACAAGAATAATGTAGAAAATGGAATAGTGATTTAATCAAAAAAATGAGTTTTTCTTCGAAGATGATAAATAATGGGATTAATAACGTCTATTGCCTTCCTGTGGTTGAATTACACTCTCCATTCTTCTTGGCATTCCTTCAGTAAGGAGTCGAATGTCGTTTGGTCACCGTTTTCCCATTCTCGGACTGTTGCTGCGCTTAGCTCTCGTATATTTTTTGCAGCACCACGTCCCACACCCGCTCTATCGGATTTGGGTCTGGACATCTTGCTGGCCAGAGTATACAATGGATTCCAACTTCTTCCAAATATTCATTAACAATTCGAGCAACGTGAGAGCGAGCGTTATCATGCATTATCATCAAATTGTCGTCAACGAATGGAGCAAAATGCACCATATGTAGTTGTAGGATATCTCTAATGTATCTGTCTGCATTGAGCTCCTCCATCTACCACCAATAAATCCCTACGAGTTTCCATATTAATTCTCCCTCAAACTATAATTGATTCACCGCCAAAACTAGGCTTTGGAACAATATTACATTGTGCAAACCTTTCACCAACTCTTCGCCATACTCTTTGACGTCTATCAGGAGGGCTGAGATTAAATCTCGACTCGTCCGTAAAGAGAATATGCCTTCGTTCCTGATTAACCCAGTTCAGATGTTCACTACCAAAGCGCAACCGCTCTGCGCGATGTTCTCTGGTCAACTGTGAGCCGTGTGCAGGTCTTCTAGAAGTCAATCCATATTCCTGCAACCTTCTTTTTACTGTTCTTTCGCTAACTGCTACACCACTTATTTATTCTAAATCGTTTCTGAAACAAACTCCTGCAGTGTCCCTCTTTCTCAGGACTAAAAATGTAAGAAAGCGGTCATCCCGAGCGCTTGTACACCTTCTTCCGCCAGAACCGGCCCGTCTAGTGTAGACACTAGTTATACGGGACCAATCTACTTACTGCTCTTTAACAGAACACCTAGAAACACCTAGGCCTCGAGCCACGTAATGCTCTGATCGCCAATCTCGCATCAAAGCTATTGCTTTAGCAGTGTCTGTTAATTTAAGACCATATTTAAATTTTAGAAACACTAAACGAACTTTATTGAACACGAATTTGAAAAAAAAGGAAAATGAACGATTAAAAAATAAATCAAATAAAAAAAACAGTTTAAATTTAAGTAACACTTACTAACAACGGAATAAGCAGCCTTATAATGTTAAAACAAGGTTTTAAATAGTTTCAAAAAGTTTCAACAAAGCGTAGTTGATATAATATTTATGACAGCTAACAATAATCCTCAAATTTGTGGATGAAACGAAAAAAAAGAAAAAAAAAGTATGTGGATCGAATTTTGTGCCGGTGAGTATATTTATAGAGTCCTTCAGTGACCACAAATTCTTTTTCTAGTTGCCGCCTTTTGTAACCTTTTTTTTATTTGGCGGTCTTTGTTCAAGCGTCTCTACAAGACATTAGCCTTTGAAGCATTATTACTAATCATGTTATAAAAAATTGCAACAGACCTTAACAATCATTTCTTTAATTTACCTTAACCATTAAGCACTTTTCATCAGGTGCCTCTATTCAAAATTCATAAACATCCTCTTCATTTAGAATTTTTGTTTTTTTTTTAGCTGGTATCCAATATTTTGTCTTTTAAGAAATGCTGATAATCTTGAATACTTGCTAATGTCGACATTATTCTTCACACTAAGAATAGCTTTTATCAGAGACTAATCAGTGACACCTTTTCTGCAAAATATACGGGGAATACACTCTCGCTATGAATTTCATCTACTTCTTTCACCAGACACAAGTCACCAAATTCCTTGAAATACTTTTTGTAAACCTTCCTCGATTTGTCTGACAGTAAATTCACTATTTTTGAAGCAGCTTTTTCAATAGTTTCATCACACACACACATTTTTGCAATATTTATTTAAAGAATCGAATAAAATAAGAGCACAATTTCTGGAAAACGTATATAACGAACATTTTGACACAAACTTTGTAACTAATTTTCATCACTTAGAAAGGTTCCGATATAGTTACCATTGCTGGGAGTTAATTCAAAGAGGCTTTGTCAACATAAATATTGACAATTCTTGTCGATAAACTTTGATATCATGGCCTACGAAATCGAAATCCAAGAAAGTATTTCTAATTTAGTTGGCCGAACGTGAAAAGTGGATATTATAAATATGTTTCGAGGACCTAATATCTCCCGTACAACAATTTACCGAACAGTAAGGGAATCCGAGGAAGGAACACCTTGCTTTAACCTACTAAAAAGCAGAAGGCCTTGGATTTTGACTGACATCGCAGCAAGTAGACTGAGAGATAGTGCAAAAGAAAGAATACATGTAGCTTCGCGAAGATTAAGAAGGCGTCATAGAGTAACACACATGACTGCATATCTAGAAATTATGAAAAGTGGAACGACATTAAAAAAAAAAGAAATGCCTAAAATACACAGCTGCGTGGTTGCAACGAATTCCATGCATGATATTGTCAAGTACTAAGGATTCGACACTTTTCAAATAACCAAAATTTAATCTGACTCTGAGGTAAAGAGTAATGATGTATTCTATACCTAGGAATGAAATATAAAAGAAAAGGTAAATTTAAAGACAAATTTTGCCGGGAGATGCATCGCAACCATATGTAAGACATATTAGAAGATAAGCTGTCACTGCAGCTCTTTATGTACAAAGATGTTTGTCTAAGCTGTTACAATCTATAACCGATCGTCACAATAAATATGAAATTATGTACTGGCCTTACCTATCTTCTTGCCATTATGCCAGGGAATCTAGAGAATGCTTACAGGCTAATAATGTCTCATTTTTACCCAGAGAAGATAATCCACCTATTGTTCCCCAACCACGGCACATCGAAGAATTTTGGGTCTTATTAAGCATACAAGTTTACGATAATGGATGAGAAGCCGTTAACGAAGAAGAATTAAGAAGGAGAATTTACCAAAAGATTCTGAAAATCGATGTTGTCACCATCCAATCATTTATGAACAAAACTGTGATGGATTGAAGACCATGGGCCGCTAGCTGCATTATAATATATTCTTATTGTTTAGAAATGATGTTAACCATTAATTTTTCACATAGTTAAATTAAAGTTAAAAGTTTGAACAAATAGTGGTAATCTAATTTTTGTCTCAAAACTTTCGTTTCATAAGTTATTCACAAAAAAACAATATGGCTACCCTTATTTATCGGCCGTCAATAGTTTCCATCAGGACCTACATGTTTTTTACGTTTGTGAATTAGAAACGTTATGTTCAAAATTGGAAGAAAATTTCTCTTCAATTAAAATCATTGTGTCAGGCAAAAAATTCTATATACACCTCGGAAGTGAATGATTTTCTTCCTCGGTGCTTTATCGAGCTCTCAGCTTCGCACTGAGGCTACAAACTGGACCTCGGAAAAAAAAAACCATAATTTCACTCCATTAGTGTATAATTTACAACGTGTTTCAAAAGTACTTCATCTCAGTAGGCACTGAGTAACTAGTACTTGCAAATTATTATAAGCCAGTTGCCTTTTATTTATAGCTAAATATTTATCTAATATCATTTTGACATTTTTCATTTTGTGACTAGCAAGAGGTATAATTTTTTCTTACAAATACTTTTTTCTTTATAAACAATACTACTAAATAATGTACAAATTGCAAGAAAATATTTTTGTTGTTGAAGCATATTGCCAAGGTGCATAAGTTTCTTAACGGAGAATGACAATATTCCTATTCCTACGCGGAATGTAAGCGACAGTTTCACTTGCAGTTTCCTAATAGAGTTGTGGATAGTACCGCTTTGCATCACCACTAGACTGCGGAAACACCCGTATCGGGTGTGATTTATCGGTGCCGACAATGTACAATCGATCAACTTAACATGTAGATATGAATGTTATAGCGCGATAGCATTAATAAAAGTTGTCTGTTTGTACATCTTTTAATGCAAACAGACGGAGTTGTGAAATATATTTCGCCAGCGTCGTAATAAAGGAAATGAAATGTATATACAGAAATTTATTTTTACGAAAATAAATAAAACACTGAAGTTAAATAAATTTAAACGAATTGAAATTAATTCCAGGTATATATATATACAAAATGCATTTACATTATACAATGAAAAAATTCAAAATATTGAAAAAGTATAAACTTGAAATTAGTTATATCACCCATAATTAAAGTGGGTTCGTCACACTACAGTAAACATTTTTTATTCACATTAATTATTACAATATATTCTAAACTTTGTTCTGTAAAGTGCGTTCTTTTATTAGACAGTATCTCTTTAAATATAGAAAACTTCGCCAAACATCAGAGCTAGTGAATGGCGCATAGACATAATAATTTTTAAATTTAATACATTTAATACGATTTCCGTATTTTTAACATTACTACAAAAGCCTTTCAGGACATTAAAATCAGGGCTACGAGCGAATATTGCATCAATCTTATTAATTAAGTAAAACCGACTCTGTCTCTGCGCCTACATGACTCATTGGAGGATAGCGTCTGTTCCGCAGTCTAATCATCACATGTGTCTAGTCGTGGAGAAGTTTCGGACTAAAGGATCTGTGTTGAAAAGCAAATGTTTTGGTGGACCATGTACACGGCAAAATATTGTTGAACACGCAGAAAACCTTGTTGAAGAAGACCCATATACATCAGTTCGACGTTTATCAATTCAAGGGAACGTATCTTCTAGTACCATTCATCGAATTTGAAAGCGTTGTTTACATATTGCAATGGATTTTTCCTTAAATAATATTTTAAATTTAATTAAAAATGAATGTACATTATTTGTGGATATCTGTGTATATCCGATATGTTATTTAATATGTACGAGAATAAAAACTTGATTTTTGGAGGTCGACTTGATGTGAAAGCGATAGAGGCCTATTTTGAGGGGGAGACCAGTTTAATATCTCGTACTAGAAAGGTGGCTTTGAATAAAATATAATTAAATATATTTAATTACCGGTTAATTGTTTTGAAAAGTGTTTTGATTGATGTAGTAGAGTTGTAGAGATAATTCTCGTTATTGTTTTTGATATAAAAGCACCTTTTTCTTTGTTTTTTGTCTCCAGTAAAATTTTTGTAAGTTTTTATGAATTCATGAAACATTAGTTAAAATTATAAGAATATTTCTATTGTATTCAAGATTGTTATTAAAGAGATTTATTATTAGAAAGAATAAATAATAAAGATTATTATTTCTGTTATAAAAAAATATTATAATTGTAAAATTTTGCACGACGGGATTCAAGGTTATAGTTTTTACATGTTATTTTGCGCATGTGTAAAAATTTTGAACGTGTTTCAATAAATATTGTACAGTGGGGAGAAATTAAAAATAAACTTTATTATTTTAGATAAGATTGTTCGGAAGTCATTTGAGGAAGTTTTTAAATCTACTTAGCTGTCAATTTACAGTGGATATATTTTACCTCAAGTATATTGTAAATACTTTATCTTTATACTTTATAAAGATAGATTTTTTTTTCTTTTTTGATTTTTTTTGTATTAAAGATTCAGTTTAAATTTTATCCTGTGTTTATTTTTGTGTTCTGGCCTTTCCTACTGTTTAATTAAAAATATAAGTAACTTATATAATATAAAACATTTCGTGAACTATTCACTGGCGTCCAAATAAAATTGCAGTTCCACGTATTTCCGATTGGAATCCGAGAAGTAAGAAGCCTTAAGTTTTGGAGATCCACTGGCTGAGTATCCTAGTTGGCAAGTATAGTTGTGGATGGTGGCACAATTTATTCTACAAGCCACTATTCATAGCAATATGCATCCATACAAAGAATAGATTGTTCAACAGGTCTTACCTAGAGATCACGCTAGTAGGCTTAATTATTGCAATTTCTTTCAAGAAAATTTAAATAATGACGAAATTCTAGATCTAAGTTTTTGTTCTGATGAAGCATGGTTTCATTTGATCGGGTTTGTAAATAAACAAAATTACAGGACATGGTCTATAAACAATCCAAATAATCACATCGCGTTACCGTTAACATCCCGTTAACGTTGAAGTATGGTTAGCTGTATCTCATCGTATAAAAATAGAACCAATATTTTTTCACAAGAACATTAATAGCCAGCGTTACCGAGAACATTTGTTAACAACATTTTTAACTCAAGTGCAACGAGACGAATTCAATGGCGGTTACTTCCAGCAAAATGGGGCTACTGCCAATACAACTCGTGGAAATTTAGCACTATCAGAATATTAGTTCCTTCATCAAGTTATAAGCAGAGGTGTTTGGCCACCAAAGTCGGATTGCTAAAAAATGAAGTATATAAGACAAGAATTAATTAATAATTTAAATGACTTAATGAATATAATTACAATTAAATGTATTGAAATCACACCAAATATACCGCAGAATATTTTTTATAACATGAAACATCGTATTGCATTATGCACTCAACAGAATGGTGACTATTTTGAACACTTGTCATAAATTATAATAATTATCAAATTTCTACAAATTAGTTATTTACCTTAGTTGTTTGATTAATATCACATCTTTAAAGTTTTCTTATTAAATAAACTAATAATCTAATTGCACTTGTTATTAATTTCATCACCATATCTGTCGAAGATAAATTTTTATAGTGACAGGTAGATGGCCATACCATTTAATCTGTATCCGAATTTCAAGAATGCAGAACATCATAATTTATAGGAGAAATTCATGGAGAACTAGATGTACTTCTTTTTGAAACACGTTGTACTATTATAGTATACTTTAATTAAAGAACATAATATAATTAAATTTAAGAGAATATGTATGTACTTAATCCTTGCGAACTCATAGATAATGGATGTTACGCTGCGATGATGAGAATAGGAAGATTAAACGAAATTAACAATACGTATTCGTTTGAGAATTATATGTTTTTAATATAACGTTACATGTTATAGCGCGATAGCATTAATAAAAGTTGTTTGTTTGTACATCTTTTAATGCAAACAGACGGAGTTGTGAAATATATTTCGCCAGCGTCGTAATAAAGGCAATGAAATGTATATACAGAAATTTATTTTTACGAAAATAAATAAAACACAGAAGTTAAATAAATTTAAACGAATTGAAATTAATTCCAGGTATATATATATATATATATATATACAGGGCAATCCAAATTAAGTGTTCACCATTGGTAACTTTGTTATTATTAAAGATACAAGATTGTTTAAATTAGCAAACTAGTAGTACTTTTAACGCTCTTTAAGATGGAAGAATTAAAAAAAACAAATGAGCAGCGCGTTTTCGAGTTTTCCCGAAAAATATGTTTTTTTCAAATGGAAACCCCTATATATTATATCATTTTCTGTTAGAAATTCAATTTTTAAACAAAGAACTTTTTTACTGGGATTAAAAGCACTTGAGTTATAATGTATAAACAAAAACAGCTAAATAATTTTTATAAACTTTATTTCATACATAAACATATCATTAAAAGAAAATAAAAATCACTGATTTTTTCATAGAAGATGTTCAAAAATACCACCTTGTTGTTCAATACATTTTTGAACACGTTTCTGAACTTGCCGGACTGCTTTTAGTATGGTCCTACCATCTATTTGGTTTATCTTTTCACTAACTGCCATTTTTAGGGCGTTTACGTTTTCGTACCGTTGCTTATAAATCTCTGTCTTTAAATAACCCCATAAAAAAAATCAAGCGGCGTTAAATCTGGCGATCGGGGAGGCCACTGAATAGGACCATTTGTTCCTATCCATGAATTGTTAAAAATAGTATTTAAAATTTGATGAGTACCTCTGTAGTTGTGCGCAGGTGCGCCATCCTGCTGAAAATGCAGATTCTGTCTACTTATGAGATCAATATCGTCTAAGAAATTATTCAAAATTTCAGTCAAAAATTCTATGTACCTTTCACCAGTTAGAGTGCCCTCATAAAAGAAAGGACCAACAATCCTTGAACTAATTAAACCGCACCAAACATTAAAACTGTAACGGACTTGCGGGCGTCTTGGATGTACTAAAAGAAGATTATCCTTTTGACCAGTAATGATGATTTTTTGTATTGTACATTCCAGAATTTGAGAAATTTGATTCATCGGTCCATAAAATATAACGAAAGTTGTTTACATTTTGGCGACAAAGGTTAAGATACCAGTGGCAAAAAAACATTTTTCTCTCTGGATCCCCTGGCAAGAAAACTTGAATTGGTTTGTACTTATAAGGAATGAATTTGTGTTTCTTCAGAATCCTATGCACAGTACCGTGACTCAAATCAGATTCCTTGATAATATATAGTATGGAATTCTCACGGTTGGCCTCAAAATATGCAAGAACTAGAATTTGCGTGGCCTCGCTTATTATAAAAGTCCTTCTTGTTCTTGTTTTGGCAAAAACACTCTCATTGCCTCTAAATTTTCGGTACAGTCTCAGAAAAAATTGCTCATTTGGTTGTGTTCGGAGTGGATATAATTCAGCGTAGTGTTCTTTTGCCCTCCTAGAGGATTTTCTGCACACTAAATAAGATTCTAACATATCACACTTTTCTGCATTGGTAAAAATCATTTTTTTGTCAAGTTAATAACTAGCAAAATGAAATTTATAAGTGAAAGACTAATAAAACTGTACTAATATTTGACGTTTACTAGAAAAAATTAACGTCGTTATCATAGGAACATAGAAATGCACTTGACTTAGCTGTTTTTGTTTATTCACTATAACTCAAGTATTTTTAATCCCAGTAAAAAATTTCTTATAAGATTTTTTTTTGTTTAAAAATTGAATTTCTAACAGAAAATGATATAATATATAGGGGTTTCTATTTGAAAAAAACATATTTTTCGGGAAAACTCAAAAACGCGCTGCTCTTTTTTTTTTTCTAATTCTTCCATCTTAAAGAGCGTTAAAAGTACTACTAGTTTGCTAATTTAAACAATCTTGTATCTTTAATAATAACAAAGTTACCAATGGTGAACACTTAATTTGGATTGCCCTGTACATACAAAATGCATTTACATTATAAGGTGATAAGGTGATAAAAAACAAAGTAATAGTTCTTTTTGTGCATCAGTATAGCGCTTCCATAATCAAATTCCTACCTATCTCTCCTTCCGATCTAGTATGAAATGTTCCATTTACAATTACGTATAATATATGGATTCTGTAATAATACGCACTGGTTTACATTAAGCGGATTATTATAATTATTATTGGGCGGAGATATGAAAATCAAACATGAGTATTAATGTTTATATCTATTGAAGATATTCAATATGGCACAATGAAGTAAATTACTTATTTACAATAATACCAGTAGAGATGGGGAAAGCAATAATATCAGACTTTAATTCTACTGTATTTCAACAAGACTATTAGAAATGTAATCGTTATACATATTTTAGTATTTCACAAATACTGTTGAATAATTTTGAAAATCTGAAAACCAAGCCGTTTCTAGTATCATTTTGCACTCTGTCAATAGATGAATTGGAAAAGACGTTTTTCTGTTTTGCGTCCGTAATGAACTCATTATGGAACCCAAAACAGTATCGAAATGAGTCTCATTTCCATACTCTTTTTCTAATTTTTAAATGTTGACGTTGTTCGAACACAGGAATAATTATAATTATAGCCGTCATTTGATTTTAAGGATTTAAGTCCATTTGACAGAAATGATACGTAGAAAAGAAAAATTCTACGCAAATAACTTTGCTGTGAACTGTGAATGCTTTAATATTTTAATTTAAAAGAGATGATTGTGCGTGCAGTTACACAAGTATAATTTTGTTGAGTGTCTGTGTAATCTTTTGGATATCTCAGGGCTATATTTTTGGTTCTGCACAACTAGGCCTAGCGTCCAAAGTAAATGCAAAGAAATAATACAACAAGCAGTAATTGCTTAAAATATTTTATTGTTTGTTTATATTTTCACATCTAAGTTTTTGTTTGTAACTTAAAATATCTCATACTTAACCTACATCTTAATCTATCAATGAAACTTTAATATACATATATTCATTAGTGAGCCATACACGGATAGTATTGGAGTTTTAATTCTGAATCAAAATGAATCTCTAAAACAAAGACTCTTGAGGATTTCACTCGCAAAAGGGGGTATTTGCCCTCCAAATGCTGAGATTAGTACTTAAAGTCTATCTTTGACAGAGACGTGAATCTCTGGTCTCTAGTGATAACTTCTTACAAAACGAGTGTGCTATTTAGCGCATGTTTAAGTGGGAAACGAGTCCCTACAGAATTGGATGCTTATCCTAACACTGTATAAGCGTTTTCTTATTTTCTCGCCTATCGCTAAAGGTGTTGAATTTTAAAATTTCAAATGGCACAGATATTTCGAGAACAGTCAGTGAACACTACTTTCTCTTCATCAAACTCGGATATCTGGCATAACATAAAGTATATGTTAGGCCAGTCGTGTATTTTTGACTAATTCATTATTTAAAATAATGATCCACGTGCACTTTTACTAGTTCAATTAGCTCTATATACCCCAATTTTATCATCTATAAAGTTTTGCTTACTCAGACTCAATTTCGGCATATAGATTTTCAAACCCCTCTTTGTACATTATTAATCTTGTGCCATGGTGACAATAATAAGGATAATAGTAAAATGATAATAAAGAAAAACTTAAACTCTTGTTCAATCTTACTTAAATATTTTTACCGATAGGCTTTAAAATTTCTAGATTAAATTCTACATTTTAATTAAGATTTTTAAAATCTATAAGTGTTGAATATATCAGTGAATGTCGATGAGCGTCGAAGCTATATCGATAAATTTCTGTTTTGTTGTCTTTTACCGCTTTTATACGCAGCCTTCTTTCCTTCTAAGAATTCGGTTCCTACCCCAAATAATTTATTTCTGTTTTCTCTAATTTTCTGTAGTAATACCACAAGAGCTTTGAATTTATCGATAATTTCACGAATGCTTGTTGCATAGCGACGAAGACGAGTGTCAGTTTGACAAGCATTTAAATCACGACAGCCCGTAGGGCTGGAGTGGTTTAATTGTCAAATTGACACGAGTCGAAGTCGTTATGCAGGAAGTATGAGTGAAATTATCGATTTTAATTCAAAGCTCGTATTGTATTTGATTAGATTATTTTACGTAATACAAAATGAAATTTATCTAAACTCTTTATTTATTAATTCATGCATAAATTAGTACACTGAAAGGTACAATTGTTATATACATTCTGTTTTTTATTGAATGTGCTTGAATCAATATTTGCACTGTTGTAACTATTTCCTCGCATTTGATTAATAATAGTTTCATTTTGTTCTTTATCTAGTTGTAGATACGGCTTAATAGAATGCGAACTACTATGGCCAGAAATTTTAATTAATTGTTGCTCATTTACACCAGCTTTTGCTAAATTTGAGACAGCTGTCGCGCGACTGGAATGGTTACTTATATTTTGGTTTTCTGTGTTGAAACCAGCGAGTTCAGCACTTTTCTTAAACCATTTCAAAATTTCATTTCTTCCAATAGGCATATTTTTATACCAGCTACCTTTTTTCTTATTCCACGCTGGATTGACAGTTAAAAAGAGTCTATCACTTTTTATACGAGCGTTTTCTGTCCTCTTTGAAATGAGTTTTTTAAAAAGTCTGACTGGGCAATTAGGTACTTGGTTTTACTTTGTTGGGAATCAACTATTTACTGTCAGCACATTTTTGTGCTCCACCTTGGGTAGTTTTCGTGAATATGAGATTGTACTCTATTCTTCCAGTCGGTGTATTGTATACGTTCATTTCTTCTCGGAAGTAGTGAATCAAACATGCCGCGCCTTCTCCTCCTCGCCATGCCAATTCAATCGACACTATCAGGTAAAATTTCTTTTGTAGTCCATCTGGATTATCTTCATCCCAAACATTTATCATTTTTTCATATTCGTTTTTCTGTAAATCTGCAGAACTCATTTTCCGTTTACTAGGTATCGCTTGAAGAATTCTCCTTTTGGAGTTCCTTGCGTCGCGGGCTGCTTTAAATACGATGCTCTGACAAGGATCAATTTTTCTGTTATATTCGTTATTAAACTTCTCTTGTAGCAATTTTGCCGTGACATTCCACATCGTTTTACAACACCTTCATTATATTCTTCCCCATTCACTTTCCTCATATTGAAGGCCCAGTCTTTCAGAATATCTGCAAGTTCCTCTTCTGTAACATTTTGTTCGATGCTGTAGTTTTTCGCATCACAAAACTCACAAAATTGTTGCCAAATTGACGCTTTACTGTTTTCGTATTAGCCGGTTCAGCTTGTTTTACTATTTGATCAATGTTTACAGCTGATTCTTCCCCAAATCTCAGCATTGTTTTGTGACAATGAAACCAGTTTTTTGACAGAACTTTAGAAATGTCTATCCTTATTAACCGCATTTCCATAACAACGCCTAATTATTCTACTATGAAAATTATCGATAAATTACCGCTGTAATTTCGAGTTGCTTCAGTAGTACACGAAACTGATTGGTTTATATTTGCATGTGTAAAATAATCATAATTATTTAATATTTTCATCCATGTGTATTCCTATCAATCGTGGGTAGTTTTAAATTTTCCATCTCTCTGCGTTGTCTACCTGTATATTTCTCCTTTTTGTTGTAATTTTGATATTTGTACATTTTATTCTGGAATGGTGAATTTTTAGTCTCGTCTTCCCCGAATAGATTCTCCTGCTCGTTTGTACAAACAGATTTTACGCGGAAATCGTCTAAGTAGTACTCTTCTTCCCGTAGTATTTTCTTTCTCATTTTTCCCTTGTTTGGATGGTGTCGTCATGTCCTTTGCTTTCTCTCGTATGACCATTCGATGCGTCTCATGATATACCTTGTCAGATGGCTTTGTTTACATCGTGATATGACTGCGTTAATTACTTTTCTTTTGTATTTTATGCTGCTTGTTTACTTCTTATTACTGATGTCCTTATAGTTTTACATTTTGCTGGTCCACATCTCCCACTTGTATGGCTTATCTAAAGAATTTTTCTTATTTTTAAAATAGCATTGGACGTCTTATGTCAATGCATCCGTTTTGACATTGTAATATTTACAAAATATAATGAATTTAAACTAAATATGGTTACTAACGTTATTACTGTAGAAAGAAGAGACTATTTAACATACTTTTATGATCTTGCTGGTGTGTATAGCATGTTTTATTAATTACATTTTAAATGTTTAATAATCTAATTAACCTAAAATTTATACTTGTTCACCTATTAATTCCTGGAAATATACGTGTAAAATTTTAATACTAGATTAATATATGATATACGAGGTGCATTTCAAATACACAACCTCGGTTGATTTGTTTTTAATTTATTTTTGCTTATCCAGTTATGTTTAATTAATTTATACGTTATTAATTACATTTTTCCATTTTCTCCCAAAGTTAATTTCATAGCAATATATTGCATTAATTTAACAATATTTTTGGTATATTTATTATTATTAGTATCTATGTCACTCGTGTTTATATTTTTAAATAAAATATCAGCTAATGTTAACGAAAATGAGAAAATAATATTTCGCAGATAGCAACATTTAATTTTGAAAAAGTCAAGTATCAATCTGACCAACTGCATAGTTTATATAAAAATAATAGTCTGAACTTTCAAATTAAATCATTTCAATTTATTAATGTAAAAAATGCAAAATAGAAAAAATTGTTTAAAAAAACTCATTTCGGAAGGCCTTTTGTCGCATCTGTTCTTTAGAAAACTCTCCGCTCTCGCAGTTCGTTTTCTAAACTGAACTCGTGCAACAAAATGGTGCCTTATGAAACTTAATGTTCTATTGATTATAGTTCTGTTGGGATAATATGGACTTTTCTTATTCTACGTTCATTATGAACTCATTATGAAATAGTATCGAGATGAGCTTCATTTTATTACGTTTTTTTTTAAACTTTTTAATGTTGGCATTGTTCAAACAAAAATAAATATCTTATTGCTCTCATGTGATTTTAAAAATTTAAGTAAGTAACTGGTCGAGTACAAGATGTATTAGTTTCTATGTCACTTATGTTTATATTTTAAAATAAAATATCAAGTAATTTCAACAAAAATTAATAAATAATATTTTGCGGGGGTACAATATTTAAATTCGACAAAAATTAGACAAAAACGGACAAATAATTGCTTAAACAAAGCGAAAGCTTGAGAGGTGGAAAGAATATGTGCAGGAGCTGTTCGAGGATCACCGACGTGACGCTATGGAGGATGAAGGCAGTGGTCGTACAGGTCCAAGCATAACAAGAGAAGAAGTACAACATGCAGTCAAATTAGCAAAAAATAATAAGGCTCCAGGTCCTGATGAAATACCAACAGAATTGATTAAACTCATAACAGAGGGGCGAATAGGAGTAATGGTGGATCTATACAACACAATCTATAACACAGGCATCATTCCCACAGAATGGTTGAGATCAACATTTATTGCCCTGCCAAAAACACCTAACGCAAAGGAATGCAATGACCATCGGACAATCAGCCTGATGAGCCACACCCTCAAGATATTCCTGAAGATCATACACCAGAGAATATTCAGAAAATTAGAACAAGATCTTAGTGACTCTCAATTCGGATTCAGGAATGCAATGAGAACAAGAGAAGCACTATTTGGCTTTAACGTGCTGGCTCAGAGATGCATGGACGTTAATCAACCTTTGCACATCTGCTTTTTGGACTACAACAAGGCATTTGACAGGGTTCGCCATGACGACTTGATTCGGCTTCTCAAAGCTAAAGACATAGACAACAAGGATATTCGGATAATAGCTTATTTGTATTATAACCAGACAGCGAATGTCAGGCTGGGTGAAGAGGTATCGGAAGATATAAGGATAAAGCGCGGTGTGAGACAAGGATGTGTGTTGTCCCCGTTGTTGTTCAATTTATACTCTGAGAACATCATTCAGAAAGCGTTAGCAGAAACAACAATAGGAATAAAAGTTAACGGAAGAATTATTAATAACATTAGATATGCGGATGACACCATTATTATCGCAGAATCACTGGAAGACTTACAAAGATTAATGGACCAGGTTGTAATAAATGGCGAAGAAAGTGGCCTCACACTAAATGTTAGAAAAACTAAATTCATGATTATTACAAAGTCTAACCGACATCAAGAAGGCTTATGGATTGGAGAACAGCCAATAGAGAGAGTAAAGAAATACAAATATTTGGGAACAACTGTTACCGACACAAATGAATATACAGAAGAAATTCGAACGAGAATCGGCCAAGCCAGGAATATATTCAACAAGATGAGGAAAGTATTGTGTGGCAATGACCTTAGTCTGCGTCTCAAGATCAGGGTATTGAAATGTTACGTGTTCCCGGTGCTGCTGTACGGGATGGAAGCCTGGACGCTAAAGCAAGACACTAACAAGCGTCTAGAGGCATTTGAAATGTGGGCATATAGGAGGATCCTGAAGATAAGATGGATAGATAGGGTTTCGAATAGTGAAGTACTTAAAAGAATTGGGAAAGAGAAGGAAATATTGAACACAATAAAGATAAGAAAACTACAATATCTGGGCCACGTGTTGAGAGGGGAAAGATATGCTCTGCTACAGATAATTATTCAGGGTAAGATACAGGGAAGAAGAAATATAGGAAGAAGACGTATTTCCTGGTTAAATAATTTGAGACAGTGGTATAAATGCAGCTCCATTGAACTATTCAGAGCCGCAGCATCAAAAATGAGAATAGCCGTGATGATAACCAACCTTCTGAGAGGAGATGGCACCTGAAGAAGAAGAAGAAGAATATTTAAATTTAAAAGTGTCTAGTATCAATGTGACCAATTGCACACTTTGTACGTACTTTCAAATTAAATAATTTCAATCTATTAATGTAAACAGTGAAAAATAGAAAAATTGGTATAAAAAACTTGTTTCGCAAGGCTCCCACTCTTTAGAAAAGTCTCGTTTTCTAAACATGAACTCGTGCGACAAAATAGTGCCTTACAATACACAATTTTTTGATGAGCATTACCTTTTTCTACGTATTATATATATATATATATTAATTTATTGTTATTAAGTTTATTCTTAAAACCATACTCACCCAAATTTTTTTCACATTTCGAATTTAATTGCTTATTCATATGTATATGTATGCACATGTATTCTCGTCATTTTGATCTTATTCATTTTCAAGTCACATTTCACGCCATAGATATAAACTCAACTTACGATTTAGAACGATCTTCATAAAATTGTGAGGAAAATCATTCAGATTGTAAAATTTTTATAGTTATAATATGGTTATACTTTTATTGATTCTTGTTTAATGCTGAAGAGGTGGCAAATATAAATTTTACTACTCTTGTGAACTTATTGCTGAATTTTTGAAATACACATGTACTTACTAAATTATGTAGTGAATTATGAAACTATACGGAGAAGTGAATGTCAATTTGTTATATATTACGAAAATAATGAAATTCTTCCGTTTGATTTTGTATTTAATTAGTTGAATAGCTATGAAAAATAAATTAAGGGTATTATTAAGGGATGGCTTTTTTCTGTATAATTCAAAATGTAAATTTGTCATTAGATATTAGAATCTATACAGTAATATTTTTTATAGTTACCATACTAGTTAACTTACTTGCAGTTATGTCTACAAGTATATGTAGATTCCATTTTCGTTTATGTCTAATACTTTTTTCTACTACTCTCCAATGTAATTTAGATTTTGTGTAAGGCAGCTAATTTCTGCCTTATTCTGGATAAGTAATAGCTCTTATTTATTGACTTAATATAAAGAAAAAATACAGGAAAGATATGAAGGAGAAATAAGGAAAGAATATCAAAAGATGCAACACCAAAACCCGCAGAATATAGACGAAAAATGGGATATAATGGAGGAAATAATCCAAAAAGCTTCTGAAAAGATAATTCAAAAAGAAACAAAAATAAATGAAAATAAATGGTGGAACCAAGATTGTAAGAGGGAAGCAGAAATAAGAAATAAACTAAGAATTAAAGCAACACACACAAAAGAGACGATAGAGAGGCATACAAAGGACAAAGGCTAAAAACAAAAAAACTATACAGACAAAGGAAAAGGGCGGAAAATGAACAAAGAGCACAGGAAATGGAAAATTATTTTCAAAAAAAAAGACATGAGAAACTTCTATCGTGAGGTCAAGACGGGAAAACAAAGACCCAGGCAGATCGTGTATATAAAAGATAGAGAAGGTAATTTAATAGGAGAGGAAGAGGAAATAAGGGCAAGGTGGAAAGAATATTTCGCACAAGTGTTAAATAACGGAGAAGAAGAAGAAAGCACACAAGAATTATTAGAAACAGAATGGATGGACAATACAAATTCAATATCGGAACCCGCCAGACAAGAGATAAATAAAATAATAGAGCAGCTCAAAAACAATAAATATCCAGAAAGAAACGGAGTAACAAATGAGAACATAAAGTATGCTGTAGAAGACCTAAATAAAAAAATCTACGATGTAATAATAGATATTTGGAGAAGCGAAAGAATGCCGAAAAAATGGAACCATTCCATAATCATACCTATTCTAAAAAAGGATTTAAATAGATGTATCTAACCGTAATAATTACAGAGGAATCTCTCTATTGGTTACAGTATACAAAATCCTGGCGATAGCAATAAAAAAGAACTTGGAACCCATTTCAGAAGATTTGATAGGACAACACCAAGCCGGATTTAGGAAAGGAAGAGGAACAACTGACCAGATTTTCACAATGAAAGAAGTGTTAACCTCATGCTTGGAATGCAATATCCCAACAAGTGTAGTTTTTTTGGACTTCTAAAAAGTCTATGGCTCAGTCTTCAGAAAACAGAAAAAATGATTGAATTTGCAGTTCCATCTAAGATAGTTCAATTAGTATAAATGATGCTAGAAAAAACCTCAAGCAGTGTCTATATCGGAGAAGGGACATCAACAGGCTTTGATATTACGATCGGACTCAGAGAAGGAGATCCTCTATGGACGCAGCTGTTCAACCTTGCATTAGAAAATATTGTCAGGGATAGCAACCTTAATAGGGAGGAACACTTAATGAACAAAAGAAAGTCATGTAAACTGGAAGCGTAAAGCGAAAGATCAAAGGATATGGGAAAAGATTATTCAACTCTGGACCTGAATTGCCTGTTATGCTACACTATATGTACACTTTGGTTCATTTTAAAGTCTCTAGTTTAGAAATAAAGTTTAATAATTACTTTTTACTAGTAGCTATTTCGTATATTACGCCTTAAGGAAATAGCTTGTTTCATTTATGGTCAGTCAAAAGAAACACTATATCGAATGTCGGATATGCCGTAGTACAGAGGGATCTAAAAGTCGCGCGTTGGATTATTTCTATCACAAGATAGAAACACAGTTATTACCGACAACAAACCTAGATGCCATTGTAATGGATATTTGACACATAACGCCTTTAGTAATGTGGAGTCCACTCCTTCGTAAATATATTGTTTTCCCAAGAGTAGCGAATTTTCATTGTTGAACAATATTTTTCCAGTCGTTCACATGCACGCGTTTGAAACGAATTTCATAAGAAGTATCCATATGCCGCTGTGCCTAACAATTCAACAATAATAAGTTTAATCACCCTTTTCCGCGAACGCATACAATAGCAGACAAGAAGAGAAACGGAACAAGAAACGGTTTCTCTGGCTATTTGGACAGACGTTGAACTGGTTAAGATTAGAAATGTTATGCTGCGTTCGCTTTCAAGTAGGTTGAGGAGACTATCAATGCACACCCAGATTTCATATGGTAGTGCTCAGAAAACGATGAAGAAGTTAAAATTTCGTGTATATCACGTTAGTAGTGTTCAGAAATTGAAAGGGCTGAACAAACAAAAGCCCCTAGTGTACTGTAGATGGTTTCGGACATTCGTCGACAACCATAAAATTGAAGAACTTGACCGTGTTTTCTTCACTGATGAGGGAAGGATCCACCTTAGTGGATACATGGAATAGTCACAACACAAGAATTTTATCAACCGAGAATTCTCATTTTTCTCAAACCATCCTTTGCTGGCACGAAACTCCATAGAACTACACCCTTCACCACTCTTTTCTTTCGTGGAGGTGCATATCAACCGAGAATTCTCATGTTTCTCAAGCGATCCTTTGTTGGCACGAAACTTCATAGAACTACACCCTTCACCACTCTTTTCCTTCGTGGAGGTGTATAACGATATCGCCGTTTCTTTGATCATATTTCAGTCAATGGGAGTTCCCTTTTTATAGCAGTTTTAGCCACAAGAGAACAGCACTTTCTGCCCGAGAAACATATGGATCTCATACTTGATGCAAAGTTTTTGCTCCTATTGACGTAGCTATCTGTAGTAACAGCTGAATGTGTTTCAAATTATTTTTTCTTAATATGTCTAACTGTTGATTCGTTAATGCCGAAATGATGAGCAACTGCAGCAAATAATTTCGCTTTAGCAAGCGTATCCATTATTCCGATTCTTTCTTATAATGTTTTCATATTCTTATGTCCCTTACAAACACTTCCAGGAGCTTTGTGCCAATCTTATACATGTTTAAAATTCGTTTTGATTTAGGACTTACGCCAAAAAAGCATTAACACCATACACCGTAATAATAAATTTCTAGTTGACTGACGTCATAGACAAAACCCCAAGTAGATAGTATAACGTCATGATTAGAGACCGGACACATCGGGCTGAAATGGACGTCATTACGACGGACGATATAAATAGTCTACATCTGTAAGTACATCACGCAGTTGTTGAATAGCACTATTCCTTCGCTTAACTGCACATCTATTTTTTGTATGCGGTTAATCGAATGAATAGTGCTTTTCAATAACTGCGTGATGTACTTACAGATGCTGTAGATTATTTACATCGTCCGTCGTAATGACGTCATTTCAGCCCGATGTGTTCGGTCTCTATTCATGATAAATAATTGATACAGCGTTTAACCACATCTGAAATCCATAACCGTGAACTAAAATAGAACTGACCTACCTCAACTTATATTTTGAAATTTTTGCTTTTATTCTTCTTGTTATAAGTATGTATAACAAAATATAAATCTGGTTAGATTAAATATTGCATTTTATTTTTATACCTATAATATGACGAATTAAAAATTATTGTTAACCCTGCGGAACTCGCGCCTATAAGAATTTCGCTCACGCTTAAGCCAGAATTGCTGTATTTTTAAAGAGGGTTGAGATATCGGAACGAGGCGCCCTCTAGCTGAGTTTACGTATCACTTCTGTTTATAAATGCAACCTAAACACCAATTAGTCGTCTGTAGCAATTTCTAGGGAGAACTTGTCAATCACTTGCAGACTGCGTGAGCATTTCGCTAACGACGCTAGTTCCGGCATTGTGTTTTGTTTTGCCTATTGACGTTTCTCTCACTACGCGAGTTATAGCATTGACGTGTTTTTCTAACCTTATTTATGTAAGTATTGCATTTATTAGTATTTAGTCGTGTACTAAATGGTTTATATTAGTTAAAATGACATATTTACATGACGATGTTATTTTTTTAGTATAATGGCAATGAGTAGAACTCAGAAAATTGTCGAATTAGCAAGACAACAATATGCAGAATTAAATCCACAACCAACATGGATGGCTACTCAACCAGCCCTTGACCAGCAATCAGAAAATTTATTTGATGATGGAGATCATTATGAAGTGGAGAGTGACAATGTCAGTGAACACAGAGACCATAATACAGACACAGAAGAATCAGATCGTGATAACGAAAATGATGATATGATAGTTGGCACAGAGCCTCAATTTGATGGAGAACATCATTATATTGGTAAAGATGGCACAACTCGCTGGTTGGCGCACTCGCCTTATCCTCGCACTCCGAGACATAATATTGTTTGTCATTTACCCGGTGTCACCTCCATTGTAAAAAATGCAAAATCTGTAAGAGAATGCTGGGAGTTATTTTTCCGACTGATATGATTCGACATATTGTGAACTGTACAAATATTTTTCTAGATAAATTACGCCCAAATTATACGCGAGATAGGGATGCTCTCATTGGACTATTATATATGGCTGGGATAAAAAAAGCTCAATATCTGAACACTCGGGAACTCTGATCGGACGATGGCACGGCTCCAGAATGCTTCAAGCTTACAATGTCTAGTGAGAGATTTCACCTTTTATTACGCTCTCTTAGATTTGATAACGTAACTGATAGATTGGAAAGAAAGAAATATGACAACTTAGCTCCAATTCGGCAAGTATTCGAGCAATTTGTAGAGAAATTCCTAAACAACTATCAAGTTGGTGAATACTGCACAGTCGATGAAGTGCTGGAAAATTTTCGTGGCCGGTGCAAATTCAGGCAGTACATCGCGAATAAACCAGCAAAATATGGTTTGAAGATATGGGCCTTAGTAGATTCTAGAATGTTTTATACATGCAACTTAGAAGTCTATGCAGGTAAACAGCCTGAAGGCCCATTTAAATTGGATAACTCGGCAAGCTCTGTAGTAAAACGAATAACGCAACCAATTTTGAACACAGGCCGAAACGTTACGATAGATAACTATTTCGCATCTATACCACTAGCCAAAGACATGATTCAAATAAAAACAACTATTGTGGTAACCTTAAGAAAAAATAAAAGAGAGATACCGCCTTTGATGTTGAATACTAAAATTAGACCACTAAATAGCAGCATATTTGCATTTTGCAAACCTATGGTTTTAGTTTCATACAAACCGAAACCAAACAAAATTGTTTCTATGTTATCTACAGTTCATAGTGATGATAAAATCGATGAAGAATCTGGAGATGCTTCAAAACCGGAGGTAATCACCTTTTTTATAATTTGACAAAAGGCGGAGTCGATGTTGTAGATGAGCAGTCAACTTACTCTGTCTCTACGATCTGTTGTAGATGGCCTCTAAGATTATTTTTCTCAATTTTGGATATAGGCGGTATCAACTCTCAAATAATATATAAAAATAATACCGAAATTATTCAAGACCGCAGATTACATTTGAAAGAGTTGGCTCAAGAATTGATCAAACCACATTTGATAAATCGATCTTCAAAACAGAATTTGCTGGTGAGTTTACGTACCCGAATTCGAAAAATTTGTAACATGAAGGAATCAACAGTTGTGCGAGAGGTTGCCTCAGGTTTTTGTGCGTTTTGTCCTAGGCGAAAAAACCGAAAAAGCAAGAAACATTGCGAGAGGTGCAATAAAGTGATTTGTACAGAACATGCTAAATATGTCTGTCCCTCATGTTCCAACGTCAATAGTTCCTCAGATCAGAGTGATTAGCATTTAAGAGAATACAGGATTTTTTGCAATTTATTTTCGATAACAATTTTATTAGCAAATGTTAGAGATTTTAAACTTGTATAAGCAACTAACATGTTTAAAAAAATAATAAATTTTGATTTTGACTTAAAAAATACCAGTTTTATTTGCATCCTGACGTTATATAAAAAAAAATATGAAGCGTGAAAAAATGCTTACGCGTGAGGGCTGACGTTCCACAGAATGGCGCGAGTTCTGCAGGGTTAAATATATGTATATTATAACGTAATAAATAGTGAATTTCTTCTGTTTTATGTATAGATGGGCGATAAATAAAACATAAACAGCTATATTTTTTACACATTGGTTGTATTTCAAAAGTCCAGTATACGACAAAAAAATTCATACATTAAACTTATATTAGTAAAAGCATTATAAATGATATACAAAATGTAAATTCACTAGGGACTATACAAAAATGATAAAGAAGAAAATACCTAGTCGTAAAAAATATCTTTACCTGTCAATATACTTTCCTTCTTAATATTGGAGCAAGGGGTTTCTCATACTACTGTTCCAAATATATTAGTAGAACAAATAACTGCTTCCTTTGAAATATTTTCTATGGCATATTTTGAAGTAATTGGAACATTATGCATATTATCTAATACCAGATTTGTTGGTTTATAGGCAGCAGACACGTCAACTGATTCTAAATTACAGAAAATAGCATATATTAATAGTAGAGCAGAACCTGATATAAATAAAGTGTTGGTATGGCCTTTGATATTAGTTCTTCCTTGTTAAATATGCTGCCTCAAAATATTTTCTACGAATAGTAAGTAGGGGAGAGTTGCCCAAATTCAACCGATTTCAGAATAAAAATTGTATATTGAGAAATTGATGATTTCAATTAAAATTCACACAAGCGGCCAGTTTATAATATATTTTATGTATTTAATCACAAAATATAATCTAAAAACATAAAGCGGTTTTTTGAAATAAGAAGAGAAAACTATATGTAATCGGTTCAAATTATGAAACCGGTTGCCTTAATTGAACCAAGCGTTTCCTAAATTGAACCAACTGGAAATTAATTTAAAAAACACATTTTTAAATAACTATAATATACACTACATAATAATTATAAAAAATATATAAAAAATTATAAAAAAATTATAGGTCTAGTTTATACAGATTTCACATTTGAAATCTTCGTCTTTTTCTAATCCAGCACATTCTTCGTGGACACACTGTAAACAACCTGGGCACTGTGCCCATCATTCGTTTTCGATTGAGTTCAAATAACTGTCATTGCAATAAAAAAAACACAAAGCATCTACTGCAGGCGACTCCTCCGAATCTTCAAAAGAACTCGTTGTCGTCTTTTTTCATCGCCAATTTTTCTTTCTTTAGATTTGGCGTCATAGTTTTGTTCTTATTTTTTAATAAGTTGGTTTTTACACTTTCTACTGATACGCTTTGCTTCTTTTTTTGCTTTTTTGATCTTCTGACTTCTTTTTACTGATGGGTCATTTTTCTGCTTTTGTTCTAAAGTATTCTTATATGGAGTGCTCGTGATTTCTACAGCTGATGTGGTGGCTTTAGGCTGCTTTTCTTGAATAGTTTTGCTGATATCAGGTAACAGAGTAAGTTCTCGTAAAGTTTGGTTAACTTTATTGGAATTTATGTCTTCTGGCAGGGTGATACTCTGTCTTATGTGTGTTTGATAATTTTCAGCAGGTGCTACTGAAGTCTCATCTTATAGAAGTTTGGTTCCCATCGCACTAGAAGCCCTAAAGAGATTATCGCCAAATCTATTTCTGTTTACAGGCCATATTCCAGAACCTCTAAAACTACTCTTAGCTGTGCCAACTGTTGCTGTTTTCCCATAGGCTCTTGCTAGTAGCTCTGTAACGTTATAAGTTGTTATGCCTTGCCCAACATGTGCCCGCAACCATGAATCTTGTTCCTGTACATAGTAACTTTGTAAAGGTTTTGAAAAAAACAACAACTAAAGGTTGGAGTCTATGCGTTGTACGGCTTGGAAGTTGCAAAAGTTGAATATGATTTTCTCGAGCAAACTTGAGCGCTTTGAGATTTTTACTGTGCGTAGTGTGACCGTCAAGAAGAAGAATAATGGGTTTTTCAACTCCGGGCTTAACTATGTCATAAAAATGTTTCAGCCATTTTACAAACAGTTCGGTGTTAATATACCCTGTATCGGAAACCAACCAGGGTGGTATTCACACCTCTTTCACCACTAGCAACACCACCCACTTGCCGTTTGCCTCTTTTGATACAACCTCTTGCATTCTTTTTTGGACCGTTACATACCCAGACTCATCCACGTTAAAAATGGAATTAGCTGTTATTTTATATTTGTCCACCAAATTCACTAAAATGTCAAAAAATTCCATTAACCTTTCTTTATTGAATCCTTTTGCATGGGCAAAGGACGTAGATTCAGGTTGACATAATGACAGTTCGTGGTGTTTTTCCATAAATTTGTAAAACACTTTTTACCAGCTATGCTTGTTTCTTTGTTGAAAGGGTGTGACAGATTGTGTTTTTCTGCTAAATCAAAAGCCAACTTTTCTGATATCTTTTATTGTGAAGCCGTTCTTCAAATTTTAAGATATGATGGACCAATTCATTTTCAGTTCTTTCAGAAAAAACACACGTTCTTCCCATCTTTTCTTATTCTCTTTAGCAAATTTATTTCCATTTTTAGTGACTAATGTTGATTTGTTAATGTTGTATCGTCTGGCATACACATTCAAACCAATTTCACCAGATCTGTAAATGATAAGAGCTTGCTACATATCGGTTTCGCTCCATTTGCCATAATTTCCCCTTTTGGCCATTCTTGGTTCTAGAACAAATTATTTTTAAAGCACCGTTATTTATAAAAATAACTTTCTGCAGAATTAAAAACTATTATACAAACGATATTCTCTACTTTGAAAATAAGGATCTAAATTGAACCAGTTCAATTTAGACACCAGTAAAAGGTTCAATTTAGGCAACAATCTTTTGTTTTACTCAATCTAACCTATTTTTTTTTGTTTCTATACATATGGCGCTGAAATCACGGCAGTGTATTCAAATTGCTACAACAAACTATGGTATTTCCTATTTACTACACGCCTTCTCTATTTCCTGCACTACACGCCTTCTCTATTTCCTGCACTATCGCTTAAGGAATGTGAGCATAAAATTACATCAGTTAACGTAAAAGCATTCAATCTCCATAATACCAGTGTTCGCAGGAACTTGGGACTTACGAGGTGCATTCAAGTTCTAAGGCCTCCGATTTTTTTCCAGACCAGAAAGAGCTAGAAGCATGTGCATTGTTTTTAAAATGAGCGTGCGTTCGTTGTCAATACGTCACAGAGATGGCAGCACTGTACGTCGGATGGAATTGTAGTGGCAGCTTCGAGAATGAGAACTGTTTTAGATACTTAAAATGGCTACGTTTTCCTTCCTTGAACAGCATGCAATCATTCGTTTTCTGAATTTTCGTGGTGTGACACCAATTGAAATTCATCGACAGTTGAAGGAGACATGTGGTGATGGAGTTATGGATGTGTCGAAAGTGCTTTCGTGGGTGCGACAGTTCAATGAAGGCAGAACATCGTGTGACAACAAACCGAAACAACCTCGGGCTCGCACAAGCCGGTCTGACGACATTATCGAGAAAGTGGAGAGACTTGTTTTGGGGGATCGCTGAATGACAGTTGAACAGATCGTCTCCAGTGTTAACATTTCCGTCGGTTCTGTGCACACAATCCTGCATGACGACCTGAAAATGCGAAAAGTGTCCTCCAGGTGGGTGCCACGAATGCCGACGAACGACCACAAGGCTGCTTGTGTGGCATGTTGCCAAGCAATGTTGACGCGCAACCAAGGCATGAATGGGACTTTCTTTTCGTCGATTGTGACAATGGATGAGACATGGATGCCATTTTTCAATCCAGAAACAATGCACCTCGTACATTGAAACTACGTCACTTTCTAGTCCCAAGGTTGCCGTGTTCAATAACAGAAGGCGCACAGATGCAGTTTTATGGAAATAATAGACAGGTTCAATTTAAGAGGCAGTTCAATTTAGGCAACTTTCCCCTAAATATCGTCTATTCTAAATGAACATATTCTTGTGGCATTAATCAACTGTTGAAACCTGCATGATGTTGCTTTTGGAAATTCATGAAGATCATTCTTGTATACAGTTTGCTACGTAACACGTTGAATAATTCTAAAAATATAAAATTTATATATTATATAAGTGTATATAACTATTTGTTTACTATTTAATAATATTTAGACTGCGCATTAAGTAATATACCTTAAAATTGGATCAAAACTTCAACTTTTGCCAAATTCAATCACGTTTTCACTTTATCTACGAAGTTTACTTTTCTAACTAGGTTAAGTTAACTGGTTCATGTATAAAATAAAACTAAAAGAAGCGCCCAGTTATGGTCAAGACTGGTAATTTATCCGCAAGTTTCTGTATCTAGTGCCATCTTGAAGTCATAACCTAACATTAAAACACTATCTCAATACTTCCCATTTAACATTATACTCCCTAACTGACGTTTGCAATTGCTAGGAAGAACAGGGATTTCCCCGAGCAGCGCGCACGCTCAGTGCAAGGAAAACAATAAATACCGCGAATGTGAAACCAGTGAATGTGAAACCCCCGAATATGAAGGGTCTACTATATATTGAAAAAAAAATTATATTTTCTCTATTCCGTCATCTTAAAAACGCTTCCTCGTAGATATATCCTGATTTACAGTTTCTTTGTTGTTTTTGTATCTTTTAAATATTTCAGTTTCTCTCTTTCGAATCCGCTAAATCCGTTAAAAACAGACAGAATTTAGTGCCAATAGTTATCGAAAAAGTATTTATTTTTTAAAGCCAAATTTCAGCAATTAAGTATAATAAATGAAAGATGCTGCGAAGATTTCAGTTTTTATTATTATTCAATGTAATACTAATCTTGTACTATATATATTTTTATCTACTACATTAATCGTTATGGTTGACTTTTATGATCTACCATTCTTACTATCTCCTGGCTTAAATTGAAATCTTTTAAAGCGAAACTCCCCTATTCACGAGCAACCATCATAAACAAATTCACTTGGCAATCTTTTTAACACTTGATTAAGTCCGAACATGAGCAGTTTATTCGATAACCAGCTGCGTATATTGAAAGACATTCAAAGAGAACGAATCTTAAATGTATCCTCTATAGGCTACCTTTTCCGACCCAATATGTACTTATTGGATCTTCGGTATGGAACTTACGCATTAATGGTTAACTTATTCTTCCTTTGAGAATATAATTGACTAAAATATTTGTTCAATCTGAAAAGAGAAACCTAATTTTTAAACTTTTATATTTGCTTGCGTTGACGCTTTTTTGGAAGTATATACACAAAATCCGTAATCCTGCTTGCAGATATATTTATATGCACATATAAAATACATTATCGGCTTACCCTGAACACAGATTCTTGTCCGAAAAAAGCTTCCTTATACAAGTTACTTTAAATACTTTGAGTAAATAGCTACATATAGAACAGGCTTATATTAAAATGTTGTGTAAAATATTACTATAAATGAGTGTATCCTTGATATCATCACCAAAGTATTTTTTTTATTGACAGCCAAAATTTTACGATCTATTTTACAATTAACAATCAGTAAAATGTTTCATAATAAAAATGTTTTAGTAGGCGGTAGCCCAATCGCTTGCTGTCATAAATTACATAAATGATTATTTTATGATATGAAACTTCAGCGCTAAATTAATTCATTCATTGTAGTTTCTATTTGATAGATTATAAAGTATCGTCTCTTTTTAATCTTTTGAAACTTGAGGAAGTAAACAAGTCTCTACTGGCAAGTGAATTAGGACGATTCTGAAGACGTGTTGAATGTTTGTTCCTAGAATATGGCTTCCACTTTGAGATCACGACTATATTTGGAATGATTGGAGCCTTTGCAGTGTTACTATATTTGACTCACTTGCGGCACCTCATAATCGAACACCGTAAGTCGAAATTGGTTTCAGAATTGTTTTGCATAACAGTAGTTTATTTTCGAAGGACAGTATACTTTAGGGAACTGGAGACCAAGTAGTTTTCGTTCAATGGAAACGTCGAAAGACACCACCGAACAATATCTGCTCGTTTCTGAATCGTGAATATTTTTTCTGATAGTTCTACCTACTCATTCTGCAGTTGAATGATCTTGCCGGGAGTAAAATTATTTTCCTCTTGTTAAGGATAGATGTGATTCTTTATAGTAGGAGTTCTTCAAAGGTTTTAGACACTGTTGGCAAAAGACTGACGCTGGGCTTCAGCTTCAGCTGGTTTGCCAGGCTTTGATATTGTCATAATTCTTGTATTCGGTTCGTTTAAATAAAACCAACGGAAATTAAGTGTAACTACGAGTATATTACGAGTAATCCAAAGTAGTATAACATTGACCTATATACATATTTATAACAACGATAAGTACACGTCGGTTGCTGGTTGAATGAGTCATGCTTCCCTTGACTGCTTATATAGGATTTTGAGATTTCCTCGACTCTTCCTTTCCAGTCTATTTGGAAAAACCTAGGACGTGCTTACGTGCACAGCCGGTGACATCACATGCACACTATAATATCATTACAATTTGTGCCATTTTCCATTATATTGGAACATACCACAATCTCAATACGGTATTGCAGATCATTGTTATAATTGTTCCTCTGTTGCAACTCTTGGAGTATTCTATCGGTGATCAAGTTATAACCAGGAACTTTTCTAGAAGGTGTTTTGGTCACAATCGACTGTCTAACTTTATATACTTTAAACTTTTTTATTGGTAACTCCATTTGATAGAGTGCTTCCTATATGAGGTGTAAATACACACCTCTTGGTATGCCGGAAATGTTTTGAACTTGAAATTTCTTGAACTTGCAAGGTTTGCTGTATGCAACAATTATTAACAATTTCTAATTTTAATTTCGAATGATGCTCGACTTTTTAATCATGTCTCTGACTTTGGTAAATAGTTCAATATATGAAAGTTAGAATAAGCGTTAATTATTCAACTTGCAGTTAACCTTCTGTCGGGCGCGTCTGATCCAATTGATACACACCAAACGGTTTCATTTGGTACTTGTAAATTATAATGTGTAGCGACATCTACTTTCTGGTAGCTTAATTTTTCCTAATGCCCTACATTATCAGTACATTTAGTTTTATGGCAACTGTTAGGCTGATCAGTTCTGGAGTTTTAATCACTTTGATACACTGCGCCCGTTCTTGTTATAATTTAAAAATATAGAATTTAATTATTCTTGTGCGTAGGTAAGTACCTTTCCCTTATATGGATACATAAATGTCAATCATTTCATTATCGGCTTTATTATTATTTTACCACCTCGCAAATATCAAATTGATACACCGCGCCCGAATAATAATAATAGGAAATATTTTGTAAGAAAAATATTTATCTTTCACTTTACTTACACCTAAAATGGCTGGCAAGGGTAAAAAATATGATTTAACAAATGCGAAAGATGTAGAAGAATTGGAAAGGATGATGTGTGATGACAATGATGGTTTGCAAGAAAATTTCGAGGACGAAAGTGACACTGATGGTGAAGATGTAACTGAAACTCGTGAAGGAGATTCAGGAACCGAAGGAGATGCATCAGACGACGATTTTCCAGAAAGTGAAGAAAACTGCTTCCTTGGGAAAGACAACACTACGAAATGGAATAAAACTTCTCCCTCACAAAGAGTGCGCTGCGGAAGACACAATATAATTCGAAACTGTCGGGAGTGATAGGTGAGGCAAGAACAGCACGAACTTCTTAGGAATGTTGAAGTTGCCTGATATCTGATGATATTTTGAAAATCATTCTTCAATATACGAATCAGTATATTGAAATAATCAGGCCATTGTTTCAAAGAGAGAGAGATACCAGACCAATTGACGTTATTGAATTAAAAGCATTCATCGGTCTTCTGTTTTTAGCCGGAGTGTATAAAAGCAATAGGCAGAGCTTAGAAGATCTATTGCGGGCCGATGGAAATGCTGTTGAAAAATTACAGCTTGTGATGAGTATAAAACGGTTCAAGTTTAGTGTTTACGATTTGATGATCGCGAAACCCGAAAAGAGCGGCAATGCCTAGATAAACCAGCTGCTATTCATGAAATATTTATGATATTTGTACAAAATTGTCAGAAATCCTACACAATGGGTGAAAATGTTACTATTGACGAAAAGCTTGAGGCCTTTCGTTGTAAGTGCGCATTCAAGCAATACATACCTAGCAAGCCTAATAAATACGGTATTAAAATATATGCTCTTGTCGATTCTCAAACTTACTACTTACACAATTTAGAAATATATGCTGGAGTGCAACCAAATGGTCCATATTGTTTGAGCAACAAACCCATGGATGTAGTTCTACGACTGGCTGAGCCTCTATATCACTCAGGGCGAAATATTACTGCAGACAATTCGTTTGGTAGTATGGAACTATTAGAAAGCTAACAGAAAAAGGCCTTTCATAATTAGGTACCATGAAAAAAACAAAAGATAGTTTCCGTTGGAATTTAGCTCTACAAAAGGCAAAGATCTATATAGTAGCCTTTTTGGATTTAGAAAGGGATGTACGTTATTGTCATATATACCAAAAAAAGGAAAATGTGTAATTTTGGCATCTACATTACATAATGATAATTGTATAGATTCTGAGAGTGGCCATAAGCAAAAGCCTTCGATGATTACATTTTACAATCATACGAAAGGAGGTGTTAATACAACAGATAAGCTATGCGCCTCTTACAATGTGGCTAGGAATGTTCGTCGTTGGCCGATGGTAATATTTTTTGCCATGTTGAATATGAGTGGGATCAATGCCCAAGTGATCTATTTTGGCAATGATCAGGACACTATATGAAGAAGTCAATTCATAAAACATTTATCAAGTGAACTAGTTTTACCTAATATAATTAGAAGAAGCGCAAATACTTCGGGGATGCATATGGACCTAAAACTGGAACTTCAGCGGTACAGACCAGTGGACGAAAACGAGAATACGGAAGCAGTTAGCGAAAGAGGAAGTAAGAGGAAGAGATGTGAAATATGTACTGAGAAGAGACGTTTAACTATAAATATAAGTGTGTCAAATGCAACAAATCAATATGTCTCATGCATTTACAGAGCTTTTGTTCAGAATGCAGTCAAATAGTTTGTAATTTGCAACAGGACGACCATGAGAGCTCAGATTGAAGATTTAAATCTATATCCTCCGTTATATTTTACTTTCTTTTTAGTTCTTGAATTTATGTGTATTTAGATATGTCACTATTTTAATTTTCAAGCACAATCAACAAGTGCTATTATATATTCTTCTGTTCCAACATTATTGTAATAAATTAATTTACTAAAGTGCGCATGTTCATTATTTTCATTAATTTCAGTATTCTCAGTCAAAATACCTATACCAAAAGAGAAGTATGTAATTACTTTTTGTTTTAACACTTTTTTTCGCGGTTGAAAAGAAAGAATGATCACGCCTGATCTTATTACGATTATGACCGCGCCCGACAGAATGTTAAATTTTATCCAGTAACATTAGTCGCCATCAAACGCAGTTTTTCAATTTTATTTTACGAAAGTACATTTTCAGTTTCCATTTATGAAAGTACTTTCAGTTCCGAGACAAACGCTTCGTTTAAAAAATTGGAAAAACATTTTATTTCAATATATATATTTATAATATAAAAAATGAAACGGTTGCTTATACATAATGTTCTAAAGTTCTGTTCTACATACTTTAATAATAAGGACATAAGGAATGTCAAAAAAAGAAAAAAAACTATTTCACTGCAAAATGCTATGTAAATATGTACACGAATTCTAACGACCACCGGTGGGTGTATATCCTTGCTTTAGTGATCATTGTAAGGTTCTAGTTGTCGTAGTAAGCATGTACGCAAGCTCTTATATAGAACTATTCAACTCTATCATTCAACTTCAATTCGACTAGTCGCGCCAATAATTGTGTCTATAGTATCACTATGCTCGAGAAAAGACCGATTTTGTATTACTACTTCAAGGTCATTCAATGGAAGGATATTTCGATATTCAATAGTATTTAGTAATAAATTTCCATTTTCTCGTTTTTTAGAAGTCATCTCAAAGTAAATTACCGGTATATTTTGCTATTTTTTAACTTTTTTATTAATCTACTTAGCTTACATTTAACTAATTCAAAAAAATATTTGAACAAGAATCTTAAAGGAGAATCGCTATAAATTATAATGCCTCCGACGAATGCACTGATAAAATATATAATATAGAAATATAGAAATATAATATAGAAATTTTAAATATGAAACTTAATGATAAAGAAAAAATAACAAAAGAAGGAGCACAACTTTAGAACAGGCTCGGCAAATTCCTAATTATGTAAAAAAAATCTAATAGTTATAATAACGGAATAAAACAAAACACTTTTTTCACAAAAATAGTTTTAATAAACTAAATGTACATTTTGTGTGCTCTGCACACATCATCAGTAGTACTGTTTAAACATAATATCTACGAGACAATATATAATATGAAAATACAACATATACAGAAAAATTAGAGCTAGGGTGAAAATAAATGAATGAAAAATTACAATGAATTTTAAAACTAATACAATTTCTGAGAATGACTTCATGGGAAAATACCAAATATCACGGCAAAAGGATTAGTGATTATAATATAAAATATGGGAATGAAGAATTAAGTACCCGTTTACAAGATGTTTTAAGGATTTAATGATGTCGGTATACATGCTAACAGTTTATTTTTGAGGGGTAAAATATCATTATTTAGAAGATAATTTTTTTGTTTTTTCATGTATATGGCTTCCCACATATCTAAATTTCTATTACTGCTTTTTTTAACTAAACTAACATTTTCTAAACTGAAGTTGTGACCTATATGTATATATGTATGATGCAGAGCTAATGCTGACTTTTCTAGTTGTGTTTATTTAACATGAGCCATGTGTTCTTTGTATCGTGTTTGAACATGTCTTCTGGTTTGGCCGATGTATAATTTTGTAAATGTCCGACTCTTTCAACGGATCTGTCTTAACAATTTTTGTTTTTAGACAATGTTGTAAACTATTATTGTTGGAGAAAGCTGCAATTAAATTGTATTTTTTAAACAGTTTTATTACGCTGTTATCCCATTTTTTATGAAATGATATCTTACAGTATTTTTTTATTTTTGCTTAAGGTGTTTGGTAAAAAAACATTAGTAGAACCTTAAATGAATGCACGTTATTATTAGACAAAAGACAAAAGAACTTAAGTTAAAAATCAGTCTTCTGTCATTTGATTTTAGGAATTGAAGTACATTTTACACAAATGATATACTTACAAAGAAAAGAAAAATGCTGGGACTTCGATGCTCATCATCACCACCATTTATTATTTAAACATTTACACTATTGTTAGAACGCCCAGCTGGCCCGGAAAGAACCGACACGAGCCAGAAGCGTCCATGTTGCAAAGTTTAGCGCTCCCACGTGCTGAAATATAATATAACCTTCACCTCATCTAGCGTTTTAGTAGCAGTAGGTTTTGCACAGGCCACGAAAGGTGTAATTCAATGCTGCACAAATAGAAACTAGCGTCTGCGACTACGAAAGTGTAGAAGAAGCTATGACCTACATAGTAAACGCCTGCCACAGAAGAAGTTTCACTGGTGGCATCCAGGAGCTGAGCATGGCAACTTCAGCAGCACTATAAATATTAGTGTATAAATTATTTTTATGACCTTTTCGTCATAGAACTTATTTATACACTAATATCTAATTTTCAATTTTTTTAACATCGCTTCTCATACAAATTAACCCTTTCAGTACCGGATTTGAAATAACAATGTATGTCGCTAGGACCAGGTTTTTTTACATGCCACCAGGACACGTGCCGAATATATGCGTCAGGAGAAAAAAAATTAAAATGTGCAAAAATTAATTTATTTATAATAGTATGTATTGTTATAAATAGCATACGTACGTATATTTAACATGTGTGCTTTGTATGATACACCTCAAAACAAGGTTGCACACACAAACCAATGTTACATTTTGCACACATGTACCTAGACTCACTTCTTTTCTTTGCTTGAAGCGTGCTTTGGCTGCAAACTATACATCGTCGTACTTTATTATCAGGTACCAGGGCAGGAACATGCCGCCCAATAAGCCGCTCAGGATTTTTGGTCATAGGTTTTACTCTGGTTTGGTTAGGCTGTAGTACATTGTATCTAAAATTGCACAAAAACTATAAAGCTAAAGTTTTCTCACTAACTAAAACTTACCGCTCAATAAGCTGTCTTATGATTTTCAGCTGAAAATTTGCTAAAGATTCTCTCGCATTTTGTGTTTGATACAATGCATGTGCGTTGAGCATGGCTAGGTCCAACATGTGGAAAAATAATTTTTTGTACCACTTTACTGTTTTTCTCACACATTCTGTAGAACTTAACATCATGTCCGACCTGTCTATAGCACCCATATCTGCATTATAATACAGAACACATGCTGGTTTCTTGATAGGTTCCTTAGTCTTGAAATCCAACTTGTCCGACGAGATTATCTTGTCCTCATGAAAACTAGTAAGCATATGTACATCGCGACGATCTTTCCATTTAACGGCCAGTAAGTGCTCAGTAGATGTTGAGACCGTCTCGCCTTTGGTTAATTTCGTTGTCAAATTCGGCATACATTTCCTATTCGGACGAACTGTTCCGCAGGAGTTTGTTTTGTGTTCATGTAAGTACATTGATAAAGTTGGACTTGTATACCAATTATCTGTGTACAACGAATGGCCTTTCTCCAAATACGGCTTCATAAGATGTGCCACAACTGAACCGGATATACCTAGGTCTTGAAACAGTTCTACATCTGTTGTTTTGCCAGTATAAACAATGATATTTAACACGTATCCCGTTTCGCAGTCACATAAAAGAAAAAGTTTGATACCGAAGCGATGGCGTTTAGATTTGATGTACTGTTTAAAATGTAAACGTCCTTTGAAAAGAACTAAACTCTCGTCAATCACAAGATTTGCGAACGGATAAAAACATTCAGAAAAACGGGTTGTCATTTTAGTTAACAATTCACGTATCTTATAGAAAGAATCACCTTGTTTCTGATCAGCGTTATTTGAAAAATATAACATGCTCAGTATCGCTAAAAAACGATTTCTGGGCATTACCTGCGAAAATATTGGTGTGTGAAGTAGTGCATCCGTAGACCAATGTTCTTTCATATTATTTTTTCTATGACGTGCAGTAAGTAACATAACAGCTAAAAGTACATAAAATTCATCCTCATCTATTTCTTTCCATTTTAGGTTTATGTTCTCCTTATTTTCCGAAGCATATTTATTAGTTTCGTCTACAATTAGCTTCACTACTTCTGAATTTACAAGGAACAGAAAATAGCTAAGTGCATTTGATTTGTCTTCTAGAGATTCTTGTAAACCAGAATGTTTATCGTCGAATGTATGTATTGTGGGCTTGAACGCTGTATTACGCCAATTTAGTGATAAAACTCTTCTTTGTGCACTTTGTTCTTTAATTTCAGAATTATCATCATCAGCTGTAACTGTAATTATTTTGTTCCAGTTCCGTTTCATCCGAGCTGTCATCACTTGTATGGGATTCATTTTGATCAGGCTCGTATTCACTGCCGCTGTCAACGAAAGGTTCTTCGTCAGAATCTAAACTCGCTAAAATGCTTTCATATTCAGCTGTTGTCATTCCACAAATCCCTACATTGTCATTGTCACGTTTCCTTTTACATCTAGAACCACTTGTATAACTTGTAGAAGCACTCGTACTTGAAGCCATAGCGTACACTCGCTATCTCTATACTGCAATTTACCTAATACTAAAAACATGTCCCAACTTGTACACGAATACCCCAACCTATTTCATTCACAATAACTATACTTTGTAGTGTTGCGCAAATGTGCCGTATATATGAGGCAGTCGGCCAGCAGTTACTGCTTCAGGTACCTTATTTATCCGGCATTTGGCTTACAGATGCAACACGAAGCCACACATAAATACGGTAGTGGTCCTAGTAAGGGCGCTAAATCTAATACTGCCACATATATACGGCAATGGTCTACTTAAAGTCATACAACTCTTACAACCCTGGTCGTATATATACGGCAGTGGTCCTGAGGAACCGTTCATACTTTGACTAATATATACGGCTATGGTACAGAAAGAGTTAAGTAAAGCATCAAATTAAAATATTTTTAATATTATCAATAATATTATTAACGATCAGGTGTGGAAAGCACAACACAATACATAATTGTTTGAAAATTGCTTTTCAGACATCCATACACGTGTTTTGTCCTGTTATAGACTCGTCAGTGCGTAATACTGGTACAGGCAAAATTCACAATACTAACTCTTTCAATGCAAATCATAAGGGGTAACATAAAAGTAAACTTAATCAACGCCAACATCACGACCGTTAAGCCAACTAATGCTATCATCATGACAAGCGTAAGATTTAGTTACTCCACTTACGATTTTAAACAAAATTTTTATTAGTATTAAGAAGGTTTTCGTTTTATATAATAGATTTTTTTCAAAGCATTACCGTAAACAAAAATATGAATTTGTCGTGCACGCAACTGCTTAGATGCATACTAGAATAAGTTGAAAACGTTACCTTTACAAATATATGTCTCTTGTATGTTAAGTTTTAAAGAAATCGACCTCTGCATTTATCAGATCCATATATTGAGAATTAGAATAAAATATATAGCCATGCTCTTATCCGCGAATATTAAACACATATCATTTTTATATTTTATATTTTATGTCACTCACACTTAAACTTAAAATCGTTGTAAGTTGTACACCATCATATGTACGCCAGGACTTTATACTGTGGAAAGAATTGAAGAACAATATCCCTACATTTACGAATATTAAAAAAAAATGTTTTTCTATAATTAAGGTCAAATACTAACCATACTTTTTTTTCTGTAATATTAGTACACGACCGATATTAACTTTTTGACCCTAAATATCTACATTATGAGATTTTATCGCGCAAGACATGAAATAATAAAACCTGAATAGCCCCTTAACATCCAATTTCTACTACAAACTTTTTATGACATAATACCCATTAGGTAACTTGTTGGAAATAATCAGCATGGGCAATCTCTATTTCTAGGTGTATCGAACATTTAACGATTTCATTATAGTAGTTGGATTATTCAACTATTGAAACTATTTTTGCTATATATCTATGTGTGTTTTGAGTATGCGGATTAATAGAATTGTCCTTTTCTGGCTGACAAAATACTAGTAGTTGTTTCACTAAGTAAATTTCGTCGTGAAGATCTCTTATTTTACACTTTATAAAATATAATATCTAGATTTCTTTGTGCATCTATATATTTAGAATTTTTTAAGTAATATAAGCAAACACTTGTTATACCAGACAACATATTACTTTTTTTATTAATAGATCGTTACGGTGAATTAGTTTCTTGTAATTTTGTACATGTCGGTAGTTTGTTCTGCCACTTTTTTCCTTGAAAAATATAAAAAGGATTTTCATAAAGATTTATACATTTTCATTAGCAAACCTGTATGGAGGTAAATATACAGATTGTTCTTGAAATAAAAAGACAACATATAAAAAATGGAAGGACATAATTAAACAGAATATGAATCCAAAATATTGTGAGTCAATTACGACGCGAATCCCAAAATTAAAATCCCCCTGAAAATTGTATCACATTCCGCCTATGAATTAAAAATATTAAATAATAAATATGTACCTCTATTAATCCTGCAATACACCATGCTTTTATTGTTCGTTAATACTATTGTGTCGTAAGTTTTACCATTCTATAACAAAACAAGAAATAGTTGATTTCTCCTTTTATTTTTGTGAACACAAAAAAGAACATTATATCATTAAGAAAACATTAACACTTTTTATAAGAAAATTTGTTTATTCGTTTAAACACTCGATTCATCATTTTCCGCGATGCTCACCGCAAATGGGATGTTTACACTGAGGATAGTATGTAGCCCTGATGCGTCTTAATTGACTGGGGCAGTAAAAGAATATGGAACATTTACCTTCTTCATAGAGGATATTATTTGATTTAACTTCGATTTGAATAATTTCTCCTATACTTTGGTGAAGATCACGACGTAGATTTTTGGTGCGTAATCTGTGTTCCATCCAAGATCAAGCAAGTTGCTGATTTAGGTTAATTTTTGTTCTTTTATGTTGTTGCAACAATACAGGACATAGGAATTAATACAAGAAGCGTTGATTATTCCATAGAAAACACAAAGGCCAACGTCTGGTCTTTCTACTACATGACATGTTTGAACACATCTGGTCAAAAGTATCCACTCCGGATTTCGTTTTATAGTAGTTTAAGGTTTGTTATTTTTTTCAGATATTTCAGCCCCTTCATGCATGGTTGATAGTAATAATACCAGTTTATTTTTCTTGGGCACATATGAAACTAATGTTTTACTTCTGTCGAAACAAAATATTGACGAATGAGGTTCCCGGCCTTTGACTTCCAGCATTTACAACGGGATTTCTTTCGTATTCTTTCTTATTGTACCTGTAATGGTTAGTTTGTATTGTTCTTCTTGAAATTCATCTGCCAGTGAAACTGAGGTAAACCAGTTGTCCATTGTTATGTTTCTATTGCTTCCGTGGATGGATTTGGTCAATTCTTTCACAAAATATTCAAACTACGGCAAACAATTTGTTTCTGTTGAGCCACAAAGCATCACAATTTTTGTTCCGTATTTTGATGGTTTATTAGGAATATACATCCTAAATGAATAAACCTAAAAGCTGCTCGTCCAGACGCGAAAGGTTATCTAAACAGACTTACCTGACAGAACGTTATTTGAATTTCTTAATTAAAATATACTGTAATACTATTGACTCGTAAAATTTACGACGGAGCAATACGAATTAACACACATACCGTATATTTACATACGTAATACCTGTCGATGTTATAAAAAAAAAACTATAACATCGTACCTCGTACAAAGTCGGGTTTTTACATTCAAGTGAATTATTAACAATTAAGATGTGTGTTGTATTAGTTTACAAAAACATTTTCAAAATGTTACTAAAAATAATTTGTGGACATTTGGAAATTTCGTCATTTCATGTATATTACGGAATATTTTTTTTGTTAGGAGAAGTAAGACATAGAATAATTTAAGATAAGATAGCGTATTGTATTATCCATAGAAATCTATACAGGCTGATTCATTTTCGGCCCTCACCATAGGGATCTCTCTTATTATTGGAGATAGAGTATAGGTTTAAATTTGGCAAAGTTGTTAAATTTTGTGTTTGTTCTAAATCCGTAAAGAAATAGACCTGTAACAAATGACCTTCGTTATTAAAAAAAAAAACGCGAAAACCCCATTTACTTCTTTTACCTGTAGCACCGACATTTGGCCTTGTAGAGAAAAAATAAAAACACATCCTTGTGGCCATTTCTAAAAATTTAGAGTACACCACTGGTGTACTCTAAATTTTTATACGACGTTTCGTTTCTTTCTGGCCATCATCAACTATCTACTTTCTTATAGGCGCCATATTGGATTTAGCCATCTTCGGAAAGAGTTCTTTTTTCTGATTTCAACCGTGTACCACATGCAAAATATTATGGTTAACTACGCACTAAAATATTTCTCTCGATAACGTAAAAATACAGAAATTTAATAAAATGAGTAAAACCTCGGCACTTTCTATACAGGCTGATTCATTTTCGGCCCTCACCATGGGGATCTCTCTTATTATTGGAGATAGAGTATAGGTTTAAATTTGGCAAAGTTTTTAAATTTTGTGTTTGTTATAAATCCGTAAAGAAAATAGAACTGTGACAAATGACCTTCGCTATTAAAAAAAAAAAAGCGAAAACCCCATTTTCTTCTTTTACCTGTAGCACCGACTTTTGGCCTTGTAGAGAAAATATATGTTATATACGTTTCGTTTTTTTCTGGCCATCATCAACTATCTAATATCTTATAGGCGCCATATTGGATTTAGACATCTTCAGAAAGAGTTTTTTTTCTGATTTCAACCATTTCAAGAATTGAAAGAATAAATTATAAGATTAAATAAGGTAGCCTTTGGAATTTCAATCTGTCAAACATTTCATTTATTGTTCATTAATAATACAAAAATGTCATACGCTAACGAAGAGAAACGAGATATGATAAGTATTTTTTATTCTTCGAAACGAAATTCAACTGTAGCGAGTACAAAATAACAAAAACATTAATAAAAATACATAGAAAAGTAAACAATAAACAATTGCAGTAAATGTTCAATTATCTGGCCATCTTCGGTAATGCACAATTGGGCACGCCTTCTGGCATTTTGTACTGCCCTTTGTATAGTTCTTCTAGGAACTGCTTCGAAGGTATTCTGAAGTCTGTCTCGTAATTCTTCAATGTTTTGTGGCGTATCTACTTTATAAATATTATTTTTAACATATCCCCATTAAAAAAAATCTAGCGGACTTAAATCAGGTGATCTCGCAGGCCATTCAACAACTCCCCTATTTCCAATCCAACGGGTTGTAAGCTCTTGATTTAAGAAATGTCTAACAACAGCTGCATTGTGTGCTGGTGCGCCATCTTGTTGCCACCATAAATATTGTAATTGATTTAATGGGATATTGTCGTCAAGATAGTCAGATACGTATGTACGTAAAATGTTTAAATAACTTTCTACATTTAAATGTTCTTCATACATAACTGGTCCTAAGAGACGATTTGCCAAAATACCCATCCAAACGTTTATTCCAAAACGATGTTGTGGTCTTCTAGCTCTGTTTTGTCGGGGATTTTGTACTGCCCAATAGTGCTCCGTATTTCTGTTGAACATTCCAGAATTTGTAAATTTTGTTTCATCTGACCAGATGATTTTGCTTAAAAAATTTTCGTCATTTTCTATCCTTCCCATTAAACAATTACAATATCTAGCCTTCTCAAATTATCTCCAGGCAGTAAAGAGTGACTAACATGGATCCTGTATGGTTTAAACCTACTTTTATGTAAAGTTCTCCAAACTCTGGACTGGCACAAATTTAATTCTGACGCTACTTCGCGTGTAGAAATTGATGGATTATTATTTATCTATAAAAATACAAGATTAACATGAAATTTGAAAACACGCTTTTAATTTACCATTTGTAAAATATCTTGTCGATTTTCATTTAAATTCCTGTTCTCTTGACCATTACAATGGTACGATGAGGCTGTTGTCGTTCTGGATATAATTGTAGATATCTTGTACTCGCTACTGTTGAATTTCGGTTCGAAGAATAAAAAATACTTATCATGTCTCGTTTCTCTTCGTTAGTGTATGACATTTTTGTATTATTAATATTCAATAAATGAAATGTTTGACAGATTGAAATTCCATGCTACCTTATTTGATCTTATAATTTATTCTTTCAAATAAAACATAATGTCAAAAACTTTAGTCAGCATGTGGTACATGGTTGAAATCAGAAAAAAAAACTCTTTCTGAAGATGTCTAACCACAAGGATGTGTTTTTATATTTTCTCTACAAGGCCAAATGTCGGTGCTACAGGTAAAAGAAGAAAATGGGGTTTTCGCGTTTTTTTTTTAATAACGAAGGTCATTTGTCACAGGTCTATTTTCTTTACGGATTTATAACAAACACAAAATTTAACAACTTTGCCAAATTTAAACCTATACTCTATCTCCAATAATAAGCGAGATCCCCATGGTGAGGGCCGAAAATGAATCAGCCTGTATATTTAGCCCAGTAACTTTCGATTTTTTTAAAATCATCTTAAAAGTAATTTTTGGAAGTCTGTCCAAACAGGAATTCGTTGCAGTTCTTACCTCCTGGTTTGTTCCGATCTCTTCCTACTAAGCCATTTTGTTAAGTTTTGGAACAGAAAAAAATCACTCGAAGTCAAATCTGTTGGATAGAGTCGATGAAGCAAGAGTTCATATCCCAAATTTTAATTTAGCGGTTGCCGTTGTAGATGAATTCCTCCATCATCCACATGGAGGAAATTATTGTGAATTAATTATGTAGTTTATTCTTCAGTTGGGCGTCGAAGCGGGTGAGTACATTACCGTAATATCGACCAGTTATCGTACTTCCCTCCTGTAAATAGTCAGTAAATATTACGCCTTACTTTGCCTTCTTCAGAGTACGTTCATCAGAAGAAATTCAATGTTTTGACTGTGTTTTTGTCTATGTTCAGTATATTTTGTCATTATATTACAACTTTTGAAAGAAGCGAACCAGTTTAAATCATTACAAGACAAGGAGCAGATTTGTGATAATATTTGTGTAATTTTTCTTTCATTTCATTAATGGTTTTCCACGCAAAAAATAATGTTGAATAAACACACTAAATTCCATTTTCTTCACATTAACACAAAAAAAACGACTAATGGTTTACTTTAAACATAGTTGAAGTGATAAATATACTCGTCATGTCGAAAATGTTTCCCTCAAATTAACCTTGTTAGATTTATACCTAAGCTGATTGATAACAATACAGACGCGCCAGTGTTATTATCACAAGTGTTGGCAGTTCGATCTAAATTCGCGCTATTTTAGTATACCCTTTTTATTCTTAATCTCAACACCAACCTTTTGAAGAAACCCTCTTTTGTGCACATAATTAAAAAAGCACTTTGTAAATAATTCACAGTGCTTTTCCCGGTTTCTTGTAATTTCTTTAATAACTGAATCTTTTTTAATTATTATTATTCACTGGGTTCAGTATCAGTCTGGCAATGCTATCAAAAGAATTGTTCCGACTTGCTACCGTCCTATTTTGGTAGTTTAAAATCGTTGTGGCAACTAAAAATCCCGCCGACTGTAAATTGAGTGTTGTTATCCGATTTCTGTGTGTAAAGGACATGAAGGCTGCTGAGATTCATTGCGAGATTTCTTCTGCATATGGCGAAAATATGAATTGATTCCGTATCTATTGAGAAGGATGAATTGATGTCTATGATCAAGAACGGAGGATCAACCGTTGCGACTAACGGACTTGTGGGTAACGTCGAAGAAGAAATTCGTTAAAATCGACGATTCACAATTACAGAACTGAGTGCCTTTTTGTGTCAAATTTCACATACAGTTTGGAGACAATAAGACATAAGACAATAAGGCGAAGAGAATTGGATCGGCACTAACTTTTCTGACACATTACGATGTTGAGGTTGCCCAGGCATATTGTAACAGGTGATGAAACTTGGGTCACCTATGTCAACGTTGAGGTGAAAAGATAATCAATGCAGTTGAACCACTCTAACTCGCCCAAGAGAAAACCTTTGAAGTGTCATTAAACTTTGTCTACGAGAAAAGTCATGGTGACCGCATTTTAGATCAAGCAAGGCGTTCTTCTTGTAGACTTTACGGAACGAGATACCGCAATACTGAAGAACAGAATGGCTTAATTCACAGGCGGAAGAGTTCTATGAAGAGGGCATCAAAAAGTTGGTTCATCGCTATGACAAATGTCTGTTTGTGTTTCTTTTTTAATAACCAAACGGACTTACTTTACAAAACGCTCTCGTATATAAAGACAAATGTCTGTTTGTGTTTCTTTTTTAATAACCAAACGGACTTACTTTACAAAACGCTCTCGTATATAAAGATCTCGTATTTGTAAAGAAATTAAAATTATCGCTCATAGCTCATTTGTAGACCATACAGAGAGTCGCTTCTGGTATGCTTGGCTGGAATCGTGCTATTGAAACTGAGTCTTTTTAACCGGCGTTTCGTCTAGTGTTATAAGGGACATTTTCAAGCCTGATAGGTACTACTGTTGCTACACTTAAACTAAGTAAAATTTGAACAAAAAATTTTAATTCGCTATTATTTTAACTGAGATAGGATATATTCCAACATAACCTAAAATTTCAAATTTTTATATTGGAGCGTTTTTTGATGTCGTAAATATATGCGTGAAAGTAAATGGATGGATCTGACAGTTACCTTTGTTGCCGTACTGAAACTGTACAGCAACTGTGTAGTAACCCTGAAGATGTCCAATGATGGATGATAGTGAACGAAACGTCGTCCAAGAAGCAAATATAGGGAAGCGTTTCTAGCCCGGAATCCCTGAAGCAATGAAGAATCTAGATTTATATAAATCTAAGTGCAAGAGCCAATCTTGAAATATTGCAAATACATCAATACCTTTTCATTTCATTTAAATAGTCTAAATAGTGTTACTATGTTAATACCATTATGCGTGTGATTAAAATAACTTTCATGAAATATCGTGCTCGAATGAACTAACGATTTTAATTTTAGTGTAAATTGCAAATACAATTGCTCGAGAAGTTAATGCAACGGAACGTAATACAAGAGTTAGTCAATTGTTCAACTTATATTCAACGTTCATAACAAGATAATGCTCCGATTACAAACTAAGTAATCTAATAAAACAAGAAAGCGTTCTCTAACGTTACCGGTCAAAGACAATGTAGGCGAATTCATTAGGGCGTTCATTCATATTCAACGCAGCAATACCGAACGGTTATCTTCTCTATTCATTTAGGGAGGTACCTACAAGAACAAGTCAGGCCTAAGACTAGGAATTACTGAATAGTGGGTGGTCCGACCGCTGCACGATGATGAACTGATGAAGCAAAATAGAAGCGGCTTAACACTTTGCCGTTAATTTACAACCTAAACTTAATGATCTATCGATCCGATTCAGAGAAGTAAGTAGAAATTCTCGTATTAATAACACATTCAGAGAATAATGTTTAATTTTCACAAGACGTACTTTAGCACACTTCAAAAAAGAATGGGTTTTGAATTCCATATACTTATAGACACTTAAAATTAACACATACAGTTACAAGTATATTAAACGATATATGCCATGTTTTGTCTACGATCTATATATATATATATATATATATATATGGGTAGGTTTTTTTATCTTTACACATACTTCTCCTATGTGTAATGATTAAAAAATAATAATAAATACATTAGTAGCATAGTAGGCAACCAGTTATACACCAAGTTAATTCGCTTAAGCTTAATTCGTAATTACTTTGCGATGGAGAAATAAAAAAAAATTAATGTCAAATATTTATGAATTTTTGTTCATACATGAATCTTTAATTAATACATTTTATTTAAAAATAGATCATATATTGCAGGCATGAATAAAGACGAAATTGCAACTTTCCATAACAATGGTAATGTGGTACCAGAAGAATATATATAATGTTGGCCCAACGCATGAAGGATATACTGTTTTTGTTGCTCCTGATGCGTTAGAACAGTATTAAATCGAGTTATTAAAGTTGCTCCACGTTCTGCTAGATTATTAACAACTAACAATTTTTTAATGATTGCTTTCGCAGCAATAAATTGTAGTTTTCGTTTTCTTCCCATGGATCGGAAGTAAAAAGTTTCTCGATTATACAGGTGATTTCTTGATTTAGTATCGTATTATATAAAAAATATGTATTATAAGTATTACTAACTAAATCGCACAACTCTGATGACATGATTTCGCTTACTCGCAAATTATTCTTTGTGACTTGTTCGGGTACCCATCAACATTTAAGTTTTCTATTATTTTTCTTTTCATTTCAATGCTAACTTCATCATCGAAAAACGACAAAACATTGTTTGCAATGTTTCATTTACCACAGTTGTCGTCTTAACTGACAGCACCAGCCTTGGCAAATTTATATCTAGGAATTACTTCTCCAAGAAATTTTTAAAGTTCAATATAGTCGTGTCTGCTACCATCATAACCATCAAGCTTATTTTCAATTTGGTCTTTAATAAAATTGTTAAATATAATAAATAATTTCATTCGACTTTTTTCTTGAAATATTTAGCTATTTCTGGATCTATTATGCTAGGCTCAAAACTATCATAACCTAGTTGTGGCCATGTTGAACGAAATGTTTCAAACAACAAAATATTTGGACTCATATTGTTGGTTCTACAGTTTTTTGAAATGCACCTGCAACCATTAATTCCATAAGATAATGTCTGCATGCAAAATGCAACAGCTGTCTACTTATGTAGATCTCGGTTTCGGGGTTGGAACCGCGTCGAGTTAGGCGTAATTGCCAACGTTTCATCCACTGTTTCAAGGGACATCTTCAGGGCTGTACGTAGATGTTCGTCGTTTCGCAGTAGCTTGAAGAATGCTATAACAGAGACCGGCACAACTTATATAGGGGGGACCGGGTCAGATGGTGGCCTGCTATTGGCTGGGGACAACGAGATAACGGCATGCGTCGTATGGACGTTGCAATTCTTAGTAGAGTTCAGTAGAGTTTGCTACGTCGCATGTAACGTATAGCCATCGTCTCTATTGAGATTGCGGGCATATTTGTAAATTTCAATGGATTCACGGATTTTCCTAGGGAAATAATGCGATTCACGGGACGAAGCTTCACATCTTTGAATAGAATTCACCGGAGTTGAGTTTGTGTTCTGCCAGCGTACAACCGGCAATATGTAACAGTTTAGTACAACGTTCATGTTCGGACACACGCACACTGACTGGCCTCTTAGTTTCGCCAATGTACACACTGCCACACGAACACGGAATGCGATACACTCCTTGTCGTTGGAGCGAAGATATTTTGTGTTTAACCGGGGTAAGAGATCCGAAACTTTAGAATGGAGTCTGAAGACAGTTTTGATTTTATTTCTACGTAGAACCTTTCGTATATGATCGGTGATACCTTGAGTATATGGTAAGAAGGCGGTGCTGATGTTAGGATCGGGTTCACTTCGAGGTTTGGGGTTACAATGTCTCACTATAGTACGGTGTATGTCGTGGGCGTTATAATTATTCTGGAGTATGGTGTTAGAAACATGCCTAAGTTCGGAGGGTAGTGCCCTAGGTTCTGAGATAGAAAACGCACTATGTACAAGAGTATTGATGACCGCTTGTTTGTGTGCCGGGTAATGATGGGAAAACCCGTTCAGATATCGGTCCGTAGCATTCTTCAAGCTACTGCGAAAGGACGAACATCTACGTACAGCCCTGAAGATGTCCCTTGAAGCAGTTAACGAAACGTTGGCAATTACACCTAACTCGACGCAGTTCGAAACCGGAAACCGAGATCTACATCTAGAGAAAGACCGTGGAAACCTACACCTACATTTAGTTGTCTACTTAGTTTCTCGTCTAGTATTGCACAAGTTCCAATTGAAGTGCTAGTATTACTTGCTGTTGTATCGAAACACATGGTCATAACTTTTTCTTGTACATCCCAATTAATTAAGGCTGAACGAATAGCAGCAGCATCCTCAAGCCTTTTTTGACTACGTGTTTTTTTGATTTCCTAATACCAAAGAAACTAACTATCCGTACTTTATTTATCTTACGAAATATAAACTAATAAATAAAACAAATTATAGAAACTCCTCCCGCTTCTATCTACGCCCATGAAGAAAGGAATTTAAGTTGAATATTGTTATAATTGCGTCACAATTCAACGACAAAAAACGGATGTGCGGTTACAACAACCGAACAAATAGTGCTATTCAATAACTGCGTGTTATACTTAGCGATGTTATAGACTGCTTATATGGTCCATCCTAATTACGGCCTCTCGTGTCCGGTCCCTACTTATAAAGAACACAATATTTAAAAAAATATATACGATTTAAAATTATGTTTACCTAGCAATAAAGTTAAAATTTAAAAAAAAATTAATATTTTTTTTCCAAACTTTGAGACTGGGTACACATTAAAAATTAATGTTTTTAAATAATTTTTTTTAGTAAATATGTATTCAATTTTATACAAAATAGGCATTCCAGAATAAATTTTAAAATTTGCAAAGAATTAGTTTAAAGAAAAAATGCAAGCAAATTTTCTCAAAATTTTTCAGTTTTTGGACCAAAACAGCCCTTATACCAATTTCAGAAAACGAAATGTTCACTCTAGACCATCAGTGACAAATTCAATATTATACGAGTTACGGACAGTTAAAGCGAGCTATCGTTTTATAATCTATTTTGTAAACTTTAATTGAAATTGAAAACCGGCTGTGTTTTTCCCCCACACGTTCCCATTTTTTTTATAGATCTTATTTTTTTTGCCTAAATTTTACGAAAATAGAAGACGGGGGGGGGGGTAAAAAAACTTTGCACATATGGACAATCTAATATATATATATATTGTAACGTGCCAATCCAAGCGCTGAGTAGGATTTGACTAAGAATATAGTATATGAATTAATTATAAAAATTGAAAATCTAAAAGAGTGAAAGGTTAATGATTTTAAATTTAAAATGTGGGCGCCAATATACTTAGTCGAATCAACGCTATCTGTCCCTTTTTAATATAACTAGCTAATTGCGGTAGAGCTTGAGTGTAAAAGTTAATTTTTAATAATCTCAGGGTTCACGGTCGGTCAGGTGTATTATTTGCAGCTACAAACCAATCAGTGTATTCTCCACTCAAACACAACAATCACACTTCACAAATAAAAGATTGAATTAGATAAATAAATAAAAATTTAATATCAATAAATAAGAAAACTGTAACAACAAAATTGAAAGATAAAAATAGGAAACTGTATTTAATATTATATAAATTATGCAAGATGTGACAAAAATTGAAATTAATAAGTGCACATGTGGGAAATGGTGATAAGGTTATGTGTACGAGATAAAATAAACAAATATTTAATAGTTCTTATATCTTATATTATTTTGGTGAGTATAAACTTATTTGTAGCTAAATATCTGTAAAATTCAACGCTTTAAATTGATGCTTACTTTAAAATTGAATTTGATACATGAAATAATAATTTGTAGCGATTAGCATGAGCTATTATAACTTTTAAAATTAAATAATTTGGAATAAACGTTGTAGGTGAACCTGATGTTGATCTCCTAGATCTGATATACTTCTCAATATGTGGACATTCGGCAGACCAGGTAGCACGGCCTCGTTCACCGTCTTTGGCGGAGTTCGTCGAGTTGAGTGGTGTAAATCGTTGGCTTGCCCTGCTCTCTGCTTCAAATGATGCTTAGGACGATATCTCACGTTTGCGTTGAGGTATTCTTGAGATTTTTTCTTCAAAAGGTGGGCCTTTAATTTGGTTATCGAATGATTCAACACTTGGTAGGAGATTTTCACTTTAAAGATGTTTTAAAAATTTATATTAAGGAAGTACACTCAAAAACGGCCATTTATGTCAAAGTTTTATATCAGATGACGCCGATCGCGTTTTATTTTTTATTCCAAAGCCTTATTTCTATATCGAAATAATCTCGTAATTTTAGTTTAATTACATCAATTTAAAATGTGAGTTTATACAATGTTTTGATTTTAACATAAGGGGAAAATTAATTTAATATTTTACATTAACCTAAAATATGATTTGAATATAAATTTAGTAATGTTTTCTACCGTAAAGTTTGCTTTAGCGGGGTTCATATAATTTTGAATTGGTGGGCGTGGTTAACTAGCGTCGATATAAACCTGATGTTGATAAATTAAATACCTGTTGTTTCGCGCGTATAATTTGAATTATGAAAAAATGAAATTAAAATATAAAAAGTTAGTTTAAATCAAAATAAGATAATGATGAATTTTAAAGTTATCGTCGTATTAATTTATTAACATTTCGATGTTAATTTCACAAATTCCGTCCACCAATTTATTGTTTATACAGGTGTTTATATTGATTGTGTACCCGTACTTTCCATTATAGGTGCTGGAATACCTGAGCTGGTTGTACCACTACAATATATATATTTAGTGTTTATAAGAATTTTATTTTTCTTATTTATTTTATTGGCCGTGTCTTAATATTAAAAATAATAGACTTTTTATTGGTTTAGCGACCTTTTATTGAATTATGATGTTTTATACTACGACGTTTCGACTTTTATTATTTTTCAGTCTTTTTCAAGTATCTAGAAACAAGAATTAATACAATGAGAACATGAGAACTGTGTTTGCTTTTGTGAGATTGAATTAACAATTAAATTAACAATTAAAATTAAAATTAGATTAAAGACTGAATTACCAATTAGATTAACAATTAAAGTTAAAATTTAAAATTAGATTAATAATGAGTAAGGACAATTAAAGTGATTACATCTGTATAAATGAATAGAAAATTTGAATTAAACTACAATACAGTAAGGTAAATAGAAACAAGAATTACTACACTGAAAACGTGAGAGTTGTGTTTGCTTTTGTGAGACTGAATTAACAATTAAATTGACAATTAGAATTAAAATTAGATTAAAGACTGAATTACCAATTAAATTAACAATTAAAGTTAAAATTTAAAATTAGGTTAATAATGAGTAAGGATAAATTACAGTGGTTAAATCTGTATAAATGAATGAGATGTTAAACTTTCGATGTTAAACTACATTACATGAACAATGAATGACAAAACTCACCGTTTCTTTTGGTTTTCAAAATCACGCATTCTGTGTAACATGTGTATCGGGGGCCCGAGACCTTTTTTTGTAACGAACCGATCGCACTGGTTGGAATATTGTAAGTGTTTGTGGCTTTGTTAAGAGAGGTTAATTTCTGTTCTGTTTTTGGAATTTAGCAAATTGATCAGGACCGTGTTTAGGGGTATGTAGTAAAAGTATTTACAAATGGGAACTGATAAAAAGTTTTTTTTGTTTTTTTGGTTTGTGTTTGTGTGTGCGGGGGGGGGGGGGGGTTGATTTTATCTATTGTTTAATCAGTGGGTAATAGAGTTTAGACAGTCTATCAATTTCGTTCCTGTCGTTTATTGTTCTGCTGTTTTTGAAAATGTGGATCATTTCTAAGACCCCCTAGCTTTTGTATTCTTTTTCTGTGTTATTACTTTGGTGTTATCAAAATCAAAATTATGTTTTAGTGTTAATTGGTGTTTTTTTAAAGCAGTTTGATTTTTTGCGTATTTGTGACCTTTCAATCTTTCTTGTAGTAACTGTTTTGTTTGGCCTATGTATACTTTGTCACAGTCTTTGCAGGGTATGTTGTATATTGTGTGTGATTGTTTTAGTGTAGGTGTTGAGTCTTTTAGTTTGGTGTGTAGGAATTTTAGGTTTTTACCGCTTTGGTGTGCTATTTTATAGTTAAATGGTTTAAATATATTGTCTAGTTTTTCGGATAATCCCGTTATATAGGGTGTGGGGATATATGTTAATTCATTGTTTTTTATGGTTTTGTTGTGGTCGTTTGTTGTGTTATAAATTTTATTAAGTCTTAGTTTTATAATTTTTTGTATAAATTGTGGTGGATAATATAATATAATATATATATATATATATATATATATATATATATATATATATTATATGTATATATATCTATAAATAATGTAAAGTGGATGTTTCTTAATGGAATAAGCTGTTCAGAAATTACCTATAAATCCCTGTGCAGTAGATTGCATTTAGTGCAGTTGTGTTTTAAGCGTAAAATATCCGACATCCATTAGTGTTAGATGTTAAGTTGTGATGATGGATCGAGTATTTATTGCACTGGAAAAAGCGGCGTTAAAAGTTCAACACAAAAAAGAAAACAACAACACAGAGATGGGAATAAAAAGCTACTAAAAGGCGCGCATATTTTACGGTAAACACAAAAAGATCACGAGGATGATTAATAGTACTCTAAGGTTCTTTTAATGATCCCTGCTTTTCCCTTTCTAATCACGATCGTCTAAATGTGCCCGGAACACCAGAAGATTGACGATCGGCTCCCGGAATTTTCCTAGCGATATCCAGGTGACTTTTGGCTGTCAACATTCTTGAATAAAAATTTAAGCATTCATAATTATTGCACTCAACGTTTTATCGACTTTTAGTAATTTCTGTGTTTCCTCCTTCGCAATATACCATTTTGTAAAGAGATGTAATTAATTAGCAAGAAATATTTTTTGTTTAGATATGTAATTATCAGTTAGTTACATTATTAGAAGCTAGATAAGGCATGATGATATTCATTACAACATAAATTACACAATTACTTCAACAATAATGGCATTTATTGTCTATTACGCAATATGTCAGTCATAATATTAATAATAATAATAATATTTTAATTGTTTAACAGTATGAACTACTTACATTAAAAGAGATTCAATACTTAGTAAATAAAGAGTTTTTCATTAAGAGCAATACAAAATAAAACAGACGTATCGTGAGAAATTTAAGATTGTTTTTAGTTCAGTCAAAAAGTGCAGTTTATGCCGTTATTAATGGAACACATCGTTCAAATAAATCCATTAAACTCAATTTAAGAATTTGTTCACAAACTAGAAGTAAACGGTCATCATTTCGAAAAATTTTTTAACTGATACTGATTTTGCTTATATTTTTTGTGTTCATTTTTCTTGTTCTCAATAAAATTTGCATTATTAGATTTAATTAAATATCTCTGACGTTATTGAACTAAAGGGTACCAAACCTTATTATTGCTGAACTTCCAGAGTAGAACTATACTGAAATTTGTAAAAATATACAGGATGTTTCATTTAAAATAAGAAAGTTAACAATATTTATCTCTAAACCAGAAGTCTGATTTGAAAACAAATATGCTCTTCAAATTCCCCATTTGCATTTATTTACCTAAGTGTGGGAAATGTTATTAAAATCTAAATAGTATTAAATATATTCGAATGGATCCATACATTTGCCAAACCCTGTGTATAATATGAATGCTCTCAATTTAAATCTATTTCCAGTTTCCCTGTATCGGGCTAGGTTTCTAATAAAATGTAATAATGTACTTATGTTTTCAATGAAATATTAAATCTTTTTTCAATATGTTCATTAATATTTCTGTTAATTAAACCAGAAAACCGTCAATGAAAAGCAGAAATAATGTTGTAGTAGCTTTGTTTGTTTAATTTATTTGCAATATTTAAATAGAAAACATAAGTACATTATTATATTTGATTTGATTTTGTAAGAGAACCTATCCCGATAGAGGAAAACCGAAAACACATTTGAATTTAGAGTATTCATATTGTATATATCCAGGTGTAAAATTAAAAAAATGCACCCAAAAATTTTTTCTTGTAGACCCGTGAAATCTGTTTCCATTTTATTTTGATTGTGATGACTAAAGACGGCAGACTATGTGCCCCAGCAGTGGCGTTGCGTGGAGAGTTTAGCAGAATAACAGTGCACTTACTTAAAAATAAATATATCGAATCCCTATACAAAACGTTAAGAAAAAACATAAATAACTTACCCAACATGCTTACATTGTTGCAAAAAAATGCGGATGTGCGCGATGAAAAAACTGCACCATAATATATGTTTCTGTATTAGTCTTGGAAAGGTTCATACGTAGCGACGTATATATATGTTTATATACAGAGAAGGATTGTTCGACGTTGAGAGATGTTATATTTGCATAGTTAAAGCGCTCTTTGTATCTGTACAACGGATCTTCAGTATTGGTAAAAAGTTGCCCTAATTTTGTAAAATCTACATTTTATCTAATACACTGTTAAATTTTTCACGGACACAATCACTTTTTCCATCTTCAAGGATATGCAGCACTAGTTTTACGTGGTCAATAATTGCTAATGAGTCCGATAAGGACAGCGCAGTGTTCTGTAAATTTTTTATTGCGTCCAGTATTGGAACGTAACTGTCGTAAATAATGTTTAAATTTGCTGCAACTTGAGGATTGTTAAATTGAACCTGGCTGAGCCGTATTGCAGCTGCTTCTTTGGCATCTAGTTGTAAAATTATTGATTTAATTTTTTCAAAATGTTTATAATAATAAAATGCTGCTTCTAACCAAGTACCCCATCGTATAAGAATTGGTTGCGGCGGCTCGGGTATATCAGGACACAGCGAATGAAATAGCCGAATCCGTTTCGGAGATTTAAGAAAAACCGCTTTCGTTTGTCCTATCAGTTGATCCACAACAGGATAAGTTGTACGTATAGTGTTCGCTACAAGGTGTAAAGCGTGAAGCAAACATGTGACATGCAGCAGGTTTGGTTGAATCGTTTTGAGTAAGTTTGCCGTGGAACACTTAACCTTGGCAGCATCGGTAACTAACATTAACACTTGCTTCGGTAAAATCTCAAATTTGTGTAGTGTTTCTATTAATACATCATATATCGCTCTGGCAGTACACCCTTGCATTCGTTTACAGGTTAGTAAATAAGGAGGAGAAGGTCCTTGCGGAGTCAGCGTCCGTACTAGTATGGCTAGGATGGACTGTTTTTTAATATCTGTAGTTTCGTCTATTGTTAACCACAGGAATTTTTTTTTTACCGTATTTTTCGTACAATTTACAATTCTCTCACGCACTGACGGTACGTAATTCCGTAGCGTACTTCTTGCTGGTAATTTCCACGTAGGATTGTATTTCTTCCAAAACTGACAAAACATTGGGTGTTCCACTTTCTGCATTGGTATATTGGTCGCAATTAACATCATTGTTAAATCACACACAAATTTATTATATGATCTGCGTCCACTATTATTCGATTTATGTTTGTCACTATTTATATATCTTTTGCACTGACTTGCTTTCCAAGTTAAGAAAGTTGTTTCACAAACTAAACATTTCACGACGGTATCGTCATATATTAAATCGGGAAACCGATGTAAAAATTTCTTTACTACGTTAGCATGCAACCGAGTCGATGCATTGTTTCTACGCACTCCCGACATTTTCAACACGATTGTGTTAACAATGTATCGCTTACAACGTGTCAACGGCAACTGAATTGATCGTCGTACGCCTCTACTCGATCCCTCCACATCACGCTACTGTTCGGGCACATTGTCTGCCGCCTTGATGACCATTGAGAACATGACACTTCAACATATGTGTTTTTCTGTTCTTCAGTAAACATGTTATTGAAAAATAATTAAAAAAATTAATTTAACTTAAACTTGACTTATGTTCAACTTACGCAGCCCAGACTGTAGCCGACCAACACGTAAAAACTGTTAGACGTGTTACACGTGTTACGCTTCGCATATATAGAATATTTTAATTTAGTTTTAAATAATATTTCTTCTTTATATATATATATCTCGAATTTAAAATATTAAAGTTCAACTTCGTCATTTTTCTGTGTACATATTTCGTTTGCACATAGAAAACCTTTTCTTTGTTATCTTATTACGACCGATCCTTCGACTTCTTCCTGGACTTGAACGGTCAAGCAAGGCATCTAACGGTCGTTTGAATTACCTTTTACATTTCGTTTTTAAACTTAAGTTATTAATTTAATTACGTACTCATCTCTTATTAATATATTGTGTCGTATATCACAAGAGATATTTTAATGATATCTGTGTCAACGATATCATAACTTTTCAGCTAACGCTTTTGATTAATTCATTAGTCAAAACATCGACAACATCGATACACACTCTCAACTTAGAAGTAATAAAACTTAAACATTTTTTCTAGACTAGTGTTTCTTCGACACGAACTTCTTCGTTTTCTGTTCAGATCCTCGGTAAGTTAAACATCTTACTTGCCGTACTATTCAAGTACCGGCCAATAATGCTATTCCGCCGCCCGGCCTTCATCGCTTCTAAAGTAATTCGTATTGTTCTATATATATTATTCTTTCAATCTAATTTATGTTAATTTCTTCGTCGTCCGGCCAAGCATCGCTCTACTCTACATACTTGTTCAAGTACATAATACACACCTCGTGGTGGCGACCATCTTCGCAACTCAAAAGTAACTCTGTTTTGATCGATATAGAGGTTATTTTATATTAATCATAATTAATTCACATTTACTTTACTGCCTAATTTAACGTTCGTTTCAGTTTATTTTGGTGTGTTAATTTTTAATTACTTATTCAACGTTTATTGTGTATATTACTTTTATTAATTATTTATAAATATATCAACGCTCAATTTCTTTCTTGTAAATAATAAATACAAACTTTAAGGACAACGTTGTGTTTTATTTAATTAGTAAGTCGTAATATATTTATCTTAGCACACATCATACACGTCCTTGACCTTTAATACAACTTCACCAGCACTATAATTATTGATATTAAATAATCTCCTTTATTATTAGCAACCACAGCCGAACCAGAGCGCTTGTTAATAATACAGGGAACTAATTATAAGAAAAAACTGTTTTTGTTGGGTGCATTAAAACATAACTATCAACAGAAAGAGGAAGGTGACGTATGGGTTTCGCCCGTTAGTAATAAACCATGCAGGTTACACCTCCTGTACAACGCTAGGAGATTATTTTCTTAGATTTACTTCCTATGAATTTTTAATGAATTAATATTTATGAATTGCACATGTGTATGATATTACGCACTGCAAAATACAGTAGAATGAACGGACTCTATTAAGCTACGGTTAATTAACTACGACAAAGAGTATAAGTTGTTTCCTATTCGACACAAACTAATGCACGTTGCTCGTGAACTATATTGATGTCGTTCCTTCCGCTTTAATGCTCGCATTCAGCACCGTATAACGTACGTATGAATTGATCAATCATGCGTTCATAAAGTACGTTATCACGAAAGCGCAGAACTGAGACTCTTGTCGTAAAGCACTGAAAATAGCTGGTAATACGATGAACACACCCAATATACATGTTTATTGTGCAGAGGTCCAGACGCTATTGTCATCAGGAATTTGTGAAGTCTTCTAAAATGATTTGTTTGGCTTAATGTCATTATACACATTATCGTATAATTCATAATTCTCAACCCAATATTTTTTTGAAGGTTATACCTCTTTCTATACTATAAACAGTAAATTTCTTATATTTAAAAGTAAGAATCTTTTTTGTGAGTAGGTGATATTCTTATTAATACCAAGATGCATAAACAGGGCTTCTATGGCCCTGAGTAATATATGTAATTTGTATTATATACTATCAAATTAATTCAGCGTTCTAGTATTGTATAAACAGGTATTCATTCAACTGTATCTCAAGTCAAACAGTACTTTTTTAATTTAGAATATACCAGGGTGTGCTGAAAGGTAATTCACAGTTGCTTGTATAAGGCGAACGAAAACAAATAGCAAAATCGAGCAAAAATTACATTAAAGTACAATTCTGAAGCTTCAAAATCATATATTTATTTTTCCATATAATCATCGTTAAGACTAGCACATTTCTCACAACGTGTAGCAAGTTTTTTCATTCAGTAACTGAAAAATTCTTCCGACTTTGCTCGAATCTAGAACTTGATAGCTACTTTCACCTCATTGTCCTAGGTGGAATGATTACCCTTGAAGTCTCTCTCGAGTAGAGCTGTATATTCTCGTCTGTAAGACGGCGTGGTACAAATCGTGCATATATTTTACGGTATTCCAATTGTTCAATAATGAAGCTGACACCTTTCTTGGATATTTCAATATGGTTTGTGATACACTTTTGATTTTGAATCAAATCGTCGACGAGTTGGCTATATTTATCATCTGTGGCAGTGATTGGACGTCCGCTGGGTGTTATATTAACAATTTTGGCTTTTCCAGGCTCGCAATCAGGAAATTTGATTACGTGTCGATTTATAGTATACCTATCAACAGGATCGTGTAAATATCCTTTAAACGATGATGAATTCCACCAAAAGTCACTTTTTCAGCTGTCAAAATTTCGATAACAGCACGCTGTTTAACTCGTGTTGACATAGCACTAGATCACGTTTCCATACTTTCACTCCTCATAATACACTGGATGAATTCAACGACCTCAAACCTGTGCATGCGTATAGAGGGGGGATGTCACTTCCACATTCCACCTGGTGCGCTTCTGAATGTTATTTCGTTCGCGCTGTACAAGCATGTGTGCATTGCTTTTCAGCCTACTCTGGTAATTTTTTATCACTAGTCTGTATTTACACAAACCGGGCCTATAAGCAATTTTTTTTTGCATCAACACGTCTCAGCCTGTTATTACTGCGGTCTGTTGTCAGAAAATTAGAAGTAAACGAATCTGCATATTTATAGAATTTGGAACCTGCATTATTACAGAATTTATAAATACTCGTGCAGCATACTTTGTCATTCGCGTGAATCGCAAAACGCAATAATGACATTGAAAAAGTTTGGTGATCTGAAGTTGGAGGAAAAGTTGGAACGCGCAAATGAGTGTAATAATCCAACTTCTGAAGGAAGCTATTTTTCAAAAGTAGAAAATGATGACGTAATGTAGAGATTTCGAAGCAAATTGTGACAAGTTCTCTGGATCCAGTAGTGATGAAAATGTTGATAACATTGTTGATTGCTGTAAATATTAGTGATAGTAATAATTCAAACCAGAATAATGTATGTGCAAGTTTTTATATTTCTCCAAGCAACCTGGAGTGGAAAATAGAGCAATCAGCCAAAAATAAATTTCAACTACATAATATTATTGGGCGCCATATGCCTTGGCAAAAAAGCATATGCTGCTGCACCAAGAAAATTTTTTCATTTATTTGTGACTGAAGCTACAATGCAAGAAATTGTACACTCTACTAACTTAGAAACAAAATATGTTTGGAACGGAAAATCAAAATTGTGGACTGATACCTGTTGATGAACTTTATGCATTTTGTAGATTACTTATTTATGCTGAAGTTGACAGAAATTGAGATGTTCCTGCAAGGGAACCCTTTTCTAATGATTTTGTTAATCCCAAATATCGAGCGACGATATTTAGTTTTGAAGAAATACAATTTAATATAAAAGAACTCGAGAAACACGTTTAGAAACCGATAACTTAGCGCTTGTACCTTACCTCTGGGATCTGTTTATTCAACAATTAAAAACGTGCATCATATGAGATATAAATGCAACAATTGATGAACAACTTGTTGGCTTCAGATAAAGATGCCGATTCGTTCAGTATATGCCAAGTAAGCTGGCAAAATATGCCTTCACTTTTTTTGGATGTGCGAATCTAAATCTGGCTGTCTATGTTCGTCGCCGATCTGGGGAACCAACACATAAGAATCTGACATTTTAAATAGTGCGAACTTTAGTACGTAGTATTCATAATTGTGGTCTGAATCTGACAATTGCCAATTTTTTTAAGAGTGTTCCATTAGCAGATATCTTTTGTAAAAAAACATTACTCCTGTTGGTGCGCCACGTCAAAATAAGCGATATATTCCGAAGGTGCAATATATTACAATGGACATAGTATAGTTACGTCTTCTTTATTTTGCTTCAAGAACAACGTAAGCCTTGCAAGTTATGCATCTGAAAAGAACAAATGCGTAATTTTACTAAGGGTTATGCATCATGGCACGGTTGTTAATGACGACGCTAAAAGGAAGTCCGAAATGATCTCCTACTACAACAAAACAAAAGGCGGTGTCGAAATTATGGATCTAACGGTATCCACATATACATGTAAAAGGCAAAGTAAGCGATAGTCTATGACGTTTTTCTTCAATCTAATTGACGTGGGAGCACTAAATGCGTTTAATATTTTTACCAAAGAACATCCATATTATAGCGCCGATATCACTCACAAACGCAGAATGTTTCTAAAAGATCTAGCAAAAGAACTGGGAACCCTATATGGCAAGAAGATCAACTAACCCTAACCTAAGACGTTTCATTGTGGAGTTTATGAAAAAATAGACCGATATTTCAAATCCGCCTACAGCTTAAACAAGTTAAACGATTAGGAGAAGAGGATACTAACTGCGACATTCAAAAATATATCGCAAAAGCAAAATGATACTTGCTAATTACAAAAATAATATATGTAATGAACACAGTATAAGAATATGGACTACTTGTTATACAAGGTAGCCAATATATACCTGACTGATTTAAATAGTGCACCATTTTTGATACACCTTATTTCCGTATGTAACGCTGTAGTAGCACATTAGTCAAACTAATCATAGAATGCCACACGATCCAGCAATGCGTCCGTTTTGTTAACACGTTTTATTTAAATATTATAATATGAACGCCATTCGTTAATTATTGCGGAAAGACTTGCAAAACTAGTATCGTTTTCTAATTGTTCAAACCCTGGAAAATGTTGAGAGAGTTCTCGAAAGGGTAGTGGAGCACTCTGAGACCTCTACCAGACATTATTCTTAAGAACTGGCAGTCGTCACACGTTATTTAGGTACTATTTAAACAAAAAAGGACTTGCATTTGCGGCCATACAAAATTCAGTTGACCCAAGAACTACAGCTTAGAGACCATGAAATCCTCTAACAATACAGTTACGCAATATTGCAGCTTAACAACAAACGAACAATTTTTACGAAAAATCATGAGTCATGAAGCCTACTTCGATATGAACGGATTTCTTAACTAGCAGAATTGTCATATCTGGGCATTATAAAACCCTCAGGTCATCGATCAATGATAACTTCATCCCCGCCGAGTCAAGCTTTTATGCGGTGTTTGGTGTGGAGGCGGAGGATCTTACTTTTTTGAAGACGCTGCAGTTAATCCTCTTACTGTCACTGGCGAGCGCTACCGCGATATGCTACAAAACTTCTGAAATTTGACAATTTAACCTGCAAAACATGGGGTTTCAGCAGGACGAAACATCTTGTTATACAGCTAGGGAAACAACGACTCTGTTGCGAACAATGTTTCCGGGGCGTTTATTCTCTCGATTTGGCAATATCATCTGGCTCCCAAAGTCTCCCGATTTAACCGCTCCATAATTTTTTCTATGAGGATATCTAAAAATAATATTTATTCAAACAAATCAAACACCGTATAGGAGCTGAAGAACAATATTCAGGAAGAGATTCAAAATATTCCTCCCGAGACCTACAAAAAATGGTGGAAAATGTAATTAAGGGAGGTCAGGTTTGTGCGGCTTTCGGAGGCGGACATTTGTCTGATATTATTTTTCATACATGATTTACAACTTTCAGTAAAAGAATAAGATAAAAGAAATGGATGTATTTTATCTCATTTGAAAAATATTTAAGATACAAGCCAGTCACTTATATATTGGCTAGTTGTACTAATCTGTAAAGAATTTTTGTTATGTAATAACTATGTTGTTTTTTGAACTGATCGCTTGAATGTAACTTTATTTCAATATTTTGTTTTTGTCGCATTTTATCATGAGTTTTAATAGGACTTGTGAGGCTCAGTTTACATAAAAATAGATATTGTTCCAGATATGCATTTTAAGGTTAATACGAGTATTCACATGTGAAAATGTGAGTAGCGCGACTTCTGAATAATACTAATATTTTTATTATTTTTAACCTTATAATTAGATATTACGTTAAATGTTATATATATGTTACTGCTTCTCCTGATCTAATAAACTTATGACAGGAATATGGTTACTTGATTTCCAAACCGCATGTGAATTCTATACTGACGTGAGACACGAGAATCTTTGTTTCTACGTTTCAGAAGCAAAGAACCTCATCTGTTGCCAGCCATCGACAAACTTCAGTCTAAAAGTTTTAGCCAAATCGAACATGTACAGATTTTAATATTGAGCAAAATTTATGTAAAGCTAGTTTTCGAGGTCTTTTTTGCTTGCAACTGGTGTGGCTTAAAATGCCTAACTCGATATACAAAATGTGGTGTACGAGTTAAGTAGATATGGATTTGGATTTATATAATTAGGAAATCTAATTAGTCGAAAAATTGAAGCCAGCAGATCATCATCTTCGTCGTGGCTTCGCTGTTTGGTTATTAGAGTAGCTGGCTGAAGATCCATTTTTTCATCGTATTGTAATGTTCAGCGACGAGGCGCATTTCTAGCAAAATGGTACACAAGCAGAAATGCAGAATTTCGTGCAAAGATAATCCCCGCGAATATGAAGAATCACCCTTGCATCTGCAGAAAGTTAACAATTTGGTATACTATTCATGCTGGTGGTGTTACTGGCTCGTATTTCTTCGAAAATGCGCAACGACAGTGTGTCACCGTAAATAACGTTAATTATTGGGCAATGTGAAATGAGCGTTTCTTCCCAATTGTTATTTCAGAGAATCTGCAGGGATACTGGTTCCAATAGGCGAAGCTACATATCATATCGCCAATGAAATTATCGCTTTACTGCATTGTGAATTTGGTAATGAAGTGTGTGACTCCTTCCTGTGAATTTATGTGTAGTTAAAAGTCTACCTACGCTAACAACCCAAGAACAACTGCGGGTTAAAATCAACATTAGAACTGTTCTTCGTGAGATATCGGCCTCAACGTGTGAAAACGTAATGATAAATTGAACTGATCGAACAAACTACTGCCAGCAAAGTCGTGGTCCGCCTATGAATGACATTATCTTCAAGACATAATTGTAATAAGATGGTGGTTCTAATACATTTTGTTTCACATAAGAATTTTTTAGATTTTATTTCATTTCTAAAGCCTTAACTGAACCAGCCTTTATATATTTCAGACGATGAGTTTATGCTGATATGAATTGCATTGACAATATTTATGGAGAATTACTGTATAGTTTTCGTTGATTAATATTGCTTAATATTGCTATTTAACGAAGTAACTAAACAATAGCGAATTTTAGAATATATTTCTAAAATCCGACGATCTAATTATTTTCCACTGATTTCTAACCCTAGTCAAAATGGGTATTAAAAGTTCAATATATCTTCTTATTTTCATTAGATCCTTATTTTATTCGAAATCCAAATAGCGTACTGACAAAAATGAATTACTGTAAATAATTCTGCTTCCATTGAGACACAAACAAAAAGTTCTACCATAAAAATAATTATAAGACTTGTTTTAGTTCAATTATGAAAGACATGTACTCCTTTTCCAGGACACGCAGTTGTATTTTCTTTTGAACTTGTCAAAAACAACAATACTTAGATTATTTTTAGAATCTATTTTATATATCGACAGCGCAGTTAACTATTCATTAACTAATTGAATATTTATGTCGTAACAGGGATTCTTTGGTAAGACAGCAAATTAGATATCACGCCGTTATATTTGAGTTTCACGAAAATCTACAATTCCGGAGAAATACTTTGCTAAAATTCCAAGAAACAAAGAGAGAAGTAAAGTGAAGAAGCTACTTGAAAAATAAATAATAACACTTAGTGTTAGTGTTTTTGCGACGCAGTGAAAATAATCGAAAGTAATTAAAAATATTGACTCACATGATAATTATTTTTGTACAAAGTTACATTAAAATTTAATGCCCATAGATAATTTTATGCACTTCTTTTTTACTTTTAACATTGTAAGTATCTAATGTTAAATAAAAGGAAACAATTTTTATTTCTTTAAGTGTATTCGTTTTGAGTTTTCAAAATATCAAATTTTGTTGAAATGAATATTGTTTCCATAAGTGCGGCATGACTTTCCCTGCGCCTCCACCAATTTATCTTACTATAATACGAACTATTCGATAGGTGTTAAGAAAATAAATTAGACTAATCTTTAATCTTAATTTAGAGTAAAGAAGAAATTTCTAGATATTTAAACACTAATTTCAAAATAATACACTTCCACTTATTCACGGAATGTACTAATATAGAACTTAAATTTGGCATACTAAGAGAATAAAACCTATTTACAATCCACACATTAATAAGAATGAAAAGATATAGTCGTACAGGTACAGAAAATTGCACAACCTTCTGTTGCTGAAAGTAATATTTAAGTATAATTTGATACAAAAATATAAGATTTTGTATCAAATTATACTTAATATTACTTTCAGCAACAGAAGGTTGTGCAATCTGTACAAATATATCTTTTCATTCTTATTAATGTGTGGATTGTAAATAGGTTTTATTCTCTTAGTATGCCAAATTAGTTATTTTTATGTTACTAGTGTTACTGTTAATGTTGTTTGTGTTTCCTAAAAAGAGACAATACCACCCCCTGAGTTGCACTTAGTACAGCACATGTATAAAAGGCAATGTGGTATAAGCATTCCTTTGAATCGCATGTACATATCAAGCACTTGTAGCACTTGTATTGAATAAAGTAAAACAATTAAAAACAGACATAGTGATTTGTATACTATCTATTCACTCCTAACAATGTGTTCTTTCTATGTTCTATTTCTAAGTGGTCTTGCATACCTTGATCTACGTTTTTGCATAAAGTTTTCATTCAAAAATAGTATTAAAACGAAGTTAGTTTAATGATGTAGTTTGCTTGTGTGAAGTGAATTTTATTACTCCGGCTAATAACTTTTTTGCTGCTATTGATGATAATTTACTTACACAAAATACATGTTCAGGATTAAGGTTAAATTATGCCAATGGTAGTAATATTTATACTAAATAATACAAATCTGTAAAAAAACAAATTTGTATCCGTATACACATGGACACACAGTACATATTTACCAGCGTTTGCTTCAACCACCAGACGCATGCGTTTCTGTCTCACGACTTTATCAATGATGGGTTTACGAAGGAAGACATAGGACTGTAGGTACACTTCGCGGTCATATAGCAAATTCCTCCCTATCAGATGACACCAGATAACCTCATGACATCTGACGGACAAAACCAATGTCATGAGGTTATCTGGTGTCATCTGATAGGGCGAAATTTGCTACATGACCGCGAAGTGTACCTACAGCCGTTTGTCTTCGTAAACCCATCATTGGCAAAGTCGTGAGACAGAAACGCATGCGTCTGGTGGTTGAAGCAAGCGCTGGTAAATGCGTACTGTGTGTCCATGTATATACAGATACAAATTTGTTTTTATACAGATTTGTATTATTTTGTATCAATCCTTGATGTGAATTGTCGCATCGATATTGCCAATTTGTAATTTGAAATTTGGTTTTGCTGTAGTAATATTTAATTACCTTTGACAGATTAATCACAGTCTTTAATTCAATCAGATTTTTCCCATAATCAGAATTTTAGTCGTATTCATGTAAAAGCATTTTCTAATTATAGTACCTTATTTAGTTTACCGAAATCCCAATTCCTTTCGTCATTCGATGGATGTTAACGAAAATTTTTAGTTCTAATTCACGAATCCAAATAACAATAAGAACATTAGTTCACAGCCTAATCTTTTGTCAGAGTTCCCAATTACCAATTTGGAAGATTAAAGTTAAACTTTATATAGATGTTGCTATAAGTTGCATGTTTTTCAATACGCAATATGGAAATCCTTCGGAATGCTTTTCGAGCTATGATTTGGATCAAATTTGTTATATAACTGTCATCAAAATTTATTGACAGATATCATGACAATGGTCCTACATTAGCTACAGTTAGTTGGTGGTTTCAAGAATTTATCTCTGAAAAATACATATTAGAAAATTAACGAAAATATGGACGACTTGGGTTAGCTGTTTCTGTAGAAAATGTTAAAGTTGCAAAAAATATAATTATAAAATGTCGCAATATAACCCACAAAGCCATACAAGAAGAATTAAGTATTATGTTCTGCGTGTTTGTTATGCTACGGTGATGCTACTGCATACAACCATAAAAACCTATTTACATGAATCAAACACTAAGTTGGTTATCGACCAAGTTATCCAGATATTATCCCAAGTTACCATTGCTTAAAACTAACACCAATATGACAGTTGTTGATTTTCAACAAGGCTTTGATCACTTGCTCAAAGAAAAGGTTTCGGCATGTTTCGCAAAGAATTAAAAAGTGCGAAATATTTAGAAAATCCATGAGGCTACTTTCTTTAAAAGTTCCATATAATTTTTTATATAACGATGAATAAATTTTCAAAATAATTCTTATCTTTAGCCTTATGATCCGTTACTCTATCAATACATTTTACAAATAAACTTTATGAGCTAAAATTTTCAAACCAGATTCCTCGACGTCTATTTTATGTCTCTGTTGACAACCAGATATTATGGATGATCTCTAAGCATTATATAACTACAACTATCTACAAATCAGATTAAACCATCTTTTCAAGTCTAGAAATAGTTGTATGATTACATCAATTTAATTTTAAATACGTAGCTACATCATTTTTGCGATCAGCTTACTATTCAGAAAAACTTTCACAGCTACTGAACGATTTACGCTGGATTTTTCACTTTTTTTGTTTTTGTTGAAAATAATACTCGCATGTAAATAGGTATACGGATTTATTTATTACGAGATTAATACACTTGATACATAACAATTGCTAAGTTAATTTCTCGTTTTTACGTTAAAGACCAAGACATGTTATGTCTTGCCTTGGTGAACTTCTCGAATACACTGCTTTTTCTTACATTACTTTGTCTGGGCGAAAAATGGTCCCCACCCTTATCAAAGGGGGTTGGTGTAAGTAACGGTTCATAGTAGATATTGCAACAATATCTCTCAGATGAATTGACTACGTATTTTTTGGCATTTCCAAACTTTAAACCGAGAACAAATAATTATTGCTATATCTTTACAAGGCATAATAAAATGATCGTAATAAAATGTATCGATACAACAATTTCTCTTATGACCCATGGCTATAATACGCATTCATTCTATGGCAATAAACGGATCGGACCTTTCAAAGCAAGCTACACAAATTCCCATCTGCTAAACTTAGGGGATAATTACCTTCGAAGGCCTTGCAGTATAAAGGCTGTAATACAAATGTTAACGAGATTTGCATATCTTATTCTAAAATAATTCTAGTTAAATACTTTTGTGCACATTATATGAATATGTATGCGAATATACAGGTGCGTCCAAAAGCAAACATACATTAAATCACATGATATTAATAAGGAAACTAAAGGTAAAAAATAAGATTATATAAGATTATTATAAATATTTCCGGGAAACCGGAACAGCTACTATATGCAATTCTGCCTTGGGGTTTATCCACTGCAGCTAGGGATGTCTTTGTAGCCCAAAAGAAAGTTATTAGCAATCTAATTGGTGCTCCTTTTTGGCAATTTTGTCCTTCACCGCTTGAGAACCTGAAAATATTCCCAAAGCATATTGGAAGCTGCATGGGATATTTTCAAGAATTTATATTAGGCTATAACAGATTTCGATATTCCATGAATACATTACTTGACCTGAATTGTTACGCTTCGCATATATTAACAATTGCACTAATTTTATATATTAAGAAAATACCGACAGTATAAAAAATGTAATAGGACTATTCCTATTATTTTATGTCGCGGCGTTTATAGCGACGAAATATGAACATGCATATAAGACGTGTACATATATGAGCAGCAATTTATAAGTTCCAACTTCATGTGTACGTGCTCTTTGTAATTTGGTCTCCTTCTATAATACTCGCTGTGGGAGCATGTTTGACCATGTATATGGATGCGTTTGAACAAGTCGTGCTGTTTCAAATATAAAAGAGGGGCTTGCTAATGTACAACTTCAGTTAAGTTTCGAATGCGAAATGTCCGTCTGGTGCATTTATTTTAGTTTGCGGTCAACCGTGAAACTGAATCGTTTCTTTTTTAATTCTTTATGCGAAATGGATAAATTTGTGAAAAAAACGAAGTGAGCCATCTACATCCAGTGAATCGGTCTGTAAAAAGACAAGGCTGTACAATGACAGTTACTTAAACTATGGGTTTACCTCATTGGATGGATAGCCACAGTGCGTTGTTTGGTTTCATGTTCACTCCGATGAAACCATGAAGCCACCAAAAATTAGTTCGACATTTGGAAACTAAATGTCTGGCTCATAAAAACAAACCCTTGGAATTTTTCGAAAGAAAATTACATACCTTGAGAAATCAACAAACTTCTATTTGTAAGTTAAGCTATACTGATAAAAGTGTACTTGAAGCAAACATGTCTCAGTTCTTACGTTTTGTGAGGTATGGATGTGATAGTGACACAACAACCAAAGTTTTGCAAAGCAGTACTGGGTCGTGCAAAAGGACAATGTCTTGTTCATATTTTTATGAAGCTACTAGACATTATACTAACACAGATTGGACAAAATATATTGCAGTATGTAGTGAAGGTGCAAATATGATAACAGGAAAGGTAGGTGAAAGTGAACAGTGAATTTATGAAAATATTAAAAGATTATCTTATGCCAAAGGCATGCTCTTACCGCAAAAAACATGTCGTACAATCAAATCCTTTGTGAAGCTGTAAAAATGGTTAATTTTATTAAAAACCGACCACAACAGAACAAGCTGTTAGAAAAACTATGCGATGAAATGGGCGAAAATAAAAAATCTCTTCTTTTCCATACCAGTTGCAAATTGTAATTAATTTTTTTCATTTTTAATTGAAAATTAAATATATTTTCCCTTTTTGGTTATTTTTTGCCAAGGACGGAATGGAAGCACTGCGTCCTTTACAGGCATGCTCTTGTCGCCAGAACATGTCGTATAATCTCAATCAAATCCTTTGTGATAGTAAAAATGGTTAATCTTATTAGAAACCGACCATTACAGAACATGCTGTTTGCAAAGCTATGCGATGAAATAAACGAAAATAAAAAATCTCTTCTTTTCCATACCAGTTGCTAATGGTAATTATTTTTTTTTCATTTTTACTTGAAAATGAAATATATTTTCTGTTTTTGGTTTCTACGAATTTTTATGCTTTGACCTGATTTGCGTGCTTGAACCTACAAAGAGTTGCCCGTCTTTTGTTAGATGCCTTTCGTAAATTTGTTATCTGTGTTTTTGTTATGATTTTATGTATTTACGACGTGGGCATCAAATCTTACTAAAACTTTTCATATTTTATTGCGAACATGCACATTCTAATGCATTTTACCTTTTATTGAAATGACAGCTGTTTTTTTTTTACATTTTTAACGTTAGAAATTTCAATTGCTATTCTAAATATTTCCAAATCTGGTCCGCATTTGTTATAGGCATTTATTGTTTTGTGGGTAACATTGTTTCTTCTGTTAATACCAAATTTTTTTATATGGATTTTTCTTATTGAAAATTAATTTCGCATTACAATATTCCTACATAAACAATGTATTCATATGTTATAGATAATAAAGAAATGTCTTATAAAATTTTTAAACCTAAAAATGGTGAAACCGAGGGAAACTCTCCGTGATGAAAGAAACATTGGTCAGGGGTTACCTTAGGATAGAACACTTCAGGATTTTATTTAGCAAAAATCTTCTTTACTCAATATTAAAACTAAAATACTATTAAAAAAGGATACACCAAAGATAACAAAATTACATTTTATTAATGAAAAACCATCGTAATATCATAATTCCAACTTCATTTAAATAAAATAATATCCTTATCTACAACTGAAAGAAGGACAAACAGTTAAAAGCCAATGATGGAACCAAAATACACATTAACCAGCCAATAAGTATAACATCCGAACAGAATTTATAGACATCGGGATAATACCAACCAACTGAAGGAATATTATCACCTAAAAGCAATTTAAATAAAACAATAATATGTTCAAATTAATAAAGAGGGGCTCAATAAATAAGAACAAATAGAATAACAAAACATAAAAAGGATTTAGTTGAAATTTTAGGAAGTGTAACTAGAAATTTGGAAATTTTTAAAATAAAGCAAAATAAAACGAGTAGAGGGGATTCGCCGGTTCTGGACCCTCCTCCTCCTCACGACCTTGAACTTGACCTTATGACGTCCCAACCCAACGACCTTGACCTTGAACTTGACCTTATGACGTCCCAACCCAACGACCTTGGCCTTGAACTTGACCTTATGACGTCCCAACCCAACGACCTTGACCTTGAACTTGACCTTATGACGTCCCAACCCAACGACCTTGACCTTGAACTTGAGCTTATGACGTCACTTCAAGGTCATAGACCCTGCAAGGTCATTGACCTTCAATCAACTCAATGACGTCACAACCCAACCCAATGACGTCATACTTACGTAACAACCTCCTCCGCATTGATATACGAGGTTCAGTCAAAAACAATGGCGTCATAACACACATTACACAAGTAGCAGGTAGCAGGTAGCAGTTAGCAGGTATCAGGTAGCAGGTATCAGGTAGCAGGTTGCAGGTAGCAGGTAGCAGGTAACAGATAGCAGGTAGCAGTTAGCAGGTAGCAGGTATCAGGTAGCAGTTAGCAGGTAGCAGGTAGCAGGTATCAGGTAGCAGGTAACAGGTAGCAGGTATCAGGTAGCAGGTAACAGGTAGCAGGTAGCAGGTAGCAGGTATCAGGTAGCAGGTATCAGGTAGCAGGTATCAGGTAGCAGGTAGCAGGTATCAGGTAGCAGGTAGCAGGTATCAGGTAGCAGGTATCAGGTAGCAGGTAGCAGGTATCAGGTAGCAGGTAGCAGGTATCAGGTAGCAGTTAGCAGGTAGCAGGTAGCAGGTAGCAGTTAGCAGGTATCAGTTAGCAGGTAGCAGGTAGCAGGTATCAGGTAGCAGGTAGCAGGTAGCAGGTAGCAGGTAGCAGGTATCAGGTAGCAGGTATCAGGTAGCAGCTAGCAGGTAGCAGGTAGCAGGTAGCAGGTAGCAGGTAGCAGGTAGGAGGTAGCACAATTAATAATATTTCACAATATTATAATTGCCTTTAAATTGATAATCGCGAAAGAAGATTTTACATGAATTTTTAGCAACTCAGTTAATTATATATCTGAAACGCCACAAGGATACATAACAACATCCTCCTTATACCAGTACCAGTATCAGTAAAAAAAGCAAAAAAAAAAAGCATAAAATACTTACTAGATCTCTGAAACATAACAACACACACCCCCTAGTGGGGCCACCGAAACATAACCTCACAATAAAACATAACCTCACAATAAAACACAACCGCACTCGTTGAAAGCTAGATGAACACTGAAGGAAGTTACATCCGGCGCGCTATATAATTAAGATAACAATTAAAATGCGCAGTACATTATTTTCTAAAACCAGCTTTAGGAAATTATTACGTCATATTTTTTTAAACATGATAGGACACGATTTTTTCTCGGTAAAACCTGTCTAGGCACTTTAAATATTTCACTAGCAGGTATCAGGTAGCAGGTAGCAGGTAGCAGGTATCAGGTAGCAGGTAGCAGGTAGCAGTTAGCAGGTAGCAGTTAGCAGGTAGCAGGTAGCAGGTATCAGGTAGCAGTTAGCAGGTAGCAGGTAGCAGGTAGCAGGTAGCAGGTATCAGGTAGCAGTTAGCAGGTAGCAGGTATCAGGTAGCAGGTATCAGGTAGCAGTTAGCAGGTAGCAGGTAGCAGGTAGCAGGTAGCAGGTATCAGGTAGCAGGTAGCAGGTATCAGGTAGCAGGTAGCAGCTAGCAGGTAGCAGGTAGCAGGTAGCAGTAGCAGGTAGCAGGTAGCACAATTAATAATATTTCACAATATTATAATTACCGTTAAATTGATAATCGCGAAACAAGATTTTACATGAATTTTTAGCAGCTCAGTTAATTATATATCTTAAACGCCACAATAATACGTAACAACCTCCTCCTCCACTTCCACCTCCACGCTGATATATAAAGTTCAATCAAGAAAAACAAAATGGCGGAAGGAGCTCGGAACACGGACAAGTCTACCGTCAAGTAATTTATAGTCATAATGACCCCTTGAAATTCAAAGGCGCTACACAGGCTCAAGGTAGACGGCTCTTCCTGTTAGGAAGATTTCATATGGAGTTAGCTCTTAAAAGCAATAAAGCTTCCCCAACGTCAGTAGGTTTCTGCCGAAACATTAGGGTGTCGAATGTCTCTTTGGACCGAGCACCACAGCTAATAGACTGCCTAACGTATTTGGGTAAACTCCTGAAATGACCTGTCTCTTCAACTGATAAGTAGGAAGATATAAATTCACATGTTAACGTAAATAAATATATAAAAAAGTGTATGAATAAATTATGTTAACGTAAAGTATTGATGCTAAATATAACCCCGAAAGGGTTGAGGTGTCTGCAAGGAGATACTAACTATGAAGCACCCTCCGAAACATAACCACACACGCCCCACCGAAACATAACCTGACAATTTAATAAAAAAACATGCGTGCACTTAACAAAAAAAAACATAGCCACACAGTAAGTTTGAAAAGCAAAAAAGAAAAAATACTTACAAGATGGAGGCCCCTCGGAGGCCGTCAGAAGCAAACACCACACACACCCCTCGAGCCCCCTTGTGAGACCCTCTGAAGCACCCTCCGAAACATAACCGCACACGCCCGGACCCCCCTCCCCCCCGTAACATCACAATTGAATAAAAACACGTGAGCACTAGACGAAGGTTTCATATATACTAACTCATATAATATCTTAAGCAGTAATTAAACTATCCCCTCTCCCCATATGTTTTTTCTAGAACAATTAAATTTCATAATAAAAAATGCAGACTGTAGTGTAACATGATACCTGATGTTATTCGATGTTAAAGTCACGTCCGGCGTTCTGTAGCTATGCTTTTTTTTTAAATTGCTAACTAGTGTAATATAATACCTGATATTATTTGAGATTAAAATATTTGATTTTAAATAATTGATACCTATAATCAAATATAATTTTCTATGTTAATAGCAAATTTATGGAATACTTTTTAATATAAAATGTATATATTTATCACCATAAAAACAATGGTAAGAATGTATTATTATAAAATAGATAAGATACTTAGTCATATTTACAGAAAATGTATCAATTTGATTGAAATGTTACTTTTAAAATTAAGTAATTGAAGCTTAAATATTATAATAAAATAGAAAAGTGCGATATTTGTTTTATATCTTTTTTATATAGTCTGTAGCAGTATTTAATAAAATATATATATATCACCATAAAAACAATGTTAAGAATGTATTATTATAAAATAGATGAGATACTTAGGCATATTTACAGAAAAAATGTAACAATTTGATTGAAATGTTGCTTTTAATCGGAAAATGCTGATCATACAAATCACAATAATAAAATCTTGGTAATAATCGAAAAGTTAAGAGAGACCGGCATAATTATATAACGTTCACATATATTTTCAAATATAATTTTCTATGTTAATAGCAAATTTATTGAATACTTTTTAATATAAAATGTATATATATATCACCATAAAAACAATGGTAAGAATGTATTATTATAAAATAGATAAGATACTTAGTCATATTTACAGAAAATGTATCAATTTGATTGAAATGTTACTTTTAAAATTAAGTAATTGAAGCTTAAATATTATAATAAAATAGAAAAGTGCTATATTTGTTTTATATCTTTTTTATATAGTCTGTAGCAGTATTTAATAAAATATATATATATATATCACCATAAAAACAATGTTAAGAATGTATTATTATAAAATAGATGAGATACTTAGGCATATTTACAGAAAAAATGTAACAATTTGATTGAAATGTTGCTTTTAATAGGAAAATGCTGATCATACAAATCACAATAATAAAATTTTGGCAATAATCGAAGAGTTAAGAGAGACCGGCATAATTATATAACGTTCACATATATTTTCAAATATAATTTTCTATGTTAATAGCAAATTCATGGAATACCTTTTGAATCTTTGTTTTATAATGACAATCTAAGAAAAATTAATGGATATTTGAAAAAAAAAAAAACACATTACTTAGAAATAATCTTTCCAATAGAATAAACCCTGTTAAATTTGCAAAAAAAGTCTGTTAATATATAAATATATAGATAATTATTATTTAAAACGCTGCTATTTATATCTAGATGTAATCAACTTGGAATAATATACCCATTTTTAGTTAAACTTGAATAAAACATCTATTAAAAATTTAGAAATACCTTCAATTGTAAAAATAATCGTTATATATTAGCTGATATTTGAAAAACACATTACTTAGAAATAATCTTTTCCATAGAATAAAACCCTGTATATTAAATTCGTATGTTATTACATGCTTTAATAAAATAAAACCTAATTTTATTGTTAATATAAATATTACATGCTTTTATGTTTTTAAAAATCATAGAAATAGTCATAAATTTTACAAATCTATATACCTCTAATAGTATTTCTAACAACGAAATTTTGTATTCTTCCTCATGTAATACTTAAAATATATTAAAATAATTTTTTAAATTGCTGACTAGTGTAATATGATTCCTGATTTTATTTTTGAGATTAAAAAAATTGCTGCCTGTGGTGTAATATGATACTTGATGATTACGATGTAAAAGAAATAATTTTTTGCTTATTTCGCTTTTAATATAATTGATATACGAGGTTCAATCAAAAAGAAAAAAGTGTTAATATATTTTCGAACCAAAATTATGATCTTATACAAAATATTTGCAAATAATGCAATTGTTTTTTTATTATAAACATATATATATATATAAATATAAGACAGCTTGCTAAAAACGTGTACGTGCGCAGACATACAGAAACAATATATAATTACATGCGGGGATTATAATTAAAGCAGATTTTACGTAATTGGAGTATAGTACAATTTACTTCTTCATGATAAAAAAAACACTTAAAAATATTATTTTATTGAATATTATAGGGTATCAGAAAATTTATTTTATTATCAAAGCCGCATCACCGTTTACTAAAAATAAAATCATGATTGACATAAACGTTGTAAATAGCATATGTAACTAATAAAATTTTCTAATGACCCACGAATGATGATTAAAGGTAATAGTAGGTATATACATCTTTGTTTCTAACTATATATGGAGTATATAATATGTTTCTTGTTTAATATGATTGATTATATAATACTAGTTATACCTCTACTAGTATTTCTAATAACGAAATTTTATATTCTTCATCATTTAATACTTTAAATATATTAAAATAATGAATTTATCATTCTTTACTAAATTTTTGAATTTCTCAATCAAAATTTACATGTTAACAATTTTTTCGAATAAAAGTCACGTGTATTTAAACTTAAATAAAACATCTATTGAAGATAGAAATACCTTGTTAAAGTAAACAATATATTATTTTCCAATCATTTGCGACAGTGAAATTAAATCACCGAGAAAAAACTTGTTCTATCATGTTTTAAAAAAATACACATTACTTGGAAATAATCTTTTCCAATAGAATAAACCCTGTATGTTCAATTCATATGTTTTTACATGCCTTAATAAAATAACACTGTAAATCAGCAAAAAAAAAAAAAAAAATATTATAAAAACTATTTAAGAATTGTCGTTCCCGATGAATCCTTAACTATTGATGAGATAAAATAATGTTAATAACGTAATTATCTGTCACATTTGTGATTTGTCATTAAATGGAGATAAAGTGTCAGATCACTGTCATTTAACGGAGAAATTCAGGGGTGCCGTGCATTCAAATTATAATCTAAATTTCAAAATTCCAAATATTACACCCTTGTTTCTTAAAGAAAAAATATATTAGTTTTACGAAAAAAGTTTTAAAAAAACATAGATACTAATATTTCACCTATCTTAACAATACGGGTTTAAAATATTTAATTATAAATCTTGACTAACTTACTATTATCCATATATCGGTTACATTGTTCTAACACATCCATCAGCAGCTCTCCTACACCACAGTATTTACTATTTAGTTATGCAAATGCAGTTATAAATAAATAAGTTTTATCCCAAACAAAAAAAAGACTTAAATCCATCACCAGCCATATATAAAAATAAATATTAAAATTTTTATCACCCGAATCAAATTTACGAACTATCACGCTAAGTTAATATAATAAAAGAATCGAAATTGCTTTAGGGAAGTTTAATTAGTCTAGTATAGTATGTAAACATATTCCTCATCATATTGCTTTGTCATCATATTTTTTATATTAAAAGCGAAATAAGCAAAAAAAATTTATTTCTTTTACATCGTAATCATATTACACCAGATGTGATTCGCTTAGTAACAGACATGCGTCGTCATTATTTTAATGTTGACGCATGTCTTTTTTATTTTCATATGCCGTATGTAATTTAATTTGCATAGTAAGTAAATTTTTATTTTCATACGGGGTGTTGTAGTTTAAACAGTTATGTTTGTTAACAGTCTCGATTTGCCAGTTAGAGAGTTATCATGGTAAAGAAAAATAAAATATTGAAGCGTACGGAGATTAAAAAAAAATCTCCAAACGAAAAACTTACACAAGAAATTATTAATATTGCCGATTAGCAGGTAGCAGGTATAAACTCAGCAAATTTGTTATTCGATCGAATATCTGCTACCTGTTACCTGCTACCTGCTACTTGCTACCTGCTACCTGCAGGCCATGCTTTTGAATCTTTGTTTTATAGTGACAATCTAAGAAAAAGGTGTTTAAATTAAATTATTTTTTTATTTATAACTTGTATAATAATATTCATTTCCATTACTTATATATACATATTGTTAAAAAATTTTTTTTTTTTGTTGAAAACATACTACGTAGAAATCATCTTTCCAATTGAATAAACCCTTATATTCATGTGTAGTTCAACTGGTAGATTGTTAATAATAGAATTATTTTACAAATTTGTATACCTCTAATAGTATATCTAATAACGAAATTTTATATTCTTCATCATTTAATACTTTAAATATATTAAAATAATGAATTTATCATTCTTTACTAAATTTTGAATTTCTCAATCAAAATTTACATGTTAACAATTTTTTCGAATAAAAATCACGTATATTTAAACTTAAATAAAACATCTATTGAAAATAGAAATACCTTGTTAAAGTAAACAATATATTATTTTCCCATCATTTGCGACAGTGAAATTAAATCACCGAGAAAAAACTTGTTCTATCATGTTTAAAAAAATACACATTACTTGGAAATAATCTTTCCAATAGAATAAACCCTGTATATGCAATTCATATGTTTTTACATGCCTTAATAAAACTGTAAATCAGCAAAAAAAAATAAAAAAAATTATGAAAAGTTTCACATGTTGCGGTGTCGGATTTCGATATTCAGCGTATTATATTTTTTTAAATTGTAAAAAGTCTGTTAATATATAAATATAGATAATTCTTATTGGAAACGCTGTTATTTATATCGATTTTAAGTGTATCTTGAAACCAATACACTCTTGCAACAGTGATCCGGCTATTCTGTATACGAGGCCTACTCATAAAACTATTTAAAAATTGTCGTTCCCGATAAATCCTTAACTATTGATGAGATAAAATAATGTTAATAACGCAATTATCTGTCACATTTGTGACAGGTAGCAGGTAGCAGGTTGCAGGTTGAAACCCTCTGACGTTATAGGTACATAATTCACTGAGATTATGAAACTACGCAGTTAATTATGTACCTGAAACGTCCAGGAACACGTAACAACCTCCTCCTCCTCCTCCTCCTCACCGATATATGAAGCTCAATCAAGAAAATACAAAATGGCGGAAGGAGGAGTTAAGCAAAAATGAATCATGCCAAAAGGACATTAGAAAACAAAATGGCGGATGGAGGTAAGTTTGAAAAGCAAAAAAAGAAAAAAATACTTACAAGATGGCAGGCCCCCTTGTGGGGCCCTCTGAAACATAACCACACGCCCCCTAGTGGGGCCACCGAAACATAACCTCACAATAAAAACATAACCTCACAATAAAACACAACCGCACTCGTTGAAAGCTAGATGAACACTGAAGGAAGTTACATCCGGCGCGCTATATAATTAAGATAACAATTAAAATGCGCAATACATTATTTTCTAAAACCAGCTTTAGGAAATTATTACGTCATATTTTTTTAAAAATTTTTAACACCCGAATCAAATTTAAGAACTATCACGCTAAGTTAATATAATAAAAGAATCGAAATTGCTTTAGGGAAGTTTAATTATCACTCGTAATAATAGAAAGACAGTATACTTCAACTAATGGTTCAGGAGAGTCACACAAATGTATAAACACGATATATTGGAGAAAATATTAGAGGAGTATATAATAAATAAATATTCAAAATTTAAATTAATTTATTTAGAAGCTATAGAAAATTTGAAATATAAACATACCGACCTTTTACTTAATAATCGTCCCTTTTTGTAATAAAGTCTACATCTTGAATATAAAGTACCCATTATTCAACCATCCTTCTAAGTATAGTTATTTTTTTATTTTATTTTAATTTTTTATTATAATAATTCATTTAAGCTTCAATTACTTAATTTTAAAAGCAACATTTACAGGTATCTGGTACCAGTATAAACGTCATTGGGTTGGGTTGTAACGGCAATATAAACGTCATTGACTTGGGTTTTGACGTCATTGTTACGTAAGTATGACGTCATTGGGTTGTGACGTCAGAAGGCTAAGGTCAAGGTCATATCGGGTTGGGTTGTAACGATAATATAAACGTCATTGGGTTGGGTTGCAACGACAATATAAACGTCGTTGGGTTGGGTTGTAACGATAATATAAACGTCATTGGGTTGGGTTGCAACGACAATATAAACGTCGTTGGGTTGGGTTGTAACGATAATATAAATGTCATTGGGTTAGGGTTGTGACGGTCACATCACAACCCTAACCCAATGACATTTATATTATCGAGACTACCGAACATGACTTCGAAGTCGGTGAATTGAGTTAATCTATAACCAACATAAAGGCTAAAGAGTAGGTGAAGATGATTAAAAAAGAACTTTTCGAAAAAGTAATTACGTGGAGGTGTTAAGTCTCACATTCTTATCATTTCCCGATAAATATAATTTATCGCGTTGCATCTAGTAACAATAAATTTTAGGAATAATATCCTTGAAATTACTCTCGTATCCCAGAAGGGAATGCCTGTGAATAAGTAGTACAAATCAAATATCAAGAATATAATCGGTGTAAGATGACTGCCCTGAGGAATACCAGACGATAGCGAAGAGATTGTGCATTAAAGATCTTGCTATTTTAGTCTATTTCCAGGTGTATGTAGTTGTTACAGAATAGTATTTATTATTTATTTATGTGTTATCTACTTGTCAATGTTTTATTTTTCTTATCTTGTTATTCTATTTGTCCTGCGATAGTAAGTATTGTGATGTGAGTCATCCGTAAAACGTCAGGCGACGCTCTGATATCATGCGCCGAACATACCACCCGTCTCCGAAAAGGTCCAGAACCTCCGTAGATATTCTTGAAGGTCTATAGACCTATAAAATAACTATAAATGGAGGGAGACAAGCATTCAACGAGTAAAAACTGTCGTGTGATAAATTATATAAATGTAGATAAATACTTATTGTAAAATAAATGCTCTTATTGTTAGTTATTAGTTTTTAAGTATTATATACTGTATTTTGTTTTATTGTTAATATAGTGTGTGTTTAAATTACCGTGAGTTTTATTTAAAAAAAAAACCAGAAAGACAAATATTTTACAGTATTCCGCTCTTATTTCTCTGCTTTCGTTTTCGAAAAGCTCTTTGTGTTTCAATATTTTAGTCATTATAATCACCCTATCGCTGCATTTTGCTTCTACCTAAGTTTTTCCATGTTAGTTTTTTTAGAATGGTATATTCTTCATCTGTTTATGTTTTCAGTGAACGCACTAATTAGTAAATTAATTATCCAGATTTGCCATTAACGTTACTATCACTAATTATAAGTTGTATATTGGAAAATAATTGGAAAATATTCAAGTGTTTAATTATAAAATATTTACATTCAATATCGTCGTGTTGACGATTAGTTCTATATAATATCGATACATGAATATTATATACATCCAGTGATTAAATTTTGTAATTAATAGCATGAATTTCAAGTGCTTAGTAATGAACCCATAGCAAACATATCGAATGCTTGCTGATGTTACAGCGACAGTTACAACGAGAATCAACACCAAGTTACTCACTACCGCGACGGATTACCGAGCAAAGGGTTTTCTATTTTATTCTTTTGAATGTATTTATTATTCTCTTAATTACCGAAATTATTTTCAGTTATTTTTTTTGTAAACGCTGAGTGCATAATTTACAAGTTCAAATTCGTAATTTATCTAATAACTAGCGATATGAACAGCGTCAATTTTTCGGGGGTGGACATGAACACGAACAGCGTCAATTTTTCGGGGGTGGACACCAAAATCGGTGCTTCGGGTCGCTTCTAATCTTCAACGGAAACATTTCCTCTTTTGAGTGATGTAATCCAATTTTTGACAGTCGCATATGATGGGCATTAATTAAGAATATCTTAACCCATTAGTGCATAGAGATAGGAAATCAAATAAAATCCAAGTAAATTTTTAATCATATATTAAATTATACAAATAAACACTTATAATATATACCATGGAAAAAATATATCCAAATTTTAGAGTTACACCCCATCCCATATATCGGATTGTATGGGATATTTTTACTTTTTATTAAAATGTATGATAGTTTCGAAAACATTGTTTTGGATGCAAACCAATATTGCATTTACTGCATATAAACTTAGCTTTACCCCCACAAAACCTGCACAATTTTTCTGTCGTTACATATTCAGGCCAGTGGTTTCTACCATCGTATCGTTGATCTGATAATAGCGCAGGGAGAGCTCTACGTCTGTTGGAAGATGTGCCGTAAGTCGACAACAGAGTTGTTGCAAGAGATCTTCTAAAATTTAGTAAATTTGAGAATTCCTTATTATCTGGATTTACTTTTCTCATTAGCAACCATGCATTTGTCACGGAAGCATCTAATAAGTAAAAAAGATTGGCCACCACCATTTCTTTTGTCGCATTCTGGTTCGGTAAACAGCTATCAGTTGATCCATTTTGTCAACTCCTCCCATAAAAACGTTATAATCTGCGAAAACTTTGGGTTGATCGACTAGAATCTTACCTTTCCTTTGTTTTGACCAGCGCGTACATTTTGTGTCTTCAAGATTAGTAAAATTAGTAACACATGTTACAACTTTATTGTCGTTCCAACGTACGAGACAAATTTTATTGTTATCCGAAATTCTATAGTCATAAGCACCACGTGTTTCCTTTTCCATGTCTTTATCCGATTTTAGAGGACAACGAGCAGTTCTCCTATTTTGAATAGTTCCTGTCGCGCAATAGCCCTGTTCACTAAGATGCAAAAGAAGAGGAACAGAAGAAAAATAATTATCAAAATATATTTTGAATCCATTATTTGCAGGAATCTGGGCAGATTCTATAAGAGAAACCACTACGTCACCTCCTATCCCAAACTTTTTTTCGACATCTGATTTGCCTGTATAAATTTCAAACGCAATCATATATCCCGTGCTAGAACAGATTGCCCAGTTCCTGAGCCCAAATCTTATTGGTTTTCCCCGAATGAATTGCTTTGCATAGGGACGTACATAATACGGAAATAATAAATACGGAATCATGGATTCATCAACACAAAGATGTTCTTCTAATCCACCATGATACAAAAAATTCTTATTTAGTTGAGATATAAGAGGCCTAAGTTTATAGAGACGATCATTACTGTCGACAGCATCATTATTATTGAAATGTATATGACGTAAAATTTTTTCAAACCGATTCAGTCTTATGCTATTTTGAAGTATTTTCACATCTTCACATCCTGACCAAAAAAGTCTATTATTTGGGTATTTTGCATAACCCGATAATAGCGTCGCACCTAGAATAACATATAATTCATCTAAAGTCATATTGAGATTAGTGTTTTTCTGAGACGCATATAAATTAGATTCATATAGTGTATGATTTAGAAGTTCATCAGAAAAAAATAATTTTAGGAATTCCAGTGGTGTTTGAACTGCTTTCGCTACATCCGAAATGGGTTTCTCGATGCACGTTTTATTTATGGTAAAACAAGGTTAAGCCTTTGTCCAAGATAATTGGCGCGATAGGTTCGTTTTAGCTGTACTTCTAGCTGATGCTTGATTGTTCAAGTTCGGACGAACGTATTTACATAGAGGCTCTTCGTCACTTGTATCGAAATCATCATCTTCAGTTAGATTATTTCTAGTGTCAACTGCATTCCTGCTATGTACTGTAACTTCGCACTGAGTTTGGAGCATCTTGGGCCCCAGGTGATTGACGTTACCTTCGTGGTCATCATCACTACCGTCACTATCACAATCAGTATCTTCTCCATCCTGGGGAGGTAATACGTACATGTCTATTGAATCGTAGAAATCGTCCTTTTCTACCTCATCTAATAGCTCAGCCAGTGATAATCTGCAATTTTATATTGAAACATATTTGTCATTTGAATGCATATAATCCGTTATATCGGATGAGCAAAAATAAAATTGTGTAGATTTGACTGAATACTACATGTTTCAGAGATTATCTAGTACACAATATCAATAATGTCTAGTGAACAAATAGAAAGAGTGATAATTGAATTTTATTTCGTTTTCATAGAAATTACGATTATTTTACTTACCCCTTACCACGAGCACTGTAGAGTGAAGGATCCATGTTACACAAATACACAAAACTAAAACATTAACTTAGTTGTTGGCAGGGCTTTTGCAATTTTATTATAAGAAAGTAGGTTGTACAAAACTAACAACAAAATCTTAAATGTTGAGGTTATGTATTATATTGTATACAAGTGTCAAATGTATGCATGCGATATATGGGATGATATGCACTAATGGGTTAATAAAATTCCTTATCACTTAACCTCTTCACATACAAGTATTTTATGATGCCTCGATACTCCAATTTATCGATTTTCACTTTTGCATACGCCATGCTTGTTTTCAAAATTTACTGGACAGCAATACTCCTTCTTGGCGTAAGACTTTACAGTGAAACTTTTAAAATGTCGTTATTCCTTGAAATTATAACAAGATTTTCTTTTGTTCAAAGAAAATGGTCTAGGATAACTAGATATCAATACCCCCACGTAATTTTATTCTCTCATGTAAAACTGGTAACTTCCACTACTCCTTCTATTTATGAAACGTACTATAGTAAGAACCTATCTATTTATTTTATACAAGAAAGTACACACTCGCACAATGACGTAAATATCGGTTACTTCGTACATAAAACCAAAACAAGAAATAAATAGTTTGGCAATAGTTCTTAAATCGATATATAAATGACTGCAATTGATTATCGTTGCTAGAGAGCACGCCAGATATTCTTTATATTGATTAAGCTTGCCACGATGCCGCCCTAAATTCTGCTCAGTATTCTTTATGCGATGTTTTGTGTTAAACGGGAGCAATTTTTTTTTGTAGTGTTCTTGCACATATATGGTCCGCGTGATAGCTTGAATTTCTCGATATTTTAAAACGTAACGCGTTCTTTTTTTATAAAACGAACAACTCAAGCGCTACCGTACACGAGATCCACCAAGTGCTTCATAAATAACGCAATTTTCTTCCCACAGTGTTCTCGACGTTAATTTTTAGTTCGGTGTGACGATAATTCACCGAAAGCACCTTTTTTTTGCTCCGCCAGTATGTATTTTGTAAATAAAAAGACGAATTCGGTATATTGACTTCCACTAGTTGAGTGTCTATTCGGGTAATATATTTTGGATGTGACAAAATTTCATAAAAACTACACTTCAGAGTAGAATACGCGACAACTTTCGAAATGTCCGTATAGTCTCGTCAGGCATTCCCTTTGGGTAAAAATAGACGGAAAAATATCTTCGAATGTGTACGTCTATTTGTATGTACATAATAAACTTACTGCTTGAAAGCAACTTGTTATCAAAGAAAACGTGAGGCTGATGCGAAAAAAATGCTGAATAATCTGAGTAAAGAGACCAGATATAAATCACGTGAATACTGATAGTAACATTGCATTAAAAAATATTATGGTTAACTACGCACTAAAATATTTCTCTCGATAACGTAAAAATAGAGAAATTTAATAAAATGAGTAAAACCTCGGCACTTTCTATACAGGCTGATTCATTTTCGGCCCTCACCATGGGGATCTCTCTTATTATTGGAGATAGAGTATAGGTTTAAATTTGGCAAAGTTTTTAAATTTTGTGTTTGTTATAAATCCGTAAAGAAAATAGAACTGTGACAAATGACCTTCGTTATTAAAAAAAAAAAGCGAAAACCCCATTTTCTTCTTTTACCTGTAGCACCGACTTTTGGCCTTGTAGAGAAAATATATGTTATATACGTTTCGTTTCTTTCTGGCCATCATCAACTATCTAATATCTTATAGGCGCCATATTGGATTTAGACATCTTCAGAAAGAGTTTTTTTTTTCTGATTTCAACCATGTACCACATGCTGACTATAGTTTTTGACATTAGGTTTTATTTGAAAGAATAAATTATAAGATTAAATAAGGTAGCCTTTGGAATTTCAATCTGTCAAACATTTCATTTATTGTTCATTAATAATACAAAAATGTCATACACTAACGAAGAGAAACGAGATATGATAAGTATTTTTTATTCTTCGAAACGAAATTCAACAGTAGCGAGTACAATATAACAAAAACATTAATAAAAATACATAGAAAAGTAAACAATAAACAATTACAGTAAATGTTCAATTATCTGGCCATCTTCGGTAATGCACAATTGGGCAAGCCTTCTGGCATTTTGTACTGCCCTTTGTATAGTTCTTCTAGGGACTGCATCGAAGGCATTCTGAAGTCTGTCTCGTAATTCTTCAATGTTTTGTGGCGCATCTACTTTATAAATATTATTTTTAACATATCCCCATAAAAAAAAATCTAGCGAACTTAAATCAGGTGATCTCGCAAACCATTCCACAACTCCCCTATTTCCAATCCAACGGTTTGCAAACTCTTGATTTAAGAAATTTCTAACAACAGCTGCATTGTGTGCTGGTGCGCCATCTTGTTGCCACCATAAATATTGTAAATGATTTAATGGCATATTGTCGTCAAGATAGTCAGATACGTATGTACGTAAAATGTTTAAATATCTTTCTCCATTTAAATGTTCTTCATACATAACTGGTCCTAAGAGACGATTTGCCAAAATACCCATCCAAACGTTTATTGCAAAACGATGTTGTGGTCTTCTAGCCCTGTTTTGTCGGAGATTTTGTACTGCCCAATAGTGCTCCGTATTTCTGTTGAACATTCTAGAATTTGTAAATTTTGTGTCACCTGACCAGATGATTTTGCTTAAAAAATTTTCGTCGTTTTCTATCCTTCTCATTAACCAATTACAATATTCTAGCCTTCTCAAATTATCTCCAGGCAGTAAAGAGTGACTAACATGGATCCTGTATGGTTTAAACCTACTGTTATGTAAAGTTCTCCAAACTCTGGACTGGCACAAATTTAATTCTGACGCTACTTCGCGAGTAGAAATTGATGGATTATTATTTATCTATAAAAATACAAGATTAACATGAAATTTGAAAACACGCTTTTAATTTACCATTTGTAAAATATTTTGTCGATTTTCATTTAAATTCCTGTTGTCTTGACCATTACGCAGCTTAGTAAGTGATCCATTCTCGACCAAATTTTTGTCCAGATCTAAATCTCTTATTTAATCTTATAATTTATTCTTTCAAATAAAATCTAATGTCGAAACTTTAGTCAGCATGTGGTACATGGTTGAAATCAGAAAAAAAAACTCTTTCTGAAGATGTCTAAATCCAATATGGCGCCTATAAGAAATTATAATTGATGATGGCCAGAAAGAAACGAAACCTCGTATAAAAATCTAGAGTACACCACAGAGGTTTAGAAATGGCCACAAGATGTGTTTTTGTGTTTTATCTACAAGGCCAAATGTCGGTGCTACAGGTAAAAGAAGAAAATGGGGTTTTCGCGTTTTTTTTTTTAAATAACGAAGCTCATTTGTCACAGGTCTATTTTCTTTACGGATTTATAACAAACACAAAATTTAACAACTTTGCCAAATTTAAACCTATACTCTATCTCCAATAATAAGCGAGATCCCCATGGTGAGGGCCGAAAATGAATCAGCCTGTATATATCTAAAAATTTTTTAATAATGTGTTGTGAGTCATGCGATGACATAAACGATAGCATCACCGGCTATGTATGTCAGCACGTCATGAGGCGTTTCCCTAATAGCTTACACACAGAAAGATCGAGAAAATCCGTGTACTAGCTAGGCGCTCACGGGAAAGAATGACGCATACAACCAGTAATCGCCCTCAAGTGATCATCGCAAACATAAATGTGTATATAAATAAATGTAAATACTGTAGTTACTCTTAGTAATTATTTAGTGAACCTAATATTAATAAAGTTATTGTTAATAACCGTGTGTTTTATTAAACGAACCGAACACGATATATAATACAACAATATAAAAATATTATTAAAATCTGTAGTGGGGAACACAATACGTTATTTATTGTGTGAAAATTGCTTTGTAAATAATAGGCAGGCATCTGTTTCAACATAAATTTTCCCGACTATTAATAATATTATTGTTACTAAAAATTTTTTATTTCATACAAAAAATGGTCAGGTTTTACTCACTCAAGTATGCTTCAAATTATTTCGTCATATACATTATCGACAGTTTCCGTCGGTTGCGGTTGTATCTGATGGAAATCTCTTCCCAAGTCTTACACTTGTCATAATGGTTAATTTGGCATTCGTGGTGTTGAAATTAGTCAATGAGCGGCCCTGGATATTCTTCTATGCCGTCCCTTAATGACTTAAGTGTAATTATGTAGTAAGGTAGTTATTACTTGTGAAATTCGTATTTTTTAGCATTATGCACTGATGAATCTATTACAAGACGAAACACGTGTGCGCATGTCTGGAAAGCAATTTTTAGACAAATATGAGCTTTATTGTGTCCTTCATAGCAAATTTTCAATAATATTTTTGTATTATTAAAACATCTCTTATTTTATTCGAAAAATGGTAAGCTTTAACCAACACAGGTACGTTTCAGATTTTATTATATAAGAAACGAATTTGAAACATACTAGAGTAGGTAAAATTTCACCAATTTTGTATAAAACAAAGTCTTTTTAATAATATACTATATTATTAAACGTCGGGTGTGAAGAACACAGTACAAGTTCATATAATTGTAAGGGCATCTCTCCAGAGACGTAGAAACATATTTAACTTTATATTTTGACATGTATGTATATATGTCTTCAAAAGGTTGACGTGAAATCGATAGCTAGTTAATTTAATGTTATAATGTAGACAACAATTTTAAAACGTTTACTTGCGTCTTTGCTAAATTTTAACTCAGTAATTCTAGGTTTCTATTACAGGCATATTCATTAATATATTGATGGTTTTGTTAATTATGTAGTATCTCTTGAAGAAGTAACCGATGGTTACGAAATATAGAAAGTGAAGTAGATGACATATGATGAATAGATGCCCAGAGGTTACCAACAGCATGGAAACCAGTATTAAGCAAAGAAGTTGTCAACAACAAACAACAAACAAAAATACCTACCCCGCAACCCAGCCAGTACACTCCAGCTACAGTCCCAACGACACGGAGCCGCGCACACACTCAACCAAGTGTAACCCACCAATACGCTAATCGGGTATATAACCACCATCCTAAACCCGACTACGTCAGTTTACGAGTAACCAGAAGCAGAAGCAGACAGTTATCGCAGACCTGAAGATGGCAAATGTGATTTTGCCGAAACGTCGTCCAGAAAACAGCACCGGTCTTTACGAAGACTAAACAGTGGAAACGCGTAAGAAAACCTGGAATCCAGTTAAAACACATACTACTACCCGCGGAAACCTAAAAGAGAACATATATATATATATTGTTGTGATGCATGTTATCCATATAGAGCTGCATCTAAAATAGGAAGAATAAGACATACAAAGTGAAAAAGGGTTATAATATAATGGTTATATAAATAATATTATTAAGTCTTAGTAGTATCGAAGTGCATATGTATTTTTATAACGATCATTTCATTCTTTAAATTTCTATATACATTTTCCTTTCATTATTTAATTTTATTATATCTTATTCAAATTTTCAAATATTAGCGCGAAAAACATATTCAAATCCATATGCAACTTTGTATTATATCGACACTAGTAAGACACGCCTACAAATTGACATCCCGCTATGTTTACATTTATCATGCGCAGTATGCGATTTGTATCATTCAAATTTATCTTAACCTAACTTGGTAATTTATAATATAATTTTTAAAATCATTTAGATAATCTAAATTAATCAAATTCTTTGTATATAAAATTGTTAAAAGGGTAAATCATCGAGATTATTGACATCAATAGATAGCGTGTTTGGTAAAATTCAGACAAGTGCTGTCGAATTATTCGATCCTTGAATTCGAAAAATAAATAGACGCATCTTTTTAGACCAAGCCTTAGAAATCTTGTATAAAACACAAATTTAAATTATAAATTCAGCTCAAAGTGATTAAAAGTATCCAAAATATTAATTTACTCGACCGACAAGAGAATAACTACAAGAATTTTCGATAATAACGAACTTTCCAACAACATAGCGTCACAGACGTAGTTCCACCGAAAACGATAGAAAATCAGAAGAAATATATTCAAGAATCCATCGCCGAACTTCAATAAAATAGTCTAACGTACATCAACAACGATACCTGAAATTCTACAGCCAGAAACGAGCGCAGTGAGTAATTAGGCACCGAAGACGAAGTCCGAGGAAAATCTTCGATAGCGTCTGCGTAAACAGCCACCTACACCGCCATCGTTTTGTGCTGCATCCGAACATTTTCGCATCACCGAAGATCTTCCCAATTCACACAGACGATCTACAAACATACATCAGCATCATTATTATAACAGGTTTTCAGATAATATTTATTATTTTTTTTAAAAAATTAAATTCTTTAAACTTTTATTCAATAATATTCTCGAATTATTTACCTAATCTATCACATCCTGTCATGATCTTTATAATTAATTAAACAACCTATTTATAACTCAGAGATAGCAATAAAAGGGTACTCACCATTATTGTAATAAGAGTATTCACATTTATATTCATATTATTTATTAGTTTAACACACATAACCTCTTTTCACATTAGTAACACCTTGTTGTTTATGCACATATGCAGTTTCGTTAATATCACATTTGTAATACGTTATATTTTTTTACAGTTTCCTTTAATTTAATAAACATAATATTTTTAATTTTACATGAATCTTTTATTTGTTCATATTTATTTGTAGGAGTTATTATATTAAGCGTCAACATTAATATTATTCTCTTTTTTGGAAGCAACAACCTAAAACTCACACCGAGCCTGAGATCACCCACATTTAGTAAAGTTTTATTAAAAATAGTTTCTTGCTTTCCGACTAGTTGGCTATTTGAGATAAAGATAGCGCAGTCTGAGGTGAGATTTTATAAATTAAGGCGCCCAACTAATCTTTTCAAATACATAGGTTTATCTTACACTTTTATTTCATTAACATTTTATAATCTCACCACCACAGCCCAGTAAGGCGGTTCTTTATCAATTGTCGCCGACAACGTGGGGCTGTTGCTTCTTGTTGATAACTCATCTACAAAGTTAAATATTGCAAATAATTGATACTTTTCAAATTGTTTCATATATTATATAGACAAAAAGGTGTAGATTATTATTGTCGTTGTGTGTACATGTTTTTCCTATTATAACAGCAGATTGTTACCTTTATTTCACTACATCGCAGACTTTGGAGGATTCTAGGACATATTAGAGGTTAGTGAAAGGGAAAATATCACCTTGTGCTTACGTTATATTATTTAACTTTTGATTCACTAATAAAATTACGGTGTCTCGAGTATTATTATTCATATTTTAAACATAACTTTGTATTTTTCAACTATTTATTATTATTATCATACTTTTAAAATAAAGGATACATCGTTATATAAATTCATTAAACTGTATAAATTTAATATATATAAAAATGGATACTCGACATAGAACCAAAGCAGTTAAGGACAGTACTGAAGAAGATAGGGTTGAACAGGGAGACATTCCCGTGGCACAAGCGTCTACAACTGAAGGGGTAAGTCCACCAGACATTGGCCAGGTGATGAATATGTTACAGACACTTATGACGCAAATAAAACAAGAAATGAATGACTTAAAACAAGATAACGATAACTTAAAACAAGACTTAACAAACAAATTAGACACTAACAACGATAACTTAAAACAAGACTTAACAAATAAATTAGATAATACTAATAATAAAATAGATACAAATAACGATAACTTAAAACAAGAACTAACTAATATGAAAACAGACATAAGCAACATGAATAGTGATCTAACAACTAAATTAGAGACAAACATGAACAATATTAATCAAAAATTTGAAATAAATAATGCAAACATCGACAACAAATTAAGTGCTTTCAAAGTTGATTTAGAGGGTAAGATAGCAGAAATTTCTACAGCGCAGAAAAAGATGGAAGAAAACGAACTTAAGTACTTAATTAAACTTGATGAAACCATTAATTCACTAAATTCACAATGGACAAAACGATTAGGCACAACCACCAAATTGGAATATAATTGCAATAATCAGACTAATAAAATAGATTCCGGAAATGTCGATCAAAAACAAACCATTACTAATATATTTAACATACAAAAAGAGGTATAGGGTACGACAACAATTAATTCAAGTAACATAAATAAAGAACAAAAAGAAATAATCAACAATCAAGTACGGGGAGATCAACAGATAAACGCCAATATTCACAATAATAACAACACTGATGCAACCAAAGTCATACATGACGTGAAGATTAACAAACTGCGTAAATACCAAGTTAAAAATAATTTATACAATCAATTTCAAATAAATGACAAAGCATACCAGAGTTTCTTAATAAACAATGAAAGGGAATATAATAATTTTAACATAGGGAAGACGGGGATTAATAACATTAATTTTAACTTATCCAATATCAAAATCAAGAATATTAATCATAATTATGCAACCAACTTAATACAAACTAACAAAATTAACATACAAAACATCACTTTAATTTCACCAAATTTAACTATACACGATAGTATGATAACTAACTTAATAAATAAAGAAGGCATGATAAACAATTCAATGATATACGAATACTTAAATCATAACAATTTTCTTCATAATTTATACAGTATAAAAATCAATAACAATATACACATTTACACCAAAATTATAACTACATACACACTAATTAACAAAAACCTCCATAAATCTCAAGGTAGAGGCAACATGACATTTCTACACAAGGATAACAGCATCAATATTTTTAAAACAGTTCGTCGAAAATTAACTATTTAAATAAATACGATGACAGAATATCGATATTCTAATACACAGGATGATGAACAAAGCAGAATACGGGGATACGAGTTATATTTACAGATAAATTAAAATAATTACACTTATATTAAACATAAACAAACAGACGATGAACACGATTTAATAAGAAAAAGAAAGAACACATAATAAAACTATAATACAATAAATGAACATATAACTAGCTAGATAATTAATAAATAAAATAAAAGAGAAAACAAACATAGCTGGAGCTCGAATATAAATACTAATTTACAATAATTAAGAGACACTATACTCTGTGAGAAAAAAAGGTAACACCACATATTCAGATGGTTAAAACAAGCTTACAAAAGAACAATTATTTAAAATAATATTGGTACTATCAATCGAATTAATAAAAGGGGAACATATTCACTTATAAACATGCTAATTTTAAAATAAAATGAAAGGTTGAACGTATTTTTATTGAAAAAGAGAGAGCATAATTTAAAATAAATAATAAAGGAGTGTAGATATGACATAAGAGGGACTAGGTAAAGATTTTAAAGGTTGAAGGTATTAATACATATGATAGGGGTGTATAGAATTATATGAAATAAATGAATTATTATTATTATGAAAATATTAAAATATAGACAAAAGTGTCTTCTAATAAGGTAGAATATATATGTTAAAGGAGTGGTATTTTAATTGATTAGAGAATAGAAGGTGAATGTAACGTCTTGCATGTATGAGGAGAGAATTATTTATTATGAAAGCTAAAGCTGATATCAGTATATCAATTATAATAAGACTAAGAATAACAATTTATTAATAGAATTATTGAGCATGTACCATCAATAAAAGATATAAATAAAATAACCCCAATGATAATACTACGAACAAATACCTGAATATATAATGTAATTAGTACAAGAAGTATATAATACAAATTTAAAACCACACGGAACAGTAATATACAATTGAATAAATACAGTCATTAAAATTATTATTTACATTGAAAGGTATGTTATAGCTCGCAAAATACATCAATTAAATGAATACTACAACTAAACTATTTTTATATAATTACAAATAAATATACTTAAACTAGAAACATTAATTTAGACTGGATAATTTGAATTTGGACAGCTTGAATAAATAAAGAGAAGTTACAAAGAAACAATAGAATAATATTTGATAATTAAAAAAAAAAAGAAGAAAAAGACTTTGGTATACTAATATAATGTTAAGGAAGTCCATCACACAAACAAACATTTCGTTTTTACAATTTATAAAGTTTTTATATTAAGGTGTTAACTTATTTTTCTTTCTAATTGTTTAATTCGAACGACACGTAATAAGTTTAGAAAAACAAGGTTGTTATCTTTCATTTCCTACATCATCTTCAGCGAAAAGAATGTCCTCATTTGTACATTCCGACATTTTTTCGACGGGGACATTGTTGTGATGCATGTTATCCATATAGAGCTGCATCTAAAATAGGAAGAATAAGACATACAAAGTGAAAAAGGGTTATAATATAATGGTTATATAAATAATATTATTAAGTCTTAGTAGTATCGAAGTGCATATGTATTTTTATAACGATCATTTCATTCTTTAAATTTCTATATACATTTTCCTTTCATTATTTAATTTTATTATATCTTATTCAAATTTTCAAATATTAGCGCGAAAAACATATTCAAATCCATATGCAACTTTGTATTATATCGACACTAGTAAGACACGCCTACAAATTGACATCCCGCTATGTTTACATTTATCATGCGCAGTATGCGATTTGTATCATTCAAATTTATCTTAACCTAACTTGGTAATTTATAATATAATTTTTAAAATCATTTAGATAATCTAAATTAATCAAATTCTTTGTATATAAAATTGTTAAAAGGGTAAATCATCGAGATTATTGACATCAATAGATAGCGTGTTTGGTAAAATTCAGACAAGTGCTGTCGAATTATTCGATCCTTGAATTCGAAAAATAAATAGACGCATCTTTTTAGACCAAGCCTTAGAAATCTTGTATAAAACACAAATTTAAATTATAAATTCAGCTCAAAGTGATTAAAAGTATCCAAAATATTAATTTACTCGACCGACAAGAGAATAACTACAAGAATTTTCGATAATAACGAACTTTCCAACAACATAGCGTCACAGACGTAGTTCCACCGAAAACGATAGAAAATCAGAAGAAATATATTCAAGAATCCATCGCCGAACTTCAATAAAATAGTCTAACGTACATCAACAACGATACCTGAAATTCTACAGCCAGAAACGAGCGCAGTGAGTAATTAGGCACCGAAGACGAAGTCCGAGGAAAATCTTCGATAGCGTCTGCGTAAACAGCCACCTACACCGCCATCGTTTTGTGCTGCATCCGAACATTTTCGCATCACCGAAGATCTTCCCAATTCACACAGACGATCTACAAACATACATCAGCATCATTATTATAACAGGTTTTCAGATAATATTTATTATTTTTTTTAAAAAATTAAATTCTTTAAACTTTTATTCAATAATATTCTCGAATTATTTACCTAATCTATCACATCCTGTCATGATCTTTATAATTAATTAAACAACCTATTTATAACTCAGAGATAGCAATAAAAGGGTACTCACCATTATTGTAATAAGAGTATTCACATTTATATTCATATTATTTATTAGTTTAACACACATAACCTCTTTTCACATTAGTAACACCTTGTTGTTTATGCACATATGCAGTTTCGTTAATATCACATTTGTAATACGTTATATTTTTTTACAGTTTCCTTTAATTTAATAAACATAATATTTTTAATTTTACATGAATCTTTTATTTGTTCATATTTATTTGTAGGAGTTATTATATTAAGCGTCAACATTAATATTATTCTCTTTTTTGGAAGCAACAACCTAAAACTCACACCGAGCCTGAGATCACCCACATTTAGTAAAGTTTTATTAAAAATAGTTTCTTGCTTTCCGACTAGTTGGCTATTTGAGATAAAGATAGCGCAGTCTGAGGTGAGATTTTATAAATTAAGGCGCCCAACTAATCTTTTCAAATACATAGGTTTATCTTACACTTTTATTTCATTAACATTTTATAATCTCACCACCACAGCCCAGTAAGGCGGTTCTTTATCAATATATATATATATATATATATATATATATATATATATATATATATATATATATATATATATATACAGTATAGGATAGTATAGAAAAGCTAAAAATATATTAATATACCACGAGCCAATTTATAATAGATTCTTCATCTATTTGATGATTTTTTATTAATTCAATTTGATTTGTAAGAATATATTTCGTCTAAACAACTTTCCACTCCACAGATATAGGTCTAGATAATAATCCAGAATAACAATATCATAGATATTATTTACAATAAGAACAGTTTAACTAATATTATATTCACTACTGTGTGTTTACATGGAAATACATATGCTACAAAATATCCTTCTGGCTGCAGTTTTACAAGAGGTTGGAAAAGTTAAATAAATTTATTAGTATATTACGTATACCGGAGTATTCCCCAGACTGTTATTTCAAAAAATAGATCAACATAATATACGTTTATAAATGATATAGAATTACACTGTGTAAATTTAAATGCCTTTGTAGTTATTTTTATTTTATTCTTTCCACATAGATGAACCGAGCCGATATATTAAAGTGAGACGTTAATTAAAGCAGTTTTCAAAGGTGTACCATGGCAACTTGCCACTACCCCTGTTAATATTAATCCGCAATATGAATGATTTATACCGTTTATACTGATGAAATGCGTGTTTGCATTTTCGTCACCAAGGTTAGAAAAGTGATAATCGGACATTCATTTTCGTCACCGTCCTGAAAAGCAGACGTTACTTACACATGCATTTTCGTCACCGACCATTTTCTTATCTTATTAAGTAGGTACTTAGCAATTGAAAATGAAACGAAACAATTTATATAAAACAAGGTTGTTTATTCAAATATATATACATAGGTACAGAGCTATATAAAAAATATGTAAAACATCATTTTATGTAAAATAACAATGATATGAGAGACATTTAACTATATGTAACCTGCTTATTTCATTGTTTTGGTATTGTGTAAGCATAGACTCAATAAATTGCTGCCTTTTTTAACTTTACGATTGTGAATTTTTGTAGGCATATGCAAACTTTGTATTTTAATATAGGTATCTATTTGAAATTCCTTGAATTTTTCTATAAAAACAAATAAATTTGGATGATCCTTGTATAACGACTCGTTAAAATGTTTATGGAAGGATTCACACGCATTTGTTGTTCGAGTTAAGGTAGCTGAATGCTCTGCCCAGATTGAAGGCAGAAAAAGTGATTCGTCAGAGATATACGTATCAACCAAATAATCAGCATATTTAACTAGGCGGTCGTCTTGTGCCATATTTGGTATTAAATCAAAGGCAAAGCATTCACCTACCTCTTCTGGACGTAGGTACATAAGCGAACATAACCGACTTTGGTGACGAAAATGCATGTGTCATAAATGCCCAAACTATTGCGCACGGTTTATCTACCTGGTCGGTGACGAAAATGCATGTACCCGATGAAATAGATTCATAAATTTTAAATTCCTTATTGCAGTTCGTTATACATTCATAGGTTTTTAAACCATTTTTCAAATTCAAATTACCAGATACTTTAAATGAAACAGAATACTGGGAAATATAATTAGAAAGAAATAACGTAGATAAATACAATACGTAAATACTTATATATCATTCAGAGTATTTTATTTATGTAGGTCGACGACTGGAAATGTTCCTGGAAATACGTATCGCCAATGATCGTCTGTTTTAATGTCAGTTAAGGTCTCCAATTCAATTCCCAATAACCTAAAACTTATGGACAATAAAAATCAATTTAAAGAAGCTCTTAAAACTTTCCCAACTAATAATGTATTCAATTCCATCTTCTTCTCTCTAAATTACTTTAACTTCTTTGTTTTACTTTTTCCTTGCAGTTTTAGCAACTAACTAATTTGCCTGTCCTTACTTTATTTCGGTAAATGATCTAAACTTTCTGAAAACAATTTGCGTCTTTTTAAGTAAATGGTCCTAGCATTTTTGTATTTAAATTGTAATTTTATTGTCATTGCTTGAAATACGTCTTAGATAATGCATATTATATATATTTTTTTTATTTTGTAAATTTATAAATTTACGCAATTTATTCTACCGAAGATTAAAAATACCACTCTTAATACATAGGTAACTGTTTACCTATGTATTAAGAGTGGTACCAATCTGTATTGGTTGAGCTGGTCACAGAATATATACCACTGCGATCATTGGATATCAATAGACCTAGCAGCTTCGAGGCCTATTTTTCTGAATATAGTTGTTCTTGTAAACTCTTCACAATGGCATTGCACTTGAATCGAGATTTCTTCTTCTAATTGGCAGAACACAGTTTCTTCTGTCAAGCTCGTGTTATTTATATGTTTGTTGAGTTTAAAATTCCCCGTTAACAGACCTAACAGACTTTCTGTCTCTACTCAATAGTTGTAAACTTTAGTAACTGTTTACTAAATTGGTTTGTCTGTCTCTGAGAAGTTTTTCCACATTTTCCGTGATCTACTTTAAACCCCCTTTTTATGTCTGTTTCGATGTTTGGTTTTGTAAAGTTACATAAGAGTCAATGACGGAACATTGACTACTGGACACCTACTCTAAGAGTAGAATATTAATAAATATTATTTTAAAAACGAATCATTTGTTTTTAAAAGGTTGACGAGAAACCAATATCTTATTAATTTAATGTTTTAAATTTAGACAAATGATTTTAACATGTTTAGTGGCGTCTTTGCTAGATTTTAACTCTTAAGTGAACTCCTGAAGAAATAACAAATCGTTATGAAATATGTGAAATAAATGAGCCTTTTTAGCTGATAGACCGCTCAACCATTTAATTAATTTTTACTATAACTATATATATATATAGTAAATTCAATTTGTTGGCGATTTAAGGTCTGGTTTTACTTCAAAATATATATATTTAAAACAACCCTACATGTTTCGGTAAATGATGCCTTTATCAAGGAATATAAAATATAATTATTATATTTTATATTCCTTGATAAAGGCATCATTTGCTGAAACATGTAGAGTTGTTTTAAATATATATATTTTGAAGTAAAACCAGACCTTGAATCGCCAACAAATTGAATTTACCATAACAAACAAAGGTCACGAAATAATTATCTATATATATATATATATAACGTGTGTATAAATTGTCGCAAAAGCTACACGCAGCGACATTCTTCGTTCGGTTCTGAATAAAAAATTTTAATGTTAAAATTTCGTATCATGCTTCGTTTGTTTTCACGGGGTCCTTGAAGTTCAGACTTTTAGTGCGTAACTAACCTTTGCTCTTCGATATCTGTTAATAGAGATAGATGCACTTTACTTTAAAGAAAAAATTTTTACTAGTATTATTTCGTAAACGTTTTCTTTTTGATTTAAAAGCTTGTTTTTATCATTTATTCATTAACGTACTTCCACGAAAAACACATTTGGCAACGTTGTAGAACAATAAGTTTGTATTTCAAAGTGAGTTCAATCAAAATCATTACTGTCAAATTTTGACATTTACGAATTTACGAAGCATGATACGACATTTTAACATTAAGATTTTTTATTCAGAACCGAAAGAAGAATGTCGCTACGTGTAGCTTTTGCGACAATTTATACACACCTTGTATATATATATATATATATAATAACTATCACATACTCATTAAAGAAAAGACAACATCAATAAAATTAAAACGATCTTAACAAATAATAACTATTCACCACAACTTATATAAAAAACGAATCCACCAAATATACAACACTGCAGACACTAATAACAATTTAAACAATGAAACAAGATATATCACGAATCCACAATTGTTCCACAATTATCAGAAAAATTTATATACACTTTAAAAAAATATGATATAGCTACAACTACAACAATAGCTAAACTTTGTAATAATAATAAACATATATTTTCAAAATTAAAACCTAAAATAGAAAAAAATCGAGAAACACATGTCATGTATAAAATACCATGTCGTGATTGCGATAGTTGCTACAATGTAACTAAACAATATTTATTCAAAAGAATACAAACTCACAAATACTCCAAAACAGACAATACTGCTTTATTTACACACAAACTACAACGTGATCACCATTTCGATTTTAAAAACATACAGACGATCGATAAGAAACAACACATAATGAAAAGGGAAATTAAAGAAATTATTAATACCTATTAAAGAAGAAAAAAATTTAATTAACAACAGAAGTGATATAAAAATCTAAGCAGTATATACTATAACTTAATAAAGTACCGATCTACAATTTACCATCATGCAAATATGTTGTTATTATATAAATATCTATACGCACGCTTAACATGCTGGCAATTCCGTTTTTGAATTCCTAACTTGGCTGCCCGAACAGGTTTTCGTGGTTTTCCCTCTCGCTCTAGGCGAATACCGACAGCTTAAAATCTTAAGTCGCTCCACGGGCGCCGAAATAATAACAACTCGTGGCTTTCCAATTCCCTGTAATTGACTTTTTGCTGTCGAAAGTTCTGAGGCATGAATTATTATTATTAAACTTGAATATTTTAATTTTATCCATGATAACTACAGATACATAAGCTTGACATTGATATACTGTCATTTATATTTTAAATTTCTTTCAAAAAGGCACTATGTGTCGAAACATGTAAAATTGTTTTAAATATATACATATCAAAGTAAAATAGACCTTAAATCGCCGACTAATTTAATCTACTATATATGTGTATATATATATATATATATATATATATATATATATATATAACAAATACATTTCAGTTGTTATCTATAGACTCACAAACTACATAATCGATTTTGATAAAATTTTGGGTGTATGTTCCTTATGCTGTGTGGAAGAATGTTTTCATATTTTTTTCCCAAATTTTATCGGCAGATATTAATTAATTAAGAATATGTGAAACATGAATTTCTATGGAAAAAATAAAGGACGCATCTGCGGACACATGTTTATATAAAGATTTCGTCTTACACTCACTTAAAGAAATTTAAATAAAACAGGTCACTATATTCAGTTGTATTAATTATTTTTTTTTAATTTACTATTTTTTGCTATAATTGGTTTGAGTAGCGTTTAAAAAAACTTTACACCGCTTAAAATGTTTTTGTATTCCGGTCACTGCGTTTTCAAAGGTCGAAACTGCACATATGCATACTGTTTTCAAGTTGTCCCTTGGCAATTGTCTCCACGGAATAGCAACCACCTCGACATTACGGTGAGCAATGCATTTTTGTCTGCGAGCACAGTTATCGAATGTGTGATTACAACAGCTGGAAATTATCAATCCTCATGAACATTTGTAGCACATTCGCAAATTTGGAAACCATCTGCTCTGTTTGTTTATGCACCAGATGAAATAACGAAGAATATTGTGTATCCAAAGGCATTAGAGTGGTAGGTTGATTATAATAAAATATCATTGATCCGTTGTTTAGCTAGAGAATAAACAAAAATTTTATATCGGTTAATGGCAGTTAACACAAAGGAAGTTTTAATTTTTGTATAGAATGTGGCCAAGCAACGCTGGACTACGAGCAGCTTATAAAATATATAATAACACACACACGGTAAAGGTTGTCACTGGCTCCAGTAAAAACCCTTTCACCATGCTAGTAATGTGATATATATATATATATATATATATATATATATATATATATATATATATATATATATATATATATACTATTACAGCATTCTGCTTATTTTATAAATACACCTAGTATAAAAGGTAACTTTCAAGGATCTTTATTAGAAATGTTATAAATATTATAATTATTCGAAGTCACAGCAATTTTATTCATTGTTTTTATATAAGACCAGATTACCTTATAAATATTCAAATCGAGTAACACCGAGCAAAGTAGATTTATATTCAACCAATATCAACAGCAATTTAATAGAACCATATATACAGATATAATCGTGTATACGGGGTGCGTATACGCATAAAATAGGAAACGCATCTATGCGTGAACGACTATGTCTTGAATGTGAATATACATATTTATTAGTCTACACTAGGGAGGTGTGTAAGGAAATTATACAGTGAGAACAGCAACAGGTGACGTTTCGTATAGATATAAACTGTTAATTTCTTTTTCCCAAACATATAAATCTTTCGCTTAACAATGAACGTAATCCAATTCGGACTCACCAATTCCAGTAAAACTTAGCAATTATATAGCTTTCGTAATACTGAGTAGAAAACTGTTTTCAATTCCAACCAGCAAACACTTTAACGAGATGGAAAATGACTCTGAAAATCCATGCGTTTTCGTGATTTGTAAATGTATTTGTAACGATTATAGAACAAAATTAAGTGATCCGTTCATAACTATCTCTGAGAAGGTTATCTAGAGACAGCGAAATCAATACTTTTCATTGAATGAAATATTGTAAAATATTTTCAATTTATTATGTTGTTTAGCGAAGAGTGTCTAATTTCTAGGTATGCATTATCAACAAGAGTAAAGTACAGTCCATTCTTTAATAAGATGTCTCTTGAAATAGAAAAAATATTAGCATTTTTTATGCATTTTAAATAAATATACAAGGTGTTAATTAAGTACATGCAATAAATTTAAGGGTGGATCATTTAAGTGATTTTAAGACAAAATGTTCATATAAACATGGGTCCGTAAATGCAAGGTTGGCATTGCAAAATAATTCATTTGGTAAACAATTTGACAATTGTCAAATTATTTATGTACGAGGTATTAACTCGTATTTTTTGTTCAATGTAGTTCAGTATATTAAAGTGTAATGGCAACTGCTGGCAAATGCTGCAACACGTATTTATCATCAAATGTTTCCTCAACGTGTAGTGCTTAATGGAAAAACTTTTTTTACGTCTTCACGCACGACTTTCTGAAACCGGCAGTTTAAAAAAATTACGGTAATTATCGGAAGGCAACTGTAAGAACAGTACAAATTGGAGAAGCTGTTTTAAATGAAATTAAAGTAAATACCAATACCAGTACTCGGAAAATAGCTGAAGAAATAAACATAACCCATGTAACAGCATGGCAGATTTTAAGAGACCAACAGCTATATCTCCACCACATGTAACGCTTTATTGCCCACGTATTTACCTCTAAGACTTACTTTTTATCATTGGTTATATAGTAAAATCATAAGAAATCCAGGATTCTTAAGTCACTACTATTTACAGATGAAGCTCGTTTTTCGCGAAATTCAATTATTAATTTTCACAACAATCACGTAGGCCGAAAACAAATGCACATGCCTTAAAAATAATTTTAACAACAGTTTTCTTTTAATGTCTGGGTTAGAATTATCGGTGACCACCTCCTTGGGCCACATTTTTTCCACCTAGCCTTAATGGGGAAGAATACCGAAGGTTTATAGAATACGTATAACCTGAACTTTTAGAAACAGTTCCTGTTATGGAAAGATTTCGTATGCGGTACATGCACAACGTTGCTCCACCACACTTTAGTCCAGTGGCGCGCCAATTGTTGGATGAAAATTATCGTTATCGTTTGATCGGAAGAGCAGTACCAACCGTGGCCACCTCGCTCGCCCGATATGAATCTCTTGAATTACTTTTTATGGGAACACCTTAAATTGTTGGTGTACGAAACTCATATTGAAAGTGAAGAGGATTTACGAAATAGAATCATTAATTTATGAGTCCACAAAGCATCCCTACCACAAAAAAATTTAAGGACGCAAAATTCAGGACATTTTGGGATACAGAAGGAACCTTAATTGAATGCGTGAACGAGGGCTGCACAATTACATGGGAAATTTATAGGGAAATAATTCGAAATTTAAAAACTGCCATACAGCGTATAGTATATCAAAACCTTTCTCAAAAGATGATGCCGTTCCAGAGTTCACAATGCTCATCAATTTTGAGAAATCTGTGGTTGTAAAGTTGGAACAGACCAGACTTGGCGCTGTTTGATTATTATCTCATTCCTAAAATAAAAAATCAATTGCGTGAACAACGTTTTTCTCCAGATGATGTCCTGAAAAAAGCGATGAAGATAATTTTTTGTAAACTTATAAAAATATTTTTTTGGAAGGGAGATAATATAAAAAATCTCTCCTCCTATAAATGTTAACCTAGAATGCTTTAAAATTAAAATATTTTAAATTTATCTTCGGGGAGAATACAGAAATAAGTACATCTGGAAAAAAAATTATTAAAAACGAAACTTGAATAAATTATAAGCATCCGCGTAATACAAAGAGTTTAGAATTGAATTTTGGGAATCTTGAAAATCATTTATACTCGAAAAATATTTACAAAACTACGGATTTAAACCTACCCTGCTAATATGCCTTTATACATTGGAGGTCGTACACTAAACGTGACAAAGAACGACCTGCAACACGCCGAAGAAATTATGTCAAATTAATAGCAGGATTTAATTAGACACAAGTGGCACAGACAAGTAGCAGAAAACTAGAAGAGTATGAGGAAAAACTATGTTTAGAAAAGGATAATAGAAAACAGCTATTTAAATTTAAATAGAGATTAGTTTCAGAATTATAATAAACTAACATTTAATGTGTTTACAACTATTGTTGCACCTCTTGTGGCGATAATTCTCTCATTGTTATAGAATGGATACAGTTTACCTAATAGGAATCCATTGGCCGTATTAACTACAAATTAGAGCACTGTATTTAATTAACATAGGTAACCTGTATATCTGAGTATGTGAGGTAATTAATGCAAAAGGAACAAATACTATTTTAATTATGTATTATTTATGATTTGGCAATAATCAATATTACTCTGCGGACCGTTTACGTAAAATACGTAATAACTTATTACGTATATTACTTATTACTAATAAGTAAATACGTTAGCAATTAGGTCCCTATTTGTAACAATTAATAAAATTCAAGTAAGTAGTGGTATGTATACAATACATATAATATTTAGCGTATTAGTCATTTATTGTTATTATTTATTGCTGCATACATATTTAAAGGTTACAGTTTACCATTTCTTTTTTGTCATCATTAACATGTGGCGACCTTTTAGTGATAATGATATCGAGAGCGCTGTGAATATTGATAGTGGTATTGGAAGACAGTAGAGAAAGAATAACATAAGACGCAAAACATATCATTCTCAATATCTATTATATCTTGGCGTAAGAAAATAACCATGCACATACCAAGAATATTGAACGAACGTGGCAATTAACAAATATGTCTACAGGCACAATATATAACGTAATTAAAGGTGACGGAGGACCTCGCAAGCAAAGAAGTGACAAGCAACGTCGAGAAAAGTCAATGATTATAACATTAATACTATTAGGGAGCAACTATACTCTATGTATAGACAAATTTATGTACCTACTCTTGAGTGCTCACATAATAAAATTAATGGTGATCCTATGAATATTTACTATTGTTATTACCGCCCTGTATGTTGCGATTCCGGCTAGGATTAGGGCGATGATAAATGATAATCAAAATAATAAAAGTAATGATAATAGTATTGTACAATGGTGGTTGATACACAAAACCGGCGGCGTCGGGGTAGAATAAATATTCGTATTTGCAGGCCACAATACAATTCGTATTAATTAAATAAGTAATAAAAGAGCAGGGTGTCCTTAAGCGCTTTATTTAATAGTAACACAAATTATATTTCACACTACACTGATTATAAATAAACATAACAAATACAACAAATAATAATTACGATTCGCCACGTGTATTGTTAATTTCCGTTTAAAATCAACATACACAGACACGTTAAACTTAGTGAAAGGGTCACCTCTGTTGCGTTATTTAATTAGGGTTAAATAACGAAATTGAGAAACAAACAAATAACTAGAGAAAGTAAAAGGGTACTTAGCTTGTAATTGTCTGCTACGGGCTTCTTGTGATGGGCACAGGAAGCGTTGATAGTGTTTTTAGGGAAAACACAGAACAAGTAAATTCGAAGCACTGGAAAGAGATAAGATAGAGTAGCTGGATGCTGAGGTTTATATATCACCGCGAGGGGTATGGTTCTTTTTACTGACCGTGACCTAAAAGGGAGGGGTGCAAAAGAGTCAGAATTGATAAAAATCATGATACGCTCGCGGGATTGAGATATCGATTAATAGAGATATATTCGCGAGATCGGCGATAAAAAATGGATTCGAATGATATGTCACAGTAGACAGTTCGGAGTATTTATAACGAAGTTAGGCATGCCAGGTGAAACAATTAATTACTAAGTGCCGGGGAACGTAGTTTCACCAAAGAAAATGTGTCTAGATGATTTTTGAATAACCCTATGTACCTTAGCCTACGGGTGTCGTTTGATATCTGGATTAATAACGACAATTACTACGTTATTGAAAATGGCGCGAAAATCACTATAGACAAACTATCAAATATCTTGCTTCAGCGATAAGCCAGAAGTATGAGATTTTTACAGAAGAATGGGATTAATGTACCTGAAAGACTCGTACCTTGCTTATAACCGAATATTAATTAGAAGGCGAGTAATCTCATGATGAATAAAAAACCCACGCTAATTCATAGGCATCTAACAACGGAAAGTTTTCGCGGTTAAACAGAGGGTAGGTAGCTTTTCGTAGAATCACGGTCGCGCAGATGTGGTGCCGGTCGAACTTTCTCTTTAAGGAATGCAACTGGAAGGCTGTATATACTGAGTGTTTAAAAAAAACAAGGCGCGTACAATTAAAAAGCGATGTCTTTTTTAAACTGAATTATTTGGTTATACGCGAGTGTAACATTCCCGTCCACTTAGAACAGCCTTCGTGGTGCATGACATGTTAGTGGTGGAAGAGAGTTCGATCTGGTCAGCGTATATTAACTCTTAAGGACAAAAAATACGGCCAGGACCGATTTAACGTTGTTTTCACCTTAGCACACGTGTGCCTGCGATAAAACCTGGAAAGATCGCGCAAGGTGAGGGCGCGCTCTTAAGCATCAGAACTCCAGTTAATCGCGTTTAATGAAATTGACATCCGCGGAGGGAAAAAAAACAATCTAAAATAAAACACGAGGAAGCGGGAACGGGTCTGATTGCTTAAGTCGCACTGTTGTTAGCCATAGCCCGGTACATAATATTTTGCCCTATCTGATTCTTACAGTTGAAAGGAAAAAAGAAAAAAAATTCTAAACACTCTTATACTAATGACAAAAAAAAAACATAGCTAAAATTAAAATATTACTAAGTTGATATTACTACTAATGTTTATTTACGAAAGAAAGAATAACTAAAAATAAGACCTAACTTTGGTGCTGCAGGTACGGTGTTCTTCGCGTATTCTCGTCCAAGAATACTGGAGTTCCAATGACGATCGCTCCTCGATGACTGAACGGTGCTCCATTTCCCCGATGACACACACACTGGCACAAAATTAGAGTTAGTTTTCGTTACACGGGGCAATTAATTTCTAATTTTTGTCTTTCGCGGCGTTTTAAACGTTCCCGCGGGGGAGAGGCGACTTATTTACACGCACTAAGGGTCTTGTTCCAGCGCTACGGGCGGTATAGCGTTACCGACGTTGTAATGTCTTAATTGGTCTATGTGGTACTTCACTGGACGGCCGCCATTGCGTCTTACCAAATAAGACGTGTCGCCAATGGCTTTAACGACTGGGTACGGGCCCAACCAACGGGCGGCGAACGGTTTGTCACTTAAGGGGTGTGCCTTAATTAACACCATTTCGTTTGGACGATATGTCACTGGCATAGGGTCGTCATTGACATATCGTTGTTCCCTGTATCTTCGCTCGTTTAATTGTAGGCGGGCCAGTCTTTCCTCGGCTGTTTCGTGTTCCGTTAATCGTTTTTCCCTCCAGTCACCTGGGCGTGGCAATTCGTTACCGAATACTGCCTTCGATGGTGAATATCCCGTGGCGGCGTTGCGACGACTTCGTATATTAAACAAAACCGCGTCTAACCGTTCATCCCACCTAGCGGTGTCTTGTTCAACCAGGTGTATTCGTAACCCCTTTTTGATCTCTTGATTCCGTCGTTCTACTGGGTTAGCGCGTGGGTGATATACGGGCGTCGTCCAGTGCGTCGCGTCCCAACGACGCACAGCGTCTTTCCATGTCCCGGACCGAAACTGCGGTCCGTTGTCTGTTAGTATGCACTGGGGGTATCCAAATCGGGTGAACATGTTTTCCAGGAAACGGACGATCGCTTTCGTCGGCGTTGCTCCAACTGCGAGAGCTTCAACCCAGCGCGTACATAAATCCGTACAGACAATTATGTTCCTTTTTCCGCTTCGACTTTTCGGTAGTGGTCCAATTAGATCGACCGATAAAGTTTGGAACGGTCTCATTGGATGATGAGGTCGTAGGTGAGCGCGTTCTTGATGTGGTCCTCGCTTATAGCACGTACATATGGGACATGCACGGACATATTCACGCACATCTTTTCGAAGAGTTCTCCAAAAGAAACGGCTTTCGATGTTTCGGATTGTTTCGTCAGCGCTCGGATGGCCGGCAGTGATGCAGTCGTGGTATTCATACAAAACTCGTTCTTTCACGGCGTGGGGAACAACTAAGACTTCCTGATCTCCTTGGCGACGGCGTAGGTATCCATCGTTGTTCGTGTAGAGCTGGGCGAGCGCCTCTTCTCCGTCTTCGGTGTGTTGTCCGCCTCGAAGTGTGAGTTTCCTTGATATCCTGGCGACGGCGTCATCCCGTTGTTGGGCGTCCTGGACTTCGACGACAACAGGATTGGTGGCGTCAGCGGCTGCGGCAGCAATCTGAAACAAATGTACAGCAGAATCTGGTTGTTCACGAAGAGAAATGTTGTTATTATCAGAAATTAGTAACCGCGTTTCGTCGACAACTTCCGGTTCTATTAGACGATTTTCCGGCGTACGCGACAGTGCGTCTGGTAATTCATTCTCCTTGCCTGGACAATGTTGAATGTCGAAACTAAATTCTTGCAGTAATAAGGCCCATCTCGTTAGTTTCGACTTGCTATCCTTGGTGCGGTCCAACCAAAGTAATGCACGACTATCTGTCCTAAGTGTAAATTTTCTATCCTCGATGTACGGCCTGAATCGTTTAACTGCCCATATAACAGCGAGACACTCTTGTTCGTTTATATGGTATTTTCTCTCTGCGGCGTTGAAACGTGAACTTGCATATGTAATTATGCGCTTTTCTGTCGAGTATTCTTGGTACAGCACTGCAGATATTCCTTCTCCAGACGCGTCTGTTTGCACTACAAACGGTATTTTAAAATCGGGACGATGTAAATGCAGAGGGCGTGAAAGTTCGCTCTTAATCCTTTCGAACGCTTCTTGCGCACTGGAGTTCCACTGATAACCTCGCTTGGTTGTCAGTAAGTCTGTTAAGGGAGAAAGAATATCGGAACACTGTGGTACATAATCTCTTAACCAATTGACTAAGCCCAGGAATTGTCGGAGCTGTTTTCGCGTCCGCGGCGGCGTCGCGGCGCGAACGGCGTCGATATGTCCTTCCTGCGGCTTGTTACCGGTCTCGGTTAGGACGTGGCCTAGAAAAGGTAATGTTGACGTACCAAAGACGCACTTGTCTGGCGCCAACTGTAGATTATGTTGTTGTAAGCGTTCTAGCACCTGTCTCACGTGTCGGTGATGATCTTCCCACGTATCGGAATAAATAATCACATCATCTAGGTACACTAAAACAAACTTACGTAAATATCCTGCTAATACTTCTTGCGACATCATCTTCTGGAAGGTCGTAGGACTGTTTTTTAATCCGAACGGCATCACATTAAATTCGTACGCTGCTCCATCCGGTGTAATAAACGCTGTTAAATGTCTCGATTCTTCTGCCATTTCCACTTGCCAATATCCGCTTTTTAAATCCAACGTAGTGAATATTCGCGCAGATCCCAGTTCTTTCAGTGATTCGTAAATCGGCGGTAACTGTGACACTTCGTCTTCTGTTTTGCTGTTGAGTTTCCGATAATCAATGCAAAATCGTGTCTTACCGTCTTTCTTTTTTACTAGGACGATCGGAGAGTTGTACTCGCTTGTACTCGGTCTTATTACCTTTGTTGCTAACATTTCCTCGACTTGATCAGCGATTATTCTTTTCTTTTCAGGCGAATAACGATAGGCGTGAACTCGCACAGGCTTTGTGTCTTTCAGTCGTATCGTATGTCGGGTCGCCGTTGTTCTATTAAGTTCGTTACCTGTTGTCAGTAATTTTCTGAAGTCCTTAATAGTTTTTCTGAAAGAATCTCGTTGATCCAATTGAACGGTGTCCAATAGGTTAGTTATATCAACTTCGAATGGTAATTCGGGCATCGTCGTGAATGTTCGAGCGAAGTGGATGGTACGTCGTGTTGTATTTCCGATATGTATACATCGGCGTTGAAGGTCGATGACTGCCGCTTGACTGTCGAGCCACGGGAAGCCTAGAATTAATTCCTCTCGTAAATCCGGTGCAATAAGAACAGGGATGTCGATCTCATCGTCGCCGAGTTTTACGCTCACTATTCCTGTTCCCGTCGTAGTCATAGCCGCAGATTTGCTACCTAAGATCACATTACTAACCTTTTTTGATGTAATTCGGTGTACGTGGCATGGTCGGGCGAAGTTGTGGGACGCTGCGATATCAACTAATGCACTTACTGTGTCCGTTTTTATTTGTAACATTAGTCGCGGCGTTCCTTTTGTTGTAGGGTGTTCGAGAGAGTTTAAGGCCGGGCTACCCTTGAACCGGCCCGTGTTCCTTCCCCCGAATTTCTATATTTTTCACGGAGAATTGGGCAATCACGATGCCAATGAAACTCCGGGCAATGTTGACATTGTGGCGGCTCTCTTTTCTCATACCTCTGCGCTGTATTGTTTGCTGTATGTGAAACAGGCTTCGGTGATTTGTCTGCTGCCTTACTTTTGGCTGCGTTGTTTGTTGTTATTTCGCGTTTCTTCGACGGCGCTTCTGTGGGATCGCCGTGAACGTAATTATCGATTTGTACACACGCTCTTCGCAGGTCATCGATGGTATTCAGCGGATGTGGGCCGAGGGACACTTTATAATTCGGTTGTAATTGCCGACGTATTAATGTAATGACGCGCACTTCGTCCCAGTCTGGCTTCAACCTCTTACATAAGCGTCGTTTCCTTAAAATAAACTCGACGGCGCGCTCGCTTCCCTTCTGTGGGACGCCATAGAGCATCTCCTGTAGGTGGTCAGTCCTTGCTTCGGACGAATACGCTTCCGCGAATAGCGTTTTAAAACAATCGTACGAATCTACTTGATTGTTTAGTGATTCAAGCCATCTGGCTGCGCCTCCAGTTAGGAATTGTTTAATTTCGTGCATCGTGCTTTCCGGTGTCAATTGTTTATTGACTAAGTATTTATCTAACTGTTCGATAAATACCTCTGGGTCCTGCAGTATGTCGCCGCTAAAAGCATCTGGCTTCGGTGGTAATTGCGGTGTTGTTGGAGACATCGTGCAGAATTGCTGCATCATTCGCATGAATTGTTCTGTAAATTGTGTGTTCTCTGTGGGCGTCGCTTGCTCGTTTATTCCGGAATTCGATGTGCCTTCCGCGTTTCCTCTTGTATTCACCATTTTTGTCGTGGGTTCCTAGATTACGCTTAATCTTAAATAGCTCTAAAAGTTGGGCGCCACGTTTATTACCGCCCTGTATGTTGCGATTCCGGCTAGGATTAGGGCGATGATAAATGATAATCAAAATAATAAAAGTAATGATAATAGTATTGTACAATGGTGGTTGATACACAAAACCGGCGGCGTCGGGGTAGAATAAATATTCGTATTTGCAGGCCACAATACAATTCGTATTAATTAAATAAGTAATAAAAGAGCAGGGTGTCCTTAAGCGCTTTATTTAATAGTAACACAAATTATATTTCACACTACACTGATTATAAATAAACATAACAAATACAACAAATAATAATTACGATTCGCCACGTGTATTGTTAATTTCCGTTTAAAATCAACATACACAGACACGTTAAACTTAGTGAAAGGGTCACCTCTGTTGCGTTATTTAATTAGGGTTAAATAACGAAATTGAGAAACAAACAAATAACTAGAGAAAGTAAAAGGGTACTTAGCTTGTAATTGTCTGCTACGGGCTTCTTGTGATGGGCACAGGAAGCGTTGATAGTGTTTTTAGGGAAAACACAGAACAAGTAAATTCGAAGCACTGGAAAGAGATAAGATAGAGTAGCTGGATGCTGAGGTTTATATATCACCGCGAGGGGTATGGTTCTTTTTACTGACCGTGACCTAAAAGGGAGGGGTGCAAAAGAGTCAGAATTGATAAAAATCATGATACGCTCGCGGGATTGAGATATCGATTAATAGAGATATATTCGCGAGATCGGCGATAAAAAATGGATTCGAATGATATGTCACAGTAGACAGTTCGGAGTATTTATAACGAAGTTAGGCATGCCAGGTGAAACAATTAATTACTAAGTGCCGGGGAACGTAGTTTCACCAAAGAAAATGTGTCTAGATGATTTTTGAATAACCCTATGTACCTTAGCCTACGGGTGTCGTTTGATATCTGGATTAATAACGACAATTACTACGTTATTGAAAATGGCGCGAAAATCACTATAGACAAACTATCAAATATCTTGCTTCAGCGATAAGCCAGAAGTATGAGATTTTTACAGAAGAATGGGATTAATGTACCTGAAAGACTCGTACCTTGCTTATAACCGAATATTAATTAGAAGGCGAGTAATCTCATGATGAATAAAAAACCCACGCTAATTCATAGGCATCTAACAACGGAAAGTTTTCGCGGTTAAACAGAGGGTAGGTAGCTTTTCGTAGAATCACGGTCGCGCAGATGTGGTGCCGGTCGAACTTTCTCTTTAAGGAATGCAACTGGAAGGCTGTATATACTGAGTGTTTAAAAAAAACAAGGCGCGTACAATTAAAAAGCGATGTCTTTTTTAAACTGAATTATTTGGTTATACGCGAGTGTAACATTGTAAAACAACCTTGTGGCTTATATTAACGAAAGCTGTATTTAAGTTTGGCACTATAGACAATCGTCGTACAATTATGGAAAGCTCGACGTTGCAAAAACTTCGGTAAGACCACTTAAAACCAGTTAAAAAATATAGAGAGGAAGGACGAGTAATATGATATTTAGACAAAACGTGGTATGATACTCATGATACTGTTACCAAAGGTTTGGTGGACAGTGCTGGGTCAGAGAAAGTATGGACGAACAGTGTCTAATATCTGCAAAAAAATGTGAAATCATCAAGTTTTGATTACCGTGAAGATATGATCTTATATTTATTTGAAAAATGGTTTTGTGATTCTTTGTTACCAAGTTTACCAAAAGTAAGGTTCTTCAAAATGTAGTACTAATAACAGTATTAGAAGCCATTATACGGAAAACCAATTATTTGCGGCGAAGAACACAAAAGAATATGTGAAGGATTATTATGAAATGTGTGTTTTTAATACCTTTCTTTTTCAATGTGGAGAAACTCTGACATTTTAATAGTTAATTTGATGAGTCATACCGCCATTTTATTCAGAATTGTTTGACATTTCATAATGCAAAAACTTACAGCTGAGCAGCGTCTACAAATTGTGGAAATTTATTTCTAAAATCAGTGTTCCGATTGTTACGCTTCGCATATAAGAATATTTTAATTTACTTTTAAATAATATACTTCTTCTTTAAATATCTCGATTTAAAATATTTAACTTACGACATTTTTTCTGTACATATTCGTGTGCAAATAGAAAGCATTTCTTTTGTTATATCCATAACTAGGAGACCCTTGGTCTTCTACCTGACCCTAATGTTCACTGTATAATTTCTATATACATTTCATTAAATTGTTTTAATTCTATTACGGACATCTCCTATGGTGTTTCATACCATTTGAAAGCTTATTTCGCAAGGGATATTTTAATAATATTTATGCCATCGATAGAACACCTCTTCAGGTCGCGCTTCTTATGAATTAGTATTCAAGATATCGACCTTCTCTTCGACTTAGGTCATAAAACAGACCATTTTCTAAACCAGTGTTCTATCGACAAAAACTATCAGACTTCTTCTCGTTAGAACCTTCGTAAGTGAAACATCTTACCCGCCGTACTGGTACTGGCCTGATCCACGTGCCCTTACATCTCTGCAATTAGAAGCATCGCTCTACATATACTTGTCCAAGTATATCGCCACTCAAAGGTAACTCTGTATTGTTCGATACAGAGATTATTTTATATTAATCGTAATTAATTAACATTTAATGTACTGCTCAATTTAGCGTTCGTTTTCAGTGTATTTTGTGTTAATTTTCAATTACTTATTTACCGCTCCTCGTGTATATATTACTTTTAAATATACCAAGTTCAATTTCTTCTTATGTAAATATAAATACAGACTTTAAGGACAACGCTCCTGTGTTTTATTTAGTAAGTAAGTATAGTATATTTATTTAATTAACCATCATCACGCACGTCCTGGACCTTTGATGAAACTTCACCAACACCACTAATTATTTATTATAGAATAATTTCATTATTATTAGCACGGCAGCCACACCCAATAACCCGCAAAGCCGCCGTTAGTACTAAGATAAAAATGTTCACAAAGTGCGTCGATCAATTTACGGCATACATCATCGGCCAACTGAGACGACTATTTGTAACATAATTGAGAAATTTTGCTATCAGCTTACTCTTTTGGACTCCCATTCACAAAGGAAATTCCGTAGAGTGCGCGAAAATATTGTCGCAGTTTAGGCCCGTGTTGAGGATGATCCAAATTCATCGATTCTTCATCGTGTGCAAGAACTTGGCCTGTGTCCATCGACTTTGTGGAAGATTTTTCGCAAGGATGTTGATTTACATGCCTACAAGATTAATTTCGTGCAAGAACTGAATTCAACCGACTGTCAGTTCAGTAATTGGGGACTTGAACAGTTGGAAGTCGATCCACTGTTTTATGGTCAAATTGAGTTCTGTGATTAGGCTCACTTCTGGCTCAGTTACTTTGTTAATTAGCAAAATTATCGCAACTGAAGCGACACTAATCCACAAGTGACTCATCAACTACCGATTCACCCTGAAAAATGCATTGTTTGGTGCGGTTTGTGGCCTGATGGCATAATCGAGACATGCTTCTTCAAAAACGAAGATAATCGAGCAGTTATCTACAATGCCGGTCGGTACAGAGACATGCTCAACGACATTTTATTCCCAGAACATACAACAGAACAACATATTGTATAAACATGATTTGGAAGACCCTTGGTTTCAGCAGGATGGTGCCACATGGCGAAACCATCGATTTATTGAAGAAAGTGTTCGGCGATAAGATTATTTCTAGAAATTGACCTGCACACTAGTCTTGAAGATTACGTTATTTAACGCCTCTAGAATATTTTTTCTAGGGCTATTTGAAGCCATTGGTCTACGCAAACAAGTCAACAACTATTTCGTCTTAGTAACCAACATCGAGCGCACCATTCGTAACATACGGCCTCAAACGCTCGAGAAAGTAGACTAAAATTGATGCTCCAGGATGACGTGACTCAGACGTTCCTGTGATGGCCAAATGCCCGAAATCATCTTCCATTATTAATGTCATAAAACTACCTTGTCGATTTAAAAAAAAAACTCATTTCCATAACACTTGTGTTTCTTATTTCAAATTATAATCCTACACCTCTTATAGATAATAATGCCAAAGAAGCAGGACATGCCGTATCATTGCGTTTTCAACCCAATAGAAATGATGCTAAGAAATAAGTAATTAAACTTCTAGTTTCAAAAATTATTTTATTGTAGTGTATTTACAATAAAATAATTTTTACTAGAAGTTTAATTACTTATTTCTTAGCGTTATAATGAAGTTTCAACATGTATCTCCTTCGTCAATTAACCAATAGAAATAATATGAGGCCAACCTAAAAGTACCATAAGCGGAGCTAAGAAAACACTGAAATTTAGTGAAACTACTTATAACATACATTAACAATCCTAGGGAATACATATGTGCTGAAAATTGGAAAAATGCCGTTACACACGCAATTACAAAAGAGAACGAATATTTAAAATGTATAATATTGAAGCACCTTTAGTTATAAATTTGCAATACGATTTAAAGAAAGACGAAAATTGACAAGACGACTCAAGCACAGACGATGGATTAATGAAAGGTCTACCCAGTAACAATCCTCGTTTGTTAACTTAATGTTACTTTACATTTAATACTTATGTATATCCGGAACATAACTTATATACAATTATGTAGCTATGTGTTTGATATATCTATATTACGACACGTCTTGTAATATTTTTTTTTACAAATAAAGCTGATGAATACAATTTATTGTTTTATATTCTATTTCTCTATTTGACATTTTCTTATTTAATTTGTAGTCAATATGGCCATTGAACCGCAATCATTCAATATTATATATTAAGTTAATATTATAACTTAAAATTAAGCTTAATAAATAAAAATACTTCTACCACTATTAAGTTGATCATCTTTTCTGTTTTAACCATGTTCGAATTTTGAAAATGGATGACATGTCTGCGTTCATACAATTATGTTAACATGGAAGAATACATACAGTAGTACCTACTTAATTAATATCTAGTGAAAATATGTACTTTCTTTAACTAATTAGGTTGCTGAACCGAATTATTGCCTCTATTCGTCAGACATTTAATAGATCATAAAACATTTTCAAACCCTCTATGTGTGTCATTATATCGTTTCATATTCCACTAAGCATCGATGGCATAAAGCAGTGAATTATTATGTAATGCGCGTAAATCACGAAAATTTAACGATGTTAGCTTAACGATAGCAACTATGCAGTGTAACACGTTATATAAAGTAATTTACCTATTTTCATTAGACTATTGACTAACTAAATATTGTGTGACGTTATAATGTTCGTCGAAATATCACTTTGATTTAATTAGTTTTTAGTTGTGTACTCTTCCCTAAGCGTTAATTAAAGTTCCAACACGATGCCGCACTAAATCAATAATGTAATATTATTAGACAACAATTTAATATATTCTTTTATTTTCTACCTAATAAGGTTTTAGTAAATTTGAGGCTTAACGCTGCTAGCTCACAATTTCTTCAGAGGTCTTCTTCAGAGGTCCACTTCGGCCAATTTTTGATACAATTATGTCCGAAGTTAATTTGTAACTTTTGCAAAAGAACAATTATGTGAAAATACATTAAGAGAAATAGTTTTATAAATTTTTGATTTAATTAGACCGAATAATAACTATATAATTTTAATTTTAGAATCTTGATAAAATGAACTTTATTTACAATCTCCATATTGAAATATTTGAAACTAAATGTATCAAAATTAGAATGCCAATATTTGCTCTGATTTATTCAAACATATTTTTCTTTTTATTATTCTTTGTTGCTTCTTTTATAGTAGTTTTTGGAGCATGACCAAGAAGATATCTTCCGTCTCTTGGCCGCTGCTTTCACCAATTAATCGATGTTAAATTTGTTTATTTATTGTTGTTTATTTATTGTATTATTTATGTGGCATTTATATCCTGGTTTGCTACATTTCAACAAGCAAAAAATATCTCACACAATGTCCAATGTTATCTTTTCATCGTTGGCATTTTTATTATAATTGCAATTACACGTTTAATGAAATTTATGAACGTTAGAGTATTATTTCACCTGATTGTGATAACAGTATGAAATATATGATAACTAAAGGCCGGATTATATTCACTTTACATAAATTTGAATATTTGCATAATATATGCCTCTTCCCGTTACTTTTCCGATAAGCGTCTCCAAGAATTTATTAATGCTCTTCCCATACATACAGGCCGGGACAAAATTCCAGGAAAGGCTAATACCTTAAAACTTCTAAATAAATACAAAAATACATTTTACCAGAAAATTAGGAGTATATGTGTTTCTTTGCTATTCGGAAAAATTTATTCCCATATTCGAAAGTAATTTTATTTTAAACGTCATTTTACGTTGGCTTTTCGTAGTGTAAACTTGTGCGATGTGATATATAATAGCAAAAATGTCGAAAATGGCGACTGTGCCTGGATGGATTGCACTTTATTCAGAATTGCGTATGGATGGAGAAAAAGTGTTTTGTGTAGCATGCTGCAAAATAGTGAGTAAAATTTTAAATTTATTTCCTCTTATTAATTAATTAAGTTTTTAATTATTACTTTATCTTTTATTAACATTTATTTTATAAGAAAACAACCGATGATCTGATATTTTTTTTGCAGATTACAAGTAACGTGGTTGGAGGCTGCTATTTTTCATGCAAATCATTATGAAGGAATAAAGACAATTATTATGGATCTTGATAGGGATGCGCAATCTGTGATAATATAATAATATAATATATATTTATTTGTTCAAAATTATACAAGTGTATAGAACTCGTCAAGTATACATGTAAATATATAAAAACAAAATAAAACTTGACACAGACACCATATTAAAATTTTTTTGAATAAAATTCATCCAAAGAATAAAAAAATTGTACATATAAAAAATTTTCTAATGTTTTCTTGAAACACTTTTCCCTGCTCAAGTCCTTAATGTACTTTGGGATATGATTATAAATATTTAAGACCTGACTAGTTGCGTTCTTTTGTACCCTGGTCAGAGTTGTTTGTGGCACCGCAAAATAGACACTTTCCATCCCGCGAGTACTGTACTTGTGATTTAAAACATACCTGCCAAACGCACTGCTCATATCCCTTCTCGCACATAAAGTACACTCGAGAATGTAGAGACCGGTAAGCGTATGTATTTTTCTTGTTCCAAATATTTCTCGGCACGAGTCAGTAAGTCCCAACTTAAAAATTGCACGAAGACATATCTTCTGCAGAATAAACAGTCTTCCCACATCCACACTGTTCCCCCAGAAGACCAAACCATACCGCAACCGCGATTCCACGTAAGCTCGATACGCACACAAACTGGCTTCACTGTTTACTGAGCCGGCAATAACCCTCAGGGCATAGTGAAATGGAGAAATCCTCCGAAATAAATAACGTATATGGGACTTCCAATTCAGTTGTGAATGGATCCTTATGCCGAGAAACATTACTTCGGGCGACGAGGCTAGTACACCGTCTCCAAAGTTGACAACAAGATCCTCCCGCTGAGAAACAGCGAAATGGATGATTTGGGCCTTGCCTACATTCAATTTCAGTTCGTTCACTCTGAACCATGCGCTCACAGAAGACAATGCCTGTGCAATGGTTTCCCTCAAGGCGTTTGTTTCCGTTGATCTTATTGCCAATGAAACATCATCCGCAAATAAGGCCATAGGATAATTAGATACTAGTGGTAACCCATTTATGTTAATTAAAAATAAAGGAGGCCCCAGCACGGATACCTGTGGAACACCCCTGGTAACAGTGAGCCACCCAGACCCAATTCTGGTTCCCTCTCCATTCACTGCCACGACACTTTGTCTTCTGTTTTCTAGATAAGATTGAATAAGGCTCCAACAATTTCCCCTAAATCCCAAGTTCTCCAATCTCTCCAAAAGGATCCTGTGATTAGCGCTATCAGAAGCCTTGGACAAGTCCACAAAAATTCCTGCTACTTGCTCTTTGTTCGACCAGGCATCAAGTATTTTACAAACCACCTGAAATACGGCCGAACATGTCGATTTTCCAGTTTGATAACCATTCTGTCTATCTGTGATAAGTTTGTTTGTTAAGGAACCCATTCATTCTTCTATATATCAGTTTTTCAAACACCTTGGCCACATTCGAAATTAGTGCTATAGGTCTATAGTTTGTGATGTCATGAACATCTCCTTTCTTGCACACCGGACACACAACAGCCGTCTTCAAAGCATCCGGAAAGGTGGACGTCTCGAAAGATCTATTGACAATATGACACAGTCGGTCAGCCAGATGATCTGCGACGGCCTTAAGTACGGGAACGGATATTTCGTCCTGTCCCGCAGACATGGTGTTCTTAAGTTTCATTATGGTGTCGAAGACCTCTGACGGTGTCGTCGATTCCATAAAACACGTCTCCTTACAGAACATTTCTTCAAAGTGTGCAGGCTGTCTATCATCAATGTTAGCAGCTATACCCAGGAAATAACTTGGTATAGTCCAAGAGCTCTTTTTGATCTGTTATTCCAGCAACTTTAACAGTAGCCAGAAAATTCCGTTACTCCTTCTTTCTTCCTGCCATTTTATTCACAAATGCCCATGTTGCCTTACTTTTATTATCCGATAACAAAATGTAATTGAAATTATATGTCGTTTTAGCCTTCTTGATTTCACTCTTTACATAATCTGCGTAATTTTTATAGAGTTCTATAGGTAACCTGTTTTCGATATAATCCTCGTATAATTGCCTTTTAATTGCACACTTTTTCCTGAGTTCATCAGTTAGCCATGGATTCGTTTTTCTTCTTGTTTGTTTGAACGTAGATGGGCAGATTTCATTGACAGTATCCAAAAGCACGCTACATACACTTTCGTAGCAATCCTCTAAGTTTTCTATCGTTAAGTAATTGATCCAATTTACACTACTAAATTTTTCCGCAACTAAATTTAACTTATATCTGGTGTAATGTCTCATCCTGGTCCTGACCGGCTCTGGACCACAATGATTCAGATATGTAAAAGTAATTTCCTGACCCTTATGATCCGACCACGCCGTGTCTACAACAGGACAGTCATAATGCCCATAACCTTTAGAATTGGTGATAATATTATCTGGCAGAGTTTCAGACCTACTTGTGATTCTTGTCGGTTCAGAGACAGTGGTCGTCAAATCGAAAGAAGCCAAAATATCCAAAAAATTCCGGACATCTGGATCATCAGCGTCCAAGAACCTCAGATTAAAGTCACCAGTAATAACTAATGTATAAGATCCATATTTGGAAATGATGAATTCCAATATTTCTTCAAATGTATGTCTAAATAAATCCATATTTCCTTTTGGTGGTCTATATATATTTACAATAATTAATCTTAATGTATGTGATAGTACCGAGCTACACTCAAGCGTCATTTCTATGCTTTTATTTTCTAAGTATTCCACTGCGTCAAATTCCACCGTCTCTCTAACAAAAATACAAGACCCGCCATGCTGTCGTGTTGGTCTACAGTATTTTGAGATGAGCAAATAGCCATCCAACATCATGAACCGCTCCTCCCCAGGTTCAAGCCAGTGTTCAGTTAAGGCCAGGACATGAACAGGATATACCAGGCCATCCAAATATACACGCCCAAACGGTGTATTCGAGTAAAGAAATACCTCAACAGTTGGCGTTTATTAAAGCCAATTTCAGTTTTATTTTCACATCTATATTGCAGTTGGCAAAACAATTTATGTCGCTAATCGAGAGCGTTGAAATAATAAACAAATTTGAAAAGTCATGTTTTGATGTTAAAGGAGGAGTGGGACAGTCCGTGTATGAAAATTTTTTGGGTGTAATAGGAAAAGATGAGGGTTTTAAAAAGCTAAAGGATATTGCTAAAATCTCGTGTGCTGATTCAGTAGAAAATATTGAGTTAGCAATAGATGATATTTCTAATTTGAAATATGCTGCTATAACAAGTGTCGACGTAGAACGAACCTTTTCAATATATAGACATATGTTTTCAGACAAACGTTACAATTTTTCTGTTGAAAACTGTTTTAAAATGTTCTAAATAAACTTTTAGTAAACATAATAAAATATTTTTTTTCTACAGTATTCCATTTTCTAACATTCCTCGTATTTTTTTACCTGCATATTTTTCATAAGGAAGTGCATATTTAGGCTAAAACACCTGCATATTTATGCGCATATTTTGTTTTTTTTTTGCAGACAATCCGGCCTTTAATGATAACGCATTTTTAAAGAAATATTCTGTATATCTTTAATATTTTCATAGGAAAGTACATTTTAAAAAAGTATTAAGTACCCTACAACCTTAAATCTAAAAATAAGCGTTGATAAACGTTAAAACTTCTATTGGTTGTTGTCCGAAAATACAATTAGGCATTATAAAAACAAGAAAAAACAGTAGAAAGGTAAGCTTAAAATACAAATCAAAGAACAAATTAATAATTTAACAATAAACAAACAACAGGCTTAAAACAGTTATTTTATTGCACAATAAACTTTTGTGCTCAAGCGGTAGCAATTCGTGTAATAGTTCCGTCAGGAGAATTATTTAAAGGCTATCTGATTTTGTTATCAAACCCTACAACATTTCAAAACCTTTGTTTATAAACTTCATCTTCTAGAAAGACTCATAGGTAAAAGTCGAAAGGCGTTAAGTTAAGTGACCGATCATACCAATGAACTGGTGCATTCGTTACTCTTTTCTGATTAAAAGTACTCTTCAGCAAGTTAATGCTTTCATAATGATTATGAACAGATACTCCATCTTTTTGAAAATAAATATGCACGTAATGGATTATTATCATGACAACAGTTAATAAACTGACTTTAATAATCGAAGATATCGATCCCAGTTAAAGTTCTGTGCTAGGAAATGTAAATTACTAGTAATTAGCAATGTTTTAACCAGCCACATCGCACCAAACATTTGAATCAAAACGGTGGATTACGTAGATCCGCTATTAAAGCCTTTTGTCTGATTCATTAATGTTCATTTTTTTCTTGTACGTATGCGAATTGAATATATTACATCTATCAGACCATGAAATAAAGTTAACATTATCCAAACGTGCATTACATAAGTTTATTTATTAACAACCACTTTCTTCACATCTACGGGTAATAAATTCTGCATTCTCTTTAATTTATAGCAATGAAAATTGTGTTATTTTAAATACTTAGGAGAGTAGCTTTTTTTCCGGGATTTTCTGGCATTTTCGTATGCATCTGCTGTGAAACTAATAATTCGACTAACCTATAGCTTCATTTTGACCTTACCGCCTTTATTATTAATTACTAAGAAGGCGCCGTGGACTATTTAATTTTTATATTAGGTATTAAACTTAGTTCAACACTAAACTCTGCTTTTCACCTAGCAGCAAGTTGAATGGTTTTGTTTTTGTCAGTTGTCTAGCGAGTGTATACTATGACAAGCCACAATATTCCTAGGAACCTTATTGTTAAATATCTTAATACTTTTAATGTTGTTCTTTTTAGCGCAACCCGGCGAGCTTTAAAGCTTGTTTATTTAACAATTTTTCTATATTTATTAATAATTAAGAATTTCTTCCAGTTAACCAATACATTTATTTTATATTTTATGTCCAGTTCCTTCTTATTTTTCTGAGCTCTTTCCGTCAACTTTTTGTCCAGATCACTCGTAGGTCTTTAGCTGTTTCTTATACATATTGTTGTGTTTTGCTTGGTTGCATAATATAAAATGAATGATTATGTATGGGCAGTTACTCAATCATATTTTACTTTTGTCTCTCTGTATAATGTTTTGGTATCTTAGGGCTATCTTTAGTTATACCTAACTAGACCTAGCATCCAAAAATCTTAATATATGCGAAGTCTAACACTAATAGTAAATTTCCATTTAGATCAATTGCCACCACTTACCTAAACTAGACTTAAACGTCTAAAACGGGCTTCGTCTGCTATGAATGTATGGTTAGGTTTATGATATTTATCTTGAGAAATGCTTTCACATTCGTGGCAAACACAACAGTCTTTTATTCGTGCCAATTTTAAGATTACTGCAAGTAACATTTCGCCCTTTATCAACTGTTGTTCAAAACTCATTAAGAGGTATTTAACAAGTTATAATGTCATTTAATTGAAATTAATGGATAAATTATTTTTTACACTAATGTTTACTACGAATCCTTTTAGTAAATTGAAAATACTATTTCAATTTAACTAGATATTTTGATTACAACTATATAGGGTGTCTCTTTAGTTTCCAATAGGATTTTAATGAGCGCGGAAGATAGAGAAACCATACGAAAGTATACATGAAAGCAGGCAAACATTCGTATGAGGAATCATCTACATAGTTAACACTTCATAATTTAATTTGGAAAAATATAAATAGTAACTAGTTCAGTTACTGATAGTGCATCGATAATACGTCCTCGAAATGATCGGTTAACAAACAAATCAATTTGAAGTCATTTATTAACCTTTCGGGGGCCATCATGTATCTAATTTTAAAGAAACACACAAAATTCAATTAACACAAGGATTTTAAGAAGACTATTTACTGCATCTTACGGTTGTTAATTTGGTGTTGGAAGAAAACAAACAAGTTTGTGCTAATTTTTGCAGGAGAATCAAATTTTAGTAATGAAGTTCATTTTACCTTCATAAATGCGTAAGCAAAATTATCGCATTCGGCGTGATTAAAATCCGCATGGTATACATGAAAAATGAATGCATTTAAAAAAAAAATGCAGTAATTATTACGAAATTTGTAATGATTGGACCATACACAGACCAGCTGGTAATATTCTTACCGTAAATGGTGAGCTATTAAGCAAATTGTCTATTTCAACTAGAACGACATGTGGTTTCACTAGGGTGGTGCAACATGTTACGCGGCATTTGAAACAATAGCTCGCCTATGCACCACATTTCTTGAGCGTGTTATGCTCTGAAAGAGTGACATCAATTGACCAACCAATTCATCAATTTGATTTCACAGGGTTTGATTCTTTTCATTGATTTTATCTAAAAAAAAAGTGTATGCCAACAGACCGACTAGTGTCTCATTGATCTTTATCTGGTGACACCTGCCGCCGTTAGCCCATTCACCACAGCCATAAATGACATTGTAGTTGAGGTACACATCAATCAGGGCGTATCCAAAAAAGGAGCTAGCTGTACGCCTCAAATCACAGGAACTTTTAAACTTCAGCACTCTAGAAGTAGAGGGGAACCTATCTAAATTTTTACAGAGTATACAGATCAGTACCCGAGCACATATGCTACTTACACAGCGAAGTAAACACACCTACAATCTCTACACCCTTTCAACCACTGCCCCCGCAAGACCGTCTCAAACGGCCGAGCCTGTAAAGTTCGGGGGGTTCTCTGACCCCGCCTTAATCGTTAATGGTGGGACGGTGGGATGCATAAAAGCATTTATTCCAATTTCGTTAACTGCCAGTTTTGGCTTGGTGGCCAAAACTCGGGTTTATAAAATTGGTAAAACCTAGAAGGAATCGATGACGCACGAAGACATCCAGCCAACAGACCAGCAATAATTAATAATTTTAAAACAAAAATTCAGTGCGGCATTTAGGAAATAGAGACACCTTCACCAATGTGGTCAAAACTTTCGCCAAACGAATTACATTTTGTCAGATGAGTAAATGAAACTAAATGTCTAATACCTTTTTAATTTATAGCTCTCAAGTCTAAAATTTAGCCTGGGATATTAAAACAACAATTTTCAAAAAACTTAGGGACTTCATTAACAAATCAAGCGCTATATTTTTAAGTGAGACGCCTTTAACCTCTTTAAATTTAACAAATCGAGTTGCTTTAGACTTGATATCTAGTTAGCCTTGGCCATTTTACTTGAAGAAAACAAAATCTTATTATAATGGACAAGATGACATTTTAAAAGTGTCACTGTAAAATCCTACGTCAAGAAGTTGAAGTATTGATGTGCGGTAAATTTTTAAAGAAAGCATGTCGAATGTAAATGTGAAAATCGATAAATTCGAGTATTGAGGCAACATCAAATACTTGTATATGAAGTGGTTAAGTCGTAAGAAAATTTATGAAGATATGTTTAACAAATGTCCATCAAATGCGACTGTCAAAAATTTGATTGCGTCATTCGAAAGAGGAAAACTTTCCGTTGAAGATGAGAGGCGATCAGGACGACCCATTTTGGTGTCCACCTCTGAAAATTTTGACGCAGTTCATGATATGATAATATCAGACCGCCGAAATGCGCTGAAACATATAGCTGAAGCACTAAAGATGTCATATAAACGCGTTCATCATATAGTTCACGTCGATTTAGACTTGAAAAAAATTCTGCAAAATGAATTCCTAACTGCCTGAACGCCGAATACAAACGAGAAAGGATGAAAGCATCACGGTCAATCTGCGCCCGTTTTGAAGAAGATCTATATCTTTTGAACCGTCTTGTGACTATGGATGAAGCATGAGTACATTTTTACGACCCAGGAACAAAACAGCAATCTATGGAGTGGAAACATCATGGTTTTCCAAGCCCTAAGAAGCTTCGAGTTCGGAAAAATTCTAGCTTCAGCTTTTTAGGACATCCGTGGAATAATTACGATCGATTATATAAGAAATGGGCCGGACCATCGCTGGAGATTCTTATTCTACATCACTAACCACACTGAGAGAGAAAATAAAGTAAACAAGACGTGACATGTTAGCGAAAGTTGTGTTGTTTTTGCAGGACAATGCCCCTGCACAAAAATCGCGTATTACCATGAATATAATTCGGAATCTAAGATTCAAATTACTGAAACACCTAGCCTATTCCCCAGGCTTAACCCTCTCAGACTATCATCTGTTCCATCGATCGAAAAAAAGTTTAAAAGGACATCAATTTTTGTGTAACGAGGAGGTAATAGAAGTTGCGGAGGGCTGGTTTGGAGACCAAGAAGAATCCTTTTTTAGAAGGGTTAACGGAGTTGCAGGATCGCTCTAATAAGTGTATTAATTTAAGAGGAGACTATGTTAAATAATAAAATATTCCCCAGTTTAAATTACTTCGTTTCATAGTCGTTTAGAAAGTCTACGAATTTATAGTTAATGAATTCAACACAAGGGACGACAAATATTCTCTTTAAAACGAATATGAAGTATTCAAGTTTAGTTTAACAATACTAGGAGAATGTGAATGCATCATTGCCATTGAATAAAACAACTTTATACAATATTTATAATTTCTCATATAGTTTTCAAATGAATATGTAATGTAAAACAAACGGAAACGATATTAAAATTAATCGTGGGATAGAAAAATATGCAGATGCAGAGGATGTCAAGCAAAACATCCATTATTCAACGTCACCTCTGCAGAAATCCAAAGCGAAATTTAAGGAGTTAGTACATGAGCGATATGAAAAACTGGACGTGGTTTATTTATTTACGGATTATTATACAACGATATTTCTTCACGGAAATGACATTATCTAATCCTTCTTGTAATTTATGGTTGCAGCGGCCTTACATTTGTCTGATATATTCATATTACGTACACACGTAATGTAACGAATGTGATAAAAAACACTTACGTAAGCAATCCCGAAGCGCCGTAACGCTATGGAATATTAAATGCAAGAAAACAAAATATATTAGTATAGTCAAAACATACCATTGTGTTCTCGCATTCATGCATTTATGTAATATTACACAAATGGCTAATAATCCTTAGTCTGACTGCCTGACTGATATCAAAAGCTTAAGAAAAACAAAAGATTTTTTGGAAAACTAAAACCGACTTCCAAAAAAGGCCGCAAACAAAAATGCAGCAAACAAGAATTTTGCTTTGAAAAGGAAAAAATAATCTATCTTTTAATTTTATTTCATTATTTATTACATAGAATTGTGTAGAAATGTGTGTAGTATACCTTGCAAGAAGCAATTCTTAATGGAGAATGCTTTGCAAAATTATAACTAATATTTAGTAGTATAACTCATAACATAGACAGAGCTAGTAGCCTATGGCTTCAAGTTTCATTGCTCCTCTCTCCATCAAATTTATCTTTAGATTTATCCAACTACCTCTTGATTACGATAGTGAACTAAAAACTAGCATTTTCGAGATATCTAATAGTATAAATGATTTTTTAATAGAACATCCTAGTTGGCCTTCTATATTTTGAAAGCAAATTTTGAAAAAAATGTCGGGTACCCTAGTACCTTAAAGTTGTTGTCAGAAAATATAATTAGGAATTATAGAAAAAAGAATTGAAAGATAAGTTCAAAATACAAGAGAAAGGACTAATTTTATAAATAAACAATAAGTAATAAAAAATACCAAAGTAAGTAATCCTCAAGCGCAGTATCGCTACGCAAGAAAACCGAATTTACTATTGTCAGAACATACCATAGTGTTCTCGCATTCATGGTTTCATCTAGTATTACAAGAATGGTTACTAACCCTTAGCCTGACTCCAAATACATTGAAAGCTTAAAACTAAAAACCGACTTCCAAAAAAGGCAGCAAACAATAATTTTGTACTGAAAAGAAAAAAATAATCTTTTTCGTTAAATTTAATTTAATAATTTATTACATAGAACGGTCCCTTGCAATTGTAGACGAAACGTCGGCTAGGCAGGAAGCAATGCGAGGAACGCGGTTCCAGCCCTGTATCCAAAAAGCATTCATATTGGAAAGAGCTTCAAAATTCTGATTTATATTCAAATCTGCAAACTCAGTAGCCTATGGCTTCAAGTTTCTTCAATCTTCTCACGTCTTTCTGAGGCATCCTCTTCCTTTCCTACGTCCTTGTCGTTCTATTTAATTTTTTTGACTATACTGACGCCTTGGCTATACCGCATGTGTCAAATATCATTAGGCATAGGGAATACGTATGAGTACATACGATGTATATGTATATGGAAAAGCCGATCCAATGCCGGCGAAGACCGCGACGGCCGGCAACGATTGTCTCCGATTGTTTCGCAAATACAAGTTAGCAGTAATCATTTGACTATCGACATAGGTACTTGTAATACGTTCTAAAATAACATTTACGGAATGCAAGGGATTTGCTTTTCTTATTTCTTTCAGTAGATGCAGGAAATTTGTAAGCTGCGGTGCGTCGCATAAACAAAAGCGTAATTCTAATAAAATTAAAGAATAAAGATTCCTCCTTGCACAGCAAGACATTGTCCTAGGCGGTCGTAGAAATTAGCTCTTACATTTGCTAACATGTCGGCAGTTAATGAATTCGCAGCCTCAGTTATTTTTTCTCTCAAGGCAACTAGATTTTCTGCTCTACCAGCTTCATGAATATAAACAATATTTTTTAGATATTCCCACAAAAATAAATCATTTGGAGATAGATCACGAGATCGCGGGGGCCATTTAATGTTTCCTGTTCCAGTAATAAGACGGTCAGGAGAAGTATTTCCTAGAAATTCTTTTATCCTCACTACATTATGTGATGGACAGCCATCATGTTGAAACCAAACGATTTCCTGATTTATTCCAATGTTTTGAATGGCGGGAAGTATTTGATTTTTCAGATGCAATTCGAGATACTTGTCGGCATTTAATATACCATAAATAAAATAGGGGCCTATAGAATAGTCACCTAAAATATCTGCCCAAACGTTTAGTTTTTTGAGGATACTGAGTGCGATTTGCAAAATGCCGGTGTTGATTTTCCGAAGCCCAATATCGAAGAACACAGGGATTGTGCCTTCCGTGTAATGGAAAAGTTGATTCATCGGTGAAGAGAATATTTTTAACGAAATTTTCATTTCGCTATATAATTTCCATAACGTCTTGACAAAGCTCCATTCTCCGAAAATTGTCCTCGGGAAATATTTCTTGAGTTTTCGAATATTTGAAACATTTTAAACCATTACGTTTCCAAATACGTGAAATAGTTGTGTTACTTGTACCCAATTCCTCGGCAGCACTTCTAGTAGATTTCGGGTTATCAACTTCCACAATACTACAAATTAATACATCCCGCCGTTCTCTTTCCTCAATTTTTTGTGGTGATACCTCTCTTGGTTTGCATTTAGTACAGTTATTGAGAGAGAAACAAGTTTCAAATTTATTTATAATATTATAAATTGTTTGTCTGCAAGGTACAGAACGGTCTGCAAAAGTCAGCGCAAACAAATTCATGCACTCCAATGCAGACTTGCCAGCATAAAACCATTTTACTAACTGAAGCTTTTCAGTGGGTGTATAAAGAGCCATTAATTTTATTGTACTCTTTTAAACTGTAACGGCCGCAGCTAGACTGAATGCACTGAATTTTCAGTCAATCGGTATCGGAGACAATCGTCAGTAGTCGTGGTCTTCGCTGGCATTGGACTGGCTTTCTCATGTAGGTATACATTGTATGTACTCATATATTGATTCTCTATTCCTAATGATATTTAACACATACGGTATGTTCCAACTACCTAAATATTTTGGAAATGCTCGGTTTTTTTAATTCTCCTTATTCCTTATTTGTTCTTCTTCTGCATACTCAATCCACTTTCAGTTCTTCTAAAATTATTCTTGCTCATATTTCAAATTTACTCTCTTCTTTTCTGTTTATCCTTCAGGCTTCGCAGGGGTTGGAAGGAAGCCAGGAAGAAAGCAGGGCTAAGGACATGTTTCCAACCCGAAATTCAGTGAGCAATTATAATAGCGAATGCTTAGCAAAATTCTAATTCATGTTCAGTTCTACAGGCCTAGCACCTTATGGCTTCAAGTTTTTTCATTCTTCTCATGTCTTCTGTTTTTGATTTCGCATTTTCAAGTCATTGTTCCTATTTCCATCAAATCCATCTTAAACTCCTCTAACTACCTCTTTTTGAAGCACCCTCTTCCTTTCCTACGTTCTTCTCAATCCAATTAAACTTTTTCTACTTATCTATTTTCTGACATCTTGGGAATATGCTACCTGACATTTGCGCTTTCACAATTAGGTAATGCAGGGTTTTTAAAAAAAATCCTTATTTGTTCTTCTTCTATGTACTCCTTCTACTTTCATTTCTTATAAAACTCTTCTTTCCATATTTCAAAATTGCACTCTTCTCTTCTCTTTACCCTCCAAGGTTTCGCCGACGTAGTTGTATTATTGCTATTATTATCTGGAAAAGTTATATTTTTGCAGGTCTTGATATTCTCGTCGTCCTTAAAATTTTAGTTAAACCCCTGGCTACTTGCTTTTCTTTTACTTACCATTTTTTAATTTTTTTCCATTCGTATCTTTTACATATTAGCATAACAGCATACATTCGATTCGATCCACCTTATCTGTGGTATATCTTCTATTTACGGAATTTGTGACTAAATCTTTCGCCTCTCGTTTATCATGATCTTTGGTAACCACATCTTTCGTTTTGTCCTCGTTAATTAGTTAGAATTCTTTTCTTTTTCTTTTACATCGCTTTAAACATGTTTGTTACTTTTTTATTTGATCTAGCCGTAAGTACTATATCGTCAGCGTGGACTAGGCGTTAATGTTTCCTTATATAGCGCTTTGTTCTTTTTCCGTTTTCTATCGAACTCGCCTCTTACATCAATTTAAAGAGTAATGTGGGTAAAGGATCTCGGTTTCACCTGACGGTCTTGACGCTTTCGAATTATTTATCAGCAGCTCGTCTTTATTATTGCGCCGAAGAACTTGTATACTGTAACGGGCAAAACCCTATAGTGTTTATTTGAAATAAATACAGATCTTCCTATCCTGATAGTTTATTTACGATTACAAATCATGCGCGACATTTTGTTTTCATAGAACAATTGATTTAAGTTCGTATATTATATACAGTATGTTCACAGATTCATTCTCAACATGGGAATCTCGCTTATTATGAGAGATAGAAATTTGGTTAAATGGGCTCAAATACACTAGAGGTAAAGTAGTATCACTAGATTTGAATATTTAACGTACTTCGGGCGCTATTGCAAAAAAAGTGAATTTTTGTTTTTCTGATTTTCTTTAATAACTCATTTATTTTTAAAGTATGAAAAATTTAATTTGCACTTCCTTAAGGCACTTTTTGAATAGGAATCTGGTGGTGTATTTAGATTTTTGAATACTGCTATAGTAGTTGAGCTCCAATGGTCAAGTTCCATTTTCCTTATGGGGATCATAGTTGACTATGACACCACCAAAAAGAATTTTTCTTTCTGTTTTCAAAAATGTATAATTTGTTATACCTGATAAAAACTAATTTCAAAAATTAAAAAAAACATTTTGTTACATTAACAGGTCATAGCGGTTGTGACATTTGACAATAGAAGGTTTTGCAAACAAAGAAAGGAATAAAACCTTTTATTTTTGAACAATTATTTATTAAATTAGAAACATAGGCAGCTCAAAAATACTTAGATATTATTTAAAACAAAACTATAATAAGAAATTATAAAAAATGTTCAAACCATCATTTTCCAAACATAAATAGGATCTACGAATAATAGATTTAACAACTTTATGGAAAATACGCCTTGGAATAGCTCGACATTCGTGAACCACGCTTTCGCGAAGTTCATTTACGTTATTGTAGCTGCGGGCATACACTTTGTCTTTAATGTAACCCCACAAATAGAAATCGAGCGGCGTCAGATCAGGAGATCTTGGTGACCATGCAACTGGTCCGATCCACCTATTAGCAAACCGCTGACAGGAAAATTGGTTACAATTGGAATTATGTACTGAAGCACCGTCCTGATGAAACCAACATTTATGAGCCTCTTGTAAAGGTAATTCGCCCAGCAAATCTTCAATATTATTTTGCAGTAAATGCAAATAAACGTTGGACATTAGTGTTTCATTAAAAATTATTGGACCAATTAATCGTGACCCTAGTATGCTATACCAGACATTAAATCCAAAACGCACTTGATGTCGAGCAGGTCTGATTACATGAAGGTTTTCTATAGACCAAAATCGTAAATTTTGTTTATTGAATAAACCATTGTTTGTGAATCTAGCTTCATCGGACCGTAATATTTGGGAAACGGTACGTTTCGCCGGCAACGTTTCGCCGGTAACGTTTCGCCTGTAATGTTTCGCCGGGAATGTTTCGCCGGGAATGTTTCGCCGGTAGCGCCGGTAGAGTGTCAGTCGATTTTGAGCTTGCAATACACAATGCTTTCCGTGCAATATTTCCAGGAATGTCTATTGATGGATGCTTTTTACACCTTGTGAAAATTTGAAAAAAGTCATTGGACAAGAACACTTAACAAGGTTTGTAGTAACTTTACAAAAACAAAACAAAAAATTAACTTTTTTATTTTTAGAGAATATCGAAATAATGGAGATTTTGCGTTACAAGCTAGAATGATCACTGCATTGGCTTTTGTGCCTGTTCCAAATCTAAGTGATTCATTCGACTTGCTCTGTGATCATCTGGAAGAAGTGTTATTGCCTGTTGCAAACTGGTTTGAAACAAATTATTTGGGAGTTCGCAATAGGAGGGGAAATGGTAGACGTATTCCAAATTTTCCACCAGAAACTTGGAACTTGCATAACCGGGTTTTGAATGCAATAGAGGTAAAATAATGTAACCAAAATTATTAAAAATAATAAAAGATGTGTTTTTTAGAAAACTAACAATATAGTAGAGGCTGCGCACAGAAGAATTCAAGCACAACTGGGCTCGCAGCACCTCACAATTTGGAAATTCATTTCGGAACTGAAGAAGATTAAAAAAAATAGGGACATTTTCTACGTAATGTTAGTTGCTGGAAATGAACCCAATAAAAAAAAAGACGTTTATATTAGGACAGACCGACAGATTCTCAAAATTGTAGAAGATTTTAATAACAGAAATATATTAGATTTTTTGCGAGGGTTAGCTCACAATTTTGAAATGATCTAAAATACAGTTTTTTATAACACTTTTGTACATAATATATTTTCTAAGATATTTTCAAATAAAATACTTGTTTGGAAATGAGTTATTTCATAAATGCACAGCTGGCGAAACGTTACCGGCGAAAAATTCCCGGCGAAACGTTACCGGCGAAACGTTGCCGGCGAAACGTACCCTATCCTAATATTTGAGAAGAAAGATTATCATTATCATGGCATTGCCTAGTGTACCATTCACAAAATTCTCTTCGTCTTTTATTATCCCCTGGTCTTAAAGATTGACATATATTGAGTTCATATGGATGATATTTGTGGGAGGCCAAAATCATATGAGCAGTAGATTTGGGAACGCCGGTGTTACGTTGAATTTCCCAAACTGATGTGTTTGGATTTTCAACAACTGCTTGTAAAACATTAGTTTTGGTTTCATTACTTATGCGCTGCGGTTTTGTATATGACTTGGTGAATGATCCGTGATGTATTAAATTTACCTTTAAATTGCTGTAAGTAGAAAGATGGGGTTGTCTGCGTTCTGGATACTGGTTCATGTTCATTTCGACAGCTCTCGTCGAATTTTTGTGACACAGAATATAACACGAAAAGATATCAAATTTGTCACTATTACTAAACAGTTCCATGACAGAAAAATTATTTAATAGTAATCACTAAATTTAGTATTTAAATGGTACTTTATATTTTATATATCTATTTTATTTGTAAATTATAAACAAACACTAACAATGTTGTATCTTAGATTGTTTTATGTTTCCAAGGTCTCCTATTGTTAAATGCCACAACTGCTCTAACCTGTTAATGTAACAATATGTTGTTATTTTTTTAAATTTTTGAAATTAGTTTTGGCATGAGGTATAACAAATTATACATTTTTGAAAAGGGAAAGAAAAATTCTTTTCGATGGTGTCATAGCCAACTATAACCCCCATAAGAAAAATGAAACTTGACCACTGTAGCTCAACTACTATAACAGTATTAGAAAATCTAAATACACCGCCAGATTCCTATTAAAAAAGTGCCTTAAGGAAGTGCAAACTAAACTGGTTAGCCTAGGCCATTTTCCTTGAACAAAACAAATTCTTGTTATAATGGCAAGGAATAATGACATTTTAAAAGTGTCACAATAAAATCTTACGTCAAGAAGTTGAAGTATTGCTGTGCAGTAAATTTTGCCGATTTGTTACTTGAAACATTGGTTCATTATTACACACCCAAATCTAAACGAGGGTCGTAGATGTGAGCCAAATGTGGTGAACCAGCTTCAAAGAAGACAAAAAGTGTTATTGTCGGGAAATGTGATGGCATCGATATGTTGGAATGCAAAAGGAATATTGTTGATAGACTATCTTCAAAAGGGTAAGACCATAAACAAAGAATACTACGCAAAACATTTAGATCATTTGAATAAAGCTATCTCTGAAAAGTGTATAGGAATGACCAAGAAGAAAACGCTCTATCACCATGATAATACACCTATACATTTTAGTACGGTTGTAGCAAAATAAAATTGAAGGATTAAGGTTCGAATTAGTACCACACCCCCATATTTTCCAAACTTAGCACCATCTGACTTTCATATTTTCCCATAGTTAAAAGATTTTTTGAGAGGCAAAAAATTCTGCACAAATGAAGCGCTATCTTCAACAATAGATGATTATTTGACAAAGTTAGAAGAAAATCACTTTCGGGGCGGAATAAAGAAGAATGAACACAGATGAAATAAATATATCGAATTAAGAATAGATAATGTAGAAAAATAAAGTTTGTTTATTTATTTATTCCTTTGTTTCTGTATGTTCTATTTCCTAATTAAAAGATTTTTTCAGAAGCAAGAAATTCTGTACAAATGAAGAGAAAACTTCAACAGTGAACGATTATTTAGCAAGATTAGAAGAAAATCACTTTCGAGGCGGAATAAAGAAGGTTGAACACACAAATGATACAAATGTATCGAATTAAGATGAGATTATGTAGAAAAATAGAATTCGTTTATTTATCTATTCCTTTGTTTCTGTTCGACCGCGTGAATTTTTCAACCTGTCCTCGTATATTGAAAATAAAATAAAAAAAAAATATTCACCATATATTATGCCAAATCAGGCAAAATACTGTAGCAAATATTCAGGAAGTGGAAACAATGAAGGCGACAACAAGTGCTACTGTCTTAAATAGTAAGGTCTGTAAGGCATATTCTGTCCATGCAAATCGTGGAGTTTTTGGCGAACCCTAATAGTTGCCTATATCTATAACCTATATATATATATAAATGCTATAACACCTTACCAAATACAATTTATATGAGGACGAAAAATCGACCCAACAATCGAAACAAGCCATACATCTTATTTTGTTGTTATATTTAATTCTGTTTATTAACTATAATAAACTATCAGAATAAATAACATACATGAGTAGGTAAACCCCACCAGTTTTGTATAATACAAAGGTATTTTTAATAATATAAAATATTATTAAAAATCTGGTGTGAAGAACACAAATGCAGGTTCACTATTAATATTTTCTATGAACGTGTCCGAATATATCCTATCCCCAGAGACGTAGATACGTATTTCACCTTTCTACAGGCTCATCGGTACGCCCCTGCTGGAGACTTCTGCGCTCGGTCTGGATAATTACGGTGATAGGGCGATGTGGTTCTTTTCTGTGAATGTGTCTGGGAATATCCTTTCTCCAGTAGGGGCGTACCGATGAGCCTGTAGAAGGGTGAAATACGTATCTACGTCTCTGGGGATAGGATATATTCGGACACGTTCACAGAAAATATTAATAGTGAACCTGTATTTGTGTTCTTCACACCAGATTTTTAATAATATTTTATATTGTTAAAAATACCTTTGTATTATAATAAACTATATTAACTATAATACTATCTTTATCTAAGGTGACTTATCTCTGTCTTTGAAAACTTTTTTAGTTGAAAACATTGCCAAATTAACTTGCGGGCCATCTATTGTCTCTCGTTATTAATTTTCAAAACATTGCATCAAATTCAATGATACTAGCGCTGCGGATGGGTCCAGCGATAGGAACGCTCAATAAATAGTTGTATAAATGTAGATATACAGTGTGTTTAAAAAAGATGCGGCAATATTAAAGGGGGTGATTGCCCAGGTCATTTTATACAAAAAGTTCCTATAAACATAGGTCCGCATACGCTTCGTTACCGATCCACAGCGTGTTGAAGCTTAATTTTAAAAAACAGTAAAAACTTGATTTTTCCAAAGCGGCTTGAGATATCATAATGAAATTTTAGGCGTGTTAATAGCTGTGGGAGACACATACTTTGCAATACAACACGATGTTTCAGTCGTACCTGTGGCGCGCGTATTGGCACGTCACAGGCTATTTTTCAAGAAAAAATAGGACGACGCCTCTGATTTCTCTAAAAATACAAATATGCTTTTATTTATTGTTCAATTATGAAGAAAAAAGCTCTCTTAACTATTTATCGTACGACGTTCCGTTTTTTATTAAAAAAAATGTTAGTGCATGTCCATTTATTACAGAAAAAAATATTAAAGAACGAGGTTTTATTCAAGGGCAAAAACAAATATTTTACCAAACCAACAATTTTATCAACCAAAAATTACAAAATCTGTGTAAAGTGACCACCTCTAGCTCGGATGCAAGAATCCAATCTTCTCCTCATTGACTGGCGAACTCTCTGAAAAACACCAGGATCGGTTTTAATTGAGTTGCACCCAGCAATGATTCGGTTTCTTAAGTCTTCTACGTTTTCCAATGGAGTAGCGTACACCAAGGACTTCAAATGGCCCCACATGAAAAAATCCAGGGGATTTAAGTCCGGGGATCGTGTAGGCCATGAGTGAGGTCCACCTCGGCCTAACCAGCGATTTCCGTATGCTTGTGTTAAGAAATCACGAGCTACTTGACTAAAGTGGGCTGGTGCGCCATCGTGCATATACCACATTGCATCTCTAATTGCTAATGGTACGTCCTCCAGAAATCCAGGGAGCGTGTTTTCTAAAAAGTTGCGATACACCTCTCCGGTAAGTCTCCTTGGTAAAAATACCGGTCCAATTATGCAGTCACCCACAATCCCAAGCCAAACGTTCAAAGAAAACTGATGTTGAAAACGATCTTCAACAATTTCATGTGGATTTTCGTCACACCATACATGGTTATTATGGAAATTCCGTATTGCATTTCTTGAAAAATTCGCTTCATCGGTGAACAGAATCAACATCAGGAGTTGAGGAATTTAAACCATTTTGTGCAAAAGCCATTGACAGAATGCAATTTTAGGAGGAAAATCAGCAGGAAGAAGTGCTTGAACGCGTTGTATATGGAATGGATACAACAAATTTTCCTTCAGAATGTGCCAAATAGTCCAATTACTTACATCCAAAGCGTCAGCAATTTTTCGAGTAGAAGTACCTCGATCTTCTTCAATCATGTCTAGCACATCCTCTTCCAGCTCTACCGTTCTTGCTATCCTTGGCCTTCCTGCTCCTCCATTTCGTCTTAATGTGCCTGTTTCATAAAGACGCCGATGAATACTTTCGAAAGTTTTTCTATCAGGAACAATACGGCCAGGAAATCTTTCAGTATACAATCGCCTAGCTTCTAATGCATTGCCATCAGCACGCCCATAAATATAGTTCATGTCGGTCATCTCGGCATTCGTATAGCGATTCATGATAAGGAACTTCAACAAATTCGACACATACAAAATTATTAATAACGAGACTCATTCAATATGTCAGTGAATAAAACAGGACTGTGGCTTGGTAAAATATTTGTTTTTGCCCTTGAATAAAACCTTGTTTTTTTTATTTTTTTTTCTGTAATAAATGGACATGCACTAAAATGTTTTTTTTTACTAAAAAACGGTAAGTCGTACGATAAAAAGTTAAGAGAGCTTTTTTCTTCATAATTGAACAATAAATAAAAGCATATTTGTATTTTTAGAGAAATCAGAGGCGTCCTATTTTTTCTTGAAAAATAGCCTGTGACGTGCCAATACGCGCGCCACAGGTACGACTAAAACATCGTGTTGTATTGCAAAGTATGTGACTCTCACAGGTATTAACACGCCTAAAATTTCATTATGATATCGCAAGCCGCTTTGGAAAAATCAAGTCTTTACTGTTTCTTAAAATTAAACTTCAACACGCTGTAGATCGGTAACGAAGCGTATGCGGACCTATGTTTATAGGAACTTTTTGTATAAAATGACCTGGGCAATCCCCCCTTTAATATTGCCGCATCTTTTTTAAACACAGTGTATATTAGACTCAACAGATCTTCCTTTCGTAATCTTTTTCTTACTGCAATTAACAGTTTTCCTTGTATTATTTCCTGTTTTTCAAAGGGTCATTTCTACTAGCTTTCTTAACTTGCCGCTACTTCCAACTTTTTCAGTTTGTTTGTATGTATGTGTTTTTCTGACCCTCTACGAAACTCATAATAAATCAGTATAAATCTGCTAGTTATTAGTCATAACTAACAGATTTATCTCTTGTACTTCACCACAAAATCAGTACATTATTCTATGTTATATAACGTATGCATAGTCAATCTACAAAAAGCTTATTTTAAACAAGAAATACACAAATATCAGTAGTATATTAGAAACCAATTATATGCTCTATACATAACTCTTTGCTCACACACAAATATCTGTATATCGTATATATAACAGGGTTAGTATAAAGTCCCGGAACGGTTGAATAACTTTGTCTTTTCAGACGTAATTTTTTGAAATTTATTATTGATATGTAGTTCAAAATTACGAATGTACTCATGATATTTAAATTTATTTTGTATTCCCATTTTGACCCGAAATGCTTCCTATTATTTTTTTAATGGGACAGCCTGTATATTTTTGTAATTTCGGAAAGATAATTAAAAACACTATTCAGAAATGTAATCTTTTTCCTTTTTTCTTTATCCTAAGGAAACTACCAGAAAAATTTAAAAAAAGTTAATACAAAATCAAGTTATGTTTTATTTTACTCTAATCTGTCAGATTGTTGTCAAAATTTATTAGTTTCAGTGGTATTAAAACTAACAGCATCTGAGCGAATTGAAATTTTGATAACGCGTGGATATGGTTGTCGTCAACGTTCATATGATGAAGTATGTGTTTTATTCAATACTATTTATTTCGATCACCAAGTCAGTGAAGGTACAGTGTGCCGAACAATTCAGAAGTACGAACCATTTGGCCAAATAAAAGATTTGCCAAGAATTGGACGTTCAAGAACAGCAACTGATGAAGACACCAGTTTGAATGTCTCCAGTATGCGAAACTGAAACCGTATAAAATGCAAACCATTCATGAATTGTTGGAAGATGATCCAGATCGCAGACTACATTTTTGCGAAATAACAACACTATTAATCACAGATAAGCCAAATTTTGTAAATCAAATAGTCTTTTCCGACGACGCAACGTTCCGTCTAAATTGTACGATCAATAGTAACTGTAGTTACTGGTCAACAGAAAATCCTCACTAGATAGAAGATGTCCATACGCAGCACCCACCAAAAGTGAATGTGTGGGCTAGTATACTGGGAAATCAAATAATAGGCCCTTTTTTCACAAGAGAAACATTAAATGCTAATAGATATTTAAATTTATTGCGGAACTTTATCGTACCAGTAATTAAACCAGCAATTACAGCGCTATTTCCAAATCCAAATAGACTTAATCTACCAACCGATTCTATTTGGTTCCAACAGGATGGGCCACCACATTTTGCGTGTGATGTTCGTGACTATCTGGAGGAAGTATTTCCTGCACGCTTGATTGGACCCAGAGGAGCATTCGAATGGCCAGCCCGTTCCCCAGACTTATCGCCACTTGATTTCTTCTTGTGGGGTCACTTAAAATGTCAAGTGTATAAAAATAGATCAAATAATCTAGAAGAATTAGAGGGACGAATATCTGATGAAATCAACAGTAGTTTTACATAGTTCACTAAAACATTTTGTTGATAGATTATATCACTGCCAATTGGTTAACAGAGCACAATTTCAATATTTATTGTAGTCTGTAAATCTATTTATTAATATTTTTTATTTCACGTTAACTTTTTTTTTCTTATTGTTTCTGTTAGTTTCTTTAGGATAAGGAACAAAAAAATTACATTTCTGAATGTAGTTGTTAATTCTCTTTCCGAAATTGCACCAATATATAGGTTGTTCTATTTAAAAAATACAGTAGCCAGCATTTTCGGTCAAACCGGGAATAGAAAATAAATAGGAATGTTTTGAGAAAATTCGTAATTTTTAACTGAATATCAATAACAAATTTAAAAAAAATTAGTTCTGGAAAAACAAAGATATGCGGCCGTTCCGGGTCTTTCTACTGACCCTGTATATAATATAATGTCAGCAATCTCCTAGTCAAGGCAAATGGGATAATGAAGAGCCAATGTTACAGGGGTCCTTTTAAAGACCAAGCCTATATTCGGAACAACACTTGATATGTTTCATACAACAATTGTTATCTGCCTATGTACAAGGTCCTTCAATAGATTTGACCTACTTTCAAAAATTCACTGGAAGACCAAGAAATGGTGAAATTAAACAAATTTGTGATAAACGAGAACCACATTATATTAAATTTTAATTCCTAAAAATAATGTTCATTCAATTGTCCCCCATTGGCTGAAATGAATTGTTCAAGCCTGCTCCGGAAATTATGCATTACTCTTTGTAAGATTGGAAGACAAATCCCATGTACTTCCTATCGAATGGCTTCTTCTTGTTCTTAAAGAAGCCATTCTCCTCTAATTGCTTCTACTTGTTCTTAAAGAAGCCATTCTCCTCGAATAGCTTCTTTAAGAGCTTTAATTGTCCGTGGGCGACTCTCGAAGAGTTTTTGCTAGAGATACCCCCAAAGTAAGAAATCTGGCGAAGTCAGGTAGGGGGATCTTGACGACCATGTTAAGTCTACAAACCTCGAGATTAATCTGTTCGGAAACATTCGCAGCAACGCAATCAAACTTTGCCTTACTGTATGTGGAGTGGCACCATCTTTCTGGGAAATAAATGTTTCTTCGTCTTATTCTATGTAATTGATGCCATAGAAATGTTTCTAACACGAAAATGTTACGCTCGGAGGTGACTGTAATAGCTTCCTCGAAGAAATACGGCCCTACTATTACAAATGATGAAAACACCACATCATTCATCATGAAGCGGTTTTTCGTGTAATTTTTATGGGCTTTTAGCCACTTCATCAGAAATAAGCAAAGAATTAATCACATTTTGGTCTTGATTCAAAACAATTTCAAACATATTCCTACAGAAAGTCATTCAGGCATCTCGGCCACCATCTTGCAATTTATTAACGACTTGGATTTTGTGGGAGTCAAAGTGTAAAGCATGATGCAAAATTCTTAGCAGACGCGTTTGAGTAATTTGCAAAGCAATTTAATGTTTTTTTCAGGAACGCAACGGACGCGTTAAATATTTGCCGGGGTCCTCAGTACCTGTACTCTTCCAGTATATTTTGATGAAACATTCCCTCTGTCATCAACATCTCACACCCACCTCAAAATAGTTTTTCTACTAGAAATTTGTCCCTGTCTTGCTACGTTGAATTCTCGCCGAAAACTTCTCTTTGCACAATTGATTGATTTGTAATAAAAATTTTAACTGCAAAAACTTTTAGATTAACAGCGAATCTGTCCACTTTAAATAAAACTGCATATATTGCGCCATAGTTTAACAACTAAATAACAACAATTAACATATACTATTAGCCACAGCCATTTATTTAAAATAGGTCATACTTATTGAATGACCCGATGTATATGAATGATAGAATTTGCTTCGTAATGGTAATTTAGCCAGTTTAGTCTTCATTATAGACACCAAAAAATTAAAGCATTGATTGATTCAATCTTGACTTGGTCTACATTCAATTTAAGAGGATATTTCAATTAAAATAAATAACTCTAGTGAATGAATTGTTCGCAAAAAGTAAATATCAAGTATTAATGCTTCATTTGAAACAATTTGATAGGTAGAATATTTCTCTGTTATTCCGCATAATTATATACTAAAAGTGACATCACTGTAGAGAAACCAAGATTACGTAATCTACGTAAAAATTATCAACTTTAGTTAAACACTTTCGACATTACTGCCAAATTTCCAAGTAGGATTTACATTTTATTTTCACCCCAACGACAAAGATTTTTAGTCCTTTTATATACCTGCGCTAGTAATGAGAAGGATCGAGTGGAAAGCACCGATATAACCGGGAACATTTACACGATCGCAAACTTCGTAGCAATGAAGACCAATTATTCCGAACTTTCAGAAAGTAGCAGGCAGTCGTAAGCGAAAGCGAATGAATATATCAATTCCATATATTTTGAAATCTAGAACTTCTAAGTAGCAATTGGGAGTGAAAGAACCTCTGTAATTTAAAAATAATAACATAGTAATATACATAATTTTTGTTGTTATTGTATTTATTACGCATTAATAGCACATACTTCTCCTCGCTTTCCCACATGGTCGTTGTTACAATCTGCGCTTTGTTGTTCATACTATCAGCTTCTTCGTGATTTGCTGTAATTTTTTTTTCTTTCATTGGTGCGTACCTAGTGTTTATGCCTTATTAGCCAAGACGGATTCATATAGTAAACTCCTATAAGCCTTACTAAGTTAGTAAACATTCTTTGTCTTAAAGTTTTCATATTTTGCTATGGTAGTGCCTTCTTTAAAGATTCTGTGATGATAATTCCTAATCACAATTGAGAAACTTCTTCCTACTTGATGTATGTGTCGCGCTGACATTCTTTCTGCGTCTGTCACTTTTAGTGGTGCTCTTTTATCTTCTGTTCAGTAGTCCTTCCTGTTTACTAGAAACTAAGAAGAACAATTAAACAGAAGATAAAATAGTACGCCTATAATTTACTACATTTAAGGATTTAGAATAGAACAAACTATGGTTGTGGGAAATTTGACAGGAATGGATATTGTCTACTACACAATTTGTGATCATGGATGAATCAGTAAAGGTCACTGAGGTAGGCAAACACCCAATATCTAACTAAGAAAACATTTACAAACAAAAGATCACATGGAAAAATTTGTTACATAACCGTCGTTCGATAGAACTTGACAATATATTCCAATTCTGGCATAATTTTTATGAAAACATGTAAGCTTGTTCACATGCTTTCCTAACATGTGAACACAGTTGTGGTATTTGTAGTAGATGCGAATGTGCAGATCCTTAAAAGCATAAATTTGAAATTTAAAATACATCTGAGCTTTTGAACTGTTGCAAAAAACTTTGGCCGACAAAGGTGTTTTGAAAACACGGATTTGCCTCCGGGTTTAGCAATCTTGGAGTGGAAATATGAGTATAGAAGATTATGTGCGACCAGGATCATCAAGAACTACAATAACTCCGAAAATTGTCAATAGAACGAAGGATATTGTTTTCATAAACAGAAAAATTGGTCATAACTACTAAGATGAGCATATTGATTGAATATGTATATCAAATTGTTCACCAGCAAGGCGTACGACGCAAATACTGAAATTTGATCAAAAACGTGGACGAATGTGAGTATTAAACGATAACTTGAAGCTCTTTGACACGAATCAAGATGTTAATTGGTAAAGTTTTGTTACGGTTAACAAAATCTGACTTCAGCATTATGTTCCTAAATACAAACGGCAATCTCAACACATAATGGTGGTTCACCTTCAAAGAAACACATTTCCATCTGCGGATAAGATTATGGCTATGATTTTTCTGTGAGTCTAAGGGAATCATTTTCGTAGAAATGCAGAGGGCGAAGTTGTTAAGAGACGATATTTTGAATAAAAATACGACGACTTTTAATAATTTTTTTTAAAGAGGATTATTTTTTTTATATATAGAAACTTTTTTTTAATGCGTTACGCATATCTTTGCAAAAACAAATTGTGTTTTAATTTGCCTCTGCAGCAGAGGGCGTTAAGGTTGACGCCAGAAAAACGAGATACCAAACGGTAGCAAAGATTACTTCTGTTCAGTAAAATAGGATCTTTTCAAAAAATTAAAAATTATAAGAATAGCGCGCATTTTACTAAAAATTTGAAAAAACGACCTTTTTAGATTAGCAAAAGTGGAATTAAAACTGAAATATAGCATTTTAATCAAAGATCCTAGTTTGCCCACTGGTGTACACGTTTACAAACATAATACAAAAAGATCTAGATCTAGATTGGTCAATTAGCGTCTGAGAAATTCTTGTTACCGATTTCAGAAACATCATTTTGGGAAAAATTTGCTTAAACTTTATACGAGTGATGTATACAGCTTGTATACAAGTGATACATAAAGCTATAACTTTTATACGGAACCGAGTACTTATTCTAGACTTATTCTAGACATATATAGCATTAAGATAATAAAAAAAAAAAAACTTTTTCTAATTAAAAAATGAGAACTCCCTCTTAAAAGGTAACTGGTGCTGTTATTTTTGTTTTAAAACCATTTTCGATATTTTGTTGCAGGATGGAGAGGTGGCTTAAAGAAGGCACTTTAAAGCGTTCTGCTGCAGAACTTGACTATTCTGTTTCAGACCCAGCAACTAGCTCTTTTGCTAAAGATAACTGTGGTAATAATAAAAGTGATGCAACTGAAATCGCCACAAACGACATTAGGCCCATAATGGCCTCTACAAGTAATCAACCCAGAGCAGTTACTAAAAAACTAAGGAAATATGATGAAAGTTATATATGTTTAGGATTCATGAACGATAATGATAATCCTCAGTGTGTTATATGCAACAAAGTTCTACCAAATAGCTCTATGGCTCCAGCTAAAATGCGTCGTCATTTAGAATCTGTTCATGGCGAGCTTAAAGAAAAAAATGTTGAATTCTTCATTCGGCAGCGTGACAAACTTTTAAAATTAAAAACGGTTATGGTTCAAACCACAAAAACGGTGACTGAAAAAGCAAGTGAGGCTTCTTACTTAGTCAGCTATCTGATAGCTCAACGCGGTGAAGCATACTCAATTGCGGAAAATCTTATTAAACCTTCATGTATGGAGACGGTAAAATGTGTGTTAGGTGAAAAATCTGCAAAAGAAATGGCTAAAATTCCACTTTCGAATGACAAGGTAGCTCAGCGCATCAGAGATTTAGCAGCCAATATAAAGAATGAAAATTCTTTCTTTGGAGACTGTGGTTAAGTAAAAAACTTAAAAAAGCCCCTTACCACAATTATTAATCGTATCCTAAATACGTATTTCGACAACTAAGTTGTCATCATCGGTAGGTAAAACCACTAATTAAAAAGTCGCACATTGGGACACAGTAAAGGTAGAACAGCCGCTCACGCACCAACTACTTTTCACCGCGTCCACGTATAGGCTAATTTTAACATATGAAAAAATAAACTACAGAACTAAAATAGAACTGGATTTCATTAAAAATATCGCGAAACACAATGGCTTTGATATAGAAATAATCAATAAATTAATTAGAAAAACAAAAATAAAAAATACAATCCGCGAATCCACAAGTTTGATATCTCAAAGTAACCAGGAGAAAAAGTACATCTGTTTACCATACCACCCGGTCACGAAAAACATTAATAAAGTTGTGAAAGAAAGAGGTCTCCAGGTTGCCTTCCGGTCATAAAATACTATCAAAAATCTCCTGGGGAATACTAAAGATAGAGTTAATTTCAATTCGAAATCAGGTATATACGAAATTAGTTGCGGGGATTGTAATCTGAAATATATAGGCCAAACTAAACGACCAATAATAACCCGTTTTAAAGAACACATATCACATATTAAATACAATAGACCGGATAAATCCAATGTAGCCAACCACGCTTTGAACACACTGCACAACGTATCGATTACAGGGTTGAGGTTAGTCAAAGGAATTAATAAACCCCACGAACTTGATGCTTACGAAAGTATAAATATCGCGAAAAATAAACATAATTCGATGAATAGCGATAGGTCACCAATACCATTCAGTTGTCTCTTTGCATTTTTATTAACATAATTGTGTCATCGTCGTTTTTAAAAACCGAAGTTTATTAAGACATGTTTATTGCCGGTCCCCTGAAGGAAAGTATGTTGACCGTCTTTTGCGTTCGACATTTCAACCCGGAGATTAAACATCTGGGTAGACCCTTTTCTAGGTAAGTGTCTCTCTCGACCTCTTCATATTTTAGTTCCGTAGTTTATTTTTTCATATGTTAAAGTTAGTCTATACGTGGACGCGGTGAAAAGTAGTTGGTGCGTGAGCGGCTTTTCTACCTTTACTGTGTCCCATGTGCGACTTTTTAATTAGTGGTTTTACCTACTGATGATGACAACTTAGTTGTCGAAATACGTATTTAGGATACGATTAATAATTGTGGTAAGGGGTTATATATAAAGAATGAACTTACTTTTCGTCTCAAATCATGCAAATTTTCATTACAAATGGATGACTCAACCGATGTATCCGGACTCGCAATATTAATTGTAATCGTCAGATATCAGCACGAAAACGCATTATTGGAAGATCTTCTTTTATGCAAATCTCTACCAACACGTACTACTGGAGTCGAAATATTTGGTCTTCTAAATTATTTTCTTGAAGAGAATAAAATACCATGGGACAACTATATTGATATCTGTACCGATGGAGCAAAGGCCATGAGTGGCATAATTAATGGGGCTGTACAGCTCATTAAAAATATAGCTAAAAACTGTTCTAGTAGCCACTGCATGATCCATAGGCAGACACTTGCTGCTAAAAAATTATCCCCCAGTTATAAGAATGCTCTTGATGAGGTCATCAAAATCATTAACTTCATAAAATCTCGACCGATAAATAATCGTTTATTCAAAATACTCTGTGAGGAGATTGGAAGTGTACATACATCTCTTTTTTTTACATACTGAAGTCAGATGGTTATCTCGAGGAAAGATACTAACCCGTTTTCTTGAGTTAAAGGACGAGGTCCGTGCTTTTTTTTTAGAACACAATTTTGAATTGAAACGTCGATTATTTGATAGAAATTTGTTACTTAAAATTGCCTATTTAAGCGACATTTTTACAAAGATAAATGAACTTAATTTAACACTCCAGGGCAAACAAGTAAATGTATTTATTGCCCACGAAAAAATTCTAGCTTTCAAGAAAAAAATGTAATTTTGGACAATTTGTATGCGCTCAAACGAGTTTGATTGTTTCCCAACAATAAAAGGCTTTTTAGAAGAAGAAGAGGTTGAAATGGCAGAGGCATTTTATTGAAGAAATTATTCAACATCTGAAAGGATTGAGTGAAGCTTTTAATAAGTATTTTCCAAATGAACAGCAGATTAAATATAAAAATGAATTGTGGATTAAAAACCCATTTATTTTCAATGCACGACCTTCGACCATGTCAACGGAAGAATACGAAACTTTTATTGAAATGACATCTGATTCATTATTGCAAAATAAATTTAAATTAATGCCATTAACGGAATTCTGGTGCAGTATAGAAGATGAATATCCTCAATTGTCGCAAAAGGCAATGTTGGTCCTTTTACCATTTGTAACCGCATATATGTGCGAAACGGGGTTCTCAGCTTATTTGTCGACAAAAACTAAATACCGGAACAGACTTGATGCCGAACCTGACAGAAGAATTCAACTTTCATCAATTAAGCCTAATATTAAGTATATTTGTAATAATAAAAAGCAATATCACTTATCCCATTAAAATTCAAAAGTCCTGTAAATGTAAATTTAAGTTGTTTTAAGAACTTTTATGTTAATTTTTGAATTACTTTTTGAAGAAAATAAATATGTTTTGAAATAATTGTCATTTTTGTTGAATATAATAAATTTACAGAATGTTACATTAAAAGCATACTATTGAAACAAACCAGGGGTTCCACAATAAAAGTGACTGCTAAAAAGGGTTCCACTTATCAAAAAGATTAAGAAACGCTGTTAGCTTAACCCGTAACTGCTACCCACGGGTCCTTGGGACACATCAACTGGTAAATGTATGTCGAAGATATCATTCGCGCAGGCGTCAACAAGCAAGCCTCTAGGTATTCTCTAGATTAGTTGCGTTTGAGCTGTCAATGTGTGCGTAAGCAATATCGTTCGTATTTACACCGAGTTTGGTAGTTTTTTAGTCCCCAGGACCCGAGCGTAGCAGATACATTATACTTTTGATATTCATAGAAGTGAAGAATATCGGCGCAAAGAGGTAAATATATCCCTTTTCGTGTAATATAGATCGCTATGAATAATTACTGAAAATATGTATTTCTTAGAATGGCTAATAGACCATTAAACGAGGCGGAACTTTTAGAAATTATGGAGAATGATGAATTTTGGGAAGACTTACAAAATGAAGAAGCGCGTTTTCTTCTAATAACGAAAAGGTGTTACATACTGTTGAAGGGAGTTCTTCCAATAATGAAGAAAGGTTGCATGCTGCTGAACAAATTTTCGACTATGGAGCGGGCAGTGATATTTCAGAATCAGATTCTGAAGAAATAAGTTGTCACGATACCGACAGTGAAATTGAGTGGAAACCTCCAGATGACCAATATGATTCTTCTGAGGTTTATGACAAGACAGACATTGAAGTTGAAGAACAAGAGGAGGTTCAAATTGAAGCTAAGGAACTACAGGCAGTTAACACTCAAGAAGAACAAGGGTTACAAAAGCGTTATCATCAAGCATTTTATGGAAAATATCGCACAAAATGGTAAAAAAATCCAAAAAAAAAGGGGTAGAACTACAGCTAAAAATATCGTTGTTTCATTACCTGGTTTAAAAGGAACTGCAACGCAAAATCCTCCGTCATCTGTCACACAATCCTGGAATATAATATTTACTGAAGATATGTGCGACATGATGTTATGTGTTATGCACAAACAGGAGAATAGAAAATGTTCAAGCTCGGTACAGTATATTCAAAAAATGTAAAAATTCTCGGCAGCAGTTCAAGCCATCATTTATATCGAAAACAACGAAAACCGAGGTGAAAGCGTTTATTGGTCTTATGTACTTGTCAGGATTATTCAAATCAGGCCACGAATACCTCAAAGAAATGCGGGCAATGGATGCTACGGGAAGAGAAATTTTTCGTTGCACGATGTCTCTGGCAAGATTTCTATTTTTATTTGCCTGCTTACGTTGTGATGATGAACAAACAAGAGACGATAGGAGAATGGTTAACAAATTTGCATCAGTTTCTTAGCTTTTCAACAAATTTGTGGAAAACTGTAAGAATAATTTTATAAAATTTTATTTATAAATGATACTATAGATGAAATAATAGTGCCATTTAGGGGGCGATGTGGTTTTAGGATGTACATACCTAATATATATCGGGTTACAACGTTTTACGTCTTCCGATTCCTAATCGCCATTCCCCTCTGTTCATCCATAATAAACCTGCTAAATATGATATGAAAATATAGATTATGGCTGACTCAAAGACACATTATATGGTAAACGCAGAACCATATACAAGTGCAGCTGGTGTGAGAACTAAAAGAAAGAAAAATGAATTAGACGATGCAAGTTGTACTAAGTTGTACTTAGATTAGTACAACCAATAAGTGATACTGGTAAAAATATAACAACAGGCAATTGGTATACCTCTGTTGAACTTTCAAATGAACTATTAAAAGAAAAGTTAACTCTTGTTGGAACTGTGAACAAGAGAAAAACATTTATTCCACCTGAATTTTTGCCTCAAAAGAGAAGAGAAGAGTAGGAACCTCTTTTTGGTTTTCAGTCAGAGTTGACGTTGGTGTCGTACGTACCTAAGCGGAATAAATCTGTAGTACTGCTCTCAAGTATGTAGAATGATAAAGCAGTTGATGAGGAAACTAAGAAACCTGATATAATTATTTTTTATAACAGCACAAAGGGAGGTGTCAATGCGCTTGATCAAAAATGTGCGAATTACTCGACATACAGACGAAGCCGTAGATGACCTAAAGCAATATTTTCCATGATTCTCAATGTTTCAGCATCAACGATAGAGTTCTATATCAATTTTCTACCCTTGGTAAAGAAATTATAAGATCTTAATATATCAAAGAACTTGGGATTGCATTATGTCAACCACTTATCCGACTTAGAGTATCCAATCCAAAGGTTAGCCGCAAATTATGTAATGTGGCTTCCAATATTTTTAAAATTGATATCGAACGTGCCGTTGAAGCCTTAGAAGTTGTTTCGAAGTCCAAGCGCAAACGATGTTCATTATGTCCGCGAAACAAGACAGAAAAACAAATATCAATTGCACGTTGTGTAAAAATCCCATATGCTTACAGTGCGCGAAGAAAGTATGTATCAATTGTGTATCAATTTTGTTTATTTTATACTTTATAATGTTAAAGGGAATATGTATTTTAATATTTAAACACACTTTTAACTTTACTCATGTTTTTTACCTCTTTTTCAACGGGTCCTCAGGACCCAGTTGTACTACTTGCGTTACTTAATCTATGGGTAGCAGTTACGGGTTAAGTATATAATAACTTGTACTATTGTCATCCACCTGATGAAGCCGCAGTGCAGTGAAACATTAGTGTAGTGGGAAACTACAATAAAACTTTGAAACTTTTAAATCATTGTATTTCATTTAAATTACGTCTTATTTTTTTTGGCTCAAGAGAAAAAGAACCACGCGTTTTTATTATTTATTTAAAATTTTTCTTCCGTAACTCAGTTTCACGTGCTGGACAGTAACTAATTGTTATTCCGAATTACCTCGCTGAAGTATTTTACGGTAGTAACGAACAACGTCATATAAAAGTGCGCTAAGATATCGCGTGAAATTTCCATAAAACAAAATGATCTTCAATAAAGACGTTATTTTTCCTTATTACTTCTAATCTTATATACGTCATAGTTAGACGGGAAGAGTATAATGGGCGTGAGTTGGGGTGTAAGGTGAGTGGCTCTAATGGGAGCAGCGTGAAGCTGTTATTTTTTGCTGCATGTCGTAATATATCTACATTATCCACCAGTAAGGCATTGTGTATCCTGTAACGCAGTATGAAGACTGATGGTACCTGTATAACCAGCAGTATTCTGCAAGCACTGAAAAGTGTATTTGTATTCAGTATATACGAACGTACATGAGTTATATCGTCATTAAACCAAATAGGTTCTCTGAATGTAAAGTAACGACTTCGAATTAAGCGATCTCCAGATTAAGAGAAGAAAATAAGTGCAAGTCCCACGATAACGACTCTGCTTTAAATTTTTAATCACGATCTACAAATTCGCAAATGCTGTGTTTTAAATGCAAAATGTTTACGGCAATTTTAGTCATTCCCTCGTGCATAACTGCATTATTAGAAAAAGAAAAGCTAAACGAACTGTTGCAAAATGTACGTAAATAATACTTTAACATTCGTTTTAGCTTTTTTAAAATATGTCTGGAAGGAAAGAAAATAAAGAACTGAGAGTTTCACTACATTTTTGTAAACTCTACTACTTTCATTTACTTCAACACTGGATTTACCGACGAATCTATACAATGAAATATCCTAAAATACCCTGCAGTAACTCAATTAATGTTCTGTAAATATTTTGTTTTGTTTCAAAGCTTATATTGTCTACATGTAGAAAAGGCAAACAGAAATAAGAGAATCCTTACAAAAGACTTAATTAAAAATATTGTAATGATCGAATTTTGTCAAGTTAGAAACATTATAAAATCCATAAAGGAGAAAGCAAAAAAATTCTATAAAATTTATATATATTCCTTTGTTTGTTGATAAGGTTGTTATATCTCTGATTTCCGACATATTTCTTAGCCAATTATTACGAAATCTTTTCTGAAAACGAACAGCGTTTTTCCACGTTTCTTTTTTCACGTAAGTCAACTTTTTTATTTTTGGAGAGCACTTTCCGCTTAGTAGACGTTAAACTGCAATTTAAATTTAATATTTATTAATAACTAACTGCCTGTAGCCTGGAGTTACTCGGTCCCATTCTATAGAAAAATTATAACTTCCTTTGTATTAACTGCCATTTATCGATATAAAATGTTTGTTTATTCTCTAGTTAAATAACAAATCAATGATATCTTATTATGATCAATCTATTACCCCAATGCCTTTGGATACACAATATTCTTCATTATTCCATCTGGTGCATAAACAAACAGAGCATATGGTTTCCCAATTTGCGGAACATGCTACATATGCACATGAGGTTTGATAATTTCTAGCTGTTGTAACCACACATAGCAATTCGATAACTGTGCTAGAATTGCTCACCTTAGTGTTGAAGTATTTGCTGTTCTGTCGATACAATTGCTCAGAGACAACTTGAAAACAGTATACATATGTGCAGTTGCGGCCCTTGAAAACCCAAACACCTACATACAAAAACATTTTAAGAGGTGTAAACTTTTTTAAGACGCTACTCAAACCAATTGGCGTAGAATACAGAATGTATTGCAAAAATAGCAAATTTAAAAGGATAATTAAGAAAACTGCAGATAGTGCCTTGCTTTACTTAATATCAGAATACAAAACTTAATCTCAAAGTTAGTATTTAGTTTTGATAATAGACTTTTGTAATTCTGATAATTGTGGCATTTTAAAAAATAAACTGATTATGGTTTTGTCAAATGTGACATTGCCATCAAAATGACTAATGAAAATTTGATTTACATAAATTACAAGATTTTAAATTTTTGACATTCTCGTCAAAATCGATACTATTTTAAGATACATGTTTCAGCACTTATGGCATTTTTAAAAGAGTTTTTTCTAATATAAACATTCAATTACATATAATTATAAAAAGTGATAGTATAAGTATACTCGTATTATATTTTGTACTGTCATATTTTATATGTCACGTTGTCAAAGTTTTAATATAATGATTTAAAATTACTTTAAGATTTTATCTTATAGAAATTCATCATTTACATATTGTTAATTCTTTAATATTTGCCGACAAAATTTGGAAAAAAAATGAAAACATCTATCCACACAACATAAGGAACATGCACTCCAAATTTCATCAAAATCGAATCTGTAGTTTGTGAGTCTATAGAGAAATGATATATTTTTGATATATATATATATATATATATATATATATATATATATATATATATGTCGCCGCGCAATGCACATACCACTAGGACCGGTCCTGGGCGACAACCTGGCTAGGCTGCCGTTAACAGCACACACACGTTCGACGTGTGTGCTATGCCCCCGCTTCGGCGGAAAACGTTAAGATGGCATAAGTGTGACCATCGTCGACCGAGGTAGCCACTAAGAGTGTTCCCTTAGTTGCGATGAGCAACCCCGTACAGGGTGCGCTTCGCCTGTCTGCGCCTTGCCTCGTTGGGGCGGGGGTCAGACCGTCGAAGTACTGTACGGAATTGTAAAGAAGTTGTCGGGAAAGGGTTGGCGGCCCTACGCAACGGCTGGTTATCCGACCTCTCTAAATTCATGCGACCGATCACTAAACACACGCACGAACGCACCGACATACAAAACCCTACACTTACGCTCTCACACAAAACCACACACCCATAGAGAGACGCAAGCTGCCAGCAGCAACCAACACATAAGTTCATACCCAGAAGGAGACACAAATTGCTAGCAGCGAACAACACATATTTTCACACCTTGTTATCTATTTTTTGGAATACTAAGGCATGATTTATTATTATTACTAGAATGTATCTTTGAATAATTTAAACCATAGCAACTTAATTACTTGACATTTATATCCTGTCATTCATATTTTGTATTCTCTTGATAAAGGCGTATACAGCCGAAACATGTAGAGTTTTTTAAATACATATATTTTGAAGTAATATACAGACCTTTAATCGCCTACTGATTAGGTTTACCATATATATATATATATATATATATATATATATATATATAAATATAATATTTTCGTGACCTTGGTATGATAAGGTAAACTTAATAAGTCGGCGATTAAAGGTGTGGTTCATTACTTCAAAGTATATATATTTAAAACAACCCTACATGTTTCGGCAATGATGCCTTTGTTGACGTCAGTTCAGTTATTGGCCGCATGGAAATCGATTCACTGTTTTACCGTCAAATTGTGTTCAGTGATGATGCTCACTTCTGGCTCGGTGGCTTTGTGAATAAGCAAAACTGCCACATTTGGAGCGACACTAATCCACAAGTGACTCACCGACTACCGATGCCCCCCGAAATATGCACTGTTTGGTGTAGTTTGTGGACCGGAGACATAATCGGGCTATATTTCTTAAAAAAGGAAGAAAACCGAGCTGTCACCGTCAATGGCGACCAATATAGAGCCATGCTCAACTATTGTTTGTTCCCAAAAGTGCGCAAACATAATCTGGAAGACTTTTGGTTTCAGCAGGACAGTGTTACATGCCATACTGCTCACGAAACAATAATTTTTAAAAATATTTTTTTTTACCTTTCTGATACCTTTTTTTTCATTTTTATTATAATCATATTTTCATAAAGTGCTTCTAAAGTTCAATGCAAAAGTTTCCTTAACATTTATTTAGTGTTGAAGTAACGTGCCTTCAAAAACTTTCCGCATTAGAGACGACCATGCTTTTTGATAATCGTTGGTGACAGTGCACGTAAGCTGTCACAAACGTATAATTTTGAATAAGCATGGACGTCTCTAATAAAGAACGTTTTTGAAGGCCCGTTAGAAGCCAATGTTAATATCCTTTTTTGTATTTATGAGATTTGTGTTAACTAAATCATCAAATTAGATTATGTGTTCCTGATACAGAGTATTGTATAATATTAGTCATTCATCGCTAATTACTAGAGATGCCAATTTCTTGGTGTGCTTCACTAGCGTACCAAGTCAACGCACAACCTTCTCCATCTCGGCTTCCACAATTTCGTGTGCGATATTAAATATTAGTAACAAAGCGTATTTCTTTTTTGTTAGACTGTTATATATACAGGCTGTTCTTGAAACAGAAAGAATATAAAAAGTTGAAAGATGTAATTAGGTAGAATATGAATCCAAAATATTTTCCCAAAACTCCCTCTCATAAACGAGAAAAAAATAAATGAAAAAATATTTAAAAAAATTTTGTCACGCCACTGTTCGATTATAAAAAGTATCAGAGACGATATCTTAAAGTTGACCGACAATAACAAAAATAATAGTTAGTTATTTTTTATCTCATCCAGCTGCAGTAACATGTAAACATACGCTGTAACGTATGTGTGCATAAGATATTTATTATTTATACACATTCTGAATATTTCGAATTTATAAGAGTCACGTAATACAATTTTCGGGGTGTTTCCGATTTCGGGGTTCGCGTCCTAATTGAGTCACAATATTCTGAATTTATGTTCTACATAGTTACATTTTTCCATTTATCATATGTTGTCCCCTGTATATATATAAAAATCACAAACATTTCATTTGTTCTCTATAAATTCATAAACTACACAATCGATTTTGATAAAATTTGGTGTGATGTTCCTTATGTTGTGTGGAAGGATATTTTCATATTATTTTTTCCAAATTTTATAGATAAATATTAAAAAATTTAACAATATGTGAAACATGAATTCCTACAAGAAAAAATCCTAATGTAATTTTAAATTATTACAAATAAACCATGACAACGTGACATAAAATATGACAGTACAAAATATAATAAGAGTATACTGTCACTTTTATAATTGTATGTAATTGAATGTTTATATTAAAAATTTTGTTTTTTTTTGAAAAATGCTATAAGTGCTGAAAAATGTACTTAAGAGTTAAAGTATCTTAAATAAATAAATATTCAAATAAAACAGACATTAAACTGCCAAATAAAAAATATCTCCTATGCATATATGTACGGTTGCAGCCCTTGGAAACTCAGACACTCGATTTTAACATGAATGTCAAAAATTAAAAATTTTGTAATGTGTGTAAATTAAATTTTTATCAGTCAGTGACAAAAATGCTTAGTCAGTTTATATTTTAAAATGCCGCAATTATCAGAATTACAAAGGTCTATTATCAAAACTAACTAACTTTGAAGTAATGTTTTGTATTCTGATAATCGAAATAATATTTTAGCAATTTAAGTAAAGTAGGACACAATCTGCAGTTTTGTTAATTACTTTTTTAGGTTTCCTATTTTTGCAATACATTTTGCATTCTACGCCAATAATTGGTTTGAGTAGCGTTTAAAAAAGTTTACACCTCTTAAAAAGTTTTTGCATATAAGTGTCTAGGTTTTCAAGGACCGCAACTGCACATATTGCTGTGTGTTTTGCTTTAACATTATTTAATATAAAATGAATGCTTGTGTGGGCACTTACTAAGGCATATTTGTATTTAGACTCTTTATAAATGTTAGGGTATCTCAGAGCAATACTTTTGCGTTCTGTGTAACTAGGCCTAGCGTCTAAAGTAAATGTAAGGAAATAATATAACAAGAGATACTGGTTAATAATTCTTTTATTATCTGTTTGTATGTTCACATTTCATTTTGTTTCAACTTAAAATACTTCATTCCTAATTTAAAACTTAATTTATCTTTTTTTTTGTCAAAAAATTACTTCATGAACAACACACGTATAGCTTTGCAGTCGGATTTAGTTGAATCTCTAAAACAACTACATTTGAGTATTTCACTCACGAAAGGAGGTATTTGTCCTCCTAATGTAAAGATTAGTACTCAAAGTATATTTCTAGTCTGAAATGTAGATCTATAGCTTCTATTGACATTTATTTTCAATTCGAGTGTGCTATTCAGCGCCTATTTAAGTGGAAGTCAAGTTCCTACAGAATAGTACGCATATCGTCACACTGTATAAGTCCTTTCTTTTTTTCCACGGCTCCTAATGGACGGTTTAATTTAAAATTTCAATAACACCGGTATTTCGAGAGTATTTGTGGAATCCTTACTTCCTACATATTGGTCTCTAATACCTGGCCTAAGATACACTTCAATTGTGTATTTATGACTATTGAATTATTTAAACTAACAATGCACATGTATTTTTACTGATCTAATGTACTCTTTGTACTCCAATTTTATTGTGTGTACAGTCTTAATTGCTTGAAGCTAAGTTTCACATATGGATTCTTAAACTGCTTTTGGTACATTCTTAATCTTTTAATTATTCGTTTCCAACGATAATAAGTACAATGTATCTAAGTAACTAAATGTTTGTGCATTAATAAAATAATCTAAGTAATTGAAATTAAACTTTCATTTACAAGTAAATGTAATACTAACTGAATCAACTGACTGATAATAATCAAGAATATTCAATGAATATTGAAAATAAATCAATGAATCACGAAAGTAAATCAACGAATGTCCTAATTCTGCAGCATTTATCCCTTTTATATATTGCGTTCCGTGATTCTCAGAATAGTTTTCCCACTCTAAGTAATTTATTTCCATTTTGTGCGATTTTCATTCTTATTTAACATTTTTACCCCAGTATATTCCTATTTATTGTAAATAACTTTGTTTTTCCAATCTTCGTGCGTAATTTCCTTCTTTATATATTTTATTCTTTTATCGTAATTTTAGTATTTTAGGCCTTTTATTATGGAGTTGCAAATTTTAATCTCGTTGCTTCGGATTAACAAGTAAAATTGTTTTAATGTACGCAGTAAATATTAAAACGTTTACGTTCTTCCTTTTATTCGACTACTTTAACAGGGGCACGCTCTACTTAAATGTAATATGTATAAAACCTGCGAAAGGTTTCGACGCTGAACAAATGAAGTTTTTTAGGTTTTATGCAATTAACTCGGCGACTATAATTTTACAGGACCTGCTACTAGTGAAACTAACTTACTAATTCACTTTGCATTCCTCTAGTTTTCTGCGATTTCGTTTTCTTTTTCTTCTGTTGTGCAGAAGTAATGTAACTCAAATAAAATGTTACAAAGTTTAATCTGTGTTAATACATAAAACAGCGTACGCAGAAATTTATTTTATTTTTCTGCAAATAACTCTCTACATCCGCTTTGCTCATTGACTACGTATCGGTATAATTGTACAAATAAATTAAAAAATTAATCCGACTGGAAATAGAGCTCGATGGTTACTAATAATTAGTACTGAAATTTTACGTAAAATATAACAAAAAATATGTACAATTATTTTGTTATAGGTAATAATAAAGATTTATATTTATGGCAAAATTATTTAATGAAATTTTGCTTGCTGTAATAGTTAGGGCTGGCAAACTTGCGCCAATAGCCAATGGCGGCCACATAAAATTTTACGCATAAAATAAATGGTAAGAAATACGTTATAAAATGTGCTCAAACACTTACCGTATTAAAAGTCCTCCGTGAACTCACAAACTGGATAACATCTGTTAAAAATTTCAGTCATTAGATATGTTTTTACAGTTCTTTCAGTTAAGCAAGTAGGACGTGCAAAATAAATGTTTTTCAATTCCAAGAACAATCGTTCTACTTCTAGTGATGTTATATATACATTTAAAATTATCATTGAGATAACTTAAAGAATCTTTAGACACTCCTTCACAAATTTGCCTTTATCAGGTTGACTGCTACAGCGGCGATTATGATCGCTACAATGATGTCCAGTGGTCAATTAGACCGTCACACCAGACACATTTAAACTATACCTGAGCGCTCATAACCGCTTTAAACTAGGTTTTTTCTATATAGAATGATTGCCAAGGCGTTGTTGGTCGTCAAAGTATTCAAAACTTTTAGATATCTCTTGATTTTGTTCATATATTAACTAAAAAACTTAAAAAGGTAACTTTATCTTGTAACCTTATTATTACAGTCGAAAAGAAAAAAATAGCTCGAAAATTACAAATATTGTTACTTAATTCTTTTGGTGAGTCACCTGGAAGCAGTTTAATCTGGCATTTCATCGCACTCCGACCAATAGTGAAACAAGGTACTAACCTTCTTTACCTAATTTGTTTTACACCAAATTGTGTGAACGCAAAGATTTCCTAGTTGGGGATTATGTACGGATCTTCTGCACCTTTTACCGCGAAGAGCGCTTTAATCACCTCCTCTAGGAATTTGGTGATTTACATTCTTTTTTCGATTAACTGATTATGGACTAGCCAAGCGTTTACGATTGTAGGACCCCGGAGAAATTCGACTGCCAACTTCCTGTACCACTTTAGGGCTTTGGGAAGGGGAGAACAATTACTTGACATTTGGTCAGATACGTCGATTGAAGATTTGCTTTCTTTGTAGTTGATGATTGCCTTAGGTTTATCTATCACACCCGTACTCGCTGAAGTTCTCCAGTTTCCGCTGTATGCTTGGTAGACAACGTCAACACATCCCATTTATCGCGTCATTTCAATATGAAGACGCCACACTCATTTTGAAGCCCGTAAACTTGACCATTCTAAGTTTTTTTTTGATAATCTCCTTACAACATAGTGTGTTATATTATCGAGTATAATATTTGAGAGTTGCGGACTGGTGTAAAAATTATCAGCAACGATTGTTCTTCCGATATTAAATAGCTCTTTGAACAAAATTAGTTACATTTGTTTGAACTGAAGCACAACGTCTTTCTTCTTCGGCATATGTTCTCATGTTCCAGATGTAACCATTCTCACTGCATAATTTAAGTAATTTTACCCCCCTTTGTGAGATTATTGCAATATGTACTGTTTTATTGGCAAACGCCTTTAGTACGGTACAATGGTCTCGTCCACCATAATTTTTTATCAGTGTGTTCAATAAATTTTTTACTTTGAACAGTCTGTCACCTTCATGACATTTCTTGTCAGAAATATGCCACATACGCAACAGCTGCTGAAAGCGATTGCGCGGCATGATTTTAGGAATAAGAAGTTTTTGTAAAAGGAGTCCCTCCTCCAATAATTTTCAAGAGATGGCACTTCAACAATAACCATATAAGAGCAACAAATCCCAACAACTCGCATCTATCTACCGGCTGCCATCTATCTTTGTTTGCATAAACATCTCGTCAACGATTTCATCGTCAAGTAATCAACGAAAAGAGTTATATGGAGTCAAATCTCCCATGAAGGCTGCAGCGTATTTTGGTTTCAACACTCCTTGTCCGATATATTAAAACTCTTGATGATTCACCACATGCCCGCTCCAGCCATGGTCATGGACATGAGGCGCCGGTGAATTTTTAGTTGAATTTTCTTCTGCAGCGGCTTCCTCTGATTCATTTGGTGTAACTTGATTCATTTCTATGTCAAAAACCAAGCTACATATTGGACCGCTTTCTAGTCTGTCATCTGGTCCATGAATTTCTTGCATCATTTCTTCTACCAGCGCCCCAGGTTTAGGATGCGCTGACTCGCCAATATCTCAAACTTTTGTTTTTTCTGAAGAACGTTTTGTCGATTCGACATCTGAAGAACTGTCAAATATCCCATTACTAGACAGAAAGTATACAGGATCTCTATCTGAATCATAGGAACTAAACTCTCAATTATTTTCTGTTGAAATGGCACAAAAAGTTGCAAAGGTATGAAAGCACCATATTTTTCCTTGAGTCCGTTTTTCTAAGGCTAATGGCAGCCTTTTCCTGGATCGCCAGTTACACCGAACTGTTGCGTAACAATAATATGCGCCATTTTGTCGAGATAAAACTTATCAGCTGTTCTAGCAAATGTGGGGGTGACCGCTGATATAACCGCTTGGGCGCGGAAAACCTTTTACGGTCTCTCACGCCTCTGGGGTCATAGTGACCGCTTATCATAAAATCATCATAAAATAACTGGTTAAAAATAACGCCATAGATTGTTTAACCTATGATATATATTTTTAGATGTAAAAATTTAAATGGCGTCAGAAGGAATTTTTTTAATTTTAGGATGACAATGTTATATGAGAAAATCGGAATCTTAGCCTAACACACCCAAATTTTTAAGCTGTGTGTGAACATTATCCACAATTTGAAGAGAATTCTTTAACGAAATCGAAATTTTTCTATTCCCTCGGCTAGTCCCAAGTAATTGTTGTGAATAGTTTGACGAGATGATGAAAATCCCCTTTGGACCAACACATTAAAGGGATATTATTAAGTAGTTCATTTTGGCAATTGAATTTTGGTAACCATCATAATATAAGTCCGCTATTTCTGCTATAAATTGACTGCTTTCAAATAACAAATACAAAATGAGAAAGAAATAATTTTAACATGTTGTTATGTCCAATATCAGCTATTTATCTATATATAATTTTAAAAATTTGTAATTAAACGATGCACCTTTATGGTGCATATGTATTTTAGAAAATTCATCTTATAACAAGAATGACAGAAATCGAAAAAACAGACTTGTACCATTGAGAAAGTAAATATTCCAAAATATGTTTGGTAAATAAATACACCTACTTTTTGGAAGCATGATTTTGTTTTATCGGATCCAAAAACGCCTAAAAACCTACGGAAGTGTTTACAAACTTTTTTTCGCTTATGTTACATACTATATAAACTTATGTTACATACTATATAAACCTGCATTTTTAGTTATTATTATAATTTTGATTATTATTATTTGTTTGTTGTCACTATTTCTTTTGAATAAACAATTTCTTATACTTGGTGAGTTCTTTAATGCGTCCTATTTTTACCTCGGCTGTTATTGGTATGATTAATTTATGAATAGACTACATCTACGTTAATATAGGAGTATAAGTGAAGGCTAACTTTACAATTACTGTGATATTAATCTGATCATTACTGATGACCCGCATCATCTTGAACTTTACCTAACAATCCAATTTACTGCGAGTACCAAACTTGCTAATTTTGAATCTAATCGCAATTTAATATATAATTTTCATAGTCCAAACCTCCAAGTCCAAACCGAGCTTTTTATTAGATTATAGTTGCTTAAAACTTCTATAAGACTTTTTGCGTTAATGTCGACGCTTCCCTACCAGAGACATTCAAATACACCATACCCATATAAAATTAAATATTTTATTTCCTTCGAGGAATATTATTATAAAAAAAGGAGGTTAACTAGAACAGATTCGTGGAAAGCGCAATGTGATTACGACCTGACAGGCTTATAGATGTTCATACGTTTTGAAAGTGTGTTGTGTCATAGCTACAAATGCACTAAGTAAATACACCGTAAATAATAAAGTTCTTACGAGTAATAGTTTTCCATCTGCAATCAGGTATCAGTGCGACAGAATTTCTCGGTTAACAAAAATTGAATACCGCTCTATCATTAAATTCATATATATCATTTTTGGCTAAAATGAGTTAGTTTGATTCTTGCGTTAAAAAATATTCGCCATGGATAGGAACATAAATTGTGTATGTAGCGCATTAGTTGTCGTACATAGCTTGTTGTTCCTAATATCACCGTGTACCACAGTATGAATGTTACAGTATTGGTGGCAATAATATTCTATGTGCATCACATGTCGGTGCCAATGGTTTTCTGACCTAACATTTTTGTTGAGATACGTGTAGGTAGTGAAGTGAGAAAATGAGTGAGTCGGATACTGTTGACCCTTTTCATAATTCGGATGACAATGATTATAATCCAGACTACCTCGGCGACACTTGTGACAACGAAAGTTCGGCAAATAAAGAGTCCATGATGTCTCAGACTGATAATGGTGAAAAAACTCCTTTTAACCCTTAAGTACTGACGTGTCGTCCCACAGACTACTTGTAATAATTAAATGAAAATACTTTTGTTATTTATTTCCACATAAACTTGCTTCTCGGTTTACTCTCAATTGAAGAGGTATGAAGTGCACTGCCGAAGCAAAATCAGTTTGTGCCGAATAGTATCGATGTTATTATAATTACAAAATCGTCCGTAGTCTAGCAGACTACGCGTCAGTACGAATGTAACTGCCTTTGCGTAGACTAGTATTTTTTGTTGACGGTTGAAATGAATTCTAACGCTGGTCCTTCTAAGTCAGTGCGTGTTGGAGACGATAATTTTGAAGAAACAGTATTAAAATGGTTTCACGAGTGCAACAGTGAGGAAAGTGATGTAGACAATGATGTGGACGATGAATTTGCTATCGAAAGCGGACATGAGACAGAATCTGAAATCTCTGAGAGTAGTGATGATGAAAACGATAATGCAATACCAAACCAACGAGAAAATAATCGAATTTACTACGGGAAAAATCGTTTCAGGTGGTCTGCAGATGAAGTTGTGCCTTTGCGTGGGAGAACACTACGACATAATATCGTTATCCAACTTCCTGGTCTAAAACAAGTATCCCGGTCTCTTGGTAACCCTGCACGTCCAAAAGATGTATGGAATTTACTGTTTACAGAAAATATGATGGGACAGCTGGTTCAGTGGACTAATGTCAAATTACGATCCTATCGGCAAAAATTCAAGAACGAAGGTAGAAGTGAAATTGTTGACACTGATTCTACAGAAATGAAAGCATTTTTGGGAATGCTGATATACAGTGCTGTTTTCAACAGTAACCACGAGAATATCCGTACCATTTTTGCAACAGATGGTACAGGGCGAGACATTTTCAGAAGTATCATGAGCAAAGATAGATTTGCTGTACTGTTAGCTTGCCTACGATTCGATAATCCTGAAGCCAGATTAGAACGTAGAAGAAGTGATCCAACGGCACCAATATCACATATCTTTGAACAATTCATAGAAAACTGCAAAAATGCTTACTCTGTTGGTCAGACAGTATGCGTTGATGAAATGTTAGTAAGTTTTAGAGGGAAGTATAGGTTTAAAATGTACCTGCCTAATAAGCCTGATAAATACGGTTTAAAGTTGATGTGTCTCACAGATGCAAGAAATGGCTACTTATTCAATAGCTACATATATTTCGGATAAGATTCCGATGGACAAGGACTATCAGAAGACGAAAAAAACTTTCAAAACCATGCCAATATGTCATAAGGCTTGCAAGATCATTATTTCAAACGAACCGAAACGTTACCGCGGATAATTGGTTTTCTTGAGTTGAGTTTGCTCGTACTTTGAGGGATAATGGTTTAACGTATGTAGGTTCTATAAGGAAAAATAAACGTGAGATTCCTTCCAATTTTCTGGCAAGTAGAAGAAGACCTGTCGGAGATACTCTTTATGGTTTTACTGAAGATATGACCCTATTATCTTATTCTGTAAAGAAAGGAAAGGCTGCAATTCTGATCTCGTCGATGCATCACAATCGAGAAAATGATCTGAAAACCGAAAAACCTACTATTATAAGTTTTTATAACCAGACAAAGGGTGGTGTAGACTCACTTGACGAGAAATGTTCGAAAAATAGTTCCAGACGTCGAATTTTGGATTTAAGTTGTTGCAATTCTTACATTCTCCATCAATCATATAGAGATAACCCTACCATTACAGACAAGTCGATTTTTTTGAAACAGCTAGCCCGTGAATTGGTTGAGCCACATATGAGAAGGAGAGAAGAGAATCCACGTATCCCAAGAGAAATTAAAATCTGTATACGTCGTGTACTTGGGATTGAAGAACGACCATTATTGGATCCTGCTCCTGAACAAATTTTGGAAAAGCGAAAGATATGCCATATTTGTCCCAGCAAAAAGCGGAGAATGACTAAATATCTTTGCCACACATGTAGCAGGCCAATATGTCTCCAGTGTGTGAAAAAAGTATGTGTTCGATGCGTTGAAAATTTGTGACATGGTAAAAACTTTCATTTCTTTCAGCTATTGTAATAACTGCTTTATCAACGGTTTTATTTAGTGTTTAGTGTTTAGTTTTTTATTTGAATTTCTTTATAATAGTTTAGACAACACTCCAGAATTGAAAGGAAAATTTGACTCGATTTGAAAATATGATTTTTTTTTTGTTATTTACTACCGTCGTATAATGTATGATGTTATCAAAATGATGTTCTGTTATTTTGTATTTCTTTAAATTATTTGGATTATTGCAAGATATGTACTGAGTTTATATAACAATATTACATATTGTATCATTAAGTGTCTTTGGAAAAAAAAATCAACAGGTAGTCCCACAGACGACACATCCGTGACTATGTGCTAAGATGGTACGTCAGTCCTTAAGGGTTAATATTCAGGCGCTTCAAGTTGATGAAAAGACCCCGATATCCGGCATACCAGAGGTTAGTTTGATAAATATTTTATTTTCTTTCTAACAGTCTTATTCTTTTGCTTTTCCGCTTTTGTCAATTGCTTTTCAAAATGTGTCTAATGCTTTTCCAATGATTCTGTACTAGTAGGCTTGTTTTGTCAATGAAATTCCTTATTTGTCAAATGTGTTTCTGTATTTGTCAACTGTGTTTCGCAAACATTTTACGTGCTTAAATATTTGGTGTATTGATATGGATAACAATGGTCACAGGAGAAGAAATACCAAAATAAGCAATGAAATACGTACTTTAGTCATTAGTTTTTTGAATAATGGTTCCACTGTGAAAAATGTAGCACAACAATTTTCGGTTTTACCTGATACCGTTAGAAAAATGTATACAACTTATAGGAGGACTAATAATGTTGCAAAGGTAAGTGCTGGACATCGACAGCTAAAATTGTCTTTAGCTCAGAAAGAACAAATTTGCGACAGGATTGATGAGGACTGCTCCATTACAATGCGTGAGTTGAAAGAAAAATGTTTAAACGAATGGCCACTTCTTCAAAAAATATCATTGTCGACGATTGATAGAGCTCTTAAAAGCTTTCACTACTCTTTTAAAAGAACGTCATTTATTCCTGAAAGAAGAAATATACCAGAAATAATTCAAGCTCGTTTTGATTATGCCGTACATTACAATAGAATTATGCTGGAAAGAGAGAAAATTTATCTTATTGATGAGTACGGTATACAAGTGAACTCAAGAGTTTCCTATGGAAGGTCTATTAAAAATACTCGAGCAACAAAAATAAAAGCCCAATTAGGAGGACGCAATTATTCTGTTGCTGCTGCCATGAACATTAATTCCTTGTAGGTATGTGTTTCAAATGCAAAATATGCCCTACAATGTAGTTAATTTTTCGGAATTTCTTACAACATTAATTAACCATTTACATCAGGACGTGTAGAAGGAGCACATCTTATTATGGACAACGTTAGGTTCCATCGAAATAATGAAGTATTGGCCCTCATTAGAGCTCATTGTCATTTGCCAGTGTTCTATCCGCTTATAGCCCATTTTTAAATCCCATTGAGGAACTCTTCAACCAATGGAAACAAATTATACGAAGAGCTCAACCGGCGAACGAAAATGAATTATACGACGCAGTTCATAATGCATCTGAACGTATAACCCTACAAAACTGTCTACATTATATACAACACATGGAGTCTTATTTACCAGATTGTTTAAACAGAAATGAAATTTTAAATTAAGTTACATGTGTTAGATTATGTATGTGTTTATCGTATATTTAAATAAATCCCTTACTCCCTCTAAATTTGTATAAAATATGTAATATAAATAATAGGGGAAAAGCATTTGACATAACGGGAAAGTGTTTTGACAAAAGTAGAATCTCATTTTACAAACAAATTTGACGTTTGCAAAACGAGAAAATCATTAGACAAATACGGAAAAGCAATTGACAAAAGCGGAAAAGCAAAAGAATAAGACTGTATATACTGATACTAAAATCCTTAGGGAAGAACGCTTACGTAATCCAAACTCTTGGTACAGAAGAAATAATAAACTGCTTAGAAACGGTTGTTGTGAGTATGTTACCAGCAGAGGCAAGAAAGTTGAAGCCAAAAAACCGGCTCCTAGATGTCAATGCAAACATAAATGTTTCGAGAAATTTACAGAACTTGAACGTGACAAAATCTTTTTACAGTTTCATGGGATGAAACGCATTCAGGACCCTTACTTAAGTACTCTAATAGCACCAAGGACAGTAAAAAAGGACAGTAAAAAAAGACAAAAATGCTTCAAGGATCCTGGACAGTCTGAGGCGGATGACGTAGTTGCAAAACATAATTACTTGTACGAAAAATGAAGTTGTTTGTCGTACAGCATTTTTCAATTTACTTGCCGTGCATACATCAAGAATTGGGCAAATAGCCCGATTGTGTGCAAGCAACACAACTATACTAACAAAGGATGGTCGAGGACGCCACAATAATCGTCCTAACAAAATGCCTGAGTATATAGTGGCTTCTGTCCATGAACACATTTCAGGTTTTCCGCTTCGAGAGTCCTATTATTACCGAAGTGAGAGCAAAAAAAGATATCTACAAGCAGAATTAAACGTAAAAAAATGCTTGAAATGTATTTAGAAAAATACGAACCTGATCCTATCGACAACTGAAAAGACGAGAACCCATAAAACGAAAAGTTTCATACGACTATTATTACAGATATTTCACGGAAAAATAGTTTCGGGTTTCCCAGCAGTGATACTTGCTCAACTTGCGATGCGATTAACATGCAGATTGAAGAGGTTGAAACGGAACAAAAAAAAGCTGGACTTCTGCAAACAAAGGAGTTGCATCTAGGTCAGGCATAAGCGTTTTATGATAATCTCAAAGGAAAAAACGGAATTAGCTGTAAGAGATCCAATCATCGAGATTCTGTGCTTCGATTACCAGCAAAATCTACCTCTACGAATCTTAACAACAAGCGATATATTTTATGCAAGAGAGATGTCGGTATTTAACCAGTGCTTTCATTCCTGTTTCAACAAGAAACCAGTAATGTATATGTTTGATATATTGAAAAGTATTTAAGCAAGATTGTTAAAACTTTATATATTTTTACAGACAACTCTGGAGGACCAAATAAACACTCGGTAGTACTCCGGTCTTTTATGTCCTTAAGAAAAAATGGCACTCTATCAAAAATTGTACACCATTTGCTTGAACCAGGGCACAGCTTTTTGCCGTGCGATAGAAATTTTGAAATCATTGAAAAGAAGAATCGTAGAAAGGAGCTTCTATACATTCCCGAGGATTGATATTAACTAATGAAAGATGTGAAACAAATTTTGTTGTGGAACGAGTAACCCAAGATATGATATTTAATTTGAAGTCGTATCTTCAACAATATCGTAAATAAAATACTATTCGCAATATCCAAATACAGGATTTTTGTATATGACCCATGTATATGTATATGTGCCCATGTGGGCACGTTCCTCGTGACAGAAAACCACTCTATGGAATTACCTTGGAATTACTCTTGGATACCCTTTGCTGAAGGACAAGGACAGAGTTATCAACTTCAATAATGCCCCTTTGTCATATTCTGCAAGTTTACCAGTAATCTACAAAAAATATGACAGCATCATGCCTGTTCTCCAAAAGTATGCGCCGCAAGGATAGATACCTGTTCTTCTACAAAAACCTGAAAAGAATTCAGGAGGTCGATTCCGACTGAAATGTTTGTATAATTTGGTATAGTGTTGTTACAACTTTTTAACGTTTGCTAAAACCGACTTTAAGGTTCATTGTCACAGAAGATGAAACAAAGGTTCTTGACTGCGACATTCTTTCCTAGAATGAGTCAATGAAATAGCAACGACCAGGTGAATTAACTTTAAGAATAGCAATATAACTATTAACATGACATTATATCCAGGTTTGTTACATAAATTGAGAGCCAATACTCGTGAAAAACGTCAAGGCGAATTGTCTATACTGCTGCAGTTCCACATGCTACAATTCACGGATGTGGCTTTCTAGAAATTTAACATCCACCCAATAACCCTAATGTGGCTCCTACGGACTATTATTAAGTTTTCTATTTAAATAAGGTCCCATAATGCAACATTTTAGAGGAAAGTATCAGATTATTCTTTCAAGAGTCTAGAATTATGAATTATTCGTTGAAATAAGTTCATTGAAGCTAGTAGAAAGAGAAGAATAAAAATTATAAAATTTTCACGATATAGCTAAATATCACTAAATATCGCTTCCTTATTTGTGTGGATTTTCTACCGCTGAGTTAGCTCAGCGTTGCCCGGAGTGTACCAATGGGGAGGCGAAAAGAAAAATAAATAAATTAGAACAAAATTGTCACACATTTAATTAAAAAATTAAAGATTTTCGCCAAAACAGGTGAAATGAAAACCATAACCAGCAAACTGATGAATTATTAAACTACTATGCCTAGTTTAACCGACTCAGAACGATAAAAAAATAACTGCAGTAGGAATAGGAATAACCTAGAAATAATAATAATCTATGCTGTATAAGAATATTACTACCATAAATGGAGACGAACAGGCTCCACTAACAATAAACGAGAAAATGTAAGATTCTCTCTTTTCACCAAGCTACGCATAAAATTTGTTTTAGTAAACTAAATGTACATTCCTATTATCTTTTAAAAAGTTTTAAATGAATAAATTTAAGAAAGGTGAGTTATTTATATCTAATTATAATTAAGTAAAATTTATTCATTTAAAACTGTTTAGAAGATAATAGTACATTTACTCTATTAAAACAAATTTTATACATAAACGTGTTTAGTACCCTATAGTATAACAGTTAGGCTGAGCGTATCCTGAGATCAGCTCAGTACAGATGTTTGTAGCATATGTAATTCCTAATTCCCCGTATATTGGCGAGATAGGCGCGTCGAGGTTCGTCCATTTGTTTATCCAGTGCTGAACTGCTCCGCACTGTCCTGAACTGCTCTGTGTGTCAGTATAAGCCTAGCCTTAGGGTTGAACATGGGCTACATTTTCTGACTACCTACAATACTTGTGTAAATTCTTAGATTTTTTTAAAAGGCGTTGTAAAATAGTATCAACCTTATATTTTATATATTATTATTATATATATATTGTAATTTAGTCTATAGATGTTAGTACCTGATGAAGCCACTGTGCTGGCGAAGCAATTGTCGTGTTACGATTATATATTAAAAAGTGAAGATTTTAACCATTTCTATTTCTACTTTAAATTATGGATCCTCATCAAGTAAAAGCTGAATTAATTCAGTTATTTCAAAACTTTATTCTTTTTTTTACGTCAGGCTGAGAATATACGGTGCTTGCATTATATTGCTAATATTAAAGAAAATATTATTGATTATCCAAAAATATTTTGGTCATTTATTAATAAACGAAGAGGTACATTGAAAATTAAAAAAAATTAATTAGTCGGCGATTAAAGGTCTGGTTATTACTTCAAAGTGTATATATTTAAAATAATCCTACATGTTTCGGCAATGATGCCTTTGTCAAGGATATAAAAAATATATTTATATTTTTTATATCCTTGACAAAGGCATCATTGCCGAAACATGTAGGATTATTTTAAATATATACACTTTGAAGTAATAACCAGACCTTTAATCGCCGACTAATTAAGTTTACCTTATCATACCAAGGTCACGAAAATACTATATATATATATATATATTTCTTCGAATGTTTTCGCGGTCGTTTGTTGAAGCGTTGTTCTTCGGGGTATTTCGCCGCCGGACAACTTTCTTCCTGACGTTTCGGTAACATCACTTTCACCTTTTTCTAGAGGACTTTTCTCGTTGCGATGGTAACTTCAAGAGTGCGTCGATTTCCTGTGCCGCTCGTATTATATGGTCCCGTCGTAAAAAAAAAAGAAAGAAAGATCTACACGGACAGCATTTCTCATTACGCTGACACGACATAGACACCATTTATACGACAGACAGGAAAATAGGAGACATTTTGCCTAATACAAAGGACAAGATAGAACTAGAAAACCAAGGGGTCTACGAAATACCGTGCTATGAATGCGAACAAACATACATAGGGCATACTAACCGTAAAACCGACGTACGGAGGGAAGAGCACAGAAATGCGGTAGCTAAAAAAGAAACAACATCATCCCTAGCTAAGCATATGCTACATACAGGACACACCATCGACTTTGACGGTACAAAAACTATAGCACGCAGTACGAGGTTAACGTACAGGATTATAAGAGAAGCTATAGAAATTGAGAAACGGCAAAACTGTATGAACAAACGTGACGACGGACAGCGTTTGCCTGACACATGGAAGCCGGCCTTGCTCAACAGACAGATTACATACAAGCGACGTAATGATAACAACTTGCCATAGCCCAGTCATACTAACTCGTACCAAACGCAAACCGATCGACCAATAGTCGAAAGCGACAGAACAACCGACGGACCAATCACGAGGAGTCAGACACGCGTCCCCACTACGACGGGACAATATAATACGAGCGGCACAGGAAATCGACGCACTCTTGAAGTTACCATCGCAACGAGAAGATCCTCTAGGAAAAGGTGAAAGTGATGTCACCGAAACGTCAGGAAGAAAGTTGTCCTTCTCAGGACGAAATCATCCAAACGCGGCGAAATATCCCGAAGAACAACGCTTCATATATATATATATATATATATATATATATATATATATATATATATATTGTTACGTTTCGCATATATAGAATATTTTAATTAAATTTTAAATATTTCTTCTACAAATATCTCGCATTTAAAATATAAATTCAACTTAAACATTTTTATGTACATATTCGTTTGCAAATAGAAAGCCTTTCTTTAGTTATCGTAGTAGCCGAAGGACCAAACGAAATCTACCTGACATGAACGGTCAACTCATAACGTTTGGTTAAAATATTCTTAAAATTCTTCTCTTGGAGAAGATTAAAGGTCTGGTTCATTACTTCAAAGTATATATATTTAAAACAACCCTACATGTTTCGGCAATATGCCTTTGTCAAGGGAATACAAAATATTTTGTATTCCCTTGACAAAGGCATATTGCCGAAACATGTAGGGTTGTTTTAAATATATATACTTTGAAGTAATGAACCAGACCTTTAATCGCCGACTTATTAAGTTTACCTTATATATATATATATTGTAGTGGTACAACCAGCTCAGGTATTCCAGCACCTACAAATATAAACACCTGTATAAACAATAAATTGGTGGACGGAATTTGTGAAATTAACATCGAAATGTTAATAAATTAATACGACGATAACTTTAAAATTCATCATTATCTTATTTTGATTTAAACTAACTTTTTATATTTTAATTTCATTTTTTCATAATTCAAATTATACGCGCGAAACAACAGGTATTTAATTTATCAACATCAGGTTTATATCGACGCTAGTTAACCACGCCCACCAATTCAAAATTATATGAACCCCGCTAAAGCAAACTTTACGGTAGAAAACATTACTAAATTTATATTCAAATCATATTTTAGGTTAATGTAAAATATTAAATTAATTTTCCCCTTATGTTAAAATCAAAACATTGTATAAACTCACATTTTAAATTGATGTAATTAAACTAAAATTACGAGATTATTTCGATATAGAAATAAGGCTTTGGAATAAAAAATAAAACGCGATCGGCGTCATCTGATATAAAACTTTGAACATAAATGGCCGTTTTTGAGTGTACTTCCTTAATATAAATTTTTAAAACATCTTTAAAGTGAAAATCTCCTACCAAGTGTTGAATCATTCGATAACCAAATTAAAGGCCCACCTTTTGAAGAAAAAATCTCAAGAATACCTCAACGCAAACGTGAGATATCGTCCTAAGCATCATTTGAAGCAGAGAGCAGGGCAAGCCAACGATTTACACCACTCAACTCGACGAACTCCGCCAAAGACGGTGAACGAGGCCGTGCTTCCTGGTCTGCCGAATGTCCACATATTGAGAAGTATATCAGATCTAGGAGATCAACATCAGGTTCACCTACAACGTTTATTCCAAATTATTTAATTTTAAAAGTTATAATAGCTCATGCTAATCGCTACAAATTATTATTTCATGTATCAAATTCAATTTTAAAGTAAGCATCAATTTAAAGCGTTGAATTTTACAGATATTTAGCTACAAATAAGTTTATACTCACCAAAATAATATAAGATATAAGAACTATTAAATATTTGTTTATTTTATCTCGTACACATAACCTTATCACCATTTCCCACATGTGCACTTATTAATTTCAATTTTTGTCACATCTTGCATAATTTATATAATATTAAATACAGTTTCCTATTTTTATCTTTCAATTTTGTTGTTACAGTTTTCTTATTTATTGATATTAAATTTTTATTTATTTATCTAATTCAATCTTTTATTTGTGAAGTGTGATTGTTGTGTTTGAGTGGAGAATACACTGATTGGTTTGTAGCTGCAAATAATACACCTGACCGACCGTGAACCCTGAGATTATTAAAAATTAACTTTTACACTCAAGCTCTACCGCAATTAGCTAGTTATATTAAAAAGGGACAGATAGCGTTGATTCGACTAAGGATATTTGTATATTGGCGCCCACATTTTAAATTTAAAATCATTAACCTTTCACTCTTTTAGATTTTCAATTTTTATAATTAATTCATATACTATATTCTTAGTCAAATCCTACTCAGCGCTTGGATTGGCACGTTACAATATATATATATATATATATATATATATATATATATATATATATGTATGAATACACAATAATGAAATAGGATATCGTTAAAGCTCTTGCAAATAAATTATCTAGCCTCAACTGTTGTTAAAAGTCATTTAACAGGTATCTTCTTTTTCACGATAAAGTAGGCAACTTTTCTGTTTTAATAGAATGGTAAGGTATATTATCCATTACTAACTATTACAGCTCGAACTAACTAATACAACTTGACTCAATGTAAGGTAACATATTTCGTAGTCAACTGACGAACTCCTCACTATTCGTATCCTCACAATAATCTCCCGTTTTTTTGGATCACAAAACCAGTTTGGCTGCCAATGTAAAGCAAAATTAGTCGCTTTCCTTTCCCAAATGGGTCTTCTGAACCAGTATAAAGACCATCGACAAACGTATCCTTCCATAGTTTTACTTTTGTGGAACCTGTATTCACCCATCTTCATTAATACATGATCCAACGCTAGTTGTGTATAGCCTCAAAGAAAAAAGGGGTGATAGGTATATGTGAGTAATGCCTTCGTAGAAAAATCACGTGTTTTTTCTTTATTCGAGTCTGGCCCTGTCACAATTTACCTTTTATTCATCAGTAATTCTCCTTACCGACGATTTATATTGTTCTATAGATATTCGTCAGTAACACACACAAATTTAAAGGCAAAAAATTATATGTAAATAATTCCATGCAAATAATTAGAAACCAGGTATCTATTACATTAAACATGCTACATAAGGCTTTTAGTTTCATTACAAACATAATAATTTGACTATTGAAAGATGTTTAACCTTCAAGGTATTTAATTTTAATCACATTTTAATTAATGCGGCAAAGGTTTGCCGACATATTCGACGTAAAACTATTATTGATATCCACAAAAAAAAACTTAGTAATAAAAGCGAGCGTAATGTGCGGGCATAAATGTTTTATTATGAAAATATTAACATTTACTATTTTTATGAATAGGAACTTATATTAAACGTATTGTCTAACCAATGTTTAAGAATTTAATCGATTTATCTTTGCAGGTAAATGAACTTGAATTACAGCTGAATTTTGATAAATATATAATAAACGAAAAAATCGACCGACTTTAACTACATTTTGGCCTTAAAAATTTGGAAATTTTTATTGAATTACAATTAAATTTCTTTTTTTTGATTTTCAGTTAGACATTTGAACGTATTCTTCAGATTCGCATAGCTTTGGCGCTATTCGGCGGTAACCCTGTATATATTTCTACCTTGTGAACTAAACTTTCTTATATTTATCAAATAATGACGTCTCTTTAAGATAAGTATCATATTGTTCAATAAATATATTATTCTCTGTGCGTTTTTTCCATTTGAATCCTATCTTTGGTCATCATTTTTACTTCTATTATTATTACAGCTTAGAAATAAGTTATACAATAAATTTATACTTACACGAAAATATTGCTCATCAAGAAATACCTGAAACAATAAAAAAAATCCAAATAAGTAATTCTGATTAAGCTAAAACCTCAACAGAATGATTACAATTTAGATAATAGAACGAACACCTAATTTATAATTAAAGGAAACAGGCGAGCACTTTTCCTTAATTAAGTTTACAGCCGATACATCGTTCGAACGACTTTCCCTGACTTCGCTCAATTTCATTTATTTATGCGGTAATTTCTGTACTATTGTTTGTCGTCATTAAAAGCGTAACAAAACTAATTAGATTACGAGTCTTCCAAAGAATGTATGCGTAATGATTTCCCAAGTGCCACATTTTATTTAAAATTTCTAGAAACCAAGAGCGCGCACATAAATGGGATGAGGTGATTCATTTAAAATTAATTCGCCAGATTATGAACTGAGCGAACTGTAAGCCTAAGGAAAGTTTTAAATTAAACTTTATTGTTTCAAAAAGGTTATACAGGAAAGAGTAACGACCCTTCTTTTCAGTACTAGCTTATATTGCTGCCAAGCTTTGTGATGAAATTTTAACATGTAAATATTACTTATTACTCCATCGATGTAGAACTCTACTCAGAATTACTTAAAAATATTCAACTAAATAATCGATAACATTATGTAAGGCTAAATCCTGATTTAAGGAAATTTGAATCGGATAAAAAAATAATTGGAATATGTTGACTTTTATGCCTTTAGGATATATCAGTTTATTATTATCTTTCTCCAATTCAGAGCGAAATTGAACATAAAACCAATAACCTGGCTTTAATATTGTTAGTTTATTTACATAAAAAGAAAGTTAGTAGCGATCAGCGATCTCACTCGTTCTACATCAACATTTTGTACCAAATAGACAAGCACCAGAATATTAGTATGATTTGGCGAAAGGCAAGACTTAAACCGAAACACTTGAATTACGACAACGATTTTTTTTAACCCTAGAGAGCTAACCTTGATTCGAAATACATAAAGACTAATCATACATAATAGGCCTCAACGTGTATTCTACAACGTATATTTTTTATCACCTTACATTGCCACTGCTAGAATTCCGCAAGGCTCTAACTTGCATTCATTTCTTTTTATTATTTTCATCAGACAAGATTAAGTCTAATAAACTATTCGTTGCCGATGACTTGAAGTGCGTCACCAACTCGAGAGACTGCCTTCTACTACAGACTAATTTGGTTAATATACACTGCAAGAAATAACAATTTACATTTGAACCCCTTTAAGTGTAAGATTTTATCTTTCACGAAATGACTAGATGTTATAAACTTGGAGATATGAATATTAACTTGGAAATATATCACGTGTTGAATTTATTAAAGATTTGGGCGTTACTTTCGATATGAATCTAACCTCAATGGGCATATCAGCAATATCAACTAACAAATCGGAGACTGTGGCTTATAAGTGAATAATAAAATTAAAAAACCCTTACCACAATAGAATTTAATGATTCTAAATACGTATTTCTACAACCACGTTGTCATCTTCAGTAGAAAAAACAGTGTAACACTTAAACGCACAAAAATACTCACATTTATTTATGAGTCACTTTGAGATTGAGTTTAAAAAGTCAGCCAAATATTTTCCAAACATATGGGTCAGGCATGTAGAACATGTGTTTGCAATTTTTGATACCAATAAGTGCGACTTAGATTATTTTGTAACAGAATTAATTTCAAAATTTCCTAGTATTAAATTCACGGTTGAAAGGGAAAACAACGGAGGTTTGCCATTTTTAGATACCCTAGTAATTAGGAATAACAAAAACTTAGAGTTTGATATTTACCGAAAAGAAACCAACGTCAACAGATTTATAACGGCAGATTCAAACCATACTTTTCAGCACAAGAGTGCCTCTTTCAATTTTCTTATCAATCGTTTGTTAAGCATGCCATTAACAAAGGATAGATATGAAAAGGAATTAACTTTAATTAAGAAAATCGCGAGTTACAAGGGTTTCGATTCAGAAATAATAAACAAGCTAGTTAGAAAACATAAAGTAAGAAAAACAATTCTGGATTCCACATGTTTGCTACCTCAAATTGATTTGAGCAAAAAATTTATTAGTTTACCGTTTCACGAAACTACGAAAAATTTAAGTAAAACCTTTAAACAGTATAATGTTCAAGTAGCATTTCGGTCGAATAACTCCCTAAAATCTCTCTTAGGCAACGCGAAAGACAAAGTTGAGGTAAACAACAAATCTGGAATCTATGAAATAAATTGTAAAGATTGTGATAAAAAATATGTCGGTCAAACAAAACGTTCGATTCTAACTCGTTATAAAGAACATGTTTCTCATATTAGATTCAATAGACCGGAAAAATCAAGTGTTGCCCAACATATTCTTGAATCAGATCACAACGTAACATCTGACTGTCTGAGATTAATAAAAAACGTCACACGCCCCCGCGAATTAGAAAGTTTTGACAGCATTTTTATCTTTAAAAATAGGAATAACGTAATTAACGCAGATTTGGGTCCTATACCAGGTTCTTCTTTATTTGAGTTAATTAACAATTAGATGTTATTAAAGCAAGAAAAATAGGAAAACCATTAAAAAATATTGGAATTCATGGAATTTATTTTTAAATTCGTTTCATTACAATATTTGCCATTAAAATATTCTGACTCAACATTAATTTCCAAATTTATATTTCAGCATAATTTAAGGATTAGTTTCATAATTGGATTCTTAATGTATGTTAAATTACGGCTTTTATAATATTTCTAAACAGTTTTTCTATAGAATTTACAAATAATGGGTTAACGCTCTTGCATGAATAGGTGGGGTTTACCAAAATGTAGGTAATTTTTGTAGCATTTAAGATTGAAGATTTTAGTGTTAAACTTGAAGACGTTCAGAACAATCCTTCCGTCAGTGTTTTTGTGCGTTCAAGTGTTACACTGTTTTTTCTACTGAGGATGACATCGTGGTTGTAGAAATACGTATTTAGAATCATTAAATTCTATTGTGGTAAGGGTTTTTAAATTTTATTATTCACATCAGCAATATGTCTAAATAGGCTACACAAACTCTTGGATTTATTATCTGTAATTGTGGAGAATTTTCCAACGTGAGTGTATTGACTTCCTTTTTTAACGCATTAGTGAGATCACGTTTGGTATATGCCAGTTTGATATGGTATCCATTTTTTAAAGCATAAAAACGTCTACCTCAGCAAGTTCGGCGACGATTTTTGAAGTACTTGCTATTTAAGGTGGACGATGTCTATTCCCACAGGGGCTTTGATCACACTATACTCCTTTCCTGCTTTGATGTTCATTCTCTCTTCTTTAGACGTTTGTAGCTAGCCTTAACTTCCTTCACAAGCTTCTTCACAATGAAGTTGACTGTACAACGCTATTATCTTTATTTAATTTTCTTGTTACGTCATTCTTCACACATCCTGCCCGAAAATTTTATCTTGCTTTTCCTCGATTTAATATCGATCTACATTTCCATAGCTTGTTGGCCTTCAAGCGGCTTCTCTATGACACCTGCTATAAATATTCGTTGTAGTATTTATCTTGACCTTATTATTTCCTGGAAGTTCTTGTTTTTGTTTTAATTACTTTTATTCATATGTGCAGACTTTTGTTTATATTCACATACATTATTAGCTTAAATCTTGATTATTGTTTTATGATTTTTTATATTTAGGAAGAGTTATTTAGGAAGAGGAATAATACTTTCTTTTGTTAGTAATAGTTTGTCTTTATGTATATGATTTACAATTTTATTTTGATTTTATCGTGTAAATGGTGTAATGTGGTGACGTGGGCAGCGTCGCCACGTGACCTGTGATGTCAGATCACTCAACTAGTTCAGGATCGCCATGTAATGTAGCCCGGTCCTGCGGGGGCTACATCGCTGGGTTGTTACGCGGATGCGTTGATGTATTAAATAATATGCAGATAAAGTTGGTTTAACATCGTGTAATTAGATAACACTTATAAAGATGTAACATTTACTATATACATAATTATTAATAGGACAGTAGCGCTCGCTATGTCGTACTGTCTATCTAACTATGTCTGATCTCTCATTCTCTGATAGAACGTCTTATATACATTAGAGTGCCCTCCTTTTGACTATGTCCTTACTTAACTATCAACAAGAGGTGCAAGTGTGCAACTTGTAATTGAGAACGCTTGTGTCTAATAAAACAGATGGACCGAGGTCATGTTTTTGAATACAATACAAATAAAACCAGGGCCGCACCTTGACTACATCAAATAATACAAACATTACCCAATCAGGTTATCACACCTGCCACCCAGCGAGAAAGAAAAAAGCAACAGGGTTTGTTTGGTTTTTTCTTTTTCTGGAAATTTCTATATCTACTTATGTTTTCTTATTTACTAAATGCAGATGTAACTTACATTATTACATTTACTTATCTTCTAAATACTCGACATTTATTTGACACTACTATCTATCTATTACAAATGTTCTATAAAATTATTTAACGTTATTACACAGAATAAAATATTTTTGTAAAAGGTAAAATAGTAAAATTGTATAAGTAAAATGATAAATATTAAATGGTAAGTTTTAAATGGTACATTTTAAATTGTAAAATTGTATAATGATAAATAGTCTAAGGTAAATAGTAGTAAATCGTAAAAAAACTTTAAATGGTAAATGATAAATTTCAAAGGGCGTTGTACACTGTCTCAAGTTTGTTTGCTTAATTTTTTTCTTCCGTAACATGTGGTAGTAATTTGGAATAGTTGACTTATTTCGTAGTTTGTAATTCTTGTCTTTTTTTTTCCCGCATTCGATTCTTTGTTTTCAATACTTTGTGTTTGCTTGACTGTTTGTCTTTAATTCTTTGTGCTTGCTTGTTTGTCTTCATTTTTTTTGTGCTCCTTTTCATCATATATATTTAAAAATAATTCAACTCTCTCTCTCTTTTTTGCTCTATGGCAAAAAAATTATTTTAGGAAATCACTGATTCGTGAATTTTCCCGGACAACACATGTTTCGTGTATGTCATGTTCTGTGAAGCAATTCTGAGGATGGTTAAGGGCGCAAGTACTGCTGGTTCCCTTATAACTCATTCCCCTTATCTTCAATGCAGAAAATCTAGAGACCAGTCAACAAAACACATTTTTGTTAAAACTGTATTCTCTTAAAAAAAAATTATGAGAGTGTTTTCGTCGTATAGGACCATTTCCTTGAAGTGCATGCCTGCTTCATTACGACTTTGGGGCGAATTGAAGTTGTTTGCCTTTCTCGTCACTTGAAATTCTTCTGGTTCGGTTGGTTTCGTTTTCGACAGTTCCATAACCCTAAGATGATCAGTCCTGGAGTAGGTGGAAACTATAACTGTTGTCGGTTTCGTAATGGTACAATCGATAGGTCTCTGTCGTCCATTGGGCACCTGACGTGATAAGGATGCTATCGGTCGTCCCGTTACTAACCCTTACATCATTGGAATCAACTTCTTTTAGTAATAAGGCGTTTGTGACAAAAATTTTGAAATTATTTGCAAATGACAATTAATATCATGCTCCTCGTATATTAATGTGAATTCTTCTTCGTTTGCGAAACTTTATGAATGCGTTTAAGACATACTTTGTTCAATATCACGTATGTAATCGTTTATAAAATAATAAATGATGTCGGGCATTTGTTTTTAATCGAACTTGACCTTGTCGATATCTAAAATAATTTCGTACGTATTCTATTCCGATGTTTTCTTTTTCGTACCGATGTTTATTGATTCAACTGTTTAAATACACATACTATTGTTTATGGATTTGCTTTAGTAAACAATTTCTAAATATCACACTCGTTGTGTGTCGCCTATTAAAAAAATAAAACGTATGCATTTTATTGTATGTATGCAATGTACGTAATTGAATTTAAAATATATCATGTTTTTTCCCGTTTAAGGTAGGCGGCTTTCTTTAAAACAAATGTGTATAAACTTCTCGTGTACGGTGAATAACAAACTTACACGGATGCGTTGATGTATTAAATAATATGCAGATAAAGTTGGTTTAACATCGTATAATTAGATAACACTTATAAAGATGTAACATTTACTATATGCATAAATATTAATAGGACAGTAGTCGAAAGGAGAGTTCTATCTCGCACTCGCTATGTCGTACTGTCTATCTAACTATGTCTGATCTCTCATTCTCTGATAGAACGTCTTATATACATTAGAGTGCCCTCCTTTTGACTATGTCCTTACTTAACTATCAACAAGAGGTGCAAGTGTGCAACTTATAATTGAGAATGCTTGTGTCTAATAAAACAGATGGACCGAGGTCATGTTTTTGAATACAATACAAATAAGACCAGGGCCGCACCTTGACTACATCAAGTAATACAAACATTACCCAATCAGGTTATCACAATGTAATTATAATTTTGTTGGGTAAATAAATAAATAAATAAATAACAACACTAAGATATTTCATGTATATATTATTATGTTACCAATCTTCTTGTAAAATATTCCGAATTTAAAGTAAAACAAAAACTACATTTAGAATTTATTGCAAAACAACCTCAAAATTACAACATAAGATTATGAAGTTAACAAAATGAAATATAAAGTGAAGTAGAAAGAAAAGTAAAAGGTCACACATAATATGCGCTATCAGTCTGTTTCACTTATGCTGGATTCCAACGATTTACTTTCACTATCACTGTTTCCAGCATGAATAATAAATGGTTCCAAGATATCGTCCATTAATCCATCTAGATCTCACATTATATTTTCTACTTTAAATACATTGTCAATACAACTTTTCCATTTGTTCGCTGTAACGTTTGTAAGTGCTTTCATTAAAAGTTCTTGAACATGTAATATTTTAAATGTTTTATTTTTTGAAGCAACCTCACCTTTTACTTGTGCCCGAACCAATTCAATAAGATTAAACTCGCAATGACATGGTGGTAACCGTAATACAGTTACCATTTCATCAATGACATATACACTATATTGTCCTTACTAGATGCAATAACTCAGTACGTAACATTTCCGTATTAAATTCAATACTTTTGGAATATAACAAACGCGTGTCGTGTGCACTTGTTAATGCTTGCATCAATCCAAACCTTGTCCTTTGTATGATAGTCATTTAACCAAATTTAATCTAAATAAAATGTTGGTCGACCTTCATGCCTATACTGTTTGATTGTCGAAAGATATTTTCTTCTCCATCTGATTATTTCGTCCTTCTCTATTAGTAAATTTTTCCTATTACGCTTGATATATCTGAAGAAAAAGTTACGTATTATAGTAATAACAATAACCAAAGTTTGTTATTAACACTTACTTGAAATTAAGAAGTTTTAAGAATCCGTGAAAAGGTAGATCTGCTCTTTTTTGGTACAGGTGCTTTTCTAGTATTTATTTCTGCCATGAAATTAAGAGTTGGAAACGGTGCACTATCCGTGGTACAGCGGTAGATAACAATAACGATTACAAAAAAAATACAAGGGAACGTTGACCAGTTATGCTTGTATATTAAATATGGCCGATATCTCTAAATTATTTTCATTATTTTCGATATTGAATTTATCTACCGAAGAGCCACTGAAATTCTTGAAGAATAAGTAGCTTTTGGCGGGCCATTTGAATAATTTCTTCTTATTCTGAGACATAGATTAGCTCCGATGAATAGGCTAGTTGAGACACAACATGGAATCGTAATTTATCCAGATTTTCTCTAAAAATTCATCTGATGTGTGCATTGCCATGATGGAAAAGCCCCCCCCCCCCCCTCGGCGAGCTTTCGAGCTATTGCGACTCTCTTCGGTGATGTAAACTTCTTCTTTATTCAGAAGGGCTTAATATAATATGTGACGTATATATTTTGACCCATCGCGAGATAGTCGCTAGGAAGTATTTTCTTCGAATCCCTAAATATCGTGTTCACTACCTTTCCAGCCGATGAAAATGTTTTGGCCTTATTTGGCGGAGGACTGTCACGACGTCTCTACTATTGAGATTGCTGTTTCAATTCTGGCACATAGTAATGGAGTTAAGTTTTGTCGTCCGTAACAACAAAGCGATACCAATAATCTATAGGATTGATGTTAAAAAGCTTTAAATTGCCATTGAAACTTGGTGCTCTTTCATATTTTTGTTGTACATTGAATAAACGCGGCATCTACCTGCCAAAGAGCTTAGACATGCCTAATTTGGCGTACGAAATGATATCTACAGGTTTAGAAGACATGACCATAGTTCTAGAAGTTTTATCATTGGTCACGTAACACAACATCATGAATCTCTCCAACCACATTTGGAATGGTAACACGTTTCGATGGTCCAGGCCATTCTTCATATTCGAGACTCTGGTTGTCATGTTTAAAGTTAGCAACTCAGCCACAGATCATTGTCTTTGAAGAAGCATCGTTGCTGCATATCCGTCCAAATCTAGCACATGATAATCTTCTTAAAAAATAGGTATTGAATTGCAACACGAATAGAAATTTTAACTATTTTACAACCTTCACTAAACAGATCTTGTTTAGGCAACTGTATCAATCAAACTAAACGTTAAACAACAGTGAAAATGTATATATCATCTGGCAAAAGCATGACATACTCGAAAATAATACCAGTTATTGTCACAAATAAGCAATGACAGCCGAGGCTCACTTTCCGTCATATCATCCTTCTAGTGCACTGCGTGCACTGACGAGATCTAAAAAACTGAAATACGTGGCTGTACGTTAAAGTAACAATAGGTTAAAAATGCGTTGTGTATGCACATATGCTTTCAACATTTTTCTATTATTGTACTTGTAGTTACAATTTACAAAAAGCGAGATAACTACAATATTAGAAGCTATCGATCAATTCATATATTGTCTAACTTTGCACAGGTCTTTTAATCGGATGCGATATAGGAAATGCTTGTTTTTCAAATAGAAATGTCTCAATGGATTTTGGAGTCAAACAACATATAATTAAATTGGAATAAGGCTAAAGTGTTTTTTTTAGGAGGTGTGGGATCATACATTGAATTAAAAGCACATCTATAGATAGTTTCATGACATTATTCATGGAAAATGATTTCAGGAATGGAAGCGTCTGAAGTATGTTGTCGTGGAGTATCAAATTTCATCTACTTTGTCAAGCATTTGAGGCCCTATATAACGAATTGTTTGCTCGATGTTCCTTTGTAAGACTGCAACATTTGTTAGCTTGTTCCCGTAGACCAATGACTTCAAATAGCCCCACAGAAAATAATTCAAAGGCTTCGAATCACATGATCTTAGAGACCAGTGTACGTGTCCATTTCTGGAGATAGTCTTATCCCGAACACTTCCTTTAATAAATTGTTTCGTGAGTAGTATGGTATATATCACCATCCTGCTGAAACCAAAAACCTTCCAAATCATGTTCGCGCACTTTCAGAACAAAAAATCGTTAAGCATGGCTTTATACCGGTCGCTATTAACGGTGCTGGCCCGATTATGCCTCCGGCCCACAAAGTGCACCAAACAGTGCACTTTTCGGGGTGCATCGGTATTTGATGAGTCAACTGTTGATTAGTGTCGCACCAAATGCGGCAGTCTTGCTTATTAACAAAGCTACTTACCCAGAAGTGAGTCTCATCATTTAACACAATTTGACGGCAAAACTGTGGATCGATTTCCAACTTTTCATGCGCCCAATTATTGAACTGACGTTGAAAACGATAGTCTGTTGGCTTTAATTCTTTCAGCAATTTAATTGTGTAGGCATGTAAGCCAAGATATTGCGCAAAATCTTCCACAAAGTAGATGGGACAGGCCAAGCTCTTGCGCCTGATGACGAATCGATGAATTTGGATCATCTTCAACACTGGCCTCAAGGGCGACAATATTTACTTCAGTGCGCACTCTACGCAATCTCGTTGGTGGACAGAAGTCCAAAACAGTAAATTGCATGCGAAATTTTTCAATTGTGTTGCGAATAGTTGTCTCAGTTGGCTGATAATTTATCCCATAAATTTGACGAAGAACTCTATGAACATTTTTTACTGAGCAATTGGTTCTGGGAAATGATAAGGCAAAGGTAGGACATAACGAGAGGAAAATCGATGAACAGTGGGGAATCAATAGCTCCATGAATGAGTCTCCACAAATATCTTGCTCCGTCAATTTCACGACGATGTTGAAGGGACTGAATATCATGTCGTCTCAGCTCCGAATTATAGTCGACGTTTCGAATAGACATAATCAACTTTATAATACAAGTACTTCAGAAAACATCTGCACTTTCTCCACAAACAATTTCAAGTAAATATAACGTGGTGACCATACAGGTGAAGCATATTGTAGTTTGCTAACAAAACCAAAGTAAAACGTCTTCAGTAAAGACACGCTTTGAAATAACTTGCAGTTTCGCCATACAAAAACCTAAAAAAAGTTTTGGATGCAGCTATACATATGTTGTTAATATGTGCCGTATAGCTTAGCTAGAACCAAGTAAAAACCCGAGATCATTTACACTATGAACTTTCTAGAGATTGTAATCATTAACGTAATATACTGCGTTAATTGGAGTAACCTTTTTCGTATAAGAAACAAAACAGAACTTCTTATTGTTCAACCCCAACTTGTATTCAGAACACTATTGAGTAATTATATCAATATTAAATTGTTAGTAACTGCGTAGGCAAGTGCGGGACACGATAAAGGCGGCAATAATTCATTGATAAAGACAACAAACAAAAATGGTCCCAGATGTAGGACACCCGATGTAGGAAAATATTCAAAAGATTTATAGCCATTGTAATAACATAATTATATCTGTTAGTTATGATGAGAAGAGATGAAGAGATGAAGAACTGAAACCAAACGCTGAAAGTTTAGCAAGTAAAATTCCATGATCTATTCTATCAAAGGTACTACTAGAATCAGTACAAACGACATCTACTTACGTGCATCAACGTGTTCGCTAATAAATCGACATGTGGTCACAAGATTTGTTACAGTAGATCGTCCACGGAAAAAGCCAAAATATTGCGCGTAAAGTGTAAATCCTCCTCTAACTAGACCTTTTATATGTGACTTAAAATGAAACTACATATTGTGGATGAAATACTGAAGTATTTCATCCACCTGATGAAGCCATTGTATGGCGAAACAATATTGTAGTGGTATTTACAATACAAGAATTTTTGAAACTAGAAGTTTAATTACTTATTTCTTAGCGTTATAATGAAGTTTCAACAAGTATCTCCTTCGTCAATTAACAACTAATTTTGTATTTTAAGTGACTTAAAAACTAAAAATCTCCCCTTATTAAATGGTAAATCATTTTATCGCTATTTTGAAACAAAATAGTAGCATTCCCTTGCTTCCTAGTTTCCAGCTTGAACTCAATTCTTGGGCAATTTATCAAACGTGCCGATGTGTGGGGTATTATCTATATCAATATTGAATGAGACCTTATATTAGACAAATAGAGTTTTGAGATGCAAATACTTAGTAAGGTAGGCACAAATAGTTATCTACTACTTGGAAATAATATTAGATCGTTAATTGCATATGCTTTTTCAAAGAAAATAATATCTGTAAAACTCAAAGTTTAAATTATAGATAGATTTATTAATGTTACTAAAACATGCACTTTTATATGGTAATTTTACTTTGAACTGTCACGCGATTCCCAAGAATATATTGAAGTGTACGTAATATGAATTTATTAATTATAAGTTTCCAATCATACTAATTTATTCTCCATCATATCAACAATTTTTATAGAGACTTAAAAGTATTTAACTTATTTTAATATTAATTCTGAAATTAACTACATATGCTAGCTGTATAGAAAGTTATTAGAAGAAAAACTTTCTCATTAAGTTTGGAGAGCGCAGAAGCATAAACACGGCAAGACATCTGAAAGTAAGCTTCAACACAGTGTAACTATGAAAGCCATGTGTGTGTGTGTGTGTGTGTTTAGATAATTTCTTAGCCGTTCATTAAATATATCCATTAATAAATACTTGAAGTTTTTCGCCTTTTATATGAAATTTTTACAAATATTTTCAAAATAGTACGTAATTGCTAAGTAAATGTGGATGTCAACATTGCTGTCAACAAATTACAAATTAAAATATAAATCATATAGATTTATGTTTTATATCCTTGATAAAGGCATCATTGCCGAAACATGTAGGGTTGTTTTAAATATATATACTTTGAAGTAAACCAGACCTTTAATCGCCGACTGATTGAATTTACCATATATATATATATATATATATATATATATATATATAGTTCCGTCTTAAAAACGAAATTAATTTGTACTGTACATTACATATAAATGTTATTCATTTTGTGTATATTAAACATAAGGAAGCGTACAATATAGTATTTGAACCTAATGGTCAAATACAGAATTGAAACCTTTGTATAACTATATTTTATTATCGTATTAAAACGCAAATGTTTATCCTGAATTTAAGATGCGGCATCGTTCATATTTATCAACCTTCATTCCATTCGGTACAAATTTTATTGCTGATCTGTTTAGACGTTTGTCACTTTACCTTGTTTAATGAATGAACATGGCATGTACACAGTTTGGAACTTTCAAATGCTTTATCAAACGCACGTTCACTTAATTTTGTATCATAAAATATCAATATGAAGAATAAAGCATCATAAACTGGGCATTTTAGTTATAGCTAATATAAAATTCTTATGTATCAAATAGTGTAAATTTTATAAATACAGGTGTTAATTGAAGTAATTGAAGTGCCGCCTTTCATTAAAAACTGTCACCGACGAAGAAATAATTAGTGCGTATACGGCCTTATAATCCGTGCGTGGTGAAACAATGCACAGGAGCAATAAAGTCCTCGTACCAGTGCACGTTGCCTCATTATATATACGAGGGAAGATCAGTAAGTACCCGTGTTTGAAGACAGGTGGCGCTGCTGAGGGAAGTTGGCATTACCGTCGTGTACTACCATCTGTCAGACAACACCATAATAAATTTCAGACTGATTCATAGGCTAGTTTTTATTTGGCAGCCAGTTGTATCACACGTGTTTCGTGTTTCGCGATAAAATGGAAAAAGAGCAATATCGATCCGTAATTCGCTTTTTATTTTTGGATGGAAAAACATGCGAAGAAATAAAAGCGAAGTTGAATGCTGTCTATGGTGACCCTTCACCATCTATGACAACCGTAAGATATTGGTTTAACGAATTTAAACGTGGTCGTACATCTGTTTTTGATGAGGAGCGCCCAGGCCGCCCGGCAGATGTGGTTACCGAGGAAATCGTTGAAAAGGTCCACGACATGATTCTCGCTGATCGCCGAACGAAAGTGCGCGAAGTAGCAGAGGCCGTAGGCGTGTCGTACGGAACGGCAATTAATATTTTACATGATAAGTTATCGGTGAGAAAGGTGTGGGCCCGATAGGTGCCGCGGTTGCTTACGGTGGACAACAAGCGGATACGGTTGTCAATGTCGAAGCAGTGTTTGGACCTCTTTAAGAGAAATTCGCAGGAGTTTTTGCGTCGAGTCGTCACCGTTGATGAAACCTGGATCCATTATTATACGCCAGAGTCCAAGCGACAGTCAAAACAATGGATTTTTCGGGGTGAATCTGCTCCGAAGAAGGCAAAGACGGTCCCATCGGCCGGAAAGGTCATGGCCACGATTTTTTGGGATTCCAACGGAATAATCCTCATGGACTTTTTGCAGAAAGGAAGAACGGTCAAGGGGCAGTACTACAGTGAATTATTTGACCGATTCGATATAAAATTGAAGGAGATACGACCCCATTTGGCTAAGAAAAAAGTGCTGTTTCACCACGATAATGCACCAGCACATTCATCCAGAATTGTCACGGCAAAGTTGCATGAACTGCACTACGAATTGCTGCCGCTCCCACCGTACTCGCCTGACTTGGCTCCCTGCGACTTCTTTCTGTTCCCCAACATGAAAACGTGGCTCGGGGGAAAAGATTCAACTCAAACGAGGAGGTTATCGTCGAGACACAAGCGTATTTTGCAGAGTTTGACAAATCGTATTTTTTGGAGGGGTTAAAGAAATGGCAGAAACGTTGGGAAAAGTGTATTGTACTAAAAGGTGATTACGTTGAAAAATAAATAAAAAATTTGTGAAAAACTTGCGTCTTCTTTCCTAACACGGGTATTTATTGATCCACCCTCGTATATATATGCATTAATATTTGGGTTATCGGTCTGTTTACATTAAAACTTAAATGTTTATTCTCTCAATATTTCGTTATTATTAATAACTTCGTCAGGAGATACTATAAAATTGCAATACATAATTTACACTTCTACTAATATATTAAAAAAGAAACTTACAAGTAGACTTAAGCGTTGCGCTTATTAATTGATTCGCACATAACTGTAACTAGTAACTTACAACTAAATACTTGAAAGTTACATTTTCACACAAAACTAACCCTATAATTACAAATGAAACAGACATACATCACAAACATCTGCATCTGTACATTGTAATTACAGATGTCCAGATAGATACCTATGTAACAATAATCTCGACAAGTTCTCGCATTCTTGGACAACCTAAGTGAGTTTCTTTAGAAAAAATTAGCTAATATAATAATTACGAAGTAGATAGACTAAACTAAGTTTTAAATGTGTATCATATAAGTATAACGCGCTTGAAAATAAATAATTGTAATTTGTTATTATTTTGTTTTCTTAACCATCTAATTTTTGGAATAAAGACTATGTATTGTGAAAATTCTTTCACATGTATTGATTTACATTTACGAGTCTTAATTCGCAAATTTGCCACAATTGAAGAGAGAGATTATAACAAGAAAATCTACCTCAACCTGCCGTACCGCAACTCGGAGAAAGAATTAACATTTACCCTGACCGTTACCGCAACTCGGTATCAACCAATCGTACACCAAATTTAATCCGTATTTTAATCTGGCAAATGAACTGTACAATAATGTTTCTGGGTAATGCATCGGTTCTTAATCCCTAACCAAAACTGTACAACTTCTGAGTTCAGATAGACAGACACATAATGTCAATATAAAAGAAGAAAATGTATTAATATAGACCAAGTTTTAATGAATATATAAATATTAGAAACTAAACGAACATATAAAAATAGTTTAAATATATGATACTGACAAAAAATAAAGGGTAACTAAAATATATATTACGCAAATTACAAATTCAAGGAACTTAAGTTATGAGATACACATTTTAGGAAGTTATGTGTAAAGGCACTATTATTTTTAAACTGACAAGAGAAGATCCCGAACCTGGAAATTCAAAAAATTGGAACAAGTTGTACATCACGGTATTCAAAGCAAGTCGTCTTTTCTTCCCACTTTTACAATACGTAGCAGCGTTGGTATATTCTAAGTTACAATACCTCCTTCTTCTGGTGTACACTTTTCTTATTCAGCTTCTATTTCTTCTACCACTTCTTCCATTGTCGGCGCATGTACCTCGTCTACAAATTATAGGGAATGTAGTCTGTGTGGCCGCAAAAATTCTAGAGTTGTATCAGTTTCCAGTGAAAACGATGTTTCGCTTTGGGCATCGAGAAGGATATTTATTATGTCGTATACTTCGATTTCGTTGGTATTCACAAGGGGGCTACAATTATTATTGGCAACTTCGAACGTTATCCTCAGTAAATGAATTACATTTATAATGCTTATGGCGGATATTTTCAACATTACAGGTCTACTATATAACAAACCAATAACTTATTATTAATTTCAAGTTTGATGAGTTATATATACTACTTGCTTATCTCAATCATTGTTAGCCTATTTCGTTTACAAAAAGATGTTTACTATTTACTGGTCCATCTAGGCCTAGATGGCTGAAACATATGTATTGAACAGAAGTAAATCCTAAAAATACGAGGTGTTTGTCCATGTTTACAGTTACGGATATGTATTTTGCATATCCGTTCCATTATATAACAACGCCGTAATACGTGCAAAACGTATTGATAAATATCCCTTTTTTGTATATTTACCGCCATCTGGCGCGTGTTAATGGACAGCACCAATATACGTATTTTTCCGCTTTTTTGTAATAGCCTTGCTATTCGAGCGGAAGGTCGCCTTTTCTGGCCTAGTCGCTTTCTTCCGTCAGATGTCACTAATTAAATTGGTGTCGCCTGATAGAACGAAACTGGTTATGGCTTGTAGACGATTTTAGCGTAAATGTAGATACAGATACAGATTCGTTGTTTAACAGATCTGTATTAATTTGTATATACATTGCTTCACTAGTTCAACCGATGAGGCCTAGATGGCTGAAACATATGTATTGAACAGAAGTAAATGCTAAAAATACGAGGTGTTTGTCCATGTTAACAGTTACGGATATGTATTTTGCATATCCGTTTCATTATTTACCAATCCCACTTTAAAAATATTTCTTCAAAAATATACTGGTCGAAATGTTCCTGATGAATCAACTTTACGCAAATATTATGTTTCTAGGTGCTATACGAGAACAGTAGAACGCATTAGAAGCCATCTTTTAAATCAATACATATGGGTAAGCGCCGACGAAACGGTGGATATGTTAGGACGCTGTGTGGTAAATGTTGTAGCTGGTGTACTACATCCAACTATTCCCTATAACTCATATGTAATAGCAACAAGTGTTATAAACAGAGTTGATGCAGAAACAGTTGCTGAAACCATTAAGGAGAATATGCAAAAAATGCTTCATTCGGACGCCACGTACAAAGAAAAAATACTTTTATTTGTCAGAGATAGTGCTGCGTATATGTTAAAAACAGGCAGACTATTGAGGAAAACATATCCTAATATGCTGTATATTACTTGTGTAGCACATGCTCACCACAGAATCTGTGAATATAGCAGAGACACTTTTCCGGAAGTTGATAGACTTGTATCAGCTTTTAAAAAAGTTTTCAGAAAAGCACCATTGAGAGTAGCTCTTTTCAGGGAAAAATTTCCATCTCTGTCACTGCCTCCCACTCCAGTAATAACTAGATGGGGAACATGGCTGGAAGCTACTAGTTATTATGCTGAGAATTTCGATAGTCTAAAACATTTCGTAACACTGCTAAAGGAGGATGCTAGAAGTATTGGTGAGTGCAAGGAGCTCACACCAATCCCAAATTTAAAAAGTCAGTTGTACTTTCTTCACGAACACTTTGGAAAATTGCCAAAACTAATCACTTATTTTGAAAATCGAAATCTCAAATTAAATGACGGATTAACCACATTAGATGTGGCTGTTAATAATTTGAAAAGTATTCCAAGTGGAAGTCACTTGGAATACTTTTCAAATTTTGCCGAAGGCCACATCCGAAATGGATGTGGCCTTCGGCAAAAGTTTGAAGCAATTCTTAATAGAAATCCAGATTTAATTACATTGAAGCAATTACGTATGGAGACAATTCCACAAAATCTAACGGCTAAATATGAAGAAATAAAAGAATATTTCCAGTATGCACCTATAACCAGTTGCGATGTAGAAAGGACGTTTTCTATTTATAAGGATGTACTTAATTCAAGGAGAACAAAATTGACAAAAGAAAACCTTGAGAAACTATTGCTAGTCAATATTAATACTCCTTTACTCAACTTGAACGACAAAATGAACAAATAAAAATGTTCCAATTATAGAAACAAAATTGAAAACTTTGAAAATACAACTTTTCAACAAATACATATGTATTTCGTAATTTTATAGATCACCACCCGTTTGTTTTCCAATTATATAAATAAAATTAAAAACTTTATAAATACAACTTTTCAACAAATAAATATGTATTTCGTAATTTTATAGATCACTTTTTCCAATTATATAAATAAAATTAAATATTTTAGAAATACAGCCTTTCGCCAGTACTGCACTGGGCTCTGCGTCATGTGGTAAGCGTGTCCGTTCTCTAGTAATGACCAAAATCGTAATCGTCAATTTAAAGTAAATTACCTATTCCTAGAAACAAAATAAATCTGCCCCCATCTTTCCAAAATTTGTGCAATTCAGTTAAGAGATGTATCTGTTGTTGTGAAGAATGTTTTCATATCCCTACTACTAGCCCCTAAAATTTTTACATTTCGTGTGGGTCCCAATGTTACCTGTTTATTATATAATATAAAGAACTTTTATATTCTATGTAACTAGGAAGTTTTCACTTGCAGCTATCGCTTTCGTATTATCAAACTCTACCTTGTGGCCCTTTGCGAGATGGTATTGATCTAGTGACGACATTCTAATCATATGGGAGACTGCATTTTTATATTCATATGGTTCGTGAGGATACATTTAATATCATTTTATAATATCTTAATTTCAATATTTTTTATTGTTAAATGTAAGTAAATCTAGGATATAGAATTCAAATGATAAAAACACACAATGTTGTATTAGATTTACACTTTATTTAATAATAATAATGACTATATAACAGCTGTTTCACCGTACAACGAAGAAATCGTTGTACGGTGAAACAGCTGTTATATAGTCATTATTATTATTAAATAAAGTGTAAATCTAATACAACATTGTGTGTTTTTATCATTTGATATGGATTTACATCAAGTAAAGGCATAATCGATTCAATATAGAATTCAAACATAACATCTCCAATTTTATAAACATTTAACGTTCATTTTCGAGTTTAACCCACTATATAAAATAATTTTCGTATCATATTCAAATTATAAAATATTATTTAGGTTGTGAGAAAGCGATATCTTTTATATTTACGTATTTAATACTTTAATAAGGGACGATCCGGAACTACATACTTAGATTTATAATAACAATACTTAATTAGTAATGAAATTTTATTATTAATTAGCAATGTTTAAGACACTATCGTAAACATGATATTGTTGCCCGTTGGTACAATTTTCACGAATTAATAACACAGCGAATTCCCCGTTATAACGTCATACAGTTCAATGTACAACGAATACACGCATTTAATTATGTAATAATCTGTAGGAGTGGTGGTATATTCTTACCTGCTTGCAACACAGTGTTAAAACAAAAGTCTCACTCGTAACACCGTGACAAGCGACAACATTCTCAAACACAGTATCAATTCAACAACAAACCAGAAGGGTCGTACATTAAGACACACAGTCTTATTAAACATCAACATAACAATCATACTTTAACAAGAGACACCAGTCTCAGCAGTAGTTTTATGTTAGTATAAGTCGTTGTAAATCTAAAAATAAATATATATAGTGTAAATAAATATATTTAGATGAAAGTATATTTATTCATGCAAACAGTTACAGAAGATTTAAAAAGTAAAGTGTATACAGCCTTACAACCGTGCACGGTGAAGCAAAATCGGGGCCGTAATTCTACTAACTGTGGATGAAGCTTCATCGCCAGAAATAGAATTCATCGCTTACATTTGCCTCCACGAGCCGAACATACTCAACATGTTTTGGTCTTCAAGCCGCATCATTTTAATCTGCGAGCCGTATCAGTGACGTTTATTCATCCGTTAGTTTGTCCTATGTAGGTCTGATTATATTCCACATGGAATTTCATAAAGTACTTGATTTTCTAAGTTGACTTTATCCTTGAGGGTCAGTAGTAATTCGTCTATTTCTTCAAACCGGCAAGAAAATAATATAAATATATTTCTAAACTATGTTATTAAAGTACTACATTCATACGGTATGAACATTATAAAATTGTATAAAATGGAAACAATGCAACGAAAGCTCGTGATAAAGTAGCATAACATACGCTAAGTTTATCACGTTATTCTCCCATAATGAATGAACATTAATTCACATGAGATATATGAAAAATGTAATTTCATTAGCGGTTCGTTAACATAGTATTTATTACGTGATACGTAACTACAAGTAATTAAATAGTAGTGAGTAATGTTTTATTCTCCAAAGAAACAATACTATTACAATACAAACGTCCACAATACGAGTACAGCTCATAAAGTACTTCTTTGCAGTAACATGATGAAATTTAAGGCATAAGAATACTTCAAAATGACTAACGTGTGTAGTATTACAACAAGTATTTATGTGTGTTAGAAAGAGATGAAGTACAATTCGCGGTTCGCACTTTGAGCAGAACGAACTGCAAAGAAGTACTACAACTGTATATATTGAAATTAAAGGAGCGTAAAAGCAGCACTAGGAACGATATTGAACTCTTCTGGATATGTTCAGAAGTTATACACTTTATAATTAACTAGGACAGAATGCTCAAAAGATTATAATCTCTTTTGTAGAGAAATTGTCGATGGTTATTCTATGAGTGTGTACGCAATACAAACAGTCGAATAACTGATAATAACTCTTCCTCGAACAAGGTACACAATTCGTTTTGTTTTGCTAAATTATAACATTAGTCCATTAGCTTCCCTGATCCCCAAATGGGGATTCGAGAATTTTATTTTTTAACATATTTTAAAATGTTATTATCTTTAGTGTAATATATACTAACTGAACATGAATACTCTGTACTTTCTAGAAAAATTTTATATTTTAGTGTTGATAACCCTGTAAGCATGTTATGCGCGTTATTTTATAACCTATACACAAAAGTTGATGGTCGAATATTTACATTATTTCTAATAATATTTTTTGTGCTTATTTGATTAATTTTGTGCCAGTTTTGTGAATTCACTACATTCCTTTAGTTGATATTAGAATAACAGGTGAGCAAATATAATATTTATTATAAAAAATATAATACAAAACACCTTGATCCCCATTTGGGGATCATGGAATTTACTATGTAAAAAAAATCATATGGAGAGCGTTATGTTAGTTTTATTCACAGTCGCTGTTTTTTTTTTTGTTTCCAATTCAGTATGGGTTCTAGAAAATTCCTTACTATCGCAGAACTTGAAGAAATATTGGAAGATGATGAATTTTTTGCTGATCTGGAACAAGAAGTCATTGATATAGTCGAACTGCCTCCCGATAATATCGATGTTATATCATATTGCGAAGAATTTGACGATAATATTTTAGAAGACACTGTTCTACAAGACGTTCCTGGACGACTAGAAATCCATTCCAGCGCTCCGAATGATGATCACGATCAAGCATCTACAGTAAAATCAAATGGTAAATTCTTGCCAAAAACTGTTCCACAAGACGTTCCTGGACAACTAGAAATCCATTCCAGCGCTCTGAATGTTGAACAAAATCAAGCATCTATAGTAAAATCCAAAGGTAAATTCTTGCCAAAAAGTGAGTGGAAAAAGCACGACATAAATTTGACTAATACATCATTTGAAAGCAACAATGTTGCTGGATTTGCTGGATTGCTGGATTACCAGCAAATTGAAATCACAGATTATTCAAAACTTGAAAGGTAAATCACCGGTTCAGATATTTGAAGAACTTTTCGACGAAGATTTACTAAACCATAAAGCTATCCAAAGTGTAAATTACGCCAGACAAAACAACAGACATAACTTTGAACTTTCCACAAATTGTCTTAAAAAGTTTATTGGAATTTTTTTACTATCAGGGTACCATTTGTTGCCGCAAGAGCAGTTATATTAGTCGGAGGATGAAGATATAAATCTTACCTGCGTTAGAAACTGCATGCCTAAGCACAGGTTTTTGGAAATAAAATAAAACCTGCATTTTAACGACAATAGTCTCATATCCACCAGCGATAAACAAGACAAACTATTTAAAATCCGTCCTTTGATAAACAAATTGAACACAAATTTCAAAAAGTTCGGTATATTTGCACAAAAGCTTTCAATAGATGAGCAAATGGTACGTTACTATGGCCACCATTACCTGAAACAGTTTATTAGGAGAAAACAAATAAGATTTGGATTTAAACAATGGGCTATGTGCTGCTCTAAATCTGGCTATTGTTTTCATATGGATATTTATGAAGGAAGGGGCCAAGAAGTACAACTTGTAAGTGGTTTTGGAGTTTCTGTGATAATGAAAATGACCTCTTTTTTGCAATATCGGACAGAATATGAAATATTTTTCGATAACTTTTCCACCAGCTTTGATTTATTGTTGAAGTTGAGAGAACTAAATATAAAGGCGACTAGAACAATACGCTATAATAGAATGAACAAGTGTCCTTTGAAATCTGATAATATCATAAAAAAAGAGGAACGCGGGGCATATGATTATCGTTATGATGAAAAAAATAAAATATTTCCGTTGATTTGGAATGACAATAGCTGTGTTAAAATGCTATCGAATTACTTAGGATTGCAACCTATAGAAAAAGTGAAAAGATATTGTAAGAAAGAAAAAAAAGAATGCCATGTCGATTGACCAAACATTGTCGGACAATACAATAAACATATGGGAGGGGTCGACAAGTTGGACTGGAATGTGCAAAAGTATCGAATCAAATTTAGAGGTAAGAAATGGTATTTCCCTCTTTTCACAAATACGATTGACGTTGCGGTTGTTAACGCCCACGCTCTTTATACTGCAGTAAATGGAAGCCATCCCATTATTAGATTTTAGACGCATTATTGCCAGAACTTATCTGAAGAAAGAATCATTATCCGATCCTAAATTTGCCGGAAGACCAAGTTCTAGTAAGGTGAGGAAAATCCGCGTGCCTGACGATGTTACATTGGACATGTTTTGGAGCGAACGATTGATGGAAAACAAAGAAAAAGTGCCATGTGTGACACAAACGTTCGCAAACAGTGTAAAAAATGCAATATTGGACTGCATATGGAATGTTTCCTAATTGGCATAAATTATAAATATTTTTCTTTAGTTTGAAATGTTGATTCAGTTTTTTTTAAATTTTTGTAACGGCAAGTGCCATGGGTCCCAAATGGGACTTAATTTTTTTTTTAAGTGGCGTATATTTATTTGCCAACGAATAAATTGACCTATTACCTTTAAGATAATCCTATTTTTAATTTAAATTTACAAAAAATGTCGATAGTAGAAATTTGGAAGTTAATGGTTTAAAATGTTCAACTTCCTCTAGGGCAGTCGTATACTATATGGGCCATAGTTTGTTCCACATTTTTGCAGCCGCAGACGCTAGTATCTGCTAGTTTCAATTTGTACGGCATTGAGTTGCATCTTCTATGGCCTGTACGGAACCTATTTAATTGAAACCATTGGGTTACGACCGGGTTATCCAGCCATCATTCACATTGATGGGGTGCTGAACTTCCATGTACAGCCAAAACGGTTTCATAGATTTCAGTTGGGTCCTGGAGACACTCACCAAATCATCTTTTATGGGAAGACCAATGTTTTGGAAATCTTAGCCCAGTCTTTCTGTGTGGCAGCGTGACGTCTGATATCTGGCGGGGCAATTTTAGAAAGAATTGGTAACTAGATACTATTAATTAGTGTAATAAATTTTGTTTAGTCAATATCATACTCAAAGGAATCCAAAACAGGACGAAACATGTGTCGGCATATCTGGATAATAATTTTCACACGAATACTAAGTTTTATTGTATTTTCCAGCCCCGATTTTTAATATTTTTGATGTTTTATTAAAACTGTGTCTGTTTTAATATAAATTTAATATACTTCTGTATAGAATAATTCTAAATATGTTTTGTGCGCCGATAACATATCATGAAGCAATCTCACATTTTGACATAATATTTGCGTTTACAAAAAAATTATCCTACAAATTAAATAGCAATAAATAATGTTGAGTTATTATAACAAGAAAAAATAAATATAGAACAGTTTTAATTAAATCAATAATATACATGATAGTTTTGCTTAGGTGTTTCGTTTCGCTATAACCTCATTAGTACATGATGTTGGAATAGACAAAATTCACAACAATAACTCGCTTACTACATACTATCAAGTCACGACACAGCATAGAACAACATTCAATATATAATCAAATCATAAATGTCTCTTATATTGCAATAGAAATGCTACTTTTCTCCTAACAGATATAGGATATATGTAGAAGCGAAATCGAAAATTGATTTCGCACATATATCATATGAACTCAAAAAAGATATATAACCCCTTACCACAATTACTAATCGTATCCTAAATACGTATTTCGATAACTAAGTTTTCTTCACTAAGTGAAACCACTAATCAAAGTGTCGCACATGGGCCACTGTAATAACTTAACAACTTTGCACGGCGTCCACACGTATACACTCTGAGTGTATACGTGGACTTGTGGTAAGGGGTTATATACCTTTTCTGAGCTTTTACTTAACCACAGTCTCCAAGGAAAGACTTTTATATACCATATGATGAAATAAATTTAGCATATAGTTAGCCATGAAATTATTTATCCAAAATACCATCTGCCATTATGTGTACTGATTGGTTTATTGACACTAATCTGTCAACGGTATAACCTAACTTGCGCGACCTACACTTAAGCACTTATACTGCCAACTTAAGTTTAAAGAAGAAACATTTTCTTCTAGAGGCCTTCTAGAGGATAGAAACATTTTAAACCATTAACTTCCAAATTTCTATTATTGACATTTTTTGTAAATTTAAATTAAAAATAGGATTATCTTAAAGGCAATAGGTCAATTTATTCGTTGGCAAATAAATATACGCCATTTAAAAAAAAAAATTAAGTCCCATTTGGGACCCATGGCACTTGCCGTTACAAAAATTTAAAAAAAACTGAATCAAAATTTCAAACTAAAGAAAAATATTTATAATTTATGCCAATTAGGAAACATTCCATATGCAGTCCAATATTGCATTTTTTACACTGTTTGCGAACGTTTGTGTCACACATGGCACTTTTTCTTTGTTTTCCATCAATCGTTCGCTCCAAAACATGTCCAATGGGATCAAATGTAACATCGTCATGCACGCGGCTTTTCCTCACCTTACTAGAACTTGGTCTTCCGGCAAATTTAGGATCGGATAATGATTCTTTCTTCAAATAAGTTCTGGCAATAATGCGTCTAAAATCTAATAATGGGATGCTTCCATTTACTGCAGTATAAAGAGCGTGGGCGTTAACAACCGCAACGTCAATCGTATTTGTGAAAAGAGGGAAATACCATTTCTTACCTCTAAATTTGATTCGATACTTTTGCACATTCCAGTCCAACTTGTCGACCCCTCCCATATGTTTATTGTATTGTCCGACAATGTTTGGTCTATCGACATGGCATTCTTTTTTTTCTTTCTTACAATATCTTTTCACTTTTTCTATAGGTTGCAATCCTAAGTAATTCGATAGCATTTTAACACAGCTATTGTCATTCCAAATCAACGGAAATATTTTATTTTTTTCATCATAACGATAATCATATGCCCCGCGTTCCTCTTTTTTATGATATTATCAGATTTCAAAGGACACTTGTTCATTCTATTATAGCGTATTGTTCTAGCCGCCTTTATATTTAGTTCTCTCAACTTCAACAATAAATCAAAGCTGGTGAAAAAGTTATCGAAAAATATTTCATATTCTGTCCGATATTGCAAAAAAGAGGTCATTTTCATTATCGCAGAAACTCCAAAACCACTCACAAGTTGTACTTCTTGGCTCTTTCCTTCATAAATATCCATATGAAAACAATAGCCAGATTTAGAGCAGATTTAGGGCACATAGCCCATTGTTTGAATCCAAATCTTATTTGTTTTCTCCTAATAAACTGTTTCAGGTAATGGTGGCCATAGTAACGCACCATTTGCTCATCTATTGGAAGCTTTTGTGCAAATATACCGAACTTTTTGAAATTTGTGTTCAATTTGTTTATCAAAAGACGGATTTTAAATAGTTTGTCTTGTTTATCGCTGGTGGATATGAGACTATTGTCGTTAAAATGCAGGTTTTATTTTATTTCCAAAAACCTGTGCTTAGGCATGCAATTTCTAACGCATGTAAGATTTATATCTTCATCCTCCGACTAATATAACTGCTCTTGCGGCAACGAATGGAACCCTGATAGTAAAAAAATTCCAATAAATTTTTTAAGACAATTTGTGGAAAGTTCAAAGTTATGTCTGTTGTTTTGTCTGGCGTAATTTACACTTTGGATAGCTTTATGGTTTAGTAAATCTTCGTCGAAAAGTTCTTCAAATATCTGAACCGGTGATTGACCTTTCAAGTTTTGAATTATCTGTGATTTCAATTTGCTGGTAATCCAGCAATTCAGCAAATCCAGCAACATTGTTGCTTTCAAATGATGTATTAGTCAAATTTATGTCCTGCTTTTTCCACTCACTTTTTGGCAAGAATTTACCTTTTGATTTTACTATAGATGCTTGATTTTGATCAACATTCAGAGCGCTGGAATGGATTTCTAGTTGTCCAGGAACGTCTTGTGGAACAGTTTTTGGCAAGAATTTACCATTTGATTTTACTGTAGATGCTTGATCGTGATCATCATTCAGAGCGCTGGAATGGATTTCTAGTCGTCCAGGAACGTCTTGTGGAACAGTGTCTTCTAAAATATTATCGTCAAATTCTTCGCAATCTGATATAACATCGATCTTATCGGGAGGCAGTTCGACTATATCAATGACTTCTTGTTCCAGATCAGCAAAAAATTCATCAATCATCAATTCATAATCAAAGTGTCGCACATGGGCCACTGTAATAACTTAACAACTTTGCACGGCGTCCACACGTATACACTCTGAGTGTATACGTGGACTTGTGGTAAGGGGTTATATACCTTTTCTGAGCTTTTACTTAACCACAGTCTCCAAGGAAAGACTTTTATATACCATATGATGAAATAAATTTAGCATATAGTTAGCCATGAAATTATTTATCCAAAATACCATCTGCCATTATGTGTACTGATTGGTTTATTGACACTAATCTGTCAACGGTATAACCTAACTTGCGCGACCTACACTTAAGCACTTATACTGCCAACTTAAGTTTAAAGAAGAAACATTTTCTTCTAGAGGCCTTCTAGAGGATAGAAACATTTGGGGCTCCACCCGTAGATATTCATCGTCAATTGACAGAGGTGTATGGTAACAAGTGTATGGCCTTTCAGCACGTCCGAAAGTGGTACAGGGCGTTTGGTACCGGTCGGAAGGAAGTCCCCGATGAAGAACGGAGTGGAAAACCGTCAGTTTCGGAGGCGGTTATCGAGATGGTCAAACGCGAAGTGCTTCAAAACAGAAGGATCAACGTCCGTGAACTTGTTGTTCGAATTCCTGGGAGTTCTTACATACAGAGGAAAGAGCTTTGACTGAAAGTTTGGGATATCGCAAGTTTTGTGCTCAATGAGTACTGCGGCTGTTGACATCAGAACGCAAGGAGAAACACCTTGACTGTGCTCGCCGGTTTCTTCAAAAGTGTCAAGAAGTTAAGAAAGATTTTTGAACTCCATTTGTTACGGGAGAGGAAACGTAGGTGTAGTACTTCACTCCAGAAACGAAACAAAAATCCAAACAGTGGCGTCACTCATTGTCACCAGGTTCAAAGAAGTTCAAACAAACTCCATCTGTTGGCAAAGTCATGGCCAGCGTTTTCTGTGACCGTATGGGGATACTGCTGATCGATTTTATGGAATCTGGGACAACAGTCAATTCAGACAATTATTGTGCAACACTAAGAAAACCAAGGTGAGCTGTCCAGAACCGCCGGTGAGGACGACTGACAGCCGAACTAACGCTGCTTCACGACAAGGCTAGACCTGACGTCTCCTATCAAACCCAGGAACTTTTGTTCCTGTCATGCCCCAGCCACCTTACAGTCCTGAACTCGCGCCTAGATATTATCACTTATTCCCCAAGTTAAAGGAACACTTGAGTGGCCAACACTTCCGGACCGACGATGAAGTCAAAGAAGGTGTGAAACGCTCCTTCAACGGATTGGCGGCGGAGTTCTACGAAATTGAAATACAGAAATTGGAGTACCATCTACAAAAATGCGTAGAATGGCGATTATGTAGAAAAATAGAGTAAAGTTTTCTCCTTTACAACGATGTAAATTTTTATGAGAAATAAAAATCTTGTCTATTTGTAAAATTTATGGGAACCTTATTTCTGGATCCACCCTCGTATAGATTCTCGAATACATTTTGCTCTCTTATCTAGATATAAATTATATTAAGATATTATATATTAAGATAAGAATGCTAAAAAATAGAAACTTACGATGTACAAATGCAAAAAAGAACCTTTGCAATTAAATAGTAAAACAGTGTTTCCATAAATAAGGTACTAAGCAGAAATTACATGAATATTAACTGTTAAAAAAAGATAAAAGTTCACTCAAGTTCACATTTCTGACATGTGCGTTTCTAGGAAGGATAAGTTAATTGTTTAGGAACACATGAAAAATAATTTATTAAGAAATGATCTCTAAAATTATCAAATAAAAGGATTCAAGCAGCCTTCAATTCATCAACTTACACGGAGTCGAAAAACGGAAAGATGATGACAAATTGAAAAAAAAAATAGCAAATATTGATACAAAACAAACACGATAACGCGATATAAACAGGATACAAAAAAGAAAGGAACAACTCCCAAAATATAATGTTTACTTATCTTTTTCAGACATCCCTTACAAATAAAATAATTGTTGTCAATAATTATTAGGGAACATGATTTGAAGAATTGATTATTTATAAATAATAATATATGATATCTACGTATATGTAACAAGTGTTCATTTGAAAAGTCAATCTAGGTTACTTTGAAATTTTGATAGAATAAGACGCAAATATATTACAATGTGTTTGTTGTTCCGTAAACGTAAATCCAAATGACATTTGATAATGTCAATCACAAATATCAGTTAGTGCATAAAATAATCGTGCGTCGATTCTGGTTTGAATAAATTGCTTCTCAGTTTTAAAATGGCTTTCACTTTAGAACATAAATTTTTTTTAGTCCAAGGTTATATTCGAAGTGGTAATAAAATTGACGGTTTATGGGTTTATTCAGTTCAAGATTGCATGGTAGAATTTCAAGTTGAGTTTCCACATTTTGTAATAGATTATATACAATTTAAGAATACTTTGGATAGAACTTTAAAACTTTTTTTTCTATTTTGCGTTCGAAATGAACTCATTATGAAACCCAAAACAGTATCGAAATGAGCTTCATTTCGATACGCTTTTTTTCATTTTTAAATGTTGGCGTTGTTCGAATACAGAAATAAATATCATTGCCGTCATTTGATTTTAAGAATTTATGTACATTTGACAGATATGATATATGTCCGTATTTTACACAAACAACGTATGTTGTATACAATTGAAGACAACATATATATGTTTCTGTCACTCATATTTATATTTTTAAATGAAGTATCAAGTAATGTTAACGAAAATTAATAAATAATATGTAATATAATATACTTCGCGGATAGCAAGATTTAAATTTGAAAATGTCAAGTATCAATGTGACCAACTACATGATTTATATAAAAATTAAACTCTGAACTTTCAAATTAAATAATTCCAACTTAAGCAATTTATTAATGTAGAAAACGCAAAATAGAGAAAATAGTATAAAGAACTCGTTTCATAAGGCCTTTTGCCGCACTCGCTCTTTAGAAAACTCGCCGCTATCGCGGCTCGTTTTCTAAACTGATCTCGTGCGGCAAAATGGTTCCTTATGAAACTTGTTTCTTAATATACTATTCTGAAACTGGTAGTCTCTTAAGAAAATCAGGCAGGGGAGCAGTTAAGAAACGTACACCTCAAGTTGTCAATCGTGTTGAAGAAATAATGGAAAATGAACCACAAACATCTGTTCGACATTTGAGTCGACAAATAAACCTTTCTGTTGGTACAACTCACAAGTTATTAAAAAAAGATATGCAACTTTATCCATACCGTGTCACAGCAGTACAAGAATTATTAGAAATTGATTACCCATGTAGACTACAGTTTTGTAATTGGTTTGTAAATATGAACAATAATGGAGAACTTTCGCAAAGAGTCATCTTTACTGATGAAGCCTGGTTTTATAAAATCATCCAGAGAAAATTGGCGTTTGGGCAGCGATAAGCCAAAGGCGAATCATTGGACCAATATTTTTTCAGGGAACGTTAACTGCTCAAAGATACCGTACGAAAATTTGACAACCATTTGTCAATCAGTTGCATTATGATGAACTTCAAAATGAATATTTCCAACAAGACGGAGCACCTTGTCAGTGGACTGCAGAATCTTTGGATTAATTAAGAGAATTTTTTTATGAGCGTATAATTAGTTAAAATACTGAAATTGCCTGGCCTGCACGTTCATGCGATTTAACACCTTGCGACTTCTTTTTGTGGCCTTATCTAAAAAATAACATATTTCGAACACCTATATTGAATTTGAATGATATGCTACAGTGAATCGAACAGAAATGTATGGAAATTAATAACAATCCAGTAATGTTGCAGAATATCATCAAAAATTTTGAAAGGAGGATTTTAAAGCGCATGATCTTGAAGGACAACATTTTCAACATTTGTTATAGTTTTCAATAAATACCTATTATTTGTTATTTATTTGTATGTATAAAACTGTCAAAATATACGACTTTGTAGGTTAAGTACCTAGTAAGTTTTAATTTACGACATACTTCAAGATGTTCTCAGTAAATCACATGCTACTAGATTGACTTTTCAAATGAACACTTGTTATATACAGTGTTAGTAAAAATGTGGAACCCCTTAAGTATCTCTGCAACGTTTCATTTTTTTAAATAAAATTGGGACTTATGTATTTCCAAAAAGATTCGAGAATTCAAAAGATTACATCAGATTTGCTGTGTAGCTTCCAGTTATACTGGAAATAGAGATCCAATTTGTTATTTTAAATAGACCACCTGTATATTTTTACATTTTTAAATGCCTTGTTAGATTCTGGATACAGTAAACCTCCACATCGCTATTGAGATCAAAAGCATCGCTTCCTGAAAACAGTTTACATAAGTAACGTCAAATTGGTAATAACTAATTTCCAAAAACAAGTCCTCTATACTCGGGATTTCAACAATTTATTTATTTTAACAAAAAGAAATGACAATTATTGGCTGACTAGATTAAATATTCAAAATTTTGCCCTTCCATTATTTGGCAATATCCTAAGCGGTCTTCAAATTCACCCAAAGAATTTTGTAAAACTTCGTCCGGTATTTGTGGTAATAAGTTTCTTGCGCGTTCCTCCAACTCATTTAAGTTTGCAGGTTTACTTCTGTATGCTTTATTTTTGAGATAAACCTACAAGAAAAAATCCAGAGGCGTTAGATCAGGACTACGAGGTGGCCATTCAACCCTTCGCCCTCTCCATCGACAACAGAAAAACTTGATCGAAGTACTGCCGCACAACTCTAGAAAATAGGCAGGCAGGTCTTGTTGATACCATATATTCTCAGGAGAAATAAGTGGAATGTTTTGATCAGGATAAAGCCTAGCAATAGCTGGTACAATATTATTACTTAATAAATCCAAATACCGAGGTCCATTAAAAGTACCTTCAATGAGGGAAAGGCCCAATAATATTACTGTCTATCATCCCTGCCCGAATATTTCTTTTCTCGGGATACTGGCTATGAACTTATCGCATCCAACGGGGATTGCCCTCTACCAAATGCGATAGTTATATCTGTTGATTATATCTCTCAAACAAAATGTTGCTTCATCCGAGAACACAATTTTTCCGATAAAGTTTGGACTTGCTACGCATCTGATCTGCAAGCTTTCACAAAATTCTATTATGCGATCAAGATCGTCTTGAGTTAATTCGTGACATCAGTGAAATTTATAGGATTTCAGCTTTTCTGATTTCAGTATATTAATAACGGAACTCTGGAATATATTATTATTAAAAGCTAGAGCTATGTGGTTGATGTTTGTGGATTTTCCTCTATTAATAAGAACACATCCAATTTTACGTTATCATTTGCGACCGATTTTGGCCTTCCAGACCTAGGTTCGCTTTTTACACGATTAGTTCGTAAATAACGTTTTCCAGTTTCAATAACAGCTGATTTTGTGGTTTGACTACCTGGCTTAAGTTCATTAAACAGATTCAAAACTTCATTGTAAGAACGCTGTTTGTCTCCATTGTCTCGCGAAATTAAAATTTCAATAAATTTTCATTCAGTCAGGAACACCAATAGACAAAGCAGTAATAACAAACACCACAGAGAAATAATATTAACAACAGTATACGATTTTGAAATAAGAAGCTTCTAAAAATTGTACTATGCTAATAGCAGACTACTTGACAAGTCATTTATTGGACAATTAAAAATGACGTTGTCATTTGATAGTTTGTTCATGGCCAACTTGGTACAAAACGTAAAATTATTCAATAGTGCATTTAATGTTCAATAAAAGTATGAATGTGAGGGTTTGAAAATTTAATCTAGTCAGCAAATCATTGCTTTTTTTTGTTAAAATAAGTAAATTTATAAAATCCCCAGTTAAAGGACTTGAAATTAGCTATTTTACTAATTCATTCATGGCTAATGATGCTACTAATGAAAACTGACTTCCAGGAACCAATGTTTCTGATCTCAATAGCAATATGGAGTTTTACTGTATCCAGAATTAACAAGGCATTCAAAAATGTAAAAATATTCAGTCTGTTTCCGATATAACCGGAAGCGACAGAGCAAATCTGATATTATTTTTAGAATTCTTGAATCTTTTTACAAAGGTGTGGACAGTTTTATTTAAAATAAATGAAACCTTGCAGAGGTATTTAGGGGGTTCCATACTTTTTCTAACACTGTATATAATTACATTAAATACCCATATTCAAAAAGAATACGAAAAAAAGCAAATCTATTGGTAGCATATTGAAATTCTGAACCAAATGTACCTTGGGCGCCTTTAACAATATATTAGCCCTTGCCGTGAGTATATGAAATAATTGATTTGATCTTGATACCAGACGTGGTACAAGAAAATTGACTTTGGACAACAAGCCCGGTGAATCAACATTCTGCATAAATAGAACGCTAGAGGTCTCTGAGAGTGAGACGACGGCATCTCAGGCAAGCATCTCATTTTAATTAATTCTACTCATGGGATAGCGTCCATCACATTCAAAGAAAATATATTTTATAAATATTACTCTTGATTAGCTCTAAGAGCGAATAGTCTTAATACCATAGAATGGATACCAGGCTGGAGAATGGGTATTCACGTTTAGAAATAATATAACAAAAAATAATCTTAATAGAATTGATCTTATTTTAATATTTGCATGTACTAATAATAAATCCAAGAGATTTAGAAGCAACATCCGTTAAACTAAGGACATTACAAAAAAAAATGTAAAGTTTTCGTCTTATCTTTGATTGAATGAAAATTATTGCATAAACACCAGCCATAAATTTTATCAGTATTTGTTTGCAACAAATTAACATAAGTCAAAGATTCAATCAAATCTTAATATATGCCTCAAATTAAAAGCTGCCTCAGATTGTTTTACTAGTTCTACACTTCGGGTTGATGGCAAATTAGATTCCTCCATTTATGTTATTGTTTTAGAGACAAAGCCAGAATTGGTACTTATATCAGCGAGTGACGGGAAGATTCGTCAGACAATTCTGAAACTAGATATTTTATTTAACAGAAATTCTTCCAATAAAAAGAAGCGGCTTCCAAGCAAGTGCCACATCTTGTAATAATAGGTTGTGGTGGAAGGGAAGTGTTTGGTAATTTATCTAATATGAACAGAAGTTTTTACGAGTTTGTCTATTCGATATTTTTTATCGCATGGTATCTGCAATGGAAAAAATCAAAAATTGAAATATTAAATCGAAAAGCTATAATATCAATATTTGGATCTAAATCCCTAACAAATAAGTTCAAAATATTAAACAAAAGCGCCCCGAATGTCCAAATAGTGTGAAATCGGTCGCATCAAAAATTAAGTTAATACTGACACTGACAGGGCAAAACTGAAACGACCTCTACATTTGTCTGTATTTTCATTGTATATGTCCCTCAAAAAGAATGTAACTTTTTTTATCTTTTTTTTGTATCTCAAAAAATTACAGATATCGACCGATTTCTCACCACCCTCTATATTGAATATTCAAAAATTATACTTACAATTTAACGCACGCAAAACAGTAGACTTTTTCCATATCTATACGTAGTTCTTTGTACGGCTTAACCTACACTGACGCTCTACTAACTTTGGGTATTTTATTAATAAAAATAAATAAAATACCACAACAATACAAAACACAAATCGTTGTTATCTCTTCAAAGTCACAATCAGAAATAAAATTAAGAAATCGATTTTTTATTTACCTACTTATGTAAATATATCTACAAAATATTTTTAATTCTCGGAGTTTAAGACTGGGAATACCCATACTCTTGTACTTCGTAATTTGTTTTTCTTGAGAACTGCAACCATAATAAAATAAATTACTCTATAATGGAAGATTTGTAAAATTGTTTATCTTGAACTCTTGAAACGCCTGCCAATGATCTATATAATTCGAAATTCTTTCAATTATGCACAATATGCTATTTATTAGGGATATATGCAAATATTTAAAAAAATTAATATAATATGCAATATTTGCAAAAGAGCATATTTGGGTTACATTACATATTACGTATACCTATTACAAGCGGTACCTGTGTTGGCCGTATGTATGTAAAGATAAATTCTTCCCAGGCCGTCGTACTCCCTGCCATTAATCCAACAATTCCTTTTCCCCACTTTCAAAGATAAGTTATGGTGAATATATTTTACTTAAATCTAAAGAATTGCTGATGCATTCAAAAGATAGATACGTATATACCTTTAGAAACATATATTTCTTTTATTACGAACAAACGCTCTGGATCGGCTGTGATTGCTAAGAATAAAATGAATTATTTTATTTATACCTATATTTATAAATAATTGTGGTGCTGGTGAAGTATCATCAAAGATCCAGGACGTGTGGTGTGTGCTAAGATAAGTATATTACAACTTACTAACTAAATAAAATACAACAACGTTGTGCTTAAAGTTTGTATTTATTATTTACAAGAAAGAAATTGAGCGTTGATATATTTATAGGTAATTAAATAAAGGTAATATACACAAGGAGCGGTAAATAAGTAATTCAAAATTAAGACACAAAATATACTGAAAAGAATGTTAAATTAAGCATCCAATTAAATGTCAATTAATTGTGATTAATATAAAATAACCTCTCTCAGCATATACTTGGACAAGTGTGGAGAGCGATGCTTGACCAGGGGACGTGTTGCATATGCTGGACAATACGTGAAGTAAGATCTCTATCTTACTAAGGTTCTAAGCAGAAGACCGACAGAATTCGTGTCGAAAACAGTAGTCTGTCGAAAAAGGTTTTCGTTTTATTACCCCTAAGTTGAGAGAGGGTATCGATGTTGTCGATGTCTTAACTAATGAATTAATAAAAAGCGCGGGCTAAAAAGTTGTGATATCGATGACGCAGATATCATTAAAATATTCCTTGTGAGAAAAGCTTCAAAACGATAGGTGACATTATATATTATAGAAGACGTACATAATTAAATTAATAACTTAAGTTAAAAACGAAATGTAAAATGATATTTCAAAAGTGACCGTTAAACGCGTTGACCCTTCAAGGCAGGTAGATTTCGAGGGTCTATCATCTAAGCGAGAATAAAAGAAAGGCTTTCTCTTTGCAAACGAATATGTACACAGAAAAATGTCTAATTAAATTTTAATATTTTAAAATGAAGAATATACAGGGTCCGGCAACGAAGTGGGGACGGAAGATTAAACGCGTATTTGAAAGTTAGTCAAATATTTAGTCATCGGATATCCTTCCGTACCATCCAGCGCACGTTCTAAAAATATTTTGTTTTATACAGGGCGTTCCAGATGAAAATGTCAGACTAAAGTTTCATTTTTTTAAATAGAACACCCTGTATATTAATATATAAAATGATCCGCGCTTGAAAGCTGGTTACATCGATATAATATTGTATTAGTCTAAAGTTGATAGTTTCTGTGTAAATAATTATTTTACTTAATAAATTGATACATTTCAGTAGGCTATTCTGCATAAGGAATATCAAAAGATCCGAAACCAATAGAATAGAATATTTTCTACTAGTATGCACTTTCGTTGCTACGTGAAATAAATTCTGCAACTGCTCGCGTTATACAGGGTGTTCACAATTTCGAAAAATCGAAGAAATCTCGTAATTTTTAAATGGAACACGCTGTATATTTTTAGCTCATTGAAAAGCCCTTTTACTACGCTTTCTATTGATACCTCAATTGATGCAGCTAGGATGGATCATTTGCTAATTATTTCTTTTTAGAATTGAATTAATGAAAAATGCTTTTATTTTTAGTAGCTAATTTGCGCTTTTAAACCTTCTGTAAGATCGGATATTCAATAAATTATCCATAAATGGTCTATAACAAGAAGAAACCCCATTATGTACGAGAAACAGTTGATTTTCACTCAGCAGTGAAAGCAAACATTAAATTAATATAAAGTAATATAGCATTTTCAATAGATTCACTGCTGATCAAGTTATCTGGTGTCAGTTTTAAGCTTGTATACTTAATGACCAAGTTGTCAAAAATTTCGTTCCATCTTACACAGTATTTCGTTCATTCTTTAAAAGAAATTGCTATAATGACTCATTTTAGTATTCAAGAAATGGTGAATATGATATTTATTCTTGGGGAGTGTACAAGAAATTGTCTCCTAGCAAGTAGAGTATGTGCAGAGAGATTTCCAAACCTTGAAAGAAAGCCAAGACCGGAAACATTTGAAAGGTTATTAGAGAGATTTACAGAAACTGGTAGTGTAACCTACAAGAAGAGAGAAATAAATAAGCCGGTAATCAATGAAAAAAGCGAATGGCCGTATTATTAATAATCAGGAGAATCCACATATAAGTATAGACGGTATTTCAAAGGTAACAGCTATTGAAGATAGGAGCGAACGAAGAATTTTAAGAAGTCATAAGTATCATCCGTACCATATGGAATTAAACCAGGAATTGCATAGTGATGATTTCATTAAAAGAACAGACTTTTGTGGTTGGTTGTTAAATAAAATGCGAGAAATGCCAAATATTTTAACAAAGATTTTGTTTAGCGATGAGGCTACTTTCAAAAGTAATGGGGCGGTAAATAAACATAACATGCATTATTATGCAACAGAAAACCCGCATTGGATACGTCATGAAGACAATCAGAATAGATGGTCTCTGAACGTCTGGGGAGGTATACTTGGTCCATATATCATTCGGCCGTACTTTTTCGATGGAACCGTTACAGGCCATACGTATTTGGAATTTTTGCAGAACGAACTGCCTAATTTACTTGAGCATGTGGATGCTGACACCCGACAAATTTTCTGGTTGCAACACGATGGTGCACCTGCTCATTACAGCCTTAACGTTAGGGAGTTTCTAGGGCGATGGAAGGAAGACAAATGGATAGGACGAGGTAGTTGAATCGCTTGGCCTCCACGAAGTCCAAGATCTGGACTGTCTTGGACTTCTACTTTTGGGGATATGTCAAGGCTCTAGTTTATGTGGAAGTTCCTACAACAAGGGAAAATATGATGGAACGCATAAGAGAGGCATTTAGAAATGTTCGCCAAGAAACATTACAGCATATTCAACAGAATTTCACCAGGCGGCTTCATTTATCTATTGGGAGACATGGAAGGACATTTGAAAGTTTTCTTTGATTTATTTCCATTTAGTATTTACATTTACTTTATTTTTATTTACTGTGCTACTACTTTTGTTAATTAAATTTGATGTTGTGGTTAATAATTAGTATTTATTTAAAACAGTGCTAACTTTTAATACTACTCGTACTTGATTCTTTCCTACATGATTTCGATTTATGTTAAGCTAATTAGGTATGTATTGTTTCATATTAGGTATTCGTAAAATAGTTGATTTTACAAAATTCTTTAAAATACAAATTAATTAGTGCAATTTTTTTATTAAACTCTCACCAGATAACTTGATCGGCAGTGAATCTATTGAAAATGCTATATTACTTTATATTAATTTAATGTTTGCTTTCACCGCTAAGTGAAAATCAACTGTTTCTCGTACTTAATGGGGTTTCTTCTTGTTATAGGCCATTTATGGACAATTTGTTGAAAATCCGATCTTACAGAAGGTTTAAAAGCGCAAATTAGCTACTAAAAATACAAGCATTTTTCATTAATTCAACTCTAAAAAGAAATAATTAGCAAATGATCCATCCTAGGTGCATCAAATGAGGTATCAATAGAAAGCGTAGTAAAAGGGCTTTTCAATGAGCTAAAAATATACAGCGTGTTCCATTTAAAAATTACGAGATTTCTTCGATTTTTCGAAATTGTGAACACCCTGTATAACGCGAGCAGTTGCAGAATTTATTTCACGTAGCAACGAAAGTGCATACTAGTAGAAAATATTCTATTCTATTGGTATCGGATCTTTTGATTTTCCTTATGCAGAATAGCCTACTGAAATGTATCAATTTATCAAGTAAAATAATTATTTACACAGAGACTATCAACTTTAGACCCATACAACATTATATCGATGTAACCAGCTTTCAAGCGGGGATCATTTTATCTATTAATATACAGGCTGTTCTATTTGAAAAAATGAAACTTTAGTCTGACATTTCCATCTGGAACGCCTGTATAAAACTAAATATTTTTAAAACGTGCGCTTGATGGTACGGAAGTATATCCGATGACTAAATATTTGACTAACTTTCAAATACGCGTGTAATCTTCCGTCCCCGCTTCGTTGTCGGACCCTGTATTTAAAGAAATATAATTAAAAAATAGAAATAAACATTCTTATACAAGGTGTGTATAAATTGTCGCAAAAGCTATACGTAGCGACATTCTTCGTTCGATTCTGAATAAAAAATCTTAATGTTAAAATGTCGTATCATGCTTCGTAAATTCGTAAATGTCAAAATTGGACAGTAATGATTTTGATTGAACTCACTTTGAAATACAAACTTATTGTTCTACAACGTTGCCAAATGTGTTTTTCGTGGAAGTACGTTAATGAATAAATGTTTAAAACAAGCTTTTAAATCAAAAAGAAAACGTTTACGAAATAATACTAGTAAAAATTTTTCTTTAAACTAAATTGCATATATCTCTATTAACAGATATCGAAGAGCAAAGGTTAGTTACCCACTAAAAGTCTGAACTTCAAGAACCCCGTGAAAACAAACGAAGCATGATACGACATTTTAACATTAAGATTTTTTATTCAGAACCAAACGAAGAACGTCGCTGCATAATTTCCCCTGAAAATATCTGACTAATACCTTCATGAAGTACTTTATATAATAATATTTACAGTTAAGATGTCGTAAACTCATAAGCCTTGCAAGGAGCTTGCGTCCTGATACTGATGGGATTATAGCAAGACCTGTATTATTTTTAGTAACAGCATAATTATATGTACACTTACTGAATACAGAAACACCCACTTTTTCTAAAAAGAGAAACTTTATTATTTAAAAATAAGTTCAATTCTAAGAAAAAATATTTAATAAAATATAATTCCTTAATATTTTCAAGATTTCTATAATCGCATTCATATGTTGGGATTGCTATGACGTGAATAATTTGATTATACTTTAGACCATATTTTGCTAAATTTTACTTATTATCATTTTTTGTTATTTGATATCCTATATTGTTATAAGAACGCTGATTCTGGTTTGATGTATTTTGCCACGCGGCTGCGCCAAATTGATACCTTCTTGTTTACCACTCATATTTGCTTAAAGACTCAAACATAATATACTTTTGTTTCTGTTCCATCTTTACACTACAACACTTTAGAATGAACTAGTGAATAAATATATTTTTTTATATAAGTTTAAGTTTTATATAAGTTAATATATAGGTTTTATATAATTTTCTTAATTTAAGTTGATGTTTGTTAAATAAAAATAAAAACTTTGGAATCCAAACTTTTCAACATTTCTATTTGCAAAGGATAATTTCACATTTCTAACCAATATTTTAAGCGGTAGATAGACTAATTACATTGGCCAATAAATTTTAGTTTTTGTTTAGAAACGATGTACAATTTTCGTTTCTAACAATAGTAATAACAACAATTTTATTCTGACACGTCAGGTTTTGGAAAAAAATATTGAAAAGTAAATAAAATAATATTAATTAGGTATGTACATTATATGGAGCTGTATGGTGTCGTCCTGTTTAAAATGGTTTTCTTTTTACTTTTCTTTTACACTGTTGTTCTGCACTTTTTGATATCAATATCTAGCAATAACACTAGACAACGGCCAAAATGTATCTAAAATAAAATTTACTAAACTTTACTATTATTGGTGTGCTAAAAGCGCAAATAAACTTATCTTTTTAATATTAGTTCAAGTTTTAGAGATTCGTGATGTGTTGTGTCCCTATATATGAACACTGTAACCGCATGTCTGCCTTGTACTAAACAACTTCTGTATACAAACAAATGACACACGCCACTATCGCGAATATTCTGGAATTCAATAGAAAATTCTCAAATCTTCAGAAATTGAAAAAAATGCTTGAAATGACTTTCGCCTAATTACTTGGGAAGTAAAAAAGCTGACAATTACGTTAATCTTATTGGAGATATTCTGTCATCGTATCAAAAAATGGGTTGCAATATATCTCTAAAGGTCTATTTCCTATACTCACACCTTGACTTTTTCCTGTAAACTGCGGAGAGCACGGCGAACCCTTCCATCAGCATACATCAACAATGGAGACTTGCCGACTACTATTGGGCTCTTGTTAGAGATGCTCCAGAAATAATTCACAAAAGAATAGCAAAAAGACGGCGCATTTAGTAACTCCAAAAAAGTGTAAAAGTATCTATTCTTTTATTATTTTGTTAAAAATAAAATTAAAAAATTTTCTTGAAAAGTGTGACCAAGTTTTTAATTTCATTGTCATTTTTGTATTCAGCGCCCAAAAATTAACAGAAAAATGCCAGTCAAACAATATACAATAAATAAATTAAAGTTTGTTGCCCATTGTGATCGGCAAGCATTTTACTGAATCACTTGTCCTGATAACGTTTTTCAATAACAGAAATATCTTCGAAACCTTTCGCCGTGTTCATCACTTAAGTCGCCCAGGTTCGCGGGAAAGAAATCCAGATGCAAATGCGAAAAATGTATTTGAACCCATCGATGCCCGCGTGGCGTCTGCAGACTCAGCCTTGGTTATTTAGGCTGTAACTCTAAGCGATATACACTGCCCTCTATGTATCTTCTAATTAAATTCTTCTACGACATTTAGTTATTTCTCAACAATGTAAAAACTTTCTTGAAGGAGTTATAACTAATGTAACCCAAATATGCAAAGCGCATATTTTGCATATATTGCATATTATATACATTTTTTTAAGTATTTTCATATATTCTTAACAAACACCATATTGTGCATAATTGAAAGAAATTTTAATGATGTAGATATTTGTACCTATAATTAATTTAATTGTACCTATAATACCTATATTTACATAAGAATAATAAATCTATTTCTGAATTTTATTTCTGATTATGCTTTTGAAGAGATAACATCGATTTGTGTTTTGTAGTGTTGTGGTATTTTATTTATTCTTATTAGTGGAATGCCCAAAGTAAGTAGAGCGTCAGTGCCATACAAAGAACTACGTATAGATATGAGAAAATTCTACTGATCTGCGTGCGTTAAAATTATAAGTACAGTTTTTGAATTTTAAACATAGAAAGTGATGCGAAATCGGTCCATATCTGTTATTTTTTGAGAGACAAAGAAAGTTAAAAGCAACTTACATTCTTTTTGAAGGGCATACACAATGCAAAAGCAGAGAAATGTAGAGGGCGTTTCAGTTTTGCCCTGTCAGTATTAACTTAATTTTTATATGGAGTCCTAGGTATATCGACCGATTTCACACCTTTTGGACACTCGAGGCGTTTTGTTTAATATTTTGAACTTATTTGTTAGGGATTTGGATCTAATTTTTATAATTTTTCAATTTGATATTTCGATTTTTGTTTTTTTTTCCATTGCAGATACCATGCGATAGAAAATATCAAATAGACTAACACGTGAAAATTTCTATTCATATTACTAAATTGGGTAAGACGAAATCTGGAGACGTGTTCTAACCCACAGTAACGCAATGTTTCCAACCAATGTCCAAAAAGTGAAACGAACAAGACATCTTTAATCGAGACCTATGACATGCAATGATGAGGTCAAATATTCCCTGGTCAAAGCTACGGAATCAAAACTTCACTTATTTTCTCCAGAACTATTGCAAATTCAATGTCCCAGGTGAAACAACACTACGAAGGACGACGTAAGTTCCTTGTATTCAGAGGTAATTGAGGAAATTAGAGTTAAAATTCGGAATAAACATTTTTACATATATATTGATGAACCCACCTGTTCTAGAGGACGGTGTATTGCACATTTATTGGTTGGCGCTCTTAGCGAAGAGATTCTGCCAAAATCTTACATCATTGCTGCTAAAGATCTAATTTCAGAATTATCTGACGAATCTTTTCAATCCCTCGCTGCTGTTAAGCAATTATTCGAAAACAAAGCAATAAACCAACAAGTTTATTCACCTAAATTGAAGTTGAAGATTAATCAGCTAAAAACAGAAAGTACTATATAAATATTCCAGCTTTGAGAAGAAGGGCAAGTTCCCCACTCAAATTATGACAACAACAAGACACAACTAAGACACATTCAGTGTGATGCGAAACTGAATTGGAGCAAACACCTAGACAAAGTGGCAGACAGGGCGGCGCAGCGCTTCTGGAGATGCAGAAGAGCTGTTGGCAAGATCTGGGGACTAAGACCAAATGTGGTGCACTGGTTGTACACAGCAGTAATAAGACCAACGATTACCTATGGGGCAGTCGTCTGGTCGAGGAGGACGGAGCGGACATCGTCGGTGGGGCTCCTCACGACTCTCCAGCGACAGGCCCTGTTGGGAATCACGGGAGCTATGAACAGCACGGGAACCGCTTCCATGGAGGCCATCGTGGGTCTCCCTCCGCTGGAACTATTTATAAAGGCGGAGGTAATGGCTGCGATACTGAGGCTGAAGACCAATGACGTATGGTGCCCTAATAAGATTGTAGGGAGCCATACAGATATCACAGGAACTATACTGGAAGAGCCGATACTTCAAATGCCGGTGGACAATATGGCACCTGAAATTATGTTTACAGCTAAGCTGAACATACTTATACCGACCAGGGAACAGGCAAAAAGTCGCTCGATCGATTGTGGTGCCAGCACCTGGTACACTGATGGATCACAATCTAGTCAGGGGGCAGGTGCAGGCATATACGGAATGTGCCCTGGAAGAAAGATATAGATATGTCTGGGGAAACATGCTACGGTTTTCCAGGCCGAATTGTTAGCAGTCGCAGCCTGCGCCGATGAAATTCGGGAAGCCGGCTGCGCAAGCAAAAAAATTAACATAATGACTGATAGTCAGGCGGCTATTAAAGCCATTATGAACCCATCTACCAGGTCTAAGCTGGTGAAATATTGTAAACAGGTCCTCAATAACCTGGCACAAGACAATACAGTGTCGCTGATATGGGTGCCAGGACATGAGGGAATTAAAGGCAATGAAATAGCCGACAAACTGGCCAAATAAGGTAGTAATAGAAACTTCATAGGACCAGAACCTGTATGTGGAATCACTAAGGATTCCGCTAAAAGGGAGATCTGGTTATGGCTAGAAAAGGAACATAAAAATAAATGGAGGTTAACGGAAGGTCAACTCCATACCAAAACACTACTAAGGGGGCTGGACGGGAAGTTTTCAGGCTACCTAATTCGTAGTAGCAAAAAAGAAATTAAAATAATTACCGGGTTAATAACCGGACATTGTCCTTTAAGGAAGCATTTGTACACCATGGGCTTGGTTAGCGAGCCCTGGTGTAGGAGATGTGAAAAACAGGAGGAAACTAGCTTTCATGTAATATGCACGTGTGAGGAACTGAAGGAACTCAGACAGAAATATTTCGGGAGAGATCTATTGGATCCTCCGAGTGTACTCGAACTTCCCCTGAAGAGGATAGTGACTTTTATCGAGGACACAAGACTAACAGAGTGGAATTGAGAGATCTATTGGGGATAGTACAAAGAGCAGTGTGCTCAAGTGCCTGGACGTGGTGGCGTCCACCCCAAAACAGAGAAGAAGAAGAAGAAGCTACGTAATCTAAACTTCACTTCTTTTCTCCAGAACTATTGCAAATTCAATGTCCCAAGTGAAACAACACTACGAAGGACGACGTAAGTTCCTTGTTTTCGGAGGTAATTGAGTAAATTAGAGTTAAAATTCGGAATAAACATTTTTACATATATATTGATGAACCCACACAATCAAGAGGACGGTGTATTGCACATTTATTGGTTGGCGCTCTTAGCGAAGAGATTCTGCGAAAACCTTACATCATTGCTGTTAAAGATCTAATTTCAGAATTGTCTGACGAATCTTTTCAATCCCTCGCTGCTGTTAAGCAATTATTCGAAAACAAAGCAATAAACCAACAAGTTTATTAACCTAAATTGATGCTGAAGATTAATCAGCTAAACAAAAAGTACTATACAAATATTCCAGCTTTGAGAAGAAGGGCAAGTTCCCCTATCAAATTATGACAACAACAAGACACAACTAAGACACATTCAGTGTGAATTTAAAAGCCGCTTCTCTGATTTTAAGCAACTGGCAGATATTGTAACTTTCATGGCTTTTCAATTTTATGGTGAAGACGTTGAAGAAATTGCTACTGAAACATTAAACACTTTCAAAATGGAGATCCCTTCTGTAAAAAATGGAGTATTGCAGATAATTTCAGATATACTTCTCAAAGCCAGAGCAACTGATGTCAAATTTTGGTCTTTCATATCCGAAAACAAATATCAGTGTTTGAAACAAATAGCTTGTCAGTTAACAGGATTCTTCGGATCAACTTACTTGTGCATTTTCAGAAATAAAAATTGTTAAAATGAAATATCGCAATCGACTGACGAACTGACGAACATCTTCAGAATGGCTACGGTTGGCACTCAGTACATACGTTAAGTTTGTGGATGATATGCAGTGCCATGTATCAACATCTAAATTCTAAATGAAAGCAGCGACTAAAGAAAATTTCTAACTTTGAAGTTTCATTACATGTTTAACTTAGACAAGTATAATATACTTTCTATTTATATATTATAAGTAATTGCAATAAATTATTTTCATAAATCTGTTTTTTTTTTATTGTAACCTGACTACTCCTAATCGTACGTATTGATCGCTTGTCACCTAAATTTTTTGTGGTATGTCGCAAAAGTTTGAGCACCCCCGGTGTAATATACCGCTTTTGCTGGTGGACAGTGAATTCTCCACAGACATAACAGAAACTGTTTGGATTATTTATACACGTCCGCGACATTATGACATAAAAAGACGTTGATCTATCACAAACCGATCGAAACAAATCGAAAGGGTCATGTGTAGCTCCTTATACACCCACATAGTCAGACATCCACCAATCTTTAATGTGATTGGTTCAGAGCAAAAATGAGCGTGGTTTAAGTTCTCTGACGTAGGAAAACATGCAAGGACATGTTCATACATGTCCATTTAATGTTTGACAGAACGATATTTTTAGTAGAATCTCTTTCTTATATAAAACTAACTTTGAAATTTTGTAAAATTGAATGCGTCTTTTGAAAAAATTATTTAAGAAAATATCTCAAAATCCAGACTTAATGGAGCAAATTTTAAACCATATTCAGGATCAGCATGACAAAAGACATAAGCTACAAGTATAGGTGTATAGGAAAACCAAGCTGTGTTGACCAGTGTTATATGTCCGTGAGTGTATATTCTAATATCATAGCTATATTTTTACTCTTACTTGTTTTAGTACAATTTTCTTAATAATTCGGAGTAATTATAATTCAGGGAGAACTATACGGAAAATCAATTCTGAAGTAAGACGTCCTGGTATTTAGAACATTTATAAGATTTTCTCTGCAAACGAATACTTGCGAGAAGTACCCATAAACCTACTGTAACTAAGAAATTAATAAGATAAGTAATAAAAACTTTAATATCAAAGAGGGTAAAATAAAATAAGTATAAACTGGAAATACGAAACCATTCTAATGGGAATACTAAAGAAAGCGGTAGGACCACAACACAAACACAAAAAGATCAAAGAAAGGAAAATATAGGAAATGCAGAGAACTCATCCGCTTACAAACACATCAAAAGATAGTAGGTGTTATATTGTAAATTGTGTTAACACTTATTTGTAACGGGTTGGCCATTTAATGTTGCGGTTTTAAAAATCGAGCTATTATATATATTATATATTCCCTTGTATATATAGAAATTAATATAATATATATTTTTTACGCTAGAGGGCCAAGCGCGGTTTACAATAAATATATGAAAAATTTGCCTTGTCAGTTTTCAAGATGGCGTCGTATCCAACGGAAGTGCGTGTGGAATTAATAAAATATTATTATAGAAATGGGGAATCTTTTGTAGCTACGGCAAGACACTTGCGTACTCTATTCGGGAGAAATAACGCACCAACGGAAAACACTATAAAAAGGTAAGGAAAAAAAGATAAATTTAGAAAAGTAACAAAGTATTCGTTATCGTGTTTCCATGTCTACTAATCCGACAATATCTTAGGATTGTAGTGAAATTTGAAACAACAGCATCTGCGGCGGACGAAAGGTCAACTGTTAGAGAACGTCAAAAGACCATCCGGGTACCGGAAACCATAGAATGAGTACGGGAGCACGTTACAGCTCAACCTTCAACATCGACCTCAAGAGCATTTCAAGAACTTGAAATACCCCGCACAACACTAAGGCGGATCCTAAAGCAATATCTAAAGATGAAAGCATACAAAATCCAGATCGATCAGCCGTTGAGACCGTTTGATATGGAGCGACGCTACAATTTTGCGAACGAAATCATCGAACGCATTGAAAATGGCAGCATGTCATTGGAACGAGTGTGGTGGTCGGATGAGTCACATTTCGATGTATCCGGTTATGTGAATAAGCAAAATTGGAGACATTGGGGGACAGAAAATCCACATCTAGCAATTGTTCGTCCTCTTCACCCTCGACGGTTGACTGTATGGTGTGCTATCTCGTCGGCAGGAATTATCGGTCCCGTGATTGTCAATGGAACCGTTACTTCGCAAAAATATTGTGAAATGCTTAATGAGTCTTTTATTCCCGTGGCGCATGGATTAAATATGGTGGAGAATGCATGGTTTATGCAAGACGGCGCTCGTCCGCATCGCACGGAAGAAGTTTTCAGCATTCTTGAAGAACATTTCGGTAACAGAATCATTGGTCTTGACGCTCAACAGTTTACAGGCGGAGGGATAACATGGCCACCATATAGTCTAGACCTCAATTCTTGCGATTTCTACCTGTGGGGATCATTAAAAGATACGGTATATCGCGATGGTGTAGACACCCTGGACGACCTTGAAATGGCAATACGGCAGCGAATAGAAGCGATACCGTACGCCACACTTCAGGCAGTTTGTGGAGAATTTGAGAAGAAGCTGCGAAATGTTATCGTTGCTCGAGGTTCTCACTTCGAAAACCTGATTTATTAAACCGCAGATCTTGTTTAATTGCACAAATAAATAATTTTTTTAAATTAATGTTTCGTATGTTTAATATGACTTCAAAAACCGCAACCTTAAATGGGCAACCCTGTATATCGAAATTGCTAAATATATGTTTAAAAATTCAATTTTTTAGTGTTGGTAAGAAACTCCAGAGATAATTAAGAGGGCGTACAACTTTGCACTCAGAATCAATGAGCTGCTTTCTTACAAGAAAGTAATCGACATAATTTATTTAACCAAATGTTTATAAAATATATAAATGTTTGAAAATTGCATTATTTTTGTTATTTCCCAGCCATTTATTTAACGTATTCAAGCACAATAAAAAAAATAATTAATAAGCATATGCTAACATGTAATCTCCTAAAGAAGCAGAAAATTCGACGTCGAATTAAAAAGTGTTATTTAGTCACGAATAATCTAGCTTTTTATATAAAAATTAAATGTAAAAACCTTTTTTTTTTCAACCTAAAGAGCGATTTAAATTACGAATAAATTACACGTCTGACCTTCACTTGAATCGCTACGAAATTTTAATGTATAATTAACAAGTGTTAATTTTAATGCCCTTAGCATGTTTCCCGCGATTATGTTTCTAAAGAAAAAATTAAGTTTCGTTCCGATGTCTAGAGATACACAAGTAATGAAAAGAATTCGATATATACCTATTGGTTTCTTATTCGTCAATTATAGGTAAGAAATGTAACAACAGTATTCCTTAACAATGTACGAGTAACATACTTCCCTATATTGTATAAAATAATAACTACTGAAAAGAATTTAATGAGCTAAAATGAAAACTTACAATAAGGAAGAATCTGTATGGTATCAAGTTTCCATACATACAGTAAGGACGTGTGGGTTGGAGCAAATTCATTTAAAATTCATGGGTTTGTCTTTTGGAAAAACGCTCAGACACGTGGATTTTTATTTTTGGCTACGGTTTTTCTGATGGTAAATTCATGTACAAAGGGTGGCTCAAAAATAAGTTACGACTATCAGCTTCATTTTTTTCAATTAGAACAACTTATTTTTTATTGCATTTTCTACGTATGTACGATATGACAATTGGTTAAACAAAAATAGAAATTATGTCGAAAAGTAGATAAAAATATGTAGGATGTGAAAATATATTTTGATAATATTTATTGTTTTGTATTCAATGTCCATTCTTTATTTATATATTAAAATTTAATATTAAAGAGAAATTTTATAAATAATATGTTGCTTTTGGAACTTTTTTTTATTAAATGGAGTATTGTGATGATTTATAAAATCCTTTCGTGATCTTTCGAATTTCTTTTATCGTTGAATTTGAAGTAAAGATATCAAATAATTAAATTTATATTTTATTAATTAAGAAATACTGAAAAAACAAGTCAATCAACGGGAGGAAACGTACAGACGGCGTTTCGTTCTGGTTGGAACTTTTCAATGCACGGTATTCCTCGAAGACAGACATTGCTTTTTCATTTCTATACTTTCTGTATATATAGTTAACATTTGGAACTTACTGCAAGTGAGAATTAATGAATATTAAATCACATTCTTACATGTAAATGTCGACTTATATGATGCGTTCATGAACGCATCATATAAGTCGACATTTACATGTAAGAATGTGATTTAATATTCATTAATTCTCACTTGCAGTAAGTTCCAAATGTTATATTTTATTATTGGTTCATATGTGTTTAAGCATATTAATAGATATATATTGGTATTGAACAAATGTGTATTTTCAATGCAATGTTCGGCGAATCCCGTATTCATTTTACCATAAAGAATAGAACTTTTATGCTCTTTTATCCGTTCTTTTATTGAGCGTCCTCATTGGCCGATGTATATCGCATCACAATCACTGCAACTTAATTCGTACACACCTGACTTATCACACAATTCTGTTTTTTCTTTATTATTTACTAAAATATTTCCTAGATTGACTTTGTTCACTTGGATGACATTTAACCCTAATTTATTCAGTTTATTAGAAACTTTATTGCTAACCCCAGGTATATAGTTGAGTGTGTGAAATGTTTTATTCGTTTTTGTATATGTGTGCCCGTGGTAAAAATTCTTCGTAAGGATAGTACGTTGTTTTTTGATAATCATTTTATCTATAAATTCTGTTTTATATCCGTTGTTTCTAGCTATTGTTTTTATGGTGGTTACTTCTTTTTCGTAATTCTCATTATTTAAAGGGAAATTAATCAGTCTATGTATAAAACTATGAAACGCTGCCATTTTTATATTCCATGATTGACTGGAATTTGCCGGGATTACTGTATCTGTTGTAGTGGTTTTTCTAAATATATCAAACTCGAATCGTTTATCCATTCTTGTTAATTTTAAGTCTAAAAAATTTTGCGTTCCGTTAACTCTTTTTCTACAGTGAATTGTATTTTATTGTTAAGAGAATTTAAATACTTGAGAAATTGGTCTAGTTGTCTATCTGTGCCTGACCACAGGCATACAATATCGTCTACATATCTAGGAAATATTTTAGTAAAAAATAAAGAAAAAACAGAATTGTGTAATAAGTCAGGTGTGTACGAATTAAGTTGCAGTGATTGTGATGCGATATACATCGGCCAATCAGGACGCTCAATAAAAGAACGGATAAAAGAGCATAAAAGTTCTATTCTTTATGGTAAAATGAATACGGGATTCGCCGAACATTGCATTGAAAATACACATTTGTTCAATACCAGTAATTTTAAACTTTTACATACTTCTAATAAAGGAATGAGACTTGACTTCCTCGAAATATTAGAAATTAAAAAAGCCATAAATCTTAATAGACATGTCACAAATACACAGCTGGATTTCTTCAACACCCCTACTATTGGTGCCGTATTAAAGTCCCTTAAAAACTCATAAATAGTGGTAGAAGTGTACTTTTTATTTTAGTTTAAAAACTCTTTGATAATGACTGAAAAGTCGAAACATATGTTAGAGATTAAATAAATATATTTTGTGAAACAAATATACCGAGTGTTTTCTATAGTATATTATTCATTATGCTTCACCAAGAGCCAACCGTGTATTCTATACATTATATTAAAAGTGCAAGTAAAGCAAAGTTAACGGTTTTATATAAAAAAAACTCTCCTAAAACTGAAGAAGTATACCAACCACATATGGTTTAACAGACAGTGCCAAAAAGCAGAAACACAACCGTGGATTCTGTACATTATATGAAACCGTTATTTATATCGAATTAAAATTAAACTTTAATTAACAATTAGACCGTCTAAAATAGTAATTATCAAGGTGATGTAAAAGAATTGAGATGACTAAATGTCGAAAAGTATGCACTAAAAAATAGTTCAAATACACTGGGCCAAAAAATTATCGCAAAACTTGAAATTTTAGCAAATATCTCACATTTTGACGCGGAAGACAACCTTTACTAGGAGAAACACTATATCCTCCTCAAAATTACTTAAATTAAAAATCTCATTTGAAAACTTCAGTTTTCTTAATTTTTTTAAATTTAATAAAAATTGCGAAAATAATCAATGCCCCAAAAAAAAAAATAACAATAACTAGAAATACGCGTTGCCTACTCTGGTTGCAATAATAGCTTGACTACGCCTTAATATGCTTGAAATTAAATTTCTTAATAAACGATCATCTAACTGTTCCCAACCTTCTACTAAAGCTTCTGATAATTCTTCTAAAGTCTGAGGATGCCAAAAATGTGAACTAACACGCTGTTCCAACCTGTCCCATACATGTTCAATGGGATTGAGGTAGGGACTTCTTGCAAATCAGTTCGAAGTAATAATCTTCGCTTCATTAAGGTAATTCCTAACCACACTAGCTATGTGTGGGTTTCCGTTATCATACTTTAATAAAAAATTTTGTCTTATAATTGGGGCAAAAGGAACAACATGAGGTATCAAAATGTTTCTTATATACCTATCGGCATTTACCGCTTTTCTAACAATTACATGTAAATCTGTACGTGCCTCTAAGTGTATGCCTCCTCCCCCTATACCATAACCACAAAAACTTACTCTAGATTGAATGTTACACTGAGCATAGCGTTCTCCTGGTCTTCTGTAAACCTTTACACGATTGTAAGTTGAAAATAAACAAAATTTGTATTCATCTATAGAAAGAATTTTGTCACATTTACCCCAGTGCCCAACAAACATGTTATTCAGCAAATCCTAATCGTGCTCTATGGTAGTTTCTGATAAGGAAAGGACCGTTGGCTGGCACTTGTGGTGTCAGTTGATATTCTTTTAGCCCATTTCTAACAGTCTGAATGAGAATGGGTCGGTTATGTACGTCGGCTAACTCAATTTGAAGTTTACGTGCAGTAACAAGCCGCTGTAGCAGGGTACACAATCTCAAAAAAACGATCTTCCACGATATTTGTTGAGGGTTTTCTTCCTTGTCCAGGTCTCCTTTTATAATTATGCGATTTATTGAATACACCTAATGATCATGGAAGGATGGACATTCAAAGTTCTGGCAGCATTCCAAACACCTTGCGCGCTGTTACTTAAAGCAACTACTCGACAATTCATTTTAACCAAAATTAAAAAAGTGTAAGAAAATTTCATAAAACTTCCCAATATTTAACAAAATGACAATCTGTCAAAATTTTTTTTTAAATTGTGGCCAAAAAAGAATAATGGTAATACAGTAGTGACAGTTTTTTTAGTTTAAATGTGTAATATCTTATGTATTAACTTTTTGTCCAAATCTCATGAAGCATTTGCAAATAGAACAGAAATAAGTAAGTGTTGCGATAATTTTTTGGTGCAGTATATGATTGTAATTATACATTTAAAAATGTAGTTAATTGTTTCCTAAACATAACTGCTTAAAGATAATTAAGATACATAATCTAGTAATAATTTTATTACATTATCGCTATAATAATTATTATACATATTCCAATTCAAACAATAAATTACTAAATATTTCACCATATGATGAATTGTTAGAGATTGTTTGTCGTTACTTAAATTTACTGATGAAATATAGTATATAAAGTTAGACTGCATCTTGTCGACCAAGCATAATCAACGCTCTACCTAAAATGAGAAGGAACTGAAATAGATAGGGTATTGGTACCTCATGCATCATTCAGTTTGCTCGCTTCCAGGGCCCATAAGGAAAGACCAGTGTTTTTTACCAACTTGTTTAGAAACTTAAAAAATAACATTGATGATCCCAAAATCCTAATTAAGATTAAAAAAAAAAAGGGATTCCTTCTTAAAGAAAAATATGGACTCTTTATATGGTGAGGACGCGTGAGTTGAGTTGGGTTGGGCACTCTGAAACGTCGATTTTTATTTTTGGCTGCGGGTTTCCTGATGGTTAATTCTTGTACACATGGTGCCCCAAAAATAAGCAACGACCATCAACTTAATTTTTTCGAGCGGAAACACGTATTTTTTATTTCATTCTCGAATTCTGCATCGAATTCTAAGTATGTTTCACGTACCATATCCTATACCTAAATTCTACAAAATTTCTTTCACTCTGTGGTCTGAAAAGGACCGATTTATTCTAAAAAAAACAGAACTACAAATCAAATTAAATGTTCAAACTGTTAACCAGTAACTTCCTGACAATAGGTAAGTCGAAATTCAATTCCTCGTAAAACTTCAGTTAACGTTTATGGCTGGATTTGTTGTATTTCAGCTATAATTCTATTCTACAATTCATCAATATTTTGCAGTTTATTGAAGTAGGCTTTGAATTTCTGATAAGCCCGTAGGTAAAAATCGAATGGGCTTAGATCTGTAGACCTAACTGACCATTCTATAAAACCTCTGCTTCCGATCCATCTATTGCGAAAATATTATGAAGGTATTCTCGTACGCTTCTCGAATAGTGTGCGGGCGATCCATCCTGTGAAAACTATATCACATCTGCGGCCATATTAAGGCTCTCATGATTCGCGTAAAGTGCACTTACACTGGATATTATGTTATTTAGTAGTAAGTCTAAATAGTTTTTATAATTAAGCGTTCCCTCAATAAAAAAAGAACCCACAATTAAGGTACCCACAATCACGACTTAGACGTTTACTTTCTATGTGAATTGCGGTTGAGATCATCTTCAATAAGCTCCTGAACTAAATATACTTTGTATGGGTGCCATTTGTTCTCGTGCAAATATTTTAGAGGAGAAGATTTACTTACTGACTGTTCTGCAGCTACTTGTCGACTTCATTTGTGAGGATTTTCTGGTAAATCGAGAAAAACATTGAATTGTGTTTTCTGGAACTGTAACATGGTTGGTCTCAAAGCCTTTTTTCTATCTAACTAATTACTGATCGTGTAGTAGGCCTCCCTAGGTCCTTATCATTATATAATTCGCAAACTTCAGCTTGCCTTCAATTTATATTCGTTGTTTCTCAATTAAAAGCGCCATTCTTTCAAATATTGCAACTGTACTTGATAATACATCACTTTTGAAATGAGCTTCGTCGCTAAAGATTACCTTAAAAAAACTGCATTTTCTATTATCTAAGGGCCAATTAACAAACGGTCGACGTGACACGTGATTGTTTTGTTTTAATTCTTCAGTCAACTGTATCTTATAAGCTCTCGAATGGACATTTTTTTCTAAAGTGTTATGCAAGCTTTATCTTTTATTATAGACGTGCTGTAGACGTTGATGAACAGACATTTTCGGGTTTCTATTAACACTAGCCCTTACTGCACTAACGTCCTCTTCTATTTGCATGAGCATGTTTTTTGTTTGTTATACTGATATAGACGTTAAAATTTTTTCATAAAATTCTCAATAACTTTAACGGATACAGCTAAATTTCTTCCGAAATGCGAAGAGCATCTACTTGCAGATGCAGCAAAATATTCCACATTTGGGTAATGAGTTTTTACAAGAATATTCGTTTTGTGATGGACAGGTGCTCTAAGGTGACTAAGCTGTAACTAATCCTAAATTTCTTGCTTAACAGTCAATGAAAAATGGTATAACTGGCGGCAAATTTAAATCAAAAGACAAAATTTGAACATCAATTATGCAATTTTATAAGAATTAATTGATTTAACCTAAATTTAATCTCAGTTTAAAAAAGGTATATAACTTTTTAAGTTTCCAATGAAAGACTTTTTTAATCTCAGTTGTTCTTTCTTTACCGTGACGAAAAACGTCTCCTTGGATTTTCCTATTATTAATGATCAAATAAATCTAGTTTCTCTATACAAGAGCGGGTTGGCTAATTTGCGGGATCGTACAGAAACAAAGGAAAAATTTAAATAAACAATCTTTATTTTTCTACATAATCTCCCATTAATTCGATACATTTGATCTATATGTGTTCAAGTTTCTTTATTCCTTCTCGAAAGTGATTTTCTTCTAAGCTTGCGAAATATTCGTCCACTGTTCAAGTTAGCTCTTCATTTGTGAAAAATTTTTTGTCTCCGAGAAAAGGTTTTAATTTGAGGAATAGATGAAAAACAGATTGTACTAGGAATATTGGGGTGCGGTACTAATTCAAACCTTAATTTTTCAATTTTCTTTTGGAGCAGGTATGTGGTGTCTAACTGCCCGGTTAAGTGCATCCCACAGATGCTCTATGGGATTTATGTCCAGGCTTTTAGATGGCCACTCCATAACCTAAATATTCACCTCTCGAAGGTATTCGATTACGTCTACAGCAACGTGTGGTCGAGCGTTATCTTGCATAAAGAGGAAGTTGGCGATACAAGGAGCAAATGGCAAAACATGCTCTTCTACAATATTCTCGATATAAAAATTTGGATTCAGTGATCGCCTGTGAATAGGTACCAACTATGTGTGAACGTCAAAACAAATCGCTCCACAGAGCATTACAGACCCATCACCAAATTGAACTCGTGGAGAGATATTGCAGTCAGCAAACCTCTCATGTGGTCGTCTCCCAAACACGCTAACGTCCATTTGGTAACTTCAGACTCACTCGCGTTTCATCCGAAAAGAAAACTTGTTTCCAGTCCTCAATACTCCAGTTTGCGTGAGCTTTAGCAAAACGTAATCTAGCAACTCTATGTTGCCTGTTGAGCAGTGGTACAATTGCTGGTCTTCTACTTCTTAATCCTGCTTATTAAGCCTTGTTCTAACTGTTCTTCCAGAAATCTCTACGTTTCAGACTTCTGCTAGAGTTCTGCATTACTCGAAACTGGCCGATCGTCTCGACCTTAAGGCAAGTTGTCTAAGTAATCGATCATCTACTTCATTTGTAGATATTTTACGACTTTGTCCTCTTGATCCAGAGAAAGCCCCAAGTTCATTAACCCGAGCTATTGTTTGCGATGCTTCATGTTCACTTAAATTACGTCGACGAATCATATGTTCAACTCTAGCTATTCTAGACAGTGAATTTTATTATTTTAAACAAATTAAAATCAAACTAATGATCAACAAAGTTAAACTGATCATTTTTTGTTTAACAGCCTTTCTATGAAATCAACACCACATACACTTATTTGCAAACTTATAACCAGAGCGAGGACTGGAGCGATTGATTATTCATAGCCCATAGGCGTCTGCCTTGTATTTGCAATAGGTTTGTTTCTGTAAGCAATCCGTGAGTTTCGAACAATTTGATACGTGTGGTCATTGCATAAGTGGCGCATACCTACATATGCAGTTAATATTTATCTGTTAATGGACAACAGAGCGAATGTAATAAACGGTTTGGTAATCGGCAACAACTACTGCTGAAATAAAAATAATGTTGACAAGCGAATTGCGTATCGAATTTTGAATAAAAATAATTTACAAAGAACAAAACTCAAAACTATCTATAATAAATACTAAGAATAGAAAGAAATGGACTAAAAAGAAGAAACGAAAACTACTCACAAAAGAAGGTAGTAAATTAAACTTAATATTTATAAAAAAATTATAGGGTAAATATACAATATAACAATATAAAAAGGATATTTTAAAATACTAAAATTTGCAACCAAATAACTTGAGAGAAACGAAACCAGAAACAATCCCTTATAGAAGAGAATAGAAAATATACTATCTCAAGAACAATAAATGTATATATATGTATATGCATGTATAACAGCATGTAAACACGAGAATGTACTTTGGAAATTAGCGAATATAATTTTTTATGCAATTATTTGAACGAAGTCTAACTACATAATATACAGGCTGATTCATTTTCGGCCCTCGCCATGGGGATCTCTCTTATTATTGGAGAAAGAGTATAGGTTTAAATTTGGCAAAGTTGTTAAATTTTGTGTTTGTTATAAATCAGTAAAGAAAATAGACCTGTGACAAATGACCTTCGTTATTAAAAAAAAAAAACGCGTAAACCCCATTTTCTTCTTTTACCTGTAGCACCGACATTTGGCCTTGTAGACAAAAAATAAAAACACATCCTTGTGGCCATTTCTAAGCCTTTATCTAGTGGTGTACTCTAAATTTTTATACGACATTTCGTTTCTTTCTGGCCATCATCAACTATCTAATTTCTTATAGGTGCCATATTGGATTTAGACATCTTCAGAAAGAGTTTTTTTTCTGATTTCAACCATGTACCACATGCTGACTAAAGTTTTTGACATTAGGTTTTATTTGAAAGAATAAATTATAAGATTAAATAAGGTAGCCTTTGGAATTTCAATCTGTCAAACATTTCATTTATTGTTCATTAATAATACAAAAATATCATACACTAACGAAGAGAAACGAGATATGATAAGTATTTTTTATTCTTCGAAACGAAATTCAACAGTAGCGAGTACAAGATAACAAAAACATTAATAAAAATAGATAGAAAAGTAAACAATAAACAATTACAGTTAATGTTCAATTATCTGGCCATCTTCGGTAATGCACAATTGGGCAAGCCTTCTGGCATTTTGTACTGCCCTTTGTATAGTTCTTCTAGGAACTGCATCGAAGGCATTCTGAAGTCTGTCTCGTAATTCTTCAATGTTTTGTGGCGCATCTAATTTATAAATATTATTTTTAACATGTCCCCATAAAAAAAAATATAGCGGACTTAAATCAGGTGATCTCGCAGGCCATTCAACAACTCCCCTATTTCCAATCCAACGGTTTGCAAACTATTGATTTAAGAAATTTCTAACAACAGCTGCATTATGTGCTGGTGCGCCATCTTGTTGCCACCATAAATATTGTAATTGATTTAATGGGATATTGTCGTCAAGATAGTCAGATACGTGTGTACGTAAAATGTTTAAATATCTTTCTCCATTTAAATGTTGTTCATACATAACTGGTCCTAAGAGACGATTTGCCAAAATACCCATCCAAACGTTTATTCCAAAACGATGTTGTGGTCTTCTAGCCCGGTTTTGTCGGGGATTTGGTACTTCCCAATAGTGCTCCGTATTTCTGTTGAACATTCCAGAATTTGTAAATTTTGTTTCATCTGACCTGATTATTTTGCAAAAAATTTTCGTCATTTTCTATCCTTCCCATTAACCAATTACAATATTCTAGCCTTCTCAAATTATCTTCAGGCAGTAAAGAGTGACTAACATGGATCCTGTATGGTCTAAACCTACTTTTATGTAAAGTTCTCCAAACTCTGGACTGGCACAAATTTAATTCTGACGCTACTCCGCGAGTAGAAATTGATGGATTATGATTTATCTATAAAAATACAATATTAACATGAAATTTGAAAACACGCTTTTAACTTACCATTTGTAAAATATCTTGTCGATTTTCATTTAAATTCCTGTTGTCTTGACCATTACGCGGCTTCGTAAACGATCCATTCTCGACCAAATTTCTGTCGAGATCTAGAAAAATGGTACGATGAGGCTGTTGTCGTTCTGGATATAATTGTAGATATCTTGTACTCGCTACTGTTGAATTTCGGTTCGAAGAATAAAAAATACTTATCATATCTCGTTTCTCTTCGTTAGTGTATGACATTTTTGTATTATTCTTCTTTTTCTTCAGGTGCCATCTCCTCTCAGAAGGTTGGCTATCATCACGGCTATTCTCATCTTTGATGCTGCGGCTCTGAATAGTTCAATGGAGCTGCATTTATACTACTGTCTCAAATTATTTAACCAGGAAATACGTCTTCTTCCTATATTTCTTCTTCCCTGTATCTTACCCTGAATAATTATCTGTAACAGAGCATATCTTTCCCTTCTCAACACATGGCCCAGATATTGTAGTTTTCTTATCTTTATTGTGTTCAATATTTCCTTCTCTTTCCCAATTCTTTTAAGTACTTCACTATTCGAAACCCTATCTATCCATCTTATCTTCGGGATCCTCCTATATGCCCACATTTCAAATGCCTCTAGACGCTTGTTAGTGTCTTGCTTTAGCGTCCAGGCTTCCATCCCGTACAGCAGCACCGGGAACACGTAACATTTCACGTAACATTTCAATTTGTACCAATTTGTATTATTAATGAACAATAAATGAAATGTTTGACAGATTGAAATTCCATTGCTACCTTATTTAATCTTATAATTTATTCTTTCAAATAAAACCTAATGTCAAAAACTTTAGTCAGCATGTGGTACATAGTTGAAATAAAAAAAAAAACTCTTTCTGAAGATGTCTAAATCCAATATGGCGCCTATAAGAAATTAGATAGTTGATGATGGCCAGAAAGAAACGAAACGTCGTATAAAAATTTAGAGTACACCACTGGATAGAGGTTTAGAAATGGCCGCGTGGATGTTTTTATTTTTTCTCTACAAGGTCAAATGTCGGTGCTACAGGTAAAAGAAGAAAATGGGGTTTTCGCGTTTTTTTTTTAAATAACGAAGGTCATTTGTCACATTGTCTATTTTCTTTACGGATTTATAACAAACACAAAATTTAACAACTTTGCCAAATTTAAACCTAAACTCTATCTCCAATAATAAGCGAGATCCCCATGGTGAGGGCCGAAAATGAATTAGCCTGTATATATGTATATTCCGTCTTACACGCCACTGTTGAATTAAATTTATGAGGGAATACACACAATGAACTATTCATAACGACGAGCAAGCAAATAGTGGGGCCGTTATAACATGCATACTATACCGGATACCGCCACAACATTTTATCGTGGCAATTGGTCATTCAATCGCTTTAGTCCGCTCTCTGCTTACAACCTTAAAAACGTCAAATAATTACATTTTGTTTCAACAATAACAGACGACATCCTAAGCTATCTAGATACTATATTTCACGAATTAAAACTGTAATAATTATGTAATAGTAAAAGTAACAAGAAGTGCGTTAATTTTGTCCAGGAGTTTATAACAATTTTGAAAACAGTATTCGCACTTTTAAATATACAGCAACTATTATGTTATATAATATTCTATTTACACAAATTTAACTATATTTTCGATATATATTATCATTATCAAGCAACATGCTCATATGAAATTTAAGCCAATAGCGATACTAAACATATTACCTAAGTGTTCATTTTTAAACAATAAAATATCATAGACTAACGAATGACCAACATTTAGTAAAGTTTTAAATAACTACAAACTTCGGAAAACGAAAATAAAATTGCAAATTTTTATGTTTAGTAAATGTCTGTAACTGCTACATTTCTTCTTACATATACATAAATCGCAGAAAAATAAAGAAATGTTTAATGCATTCTCAAAAAAAAAAGAATGGAACTTCTCTATAGAAACCAAATAAAAATGTCCTGTAATAATTCTCTGAAAGCTCGGTTTAATTTAAATTATACTGCGCAATACGTTCTAGAAGACAGAGACCAATAACATCAGGACGAACATCTTTCAACTTGAATGCCGTGACATTACCTACACAATAGGGGAATGACAGGATACGGATGAACAGTAACACGTTTCTAGTTAGGGACGCTCCTGGCAATTTACATATTGCTAAGGTGCGGTTTCAGTCAAGTTGTCAAGTGTCTCAGCTATCGGTTACATCTGACCACTAACAACAATTTCCAACTCCTTCAAGCATACCCAGATATTCTTGAGGGCTGTCGACAATGAATATGCTTACAACGCACCCGCAATATAAAGACATAATACGTATAATATAGATATATTAAAACCAAAAAAAAAATTTTAATTAGGGAATAGAATATGTGATATTAGTGTATAAAATATGTATAATTTGGCAATATTATTGGTAATATATGTGTTACCAATAATATTATATTCAATAAACTCTGAAAGAAATACAGTCTCTTAGTAATAAAATTAAATTAGGACCTATACAAAAATCATCAAAATATATTGTAATGAATTAATTACACGTTGGTTCGTCAAAAATATTATGATATAGAGAATCAAATGATTATTTATAATGTTAAATATGATTAACGTAATTTTCAGATCGTAAATTCTTTAATATCTCCCGTTACAGTCTTCTGTCATTTAATAAATGTCCAATATTTCTACATCAATCACAACTTTTCACCTTCTTACAATTATTCCTGTTCTTAGCTGTATTCTTGTCCCCTTTTTACCTCTTATATATTACCTTCTCGTAACATTCATTGTTGTTGGTCTTCCAAATCTTCCTTATTAACTTCATATTTTTTTACATTTGTTTTTATATACATTCTTATATTATCATTGCCATTGACATATTCATATTTTTATCACTTTTGCAACTACATATATCCAATACTTCTAACTTAACAAAAACTAAGATTCTAATGCAATCTTTATACTTTCGACCATTCAGTATCATAATAAATTGGTCTTTTTTGATATTATACAATTTTTTTTTATAACTTGTGCAAAACGTTTCTGTTTCTATCCTAAATAATTATCATTTCTACCTTGGGTTTTTTCTTTCTCTTATAGTAAATAAAATTAATTTCAATAATACCCTTTTTCCAATAGAGATTTCATAACACTAGATATGTATATATACATATTGCAATGGGATAAATCTCACCTTACATAAAATATAGATATTTTTAATATACTCCTTAAATATTAAGTATAGGTACATAATATATATTATTATGTAAACCCTACACCTTCGGGTAAATAGGGTTAGATTATATATATATATATATATATATATATATATATATATAATATTTTCGTGACCTTAGTATGATAAGGTAAACTTAATAAGTCGGCGATTAAAGGTCTGGTTCATTACTTCAAAGTATATATATTTAAAACAACCCTACATGTTTCGGCAATGATGCCTTTGTCAAGGGAATAAAAAATATAAATGTTCATGATGTAATTGTTCCATTTATATTTTTTATTCCCTTGACAAAGGCATCATTGCCGAAACATGTAGGGTTGTTTTAAATATATATACTTTGAGGTAATGAACCAGACCTTTAATCGCCGACTTATTAAGTTTACCTTATATATATATATATATATATATATATATATATATATATATATATATATATTGATGTGGTTCATCTGATGCTCTTTTAATTTCTTTCATTTATATGTTTTCTTGTATAGAAATGTTATATCTGCAATTTAATGATTTTAAAGTATATTATTTAGTAGCCAAATTTCTGTATTATATATGTAAAGTTATAATTGGATTTAGAAATATTGATATCGATTAATATTGTAATTTGTATTCATTTTATTTTTATTTCTTGCTCTTAAATTAAATTTTCTCGTGAGGATCTTGGTTTTCTAAATCTATTTCTAATTATTCTATATGTAATCATATTTATATTAACGTTATAATTTATTATGTCTCTGGTAAACTTCAATTTCAAAATCTGTAATTGTGATTACGTGAGTGATGTTAATGTATATTCTGATTAATCTGTCAGAGTTATTTTTATCTCTGGTTCATAAAAGATTTTCTTTAAAGTAACATTTAAAATTATTCTTTTTTTTAATTTGTCAAAATTATCTTAATTATACTTTTCAAATTCATTGTACAATTTTCTAAGAAAATCTGATTTATGGAAATACAAAATTTCTTATGGGAGTCTTGACAACGAAAAACATGAGGATTGATTATTATTTATTTTGATTGATTTGGAAGATTTTCGCCTGCATTCTATAAATATAGTGATATTTATTAATATTCTAATAATATTAAACATTTTAAATGTTAATGGGCATGTTTTAATCACGAGGAAGCAGTATAACAAAATTTATTGGGCATATTTACTATATTAAAAGGACATAGATATATGCGATTACGAAAGGAGTATTTTATATTAAGGCAACGATCGTAAGGAAGATTCTGAATGTCTTGTTGGAGTATTTTGGAATAAGAACACCTCATCAGGATCTTATATTGAATATATCCTGGTGGTATACCCTGAAAGATTGGATCAAAAGCAGTTCAGCGACTAGTAGGAAATATTCCTGTGGGTTTCGTCTAAAGAAGATGATGAAATTGTGATTTTCTTAATTTTACGTAACTATCAGGTATTTTTGAGAAAATTGTAATATATAAATTTGTTAAAGGTATAACATTTCTTGAAGTCACTAATCTATACATCATTTATTCACGTCATCTCAAATGTCATACTATTTTGCTTTTATATGTCAGTTTTGAAAGTTATATTTGTAAATCTTGTAACTTGTTCAATTTAGATCTTGTCATACGAAATTATATCATTTAAATATATTTATACACATAAATTTGACTCTTCGTTTTATTTCATGTATTCGTAAGAGTTTGTCTGTGTATCGAGAACTTACGTCGAGACCCTTTGAGAATAAGTAGTTTTCAGGCATTTACTATCATTGATAACTTAATTATCGTATTTTTCTTGAGATAGCCATTCTGTCATTACATTTTATTTGACAATTATTATTATTATTTATTACAAAACTAGCAATTCTCCACGGCATTCACAGTTTTATATCATTATATATATATATATATATATATATATATAAGTTGATGTAGGTCAAGCCTACTCATAAAGGGCCTGGAACATAAATATAGGGCTGAGTTTTTAAAAAAAAATGTTAATTTTTCTTTTAAAAAATAAGTCATAAATAGAACTGTATTTTCCACATGTCATATTAATTAAGTTAATACCGCGTTTTTAATTTATCAAATTAGTATCACTCTTTTATTTAATTCCTTGTAATCATTAACTTCAGTCATTTTCTTTTACATTTTTATCTCACCGAGGATATTTAACTTAATTGATAGAGATTATATGTCACCTTTTATGATCATAATCTATTTGTAATGTTAAACGTTTGGGTATAGTGATGTATGTTATTTGAGAAAATTGTTGTTATGAGGAAATGTATATAAACAACATTGAAATTAAGGTGCCTGGAGATTGAATAAAAAAATGATTATTATTGAAAAAATTGGCATAACACGTCGAATTTTAATAAAAAGTGTGTGAAGGAATAAAGTCGATAAAGTGATTAAAATTTATAATAAGATAGTCAAAACTTACCATAAAGGAAGCCTATAAATTCCTGAACCACTAGTTTTTTTTAAAAAAAAAACGAAGATTACCTTATCTTGAACCTGCTAAGGACGATAAAATAAAACTCCAAATTCTAAAGGACGCTATGTAGAATTTGGAACAAAACCAGACTTTCCCCGGCAGCATCAAATTACCTTATCTTGAACCCACTAAGGACGATAAACTAAAAACTTCAATTTCATAAGGACGTCGTCCAGAATTTGGTACAAAACCAGCCTTTTCCCGGTACTTGATTCCTTTGGACCTGTACATCAAGACTCAAGTATTCATCATTCACATAGAAGAACGACCAGTATCAAGTTTGTGTTTTTATTTTATAATCTCCTAAAATATTAAATTTTTATTAGTTACATTTCGAAAAAGAACGCTCATACTTCACTTAAATTCCTAAATTGTTAACAATAGATCACTATATAGTTAAATACCAGAAAATACAGTTCTTTCTACTTTGAATTTGAGTTACCTAATTTTAAAAATTTATATTATTAATATTTTATTACAATATTTAACCTTACCTTTGTATTATGTAACTTCATGTGACTTTTCATGCGAATATTATAGTATAGTACAGTTAAACTTACCTTGTTGCATAGAGATTCTAATTAAATAGTGTTATTTACAATTCATTCTCGTGTTTTATTCTTGTAATAACATTGGTAGTAAATTTCACTTGATATAACTTAGTTTAAACCGATATTTGTTTTCTATCCAAATACCGAACCTACTTTTATGATTATCTTGTTCACCATAAACAGAGCTAGTCGGAAGCATAACACGAACAACTTTTAGAACTAAATAATAAGTTAAGCACTGAATAGAGACCTATCAAAGTAAAATATATATATTGGATATTTTATCTTTTTGTTGTATGTGTTATAGAATAACATTTGAGTCAACTGTCAACTTTGACAACTGTTAAATCTAATATTATTTTGCTTTATATTATAGGTTCCGTATTTATTATACAACTTTATTTTTTGGTCTTCATCATTTGGCGCCACAACGTCAGGGCCCTAATTAGACGTGTTTGGTGGAAAATAGTATTAAAATTTCTTGAGAGAAATCAAACTGGAAAGAACTGTATTTTAAATAGTTCATTATTAAGATATATAATGTTAACTGTGTTTGTGAACCTGTATTTTTGTTCATGGTCTTTTATGTACTTGAGCCTTCATTTATACTCATGAGCAAGGGTTTGTAAGTATATTTTTACAAGGGGTAATTGTTTTTATAATCCATACAAAAATCATAACGATAATAAGAATTAAAACTAATATAACTTTGTAAAATACCAATTTATTTATATAATATCAATTTATAACATAATAACACTATTTGAAATAGTAATATATACAGATATAATCAAAAACATGGACAGACGAACAAGAAGTAAATCTAGGGAGAACGTTAACGAAGGTATTGGGGAGGAAGCGGATCAAGGTGATGTTCCCACGGTTTTAGCCCAGTCGGATGTTCTGAAAGAAGAGGTGCCTCTGACCCTCAAGACTCTAACAGCATTTTTCGAAAAATTAGAAACAAGTTTAAATCAAAAACTAGATATCAACTATGATAAACAAGAAACAAATCTCAAACAATTTATAGCAGCCAATAACAAACATATAGAAAGAAATAACGAAAAATTAAATCAAAAATTAGACCAACTTAGGCAGAATAAAGAAGAAATTAAAGGGGAAATAAAAGGATTAAAGGAGAGCCAGACGAAAATGTAGGAAAGGATTATACATAAAATGGAAGCTTCAAATGAAAATTTAATAATAGATTTAACACACAAAATAGATACTTTTAATGAAAATTTAACAACAAGCCTAACACAAGAATTCAAGATTATTAATAACACTGTTGACACGCATAAAGAGATAATAATCACTCAGGTATGGGAAAATCAACAAGGAAACATAACTACTAACAATGTACAGAAAGAAAACATATTAAAAACTGCATCTGATTGTAAGCCTAACAAACCGCTTACATATAGACATAAAGATAATTTACACAAACAAATTTTAATAAATGACAGAGTCTATCAAAACTTCTTATTAAATAATGCAAAAGAGTATAATAATTTTAACAGGAAGAACACGGGGATCAATAATATAAATTTAAACAAGTCTCATATAAAAATCAAGAACATTAACCGTAATTATGCAACCAACAACACACAAATAAAGAAAATTTATATGCAAAACACATCTTTAGGTTCATCAAACATAACAATACACAACAACACGGATAATACATTAATGAAAGAAGGAATGATTAACGATTCTATAATATATGAAGATCTAACTATTAACAATTTCCTTAAGACTATATTAATTATGAAAAGCAACACAAATTTATGCACTTATACAAAATTGGTAACTATATGCACACTGATCAACAAAAATTTACACAAATCACAAGGAAGAGGTAATATGACATTTTTATACGGGTATAACAGTATTAATTCCTTTAAAACAGTTCGTCGAAAAAAAAAAAAACTTGAATAGATAGGACGACAGAATCTCGTTATTCTAAACATATGATGAACTAAGCTTTTTACAAGGATACGATTCATAATTACTAAAAACTGCACTAAATACACGTATGCTAAATAATAACAAAGAGATGAAAGATACAATTTAATAAGAAAGAACATATTATAAAGTATAATTGATGAACTAACAACAAGATAAATAATTAATGAATTAAAGAGAACAAGCATAACTGGAGCTTGAATTTTATAACTAATTACTACAAGTAAGAGATTAAATACAAACAAAATATAGTGACAACACATATTCCGATGGTTAAATAAGCTTACGAAATAACACATATATAAATAACATTGGTACTGTTAATCGAATAATTTAATGGGGAACACATCCACTTACAAACATGCGTAGGTTGATTAAAATGAAAGTTCACATGTATTATTATTGAAAAAGAGAGTATGATTGAAAATAAATAATAAAGGAGTGTTGATATGATTTAAGAAGGATATGGTACAGATTTATAAGCTAGAATGAATTAATTTATGATAGGGGTGTATAGAAATATATAATTAAATGAGTTATTATTATTATGAAAATGTATAGACAAAGGTGTCTTCTTTTAAGATAGAATATATATGTTAAAGGAGTGGTATTTCTATGATTAGCGAAGAGTATGAGAATGTAATGAGTAGTGTGGATAAGGAGAGTATTATTTATTATTGAAACTAAAGTTAACATCAATATATCAATTTGAATCAATAAAAATAAAAAAAAGGTAAGAATAATAAACTATTAAAAACTATTAAAAAAAAGTGTGTGAAGGAATAAAGTCGATAAAGTGATTAAAATTTATAATAAGATAGTCAAAACTTACCATAAAGGAAGCCTATAAATTCCTGAACCACTAGTTTTTTTTTAAAAAAAAACGAAGATTACCTTATCTTGAACCTGCTAAGGACGATAAACCAAAACTCCAAATTCTAAAGGACGCTATGTAGAATTTGGAACAAAACCAGACTTTCCCCGGCAGCATCAAATTACCTTATCTTGAACCCACTAAGGACGATAAACTAAAAACTTCAATTTCATAAGGACGTCGTCCAGAATTTGGTACAAAACCAGCCTTTTCCCGGTACTTGATTCCTTTGGACCTGTACATCAAGACTCAAGTATTCATCATTCACATAGAAGAACGACCAGTATCAAGTTTGTGTTTTTATTTTATAATCTCCTAAAATATTAAATTTTTATTAGTTACATTTCGAAAAAGAACGCTCATACTTCACTTAAATTCCTAAATTGTTAACAATAGATCACTATATAGTTAAATACCAGAAAATACAGTTCTTTCTACTTTGAATTTGAGTTACCTAATTTTAAAAATTTATATTATTAATATTTTATTACAATATTTAACCTTACCTTTGTATTATGTAACTTCATGTGACTTTTCATGCGAATATTATAGTATAGTACAGTTAAACTTACCTTGTTGCATAGAGATTCTAATTAAATAGTGTTATTTACAATTCATTCTCGTGTTTTATTCTTGTAATAACATTGGTAGTAAATTTCACTTGATATAACTTAGTTTAAACCGATATTTGTTTTCTATCCAAATACCGAACCTACTTTTATGATTATCTTGTTCACCATAAACAGAGCTAGTCGGAAGCATAACACGAACAACCTGTAGAACTAAATAATAAGTTAAGCACTGAATAGAGACCTATCAAAGTAAAATATATATATTGGATATTTTATCTTTTTTTTGTATGTGTTATAGAATAACATTTGAGTCAACTGTCAACTTTGACAACTGTTAAATCTAATATTATTTTGCTTTATATTATAGGTTCCGTATTTATTATACAACTTTCTTTTTTGGTCTTCATCAATATATATATATATGCAAAGGTTATTTTAAAAATAAACAAATGTCAAGTTACAATTTATGTTACATTCAAAATTATTTAATAACTTTGACATTTACTATTTAATTCTTCTAGTTTAATGATTACATAAGACTTTGGCAAATATTTTTGAATAGTTATGTCTAAAAGTTTGACTTACATAAATTGTATTCTATACTTAAAATATTTAGTGAAATTATACCTATATAGAAATGTCAAAATAGGCAAAGGATATAACACCTAAATTAACAAATAGTTCTCTCATAAATATTTCACATTCTCTTTGAAATTTAAAAGGCATTTAGAATTTCATTTAATAGTAAGTACTTGATATCTTTTCTTAATTGAATTAAAAAAATGTATATTCAAAAGAGCAATAGTATCATTATTATTGAAAAAAGTTGGGAAGAATTTATTTTTCTGTGTGAAAGGCACGGAAATTTGAGAAAATATTAATATTCTGGAAAATTGTTAGTAAAAACTATATTATAAAAAAGATAATTAACTTATTTTTAAAAAAATACAGAAACATTTTCTAAAAATTAACGGAAATATTTCCAAATACTTATAAAATAAAACCTGCGGAGACACCAACTTGTTCCTTTTACATCATAATAGAATACTATTGGTCTTGGATTTCGAAAGATTAATATCTTTCTGCACTACGATGTAGTAGAATTGGCTGTATTACACCTTTGTGATCAAGCTTATCCATTTAAAGTTAATCAGGAGAATTGGCTCTTCACTGAACGTCCATCATCTTTGCTATATTACGTTCCTGAAGTCTTAGCTATTGTATCCGGAGCAGGTCTTTCCATGCGATCCTATATATCGACTTCATGTGTATGAGAATTAATAATTATTAATTCTCAGGCACATGTAGTCCATTATATTTCATATATATACACGTAGAATAGAGGTGAAAGTCATGTCTGTCTCCGGATAATGTGTACTGATGATCTGTAAAAACAGTGAAATATCGATATTTGCACATTCCAGGCGGATGTCTTTTACAAATTTTTCATTTTTCATTTTTACTAACAACTCCTACAGTTGACGTTGCGACTTGTTGCATCTGCAATCTAGGGAAAAAGCGATTTGCCGTATTGTAGAATTTAATGCAACAAATTATAGCGACAATCGCATGTAAAATGAGATTTAATAATTATTAATTCTCATACACATGAAGTTCATTACAGTTCGTATATATACACGTAGTATAGAAGTGAATATCATGTCTGTCTTCGGTAAGGTGCACTGATGATCTGTAAAAAACAGTGAAATATCGATATATGCACATTCCGCGCAGATAAGTTTTTCACAAAATTTTTCATATATATATATATATATATATATATATATAAATATAAATATAGTTTATAGTTCCTATATATACACGTAGTATAGAAGTGGAAGTCATGTCTGTTTCCGGATAATGTGCGCTGATGATCTGTAAAACAGTAAAATATCGATTTTTGCACATTCCCGGCGGATATGTCTTTCACAAATTTTTCATTTTTCATTTGGGCGTCTGCTAGCGTTGGTTCTATTTGTTTTGTTAACATTTTTTCTACGAATTTCACTGCTTTACTCAGTAGTGTTATGCCACTGTAATTACTACAATCTTCTGTTATCCCCCTTTTTGTGTAGTGAAAGAAATATTTTCATATCCCAGTCCTTTGGAATGTTGTTAATATCTCCCTACTTTATTACAGATTCTGAAAAGTAGCAATATTTCTTTTTCTTCCATGTTTTTTTCATTTCTATAGTAATTCTTTCACTTCCTTCTTTTATTGTTCTGTAGCTTCTAATCAACTCCTTTTTTGTTATCCCTTGATCTACTTTTCATCTATCTTCTTCCTCCAAGCCTTCAATTTTAAATATTAGTTCGTCTGATATCGGCTCAAGTAATCTTTTGTTTCCAATGTTTCATAATATCTAAATATAAATTTGCTAATATTTCTCGTGAATCATTTTTAATTATATCACTATAAGTTTTCCTACTTCTTAGTTTCTTAACGCTCTGTAGAATAACTTTTGATTGCTTTTCCTGTCTCTCTCTAATTTACTCATATTTCCAAAATCTTCAGTTTTTCAGTTTTGTTCTTGTTCCTTATATAATTCGTAGCTTTTTTCACTGTCTTTTCTCTTAAATATGTTCCCAATTCTTCGTTTTTAGTCTTTACTTCCTGCTTCATTTCTTCTGTCCACCAGGCCGTTTCTTTTTTGTATTTATTCTTTGCTTGTACCGCATACTTCACATGCTGCTTCAATAATAATGCTTTTAAATACCTTTCACATTTCTTCAATATGTGCGTTCTGTTATTTCCTATACTTACATTTGCTAGTTTTTTTTGATTTTTTTTGTTCTTCATAGTATAAATCATTAAAATATGTTCTAAAAAATACGAGCATATATTATATAATAATTCTAGTTCTAGGGTTTGGCATGTGCTTTCAAAAATCATCATTAATTTAATTAAAAACTTATCTTATTCCCAGCTCTATTTTGCTACAGCTTTATTAATTACTGCTTTATTATTACTTTAATGCAGTGAAAATAAAAAAATGCTTTGGACTTAGAATAAACTACTCTGCGGATTTCATAGTAATCTAAGGAAATATTCTCGGTATCAGCACTTCCCAACATCGTTATGGGGATTTGTTTACTTTATAATTTCTTCTCCATACAAATACGATTTCATATCGTACCACGAAAGTACCTTAGGCTTACTTATAGGTATTTAAGAAATATTCTATGAGTTCGATCTAGCGACATACAGTAGGAAGAATAAATATAATGTCAGTGTATTCAAGCTTGCTTGTGACGTAGGCGAAATATAAAGACTTTATGAGCTCGGTCTTATTGAAAACTGTACGAGGGTTGTTTTTATATTTTGCATATAGATCTGAAAGGAAACAGTACATAGCTTTTAAAGACTTTATTCTTTTCGAAATATATTCCACGAAGATTAATGCACTTTTGCATGCTCTCGAATCAACTCCGGAAGCAGTTATTCCACTCGTTTGTTGCTTTCGAGACAAATGTCGCGACCATCTTTTTGGAGACACTTCTAGAGTGGATGACTCTTGCCGGCTTTTCTTCACCTTGGAATACCCAAACAGACGACTGGGCTTTACTTTCTGGCTCGAATGAGTAAATACAAAATTCATCACCACTCGCGATGTTGTGCATGTTTTTAGAGTTTATTGCTTTGAAGCGCTATAGAGTTTTTTGACACCAATTCACCCTAGCTGTTTTCTGGTCTTCGGTCAGCAGATGCGGTATCCAACGGGAAACCAATTTTTTTACACATAATTTTTCATGCAAAATTTTTTGAATCGAGGCCTTTAAAATCCCCAATGATGCCTCAGCCTCGTGATGTGTCATATGTCGATCTTCGTCGGTGAATTTTCGCACAGCATCGACGCTTTCCTGAGTGACTGCCGTTTTTGGTGCAATTGCTATTGGATCGTCGCTAAGACTAATTAGCCCACGTTTGAATTCTCGATACCAACTAGAAATGTTTGACTGAAATGGTGCTTCATTACCGAACACAGAAACTACACGAGACATTCTAGTTGAAAATTATTGCCCGAAAATATTCACTGTTTAATACCATTTTTCAACTAACTTTTTAACTTTGACAGTTCGTTATACTAACAACACTACACGTATCACACTGAAACTTTGGATTTAGGCTAACTAAAGATGGAGGTTAATTTTAAGTACCGACATTTGATTAGTGGCACCCGCTATGTCCCAGTATACAAAACATAAGAGACATCCCTTGTAAGAAATTCAATTTTTCTTCTAAACGTGAATTTAATTGAACAAATGTTGTCATCAACTTTAAATTATGTATAATGTTATTTCCATACGTAATAACTTGAGGTTGGATTATGTGTGAAATTCATATTAAATCAATAAATGCATATTTTCTCAATTTTTCATAAATGCACATGAAAAGTAAGTTTTTAAATATTTAGTGGGCTTTCTTTTTTTGCTAAAATTTATCGGTATAAACGTTGTTTTGTTGTTCATATAAAACCCCTGAGCCGATAAAAACCAACAAAAATGCTTGTATTACAAGTTGTATTACCTATCATACATCGACACAATGATAATTATATAATAGACCAAATAGGTCTACAGTAACAACTAATGAATATGCAAATCTAAGAGCTAATATACTACATAATATGGAAATGGCAACATAAAGACACCGTGCTAATTTTTTGGACAAACTTAGTGAAGAGGTATTCAAAGGTAATAATTGATTATAATTTCGAAGCAAAACAACAAAATATTAACGCAATTTAATGTTATTTTAATTAATAATGTATTGGGACAGCCCCTATTAGCTTCACAAACTCTCACTCTTCGTGGCATTGGTTCCAGTAGGTGGCCTTGGGGTATGGTGGTCCAAGCAACCTGCAAGTCATGGTAGAGAGCTTCTAGTGTTCATCAGTTTTCGTCTCATAATAACCCAGGCGCGTTTGATTGGTGATAAGTTGGGAGATTTAGCTGGTAATGGCAGGATATTGACATGGGCCTTTTCGTATCTCTTTATAAAAGTTCTCACTATGTGGGTATGGGCATTATCCTGCTGGAGAAGTGGACCCTCGAGGTCCTGAAGGAATTCAAGAATATGGAGTTCTAACGCTTCGCCTACGTAACATTTGGCATTCATGTTGCCTCGGAAGAACACCATTGAAAACAACTCCATTATGCTATAGCATTCAATACCATACCGCTGGGAAGTCCATGCACACCCTTCTTAACAGAAAATTGAATATCATATGGATCACAAGATATGGTCGATTGTATTGCAAGTCGAAAACCGTAATTCGGTGATAAGCGGCCGAAAGGTCACAGGGCGACCGCGATCACCTAACGATAGATCAGTAATTGATCTGTTACTGGAGAATTGGTCTCTTAGTGCTATTAGGCGACTGCATCCCATTAGTTCTTTTTCTTCTAGTTTTTGTTTGGCGTCTTTCCTGGCTTTAACTGGTCTATGACTGATAACAGCGTATGATGATAGATTGGTTCCGGTTAAGACGATTTACAATTTTCTTGTACGAACAACTATCTTCTTCGCCAGTTGAGCAAATTCGACCTTTACCTAATTCGCTCAACTGGCGGTAATTTCTACGTTGCTACGCTATAGGCGTAATCAAACACTCAAAACACTTTAAACAAGGTATGCCAAAAGAAAGCGGTGAAAATTGAGTCAAAACTGATGTGAATAATACACCTGTTATTTATTAAGGTCAGAAAAAAATGTAAGAAACGACGAATATGTCATGAAAACTTGATCCATCGCAACAAAATTATAATTAATTATCTTTGGATAGCTGTATGACCTGTTATGACGTGTCCGGCAGAGACACCAGCCGGTACAGCAACAACGAAGCGGTTACTACGAAAAACTGAAATGGTTGCTCTGAGAGCATTCACTGGTCATCCATTGCTCGACAGGAAATGCAGCTGGGAAATTAGAGAGCAATGTGGGATCAAGGATGTCGTACGATGGACGAGAAAATCAAGAGCAAATTGGAATGAACACAAGTAAAAATAAAAAGTTTTTACGATTTTTCAATTGAGGAAAAGTTCCTTTTAAAAATTAATAATCATAATTTATATTCCATTGACTAGAATATAAATTATGTTTATTGCTATTTGTCTACTTTGAATAAAATTAATTCTAATTTTATCCTTTGTAATTTTGTTTTCTTGTCACCTCTGAAATATTGTATGTTCTGCAGTTCTGCTAGACTTATATGTATCAAAGTAAGGAAGGAAACTGAAAATAAAATCTGAATTTTTATCGCAGATTGAATGTTTAGAGAGGAATAATAAGAATTAACAAATATATATGTATGTAGAAAGGTTATATAGATACATCTGCCTCTATATTACTCATTGGCTATAGTCAGCAACGTGCATAGGTAATAATCTAATAATATTACAAAAATTTTTAATCTACCGATTTTTTACGGAATCTACCGAAAGTTTTCAACAAATCTACCGATTTAGCGTTAATACTGGTTGGCAACACTGCCTTGCAGTCAATATCGCAAGAACAATAGCACGAGGGCTAAAAAACTAACAAGCATTTTTGCTTAGAATGCGAAGAAGAAGAGGAATAATTATATGTCTCTTCCAAGTTTGTTCAAAAAATTCCCATGCGTTTGTGTTTCAATTTTCATGTCATGTACTGTATCCAGAACCATATCTGAAATCCATGATACTTATGTAATTTTATTAAACTACGGCAAATACATTGTTACAACTGTCAATCCAATATACTAAAGCTTTCAAACTTTACTAATTTACGAAGTACATTAATGTCGCTAATTGAAATAGGAAAAACAAGTACAGCCTCTAGTAAAATATATTCAAAGGGCTTCATAATTAAATATGATTCCAAATTAATTATTTACATATGGCTTGTATGAATCACACATCTGTACATACTTTGTATACAATGAAATATTCACAGGAAACGTAATTACTTCCTGCATTCTTGTTGAAACTTAATATTCTGCTAAGAGGATTTTCCGTTCTTCGAATATCTTGGAATTGATTGCACTGAGTGTATATATGTATATGTGTTACGCATAAAAAGGCGGCGGTGTGCTGCGAAAGTTGCTGAGCAGATCTTTACGACTGAGAATAAATTGACTATTAACTTCTATTGCAAACAAACGAGTGCGATGAAAGCCGAGAAAACTCGCCTTTTTATATATCAATCAAAAATTTGAAAAACTTTTCGGGGAATTGAAATTAGTTACAGAGTGAAACGATAAATAATATTTGCAAGAACGGAATTAAATTTTCAGCTGCGAAGTTTTAAACTCCAATATTTAAAATTAGAAAGAATAACATCGTCTTCTGCTAGCACAAAGTGAAAATTATTTACAGCTACCAATAATCTTAAAAGCGTTAGTATCCTTTAGCATTTTGAAGTTTGAAATATTATATCAGCGGTTATTTAACTCTTCACTCAATGATTTTTTATTTTTTAATAAACAAAATACGTACAAACAAGTAGTGTAAAATAAACTTTATTGACATAAAAAATAATAAAAAAAAAACTAAGTTAACCCTTTAACGTGTAGTGGTAACTTATTTGACCACTTCCATAAAGTCGAGTTACTAAATATATGTAAATCAAAAATTATAGGATACCGAACCTAAAGACTTTACAAGTGGTTTGGAAGGTGTTGTGGTTCAATAAACGAGCACATTCATGTGTTATACAGTAATAAATCCGAAGTGGTTACTTAGATAGCCACAACCCATTCACGCACCATGTTTTTGTTATACTAGTATTTTTGTAAGTTTTAACATGTTTGTCATCGTATGATAGACTTCCCTACTAAAGCTAGATTGGTTCATTGTGAATGCAAATCTTTATATATCTCTCATAGTCCTCAGTTTCAAAAATTTCTGTATTTGAAAGAAAATATATTATATTACTGTTAGTAGGCGTACAAATTTTAAAAAGGTAAGTACATTATTATATTTTTTTATATCACAAAAATATGTTTTTCTCTTTTGTATAATACATCATTATATTTGCATCTATGTATAAAACAACGCATTATTTTAAAAATTCACCGTTTGATTTCGGCATAGAAAATATGTCACCATACATACAAAACAAACCTCAAACCTGTATATGTAAATTTTATAAATTAGTTTGTCAGATATTAGAAAGTAAAGAACATTAATTATTGATCTAATATAATGATGTATTCGGAATATATTGTTTATATGTGCGTCTTTTGAGTTCTAAAACAGAAATATTTTTTCAGATATTTCGTAAATTGGGATTATATATCATTCTAGAAAAGATAACATCAGACGAAGGTTTCGACTAGGTGGATGCTCTGCTAATGAATATGCAGAAAATTCCGAAAATGGAGAAGACAGTGATGCACAAAATTGATAGTATATGATCCACAAAATATTTCAAAAAGTAGACAGACTTTATAAAGTTTCTGGTTTCTCATTTGCAGGAAAAATTTAATAATTCCTTTGTGCCATCTAAAAATGTAGCAGTGGATGAGCGCATGGTAGCTTTTAAAGGCCGGTCTTCGCTCAAACAGTATATGCCGATAAAGTTCATAAAAAGGGGTTTCAAAGTTAGGCGTTTAGCTTGTCCATCGCCCAGCTACATGTTAAATTTCAAAGTATATGAAGGAAAAGACAAGTAGTTGAAGAAGGAACTTTAGGAGAGAGAACTGTATTAGAATTACTACGTCACTATTACGGCCAGGAGTACCGTTTCGACAACTATTTTAGTTTCGACAACTATTTTAGTACTATTGAGCTTTTATCAAAATTACTAGCCCATAATATTTTTTCCTGTGGAATACTTCGAAAAAATCGCAAAGATTACCCAAAAAAACAATGAAAAGAGACAACAAAATGAGTATCGGTGAATATGATGCAACTAGCGGAGACTTTTCTGTCTGCAAATGGAAAGATCGTGGTAGGAAGTGATGTCGCTGCCAGCTCTTTTCATAACCCAGAAGTAACCACCCAAATTCAAAAGACTAATAAAGAAGACCAGAAAGAGATTGTAAACTGCCCAGAATCTATACGAGATTATTATAAATATATGGGGTCCGTTGATAGGTTCGACTAGATTTTGTCATACTACATCATTGCATGGAAAAGTCGTCGCTGGTGGATGAAACTGTTGCAGCCGCAATAAATAGTTTTATTTGCCATCAGGTGATGTTAAAAAATCAAACAGAATGCCAACGAATCACTTGAATTTTCGCAGAGTTCTGAAAGACGAATTACTGCAAAATTATTCTAGTCGCAAAATGTCTGGGCCAAAGCTTGTTATCACCAAAAGCAAAAGGAAACTAAAAACTGGACCGCCCATTAGCATGGATAATACTCGAAGGAGTTTCAATGTTGGTACACATTTACCAGTGAAGGGAACAATGCGATGCTGTGCGCTATGTATTACTCGTGCTAAACCAGAGGGTTCGTCAATTATATGCAAAGAGTGCAATGTAACTCTATGTCGTAACTCGTTTTGCACCTCTTCACGAACAGTAATAATACTGTGTATTGTTAATACTATATAAATCACTTTAGTTTTACGGATAAACTTTTCTGCTTTTGTGGTGAATATATTAACCACAACCCTCACACTCTTTGTCCTAAACGTTCTGTGGTTAGTAAATTAACCACACCCTCAAGCCCTTATGAAAGATATTTTGTTTATAAATTACCATTTACTTACGCAACTAAGATGTATTAACACCATTTACCACAAAAAATTGCAAAAGGATACTAAAATAATATTGTGTGTTAAAGGGTAAACATTAAAGTGTTAGGTTTTCAAATATGATAGGTACTCTCGTATTCAAAAAATCGTGTACACTATTTAAATCAAGTGAACATATTTTATTAGTTTCTTTATTGTTTAAAAATGAACTTTCTGTCATTTAGACAAACGTTATTATAAAGGTCATGTGTTTTTAGTCACGGCACCGTTTGCATTTAAAATCGCAATGAGTCTACGTGGCATAGACAGCACTAAACTCCTACATAATTCGTTGCAATTTTCATATAAATCTTGCCAACCCTGATGAATAATTTCCCAAAACTAATTTGCGATTTGGGCTATGAAATTTCTTTTATAAATGCCTTTTACTAATAAACCAAAAAGATTTTCTATATGGTTAACATCAGGTTTATGAGATGGCCAAGATAATACTTCTATTTTATGATCTACTACGTTTTATAATATATTAATGTAATTGTATCTATTAAAACGCCCTTCACACGCCAAAATACACGTGGACCATAAACTCATATCCAAGCCCACACGTTCACCGAGAAGCAACCAGAACTATTTGATGGATTTATGTATCCTCATATCTATAATTTCCTGGTCAGTAAAATCGGAATCTTCTATCATTTGACGATTTAGAAATTTTTTCATCCGAGAAAGTAACTATTTCCCAAAATTCAAAGGATCGATAGATGTACTTCAGACAGAAAAATTATTCGCCCTTGCTTTTGTGTAGCTATCAAAATTGTTTTTTTTTTGCGCTAGCTGAATTTCTAAGCTCCGACTCCTTAATTCTGCGTCATACCGTTGACTGTAATCCAGAAAAATCGGTATGAAAAGACGCCAGAACTCCGTATTCAAAAGGATTTTCTCTTAAATGAATTAATAGTTCTTCATCTTGATTAGGACTAGAAATTCGTTGTCGACCATAGCCTATTTTCCTTCGGCTAGAATGTTCCTGTTTCCATCTTCCTTTAAATCATTAAATTGTGCTCTTATTCTAATGGAAAGGAAGTGAAACTAATTGACCAAACTTTGCTATAATAAAATACTTTTCTTGTTCGGAAACATTTCGTATTTGCATTTTTGATTAACTCATGGTATGACGTTAATAAACTTCAGAAAAATACAAAATTAACGGGAAAAAAAAATAGATGTACGCAATTTTTTTAAATACAAGCGTACATCATGCATTCTCATTACAATGGAATTTTTTTAAAGCAATTATATTTTTTTTATTTAAACATAAATGTATATCGCCTAATAAATAGAGGCCGCTTATTTCAGCCCTCTTTTTTATACCTCTTTTGCATAATATCCAAGCATTAACTAGAGTAACATCTAATAACTTGTAAAATATGCGAAGATACCATTTTTTCTTCTAATTCTTATATTGTATCGACCCATGTGGCTGCCGAGTAAATCCACGCCCCCCATATGTTTATTATACTTTTGGACTATGAACGGGAACGGGAATCGGTGGAAACTTTTTTTTTTTTGGTTTTTGTCAGAACGTTCAACTTAGGATATTGGAAATTGTCCTAGAAAAGACAACAAATTTTGAAACTTTGGGAACATGTACATCACATATAATAGGTATGTACTACGCAATTTCTTTTCTGGAAAAACACACCTAATAAAATTTGTTCAATAAATAAACAGTAGACACGTATTTCTACCTACTATTACCGTTAATTAGCCTACTAATACAGTTAAGCGGTTCATTCTCCTAATAAATTATATATATATATATATATATATATATATATATATATAATAACTTCGTGACCTTGGTATGATATGGTAAACCTAATCAGTAGGCGACTAAAGGTCTGTATATTACTTCAAAATATATGTATTTAAAAAACTCTACATGTTTCGGCTGTGTACGCCTTTATCAAGAGAATACAAGTTACTTACCAGTTACTTATCAACTGGTAAGTCAACATATTGGCCCTCGGATATAAATAAAACAACTGACTTGATTGACTTTTGCGTAACTAAGGGAATGCCAATTTAGCTGACGAAAATTTAATACGAACAATACAGAGCGCTGCTTGGCAGTCGACACCACAGGCTCTACAAACTTCTAGTGCTCAGTGTTTGTATTCTCTTGATAAAGGCGTACACAGCCGAAACATGTAGAGTTTTTTAAATACATATATTTTGAAGTAATATACAGACCTTTAATCGCCTACTGATTAGGTTTACCATATATATATATATATATATATATATATATATATATATATATACAGACTGTCCCGTAAAAAACGCCAACATTCATAATTCCGTTATTTATTGTCCGGTTTTATTTAAACAAAAAGTAAATTTAATAGCATCAAAAACACTATAAGATAGCAGTGTTTTATTTGTTTTCAAATGTTTACATTAATGTCAAACGACAGTCAAGTTTTTTATTTTAAATGGCAACATATATATTTTTGGCTTTATTCGGATTGTATTTTTTTTTTCTGAATTCAACGATGTATAATATGTTTATTTTTGATAAACGTTTATTGCAAAAAAAAAACTTTATAAATTTCATCTTTGTCTTCCATTATTTATAAATATTCGAATGTGTCATGAGTCATGAAACATTTGAAATGTAAGTATTATAAATATTATTATAAGAAACAAAACACTTTACAATAAATGTTGAAATTGCCCGCCACCTTGTTTAACACATATCGCACATCTCCTAATAATAAAAAATAAAAAAAAAACTTTATAAATTTCATCTTTCATTATAGTAGACTTGGCCCAGTCCACTAGCATTATGTCAGTGTGCCTTAAGTGTCAATTTGACTTTATTAAGTTTTCTGTATTATCCTGTTTGAACGTTTTGCCGCAACAAAAAGCGTATTTTCGTTAAAAATGAATAACAATGAATTAACGGACATGTTACAAATGTTCTTTGAATGTAATAAAAATCGCCTTCAAGCAGTTTGTCGGTACAGTGCTCGTTTTCCGGACAGAGAAGTTCCAGGTTCGAAAATATTTCAGAGAATTGAAAAGAATTTAAGAAATTATGGATCATTTACCAAACCAAAAACACAAAAACGGAAATTCTCCCGAAGATAAGGAACTAGATGTTCTTCGTGCAGTACAGCAAAATTCACGAACTTCGATTCGCGAAATTGCACATAATATTGGGGTATCAAAAACTACAGTTCATGGTATTTTAAGAAAACACAAACTTAAACCGTACATAGCTCGAAAAGTTCATGCATTAGAACAAAATGATCCTGGCCGAAGAATCCAGTTTTGTCGTTTTTATTTAAATGCATTAGAACAAGACCCGAATTTTTACAGAAGGATAATTTGGTCTGATGAATGCACTTTTAGCAACAACGGTATTTTTAATAGAAACATACATCGACAGTGGAGTGCAGACAATCCGAGATTTGTAATTGAAAATAATTTTCAAAGACGTTTCAACGTAAATGTTTGGTGTGGCATTTTAGGTGATCAATTAATTGGGCCATTTTTCATAGATGGTTGCTTAAATCAAGAAAAATACTACACTTTATTACACGAAAATCTCCAAAACTTTTTAGATGAATTACCTTTGGCAAATTTAAATAGAATATTTTTTCAACAAGATGGGGCTCCCGCGCACAACGCCAGAGTAAATACTGATTTGTTGAACACCCAATTTGGAAATAGGTGAATAGGAACATACGGTCCTATCGAGTGGCCTGCGCGTTCACCGGATCTTACGCCCGTCGATTTTTGGTTGTGGGCTTATCTACAAGATCGAGTTTATTTAACAACTCCAGAAAATGTTGACAATTTAAGACAAAGAATTATTAACACTTGTCAAGAAGTACCTGCCGCTTGTCTTTTAAATGCGACCTTTGAAGTAATTAGGAGATGTGCGATATGTGTTGAACAAGGTGGCGGGCAATTTCAACATTTATTGTAAAGTGTTTTGTTTCTTATAATAATATTTATAATACATACATTTCCAATATTTCATGACACATTCGAATATTTATAAATAATGGAAGACAAAGATGAAATTTATAAAGTTTTTTTTTTTGCAATAAACGTTTATCAAAAATAAACATGTTATACATCGTTGAATTCAGAAAAAAAAAACCAATCCGAATATAGCCAAAAATATATATGTTGCCATTTAAAATTAAAAACTTGACTGTCGTTTGACATTAATGAAAACAATTGAAAACAAATAAAACACTGCTATCTTATAGTGTTTTTGATGCTATTAAATTTACTTTTTGTTTAAATAAAACCGGACAATAAATAACGGAATTATGAATGTTTGCGTTTTTTACGGGACAGTCTGTATATATATATATATATATATATATATATATATATATATATATATATATATATAATACAAAGTTATTTGCCCAATAGCCGATAACACGAAAGATTTGTTGAGCGACAACGAGTGTAATAATTTATCTATTTATGTTTAGTTACATTTATATTTTTGTAAATAAGATCTGAGATATAAATATTTTAGTGCATATTGAATTCTTTTTGTGTGTACTCACGGAGGTATTTGAGGAAGCAGAAGATATTATTGACTGTGTGTTGGTTAATTTAATTTATTTAGCAAATCCTAAACGTAAGACGTTTAGATACTGTACGTTCCTGTTATGATAATATAGATAAACGGACGAATTTTTTTTTTTAATTTTTCACTTAGGTATTATTTGTTCATTTCACCTTGGATACGGTTATCATATACAGGGTCATATCGCATGTGGGCATTATAACCACATACACTTACCACATATATTTTATGATATATTGTGAAGATATTCAAGAAGATGGACAAGAATTAAATAGAGTATGGAGAAAAAGAATGTTGCGTTCGATTAAATTCTGCATTGAATGTACTTAAGAAGTTATGTAATGGGTTCTAAACTACATATATTGATTGCAATCGAGTTAATCGAATGGAATATTATTTTCCTTCATAACTAAAATTTGAATAACCCCAATAGTTATTTAACTACAGCTACGTTGGTTGCACATATAATTATCCCCATTCCCCGCATGGATCCCAGTCCACAAGCTATACATATGGATCTATTTTACTATTAAGTTAAACATCTATATTATTACCGATCTGTGATTATAACCGGGCGATATGGCTCATGAAACCCGCGATGTTATTCACAGTTTTTAATATTGTGTGAGTATAAATAAGGCCTGACAAGAAAGGATATACATTTTACAAAAATAATAATTTGTATTTTTCAGAAAGTCTAAATAAGAGAGCAAAGCTTTAGAAATCTTTATTAAAATTAAGAGTATCTAAACATTGACAACTTGAAAGCTTTGAAGTGTCAACAACTGTTATTTAAAATAAAATTAAGGTTAAATCGTTGATTTAATGAGTCATGTTAAATGGGTAATGATGATCTCAGAACTTTTCCAATGTAATTTGAATTTTCCGCTTAAAAAATTAATTCTTCGTAGAAAATAAAATCTTGTATGAACAACATAATGCCCTTGGTGCATAAATAACTATTATTGACTCCATGTAAATTTCATAATCTAACCAGGTGGGTATTAAATGAATGTTGTAACATGGGTTGGAAACCTACACCAAGATATTAACAAATAGAAATAAGCAAAGACAATTCATTATTATAAATATAAATCAACTAACTGTGTGAGTTCACTATATCTAAAGGTGTTACACGTTTTAGACAGTATGTTTATGCACTATTATCCAAAAACTTCAATGCCAAAAGATTTAGATGTGCTTCAAGGCGTGTGAAATACTTGATACTCGCGTGTTTCGACTTTTGGCGCACTGTCCGCATGTGAAGATCATAATGTAGCGTGGCAGTCGATACAAACCAGGGTGCATTTGTAATTGAACCCAGTACTTTAGATTAATCGTTCAAGTATTTCGATATTAGAGGCACTCGCGGTTCTCCACAGTTTAACGCTATAAGTACACACTGTCTTCAAAATCACCTTGTACACAATCTGTTTTCTAGAGATAATGAAGATCGCTGGTTAATGAGCCACTGTAGTTTGGAGAATGTCAGTCCTAGCAGCTTTCTGTTCGAGAAAATATGCTTGGTCCATGTTAGCCGTCTATCCAAATAGATTTAGAGATATTTGACGGTTAGATTCCGGGATATCTGAACACTATTTAATGAAACAGGAGGACAAGTATCTCGACGTAATGTGTATATCACATGCATTGATTTTAGTTCATTGGTTTTTATTTTCCACTTTCTTTGCCATCCTTGGAGGTTATTTAATGATCTTTCGAGATAATGTGATGCCGCTGCCGGATACAAGCAATTTGCATATGTCGCGGTAGTTGTAGTATTCGATGTTGGTATATCGCCAGTATAAATTTGCTAAAGAATAGGGGCAATAACACTGCCTTGGGGTACTCCAGCTTGGATTAGGTTCAATGTTGTCAATTCATCCTAATACTTGACTAGAAAATATCTATCAGTAAGATAGCTTCTAAAAAAGGGTGCGGTAATTTAGATTTTAGATTGACAGATCCTATTGAAAGCCTGGGAAATGTCTATGACAGCGGCCGAACAACGGAAAGATAATCAATTTCTGAAACGGTTCAACTTATTTATAATCTATAATAACATAGATGACTACACAACCTATAAAAATTGGCATATGCTAAACACTAAACATAACTAAAATCACGTGTATGTATTATCGTGTGTTTCTAACACGTCTTCAAATTGTTACGCTTCGCATATATAAGAATGTTTAATTCTATTTTTAAATTATATTTATTTCTTTAAATATCTCGCATTTTAAAATATTAAACTTCAGTTAGACATTTTCCTGTATATTCGTTTGCAAGTAGAAAGTCTTTCTTTTGTGATCGCTCAAGCCGCTAGACCCTTGCCTTCTACCTGCTTAGAACCATAACGGTCACTTTGGTATGTCTTTATATATTTCATTTTAAATTAAGTTGTTATTAATTTAATTACGTACATCTCCTATTATATGTTGTGTCTCATCTGACTTTAGAGCTTGGCTCACATGGGCTATATTAATGATATTTGTGTCATCGATAGGACAACTCTTCAAGTCGCGCTTTTGATTCATTCATTATTCAAGACATCGACAACTTCTATTTACCCTCTCTTAGACTTAGGGGCAATAAAAACCTTTTCCGAAAAGCTAGAGTTCGCTTCGACACGTAGATAGTCGTATGTAGTCGTAGTATGATCTTTAGAACCTTCATGAGTTAAACATCTTACATGCCGTGCTGCTCAAGTACCGGCCATGATGCATGTGCCCCTGCATCTCAGTAAAAATTAAAAGGTAATCTGTATTGTTCTATATAAATTATTCTTTTTAGGTAATTCACATTAATTTAACTAATTAACTTCCTATTCCTCAGGCCGATCATCGCTCTACATATTTGTCCAAGTGTATATTGCACAACGTGGCCGACCATCTTCGCAACTCAAAGTGCTCAAACTCATAATTAATTCAAATCTAATTTACTGCCAAACTTAACGTTCTTTTCAGTTTATTTTTGTGTTAATTGTTTTTAATTAATTTAGTTTAATTACTTTTACATTACCTTTATTTAATAACTTTTAAATATATCAATCTCAACTTCTTACGTAAATAATAAATACAAACTTTAAGGACAACGCTCCTGTGTAAATTATAAGGCGGCCCAAGCTAAAGTAAGGAAAAAAAAGAATGAATGTTGGGAGAAAAACGGCAATAGAATTAACATGTATCTAGGAGGGAATTGGAAATTAATTAAGAACTTACAAGCAAAGAGGAAGAAGGATATCATTTCGACTATTACACCACAAGCATTGGAACTGTACTTTAAAGATTTCCTAATAGAAGAAAGATGAGAGTATGAAGACAGAAGTAGTGGCTAATATTGAAGGAACGCCGATTACAATAACAACACAAGAAGTTCGTAAAGCATGCTCGCAACTAAAAATTAGAAAATTCGCAGGGCCTGGAGGTATTTCACCGGAACTCCTAAAATATGGATTGGAAAACCTGTATAAACATCTAACAGAATTATTACAGAAATGTGTTGACGGTGCTGTAATACCAAATGATTGAAATATGGCATACATATAAACAATATATAAGAATATATAAGGACACAGAGATGTATGTGAAAATTACCGTGGAATATCAGTCACACGTTCTATCAGTAGTGTGTATGGTAAAATTCTAAAGCGGAAGATAGAAAGTGAGTATAATGGTTTGGAAGCCGAAGAACAAACTGGCTTCAGAGCAGGTAGATCAACATCGGACAATCTCTTCTGTGTCACCCAAGTTATCGAGAAAAGGTTAGCAATGAATAAGGTACATATATTATATGTAGATTTTAAAAAAGTATACGACAGCGTTCCTCAGATAAGACTTTGGGAAGCGCTGAGAAATACAAATATCGACAATAACTTGATCAGAGCAGTTAAAAACCTTTATAAAAATGCCCAAACCAGAGAAAAGATAAAGGAGAAAACAACCAACAAATTTAATATAATCAAAGGGCTCAAGCAGGGATGCTCTCTCTCATCACATTTATTTAAAATATATTTAGAAAACGCCTTAAGAACAAAGAAACGAAAGTGCAAAAGTATGGTTATCCCGTTGACAGAAAGAAATATATACGCGCTATGTTTCGCTGATGATTAAGTAGTGTTATCTCAAGATGTGGACGACATAGAGTATATGCCGCGCAAATTGATCGAAGAATATCGTAAATGGGGTCTAGAGGTGAACACAGAAAAAACAGAATATATGTGCATAGGGTGGCGTATAAAAAGATCTTATCCTAAATGATGGGCAAAAAAATTAAACATTGCGACATTGGGACTGCATGTGTCACAGGACGGTACCTTGGATACAGTCATACGATATGGGAACAATGGGGATAGAAAAGCCATAAGCCATTTAAATAATATTCTCTGGGATAAAAGATCTACAAAAAAGATAAGATCCTAATATACAATACTATTGTTAAAACCACAGAAACTCATAGCTCTGAAGTCTGGCCACTTAAAGCTAAAGCAGTAAAAGTTTTGCTTGTAACTCAAATGGACTTCTGTAGAGAAAGGAACAGAGTACGAAATGAGAAAATAAGAAAAATTATGGCATTATAAGCATACCATAGTAGATAACATCAAAACGAAACAACTTTAAGGGTATGGATACGTGTAACAGATGGTAGGTGAAGGGCTACTCAAGCTAGTGATAGAATGGACCCCATAAGGAAAGCGCCGGAAGCCTAGAAGAACTTGGAGGAAAGGAATCGACAGGGAGATCTTTTGAAATAAACTTAAACAGTAGTTACCACGCAATTATTTTTACGAATGATTCTTCACAATATTTACTACAAAGCACAATAATGTTGAACGAACTAAAATGATATGTACCGAGTGATATTCTCTGTGGAATACTCCCGTTTTATATACTATCGCGTTCATGGAAAACTAAGTCATATTTTGATTGCATTAAATTGGCCTGCATGAATGTAGATACAAATACAGGTGCCAAAAACGAATTGTCATTTTGTCAGTTTTCATTTTTGAATAACTAAAACTACTTTTTAACTACAATGTCACAAATAAACAATATGCAAACAGCAGCGAATCAAGCCCGATTATATGATTCGATAAGCATACGGAAAATTGCTAATGAAGTTGGTGTAAGTAAAAACGCAGTATTGCATGCAAAGAGGAGAATTCGAGAGAGTGAAGTCATAAATAGAAATTGGGGAACAGGTGCAAGAAGAATTTCAAATATGGATCAAGACGACGACCTAATATGTTTTCTGAGGATAAATCCCTTTGAAACAGTTGTAAAGGCTATGCAAGAATCACAATTTCCTGGTTCACGTGTTACAGCTCAGCGCAGGATTCGCCAGTCTGATTTGAGAAATGGTTGCGCTTTGAAACAAAGTTTGGCTAACAGCCGAAAATAAAGAACAAAGATTACAATTTGCTCTAGAGTATGTAACAGGTCAAGATACTTTCCAATCCACTCATAATGGCATTTTAAAAGTTCATCGGCCCAATCGAACCCGATATGACCCACGTTATATCAGAAGGATTAACAGAACAGTTGTATACCGCCGAAAATTAAAGGAATATTTGCAGCCATGTGTTCGCCTTATTTTTGAAGAAAATTTTATTTTTCAAGACGATAATTGTCCAATTCACCGAGCACGCATTGTCCGTGAATACATACAAGCACAGCGAATAAATATATTGCCGCGGTGTTCGAAGAATCCCGACCAGAATCCTGTTGAGAATGTGTGTGGGAAAATGTTAGAATTTATAAGAAGAAAGATGTGTTAACTAAAGACCACGAAATGTTGGGGAATTAGAACAGAAAATATCTGAAGCATGGACGCAAATTTCACTTGAATTTACCAGAGAGTTGGTGTCACCTATACCTAGACGTTTACTAAAAGTTATACAATTTATTTAATGGAGAAATTACGAAGTATTAGTAGTTATATAATTTTCATAATATGTAACAAATTCCATAAAATATATTTATTGTTTCACATTTCTTCCACGAATAGAATTTCAGAGTATATTTAACCCTAGGATAACCGTGCAGGCCTAATGGACCGGAACGATTTCTAACCATTGTTTTATCGTACTTATGGTTGGACATATTTATTGGTATTAATAGACTTTTTAAGTACGGGTTATAGCTTTCAAATTTTGACAAAAGAATTAATTTAGAAAGAATGGTTTTGGCAGTAAATAAATACTTTCGCGATTTACTAACAGGGTCCGTTGGACCCATATGTCGATTACTGTATAAATGTAGGTAAAGCGAGTGTGTTTTACAATGATAGTGGTTTGCTTGGAAATTCCGGACTTCCCCGCTGCTGATAAACTTTTCTTGGCATTCCCTGATGTATACAGAAAGGCGCAATCCATTTATCATGCGGATTTTGAGGACTTTACATGTTTCAGCAAAGCAAATTTACAGCCGCACGTCGTGAACAATGCATTAGTGCTTGCCGAATCTGTGTAGTGTTACTTTGTTACTGTGATTAAGACAAAATTTATATTTTGTTCGGTCGTGATGTGCGATTTGATATTTCAGCATAATTTTTAATCAATTGTCAGGTAGTTATTTCTGAATCTTTTATTGCGGCTATTTTCTACTTTGCGTTTTACTCATTACGTTGAATAGATCGTAGAAATAAGGAATATCTTACACAACAGTAGCTAGAGGCGATAGTAACCGAAATGAGTGACGCTGAATACAAAAGCCGATATTAAGCTTCAGACGACGATGGAGAGGTAGATGCAGTCGAAGGCCTCATCGATGGAGGTGATGCAAGCACAGCAGAGAACCAGATAGCGAAGAATCTGCTGAGAGCAGCGATGGTGACCACAACAGAGCTAATTCTTTTATACCAAAGAACAAACAAGTTTTTTGGTATTAAGATCCTATTTTACCGCAACACGGGAGACAACCACGACAGAATATTTTACGAGAACGTTCTGGCCCAACACGTTTTGGAAATCGCGAGATCGATACACCTGCTTCTTCTTTACTGATTTACTTTCGTAAACCTCCTCTTGAAATTATCCTATGGTGGACGAATGAAAAAGGAGAGGTTATTTTCGGCAAAAATGGGATAAAAATGGATGTACAAAAACCAAAGAAATTAACTGGACACTATTAGGTGTCTACAAATCTTATAACGAGGACGTAACACAACTTTGGAGCAAAAACAATGGTCGAAAAATATTTGGTACTATTATCGCTCGAAATACATTTCAAAATATACTTCGCGCACTTAGATCCGGCGATGTAGCGGAAAGACGAAGAAAAAGGAATGGCGACAAAGTAGCACCAATACGGGAATGCTTTGAGTTATAGAATACTTATTAGCGAGATGCGTATGTACCAAATTGGTGTATGACGGTAGATGAACAACCTGTAACTTTGAAAGGCAGATGTCCTTTTAGACAATATATTCCATCAAAACCTGGACGATATGGAATAAAATTTTGGGCCATTTGTGATAGTATAACAACCTATGCATGGAAACTGGAAATGTATCCTGGAAGCCAGGGAGAAGAAAGAGACAAAAGACAAGAATCAAGGAAAAAAGATTGTTAAACGTTTAGTGAAAAAATTGAAGACTCTGGAAGGAATGTCACCTGCGACAAATTTCTTTACTTGGTACAATCTTGCAAACCATTTGTTATCAAAAAAACCTAACATTAGTTGGTACGATCCGTAAAAATAAGCCCTAATTACCATCCTCATTTGTTGATCCAAAAAATCGTTAAGTGTTTTCCACATAGTTTGGTTTTACAGACGGTGCGATGATTATTTCGTATTGCCCAAAGAAATGCAAGCTTGTAACGTTGCTGAGTACTCTGCACAGTGAGAAAAATGTTGATAGTTGCCAAAAAAAGGAACCTCAGGTAATCCTGGACTACAATAAAACAAAAGATGTCGTAGACAACATGGACAAAATAATACGATCAAACACCGTGAAAACGATGACGAAGAGATGGCCTCTTGTAGTTGTTTATTACATGTTAGACATCGGCGCCATGAATGCATATATACTATGGAAGCTCTTGAGACCTAATTCAGGTTTTGATTTGAAAAAGAGAAGAAGCTTTCTAAATGAGCTAGGAAAGGAGGAAAGGAGAAAACCAGAAGCAGAATAAGAAGAGATGTGATGTTTGTCTATCCTAAAAAGACAAAAAGACAAGAACAACTTGTGCACGTTGTAAAACCAATGTATGCGGTGAACACTCAGTAGTCATATGTTAGAAATGTGTTTAACCCACTTTTACTTTTATGTAAGTCATTTATATATTTTATTTTACAATATTATGTCTAATTATTATAACTGATTCGGTTTATTCTAATGGTCTTTTCTTATGTTAAATAAAATACAAGTCAAATGTAATAATGCTTACGCTATATTGAATTCAACATAATCCCCGAATATTAGCTAAAACATATAGTAATACATGTCTAATGGACCCGCGCGGTAAGTAGCGATAGGCCGTTTTTCTGGTAGTCCTAGGGTTAAAAGTGAACACACAAATTTTCTTAAATTATGATTCATAAATAATTACTTTGACGTTTAAAAGTAACGTTTCTACGATAGTAAGTACATACATTAATGTTACAATGCTAAAGTTTTTAAAAACCTTAGAAACTGAGACAATTTATTGTCCTACTTTTCCATGAACACGATGGTACATGCGTAATAAATGTTTCTATTTGATATTGCGCCATTGCAAACTTTATGGATAATGTCACAGAGTGACTTAATTACTCCCGGTTACGACGACAATGTTATTAATTTTAATTTGATTCTGTCTAAATTCAATAGATATTGTACAAGTGAGTAATAATAACTTTCAAATTAAATTCTTATAATTGTCTTACTTCACTTTCACTTCACAAATATAAGTGGCCTTCATAGAATATTCAAAGGAACAATTTCTTTTAGAATGAAAAAATAAAGCCGAGAATTTCTATGACATATTTATTTGTGTAATTGGACGAGTGAAAGCATTTCTATGTACATTTATTTATCTCATTAATAAATCATGTCGCTTAAAACCTTTTCTTAAATTAGTTAACTCTGATCCTTGATTGTAATATAAATAGAAGACCCATACAAAATTAGTATTATGCCTGAAACATCTACATCCATTAAATCGTTCAAATCCATCATGACTAGAACCCTGAATTTTACGTGGGCGATAGTTGAACTAAATCGAATGTACGCTACAGCTGATGGTGATAAATTTCAAGAAATGCTATCTGTACCAACGAAATTTCAATTAAGAAGTTTTATCTTTATTCTAGAAATGAAAATAATCCTTGTCGCTTCGATAATATTTGTCTAAGAAATTAATGCTACTAAAACAGTATATATAACAGTGGTTGTTATGAGAGTATTCCAGAAAACATTATTAACTTGTAAGAATGTTTCGTGGTAACAAAAAAGACAAGAAAAAATTTCGTAATGGAATGATCGTGAGATCGGAAAGGTTAAAGGTGAAAGTCATACAGATAATTAAATGATTAAAATTAATACCTTATCTTTGATTTACTAAAATTTCAACATACACTAAACTATGAAAATGACAATGAAGGGATTGTTAAATTTTAGATGACTATGCACTTAGCGACCATTATAATTAACATAATAAACGAAAAGAATAAACTGAATATGTAATGATTTGAAACAATTGTTATCTTGAGAGGGAAGAACAACAAAATTTAAATGAAATCGGTCAACTGTCGATGCCATTAGTAATACGTCAAATAGTCAAAAAAGCGAGGCCCTTTTTTCGTAAGAGAAACTTTACATGGTAATAGATATTTAAATTTATTGCGGAATGATATCGTACCAGCAATTACAGCGCTATTTCTAAATGCAAATAGACTTAATCTACCAAATGAATCTATTTGGACCCACACAGGATGGGGCTCCGCCACATTTTGCGCGTGATGTTCGTGACTATCTGGACGAGATTTTTTCTGCACGCTGGATTGGACGCAGAGGAGCCATTAAATGGCCAGTCCGTTCCCCAGACTTATCGCCACTTGATTTCTTGAAATGTCAAGTGTACAAAAATAGACCAAATAATCTAGAAGAATTAGAGGAGCGAATAACTGAAAAAATCAACAGCATCACACTGCAAAATTATAATATGTATAGATTATATCACTGCCAAGTGGTTAACAGTGCACAATTTCTATATTTATTGTAGTCTGTAAATCTATTTATTATTACTTTTTTTTTCACGTTAACTGAATTTTTTTAAATTACATTTCTGAATGTTGTCTTTAATTATCTTTCCAAAATTGCAACAATATACAGGCTGTTCCATTTCAAAAAATATAGTAGGAAGCATTTCCGGTCAAACCGGGAATAGAAAATAAATATGAATGTGATGAGTAAATTCGTAATAAATATATTTTTCGTAATATCGTTAGTTTGTGTGTTTCCAACTTCATATTTTTCGACCAACTTTCGCGAACTCAGCGCATACTTATCACTTGCCGCGATTATATTTATTTTGTCTTTTAGCGACAAACGTTTTCTTTTTAGCGACATACTTAATTAAGAACTTTTCGAATACGGAGACAGCTTCAAACTAATCAAGTAACTGAAAGAACTTTTCGCACACGGAGAGAATTTTAAACTAACCCAGTAACTGAAAGACCCCTCTTTATGTGTAAACTTGTAGAAATGAAGACGATCTCTGTTTGATCAAACATAAACGTGCACGTATTGCGCCATCAATTTGTTTTAGGGCGTGTTTAGGATCGAGAGATCGCATTCATTCTATAAGTTTAATTTAGGTGTATATAATTATGCATAATTTTGCACAAATACGAAATAATATTGGGTATTTCTATCAATGAAAATATATCATAAATTGTTCGGCCGATATCGCCAGGTAAATTTCTATGAAGAGATGCAGTAAAAATTTGTGTTTATTTGTCCGAGGTCATTTTATAAGCGTGGTCGTAAATAACGAATTTTCGTATATAGAAATTTCTTAATAATCGGTTTGGTGAACTTTAAAGCTGTCCGTTATCTTAAATGGCCGCTTTAGGCGCATATGTTTTACTGTACATGTTTCTTTAAAATTTTTCTTTAGTTCACCCAAATTTGGACGTCTTTTATAGTGTTTATCATAACTAGTTTGATTAGAATATAGCACCAATGAATCATTAAAATGTACAAGACTAAATAATCAACCAAGCCTATTGACAGTTATGATCTGCAAAATAATGGAATGGTATAAATGATCATCTAAAGACAAATGGAAGAAACGATAGCTAGATCTTTTCAAGCCTATTAAAAGGTTGATGTTCCAAAATGCTTTCATTTCCTTTATAGTCGTGAGATTACATGTTTTTGCATGTCCCGTTTAGCGTATAGATTCCTTTGAAATACAAAGTAATCTGAAAGTTCATCCTTTAAAAGTAAATCATAATGGCGTGTCATTATTATCAGCATTATTTTGAAAATAAACTGATAATGGAATTTCATGATCTGAATTCCAAGTATTACTACTTCATTATTATTGCGATCAACGCTATGTTCACACCCATTGCTCTTAAAATCAGATACAATATCCAACAGGCGTAGCCTTTATACTATAGATTTCATTATAAAAATCTTCGTTATGCCAATAAAATTTAGATCATCATGCATAATATATCCCCGACATGTTATTTAAATCGAAACAAGCCAAGCATATAGCAGTTTATAAATTGAATTTAAATTCTAAATGTTACGCTTAATTTTCTTTAAATTACGGTACGTTAGCTAGACAGTAGGTAGAACTTAATTTATATAATATAGCAATACCTTTCGACGAATAAAACGAAATATGAACTACTAATGACTCTCTAAAAATAGCTTTAGCACTTTTACCATAAAAGCGGCATATTATAATTATTATAAAAGTGTCGACCGGGATGCGATGTGATTGGTACAAATCTGTGGTTTGTTTGTGTAGTTCAGAAATCCAATTTTTCCGGCGTCTATGCGTCAACCCCAATAAAACTAGTGGTTTAGGTCATAATCCGATATGCCACAGTTGTTAAAATCGATCTGTATAAAAACATAACAATTTTAAAACGTAACAGAATTTCCTAGGTATACGCGAAGTTTGGGTATTTGCTTTTTCAATCATTGTAAAATATACTAATCGCATTACTAACAATAACAATATTTATCTTTTTGAAAGGACAGTTAAACAGAAAGACCATATTTGTAAGCAATATAATCGAAAAAATTAGTTTTTTAAGCTACTAATAAATTCATTTTGACTATACCGCTCTATATCACAAAAGAGCCTGTAAAATTTATTTTCATAGTTGGGATGGTATTAGCTTCATTACCAAATCTGGTAACGACATACCGCTTCATACCTCTTGAAAAATTTGACCATGTCTTGACGATTTGCTCTCCTACAACTAAGGTTTCGAGGTTTTTAGTGAGATTTACTAAACAGTTTACCAATCTAACTGCTTACACTTCGCCTTTTGGTAGGAGTAAATAGGAGTATGGCGCTATTATTTGGTATACTTTTTACTTATATCAGCAGTTAAGCCTCGAGCGAGTATTGAAATATCTGTTCTTTAGGTCGAATGGTCTTTATGTACTCCTAATGTGACTTACACAAGTCTAGTAGAAGGCAGGAAATTATTGCGAGCCCCAAGTTTTTAAGAAACCTTAATAATAACATTGCTTTGTGGCATTGCTTCGCAGCTGAATTTTGTCATTCCTACATGTACTACTCGTTCAGCACATACTTTTCTTCTGCCGCTAGCCAAATCAAATGTCTTCAGGATGTCACCTTATATGGTTAACGTAAACAGAGCTTATATAAACATGTTTACCGAAAATTCATAAATTATATGGATGTACAAGTATGTATGTACAAGTATGGATGTACAAGTTTATGGAACTTTATAATTTTATGTATATTTGTTTTATTTTTAAATTATTTTGTAAGAATTAGGTATAGTTATTTGAATTGAAAAAATAATATAACTACAAACGAATTTCGTACGTTCGTATACGTATAACGCAGTACTAAGTGATGACATGTTCCTAACTTAAATTTACATCCTCAAGTTTCTCTAGATGTCATACAAAACATGACGCTAATAGCTTGCTTTTGAATTAAAAATATCTTTCTTCTAGCCTTATAGCACCTTCGCCGTTTCTATATTAAGGACAATAGTAACCAGTGGCGGCTGGTACTAAAGGGCACAAGGGCACGTGCCTCCCCTGCCACCAAGATAAACACAGAAATAAATTCGCATGTAATTCTGTGCATTATTGTAATTTATTATTTGTACGTATTTTTATAACATTGGTATCGAAGTTTTCTTCCGCACCACAGAGACTAGCGTATAAACGCTTAAAACTATGCTCCGGGGCACGATTTCCGATGTACCTATTCCAAATATGGATCAGCCGGTTCCACTTACCTTCACCATATGCGCTTATGCCGTCGGTTTGGGGCACAAACTCGCTCGACTCCACTTAACTTATTGCGTTTATTGTGATGAATTGTTTTCGTCGCGTACTACACGTGTTTATTAATAACGATGGAAGTTAATACTGTGTAAAATCTTTTTAAAAACCCCCTATCATTTGAGGAAAAACTTTTAATTAAGAAGAAAGGTAGCCTATCCCTGAACTTCAAATAAACTACACTTCAACTAGTAAAACTCGAACTTACAATAGAGTATCCAATACGAGTATATATTGTTACGCTTCGCAAATGAGAATATTTTAAATTATTTTTAAATAATATATTTATTCTTTAAATATCTCGATTAAAAATATTTAACTTAAGACATTTTTTCTGTACATATTCGTGTGCAAAGAGAAAGCATTTCTTTTGTTATATCCCTAACCAGGAGACCATTGTTCTTCTACCTGGCCCTAATGTTCACTGTGAAATTTTTATATACATTTCATTAAATTGTTTTTATTTAATTACATACATCTTTTATATGTTGTGTTTCATATCATTTGGAAGCTTATTTCACAAGGGATATTTTAATAATATTTACGCCATCGATAGAACACCTCTTCAGGTCGCGCTTCTTATTAATTATTATTCAAGATATCGACTCTCTCTTCGACTTAGGTCATAAAACAGACCTTTTTCTAAGCCAGTGTTCTATCGACACAAACTATCAGTCTCTTCTCGTTAGAACTCTCGTAAGATCCACATCTTTCCCGCCGTACTGGTCAAGTACTGGCATGATACACGTGCCCCTTACATCTCTGCAATTAGAAGGTAATTCTGTATTGTTCAATATACGAGTATATTATTCTTTTAAGCGAATCCATATTAATTCACATTGATTTATTTAATTTATTTTTTGTTCTTCCGGCCGAACATCGCTCTACATATACTTGTCCAAGTATATCTTCGCAGACCACGTGGCCAACCATCTTCGCCACTCAAAGGTAACTCTGTATTGTTGGATACAGAGATTATTTTATATTAATCGTAATTAATTAACATTTAATTTGCTGCTCGATTTAACGTTCGTTTTCAGTGTATTTTGTGTTAATTTTCAATTACATATTTACCGATCGTGTATATATTACTTTTCTTTAATTACTTTTAAATATACCAAGTTCAACTTCTTCTTATGTAAGTATAAATACAAACTTTAAGGACAACGCTCCTGTGTTTTATTTAGTAAGTAAGTTGTAGTATATTAATTAACCATTATCACACACGTCCTGGACCGTTGATGAAACTTCACCAGCACGACTAATTAATTATTATAGGATAATTTCAATATTATTAGTACGACAGCCACACCCGATAACCGGCAAAGCCGCCGTTTGTAATAATATGAAAAAAATGAGTGGATTTACGGATGTTCACTAACACATAAACTATTTTGTTTTATCTGCTTGATTTTTTAAGAAAGCCGTTAGTGTGTGGAATAAACAAGTGTTGAATTATTTAAAGCATATCGCAGAAAGGGCAAAGAAATACGAAAATTTCGTTTCTCACGTGAATGCATGCGTGGATTTTAGTTTTCTAGGCAAAGTGGACATACGTGAACAGTTAGACAGTGTCTATTTGCGACAGAAAATTAATACAACGAAGATGTGGAAAAAATCGTCATATTTTGCGCCAGTTAATTATGTGTATAAAATTTTGCGAAGCTTTTGAATTGGCGTTACGAAGCCATGATGAGACATTGCCGTCGGAAAATTCGGGTATTTATGTAGGCTTAATTAACTTTGCAGCTGAACTAGACGCTGTGCTTACAATACATATGAAAGGTTCACAAGTGTTTAAAGGCGTCTCAAAAACTGTTCAGAACGAATTGCTAGATGCAGTGTGACAAATTTACAAGCACGAAATATTAAAAGAAATTAAATTTGCAAATTTCATTGCTTTGGTGGCCGATTAAATTACAAACACCTCTAATAATCAGCAAATGGTTGTTATTATTCGATACCTGTTCAATGGACAAATTTTTTAACGCTTTGGTCTTTCTTAAGCCGGGTGGACAGAATTCTGATGTACTAGCAAACACATTGCTGAATGAATAGTAAACTATTTTAAATTCTCCTTCTGGGTCTGATAACAATAAACTAATCACTCAAAATATGATGGGGCGTCCGTGATAAGTGGTAAGACAAATGGTGTCCAAGCTATTATCAAAAGAACATTTCCACATGCACATTATATTCACTGTTACGCGCACCAATTTAATTTAATTATTGAACGAACGGCACAGTGCAATAAAAATGTAAAAATTTTCAAGTTTTTCTTCTCGATTGCCAAAACGAACGGTAATTCTTGATGAAATGGTCAAACGTAGATTACCACGCGCTGCTCCTACACGCTGGATTTTCATAAGTCGAACTGTGAACACATTATTTGAACAACAGGATTCTTTCAAAGAATGTTTTGACAAAATTATTGACGAAGATGGCATGGATTCAGTTACTATTAGTGAAGCAAGTGCTTTATTGAGACAATTGAATTGCACGGAATTTTTCTACTTGTAATTAGACTCAAATGCGCGAGATTGACAGTGCTCAACTGCAAAAGACAATTTAACAATTCCAATTGCAAATTATTCACATTAGAAATTTAAGAAATTCTACTGAAAATGACAATCAAGAAAGCAGTAATGAAGAACCTGCAAGGAAAGGACAAAAAACGACAGCTAGAGATAACAGAGTTGTTATTACAAAGGAAGTTTGTGACACTATTTTAAGCCAAAATCAAATCGGTCGCTAGATTTGATTTTAGGGTTCACTTAAGTGCAGCAAATTTTAAAATTTTAAAACTTAGTCATTCATTTCCACAAAAAGATTTTCATGAAATTGTGAAATCTTGTGCTATGTTGGACAGTGTAAAATTGAAAACTGAACTTGCAGTAATTTGTGAGCGCGATGAAATGTGTGTGACGTAGGTGGTGTTTTGCCACTTTTAGTGTTAATAACAGACAACAACCTAAACAAGATTTTGACGGAAACATACAAACTGTTGGATATTATTTGTACAACGCCCATGTCGACAGCAGAATGTGAACGATGTTTTTCCACCCTCAAACGCATTAAACGTTTTCTGAGAAGCACAATATCAAAAGATCGACTGAACGCATTGGCGGTCCTATCAATAGAAGACAAGTTCATCCAGTATAACTCATTTTGACAAAAAAGTCATAGACGTCTTTTCCAGCATGATAAATAGGACAATGTATTTTATGTACAAAAATTGGTAGTTTTTTCTTGTTCTCACCCTCTTTCATAACTCACGAGCCGCCACTGACAGTAACAAAATAAATAAACACAATACATCTTACACCAATTGAACTTACAAAAAATTTAAACACAAATTGAATTTATACATAAATAAAAAAATATATGTTTTCCTAAGATATCTAAATTTACTAAAGAAAACTAAGGAAGTGACAAAGATACAACAAAATATAAGTAAATTTCGAGACCAACAAAAACGAAAAGAAACACATAATAAAGAAAAACATAAAAAACATAAATGAATAGATTAATAATTTAGGAATAACTGCAAATATTTCACAAAAAGTAGTAAAGTTGATGTAAAAGTATAAATATATTTAATTAAAAGTACCCGACCTAGTGACAACTAGACAATTGAAAGACGAATTCAGACAAGCGTATGAAGTGCAGAATGTGAGATACTGTCTAGCAGAAGGTCATGAAACAAGAAACGAGCTAAGACAATAAACCATGCGAATCAACATTGGAACGTATTAAGTTATAAACAAACTTTATGAAATGTAGTTGTCGTCTAATTTCAAGTGTTCCTATATATCAAATAACAGTCATTGGTAGTTGTAACTCCTATTGAGAAAATTCCCAACCGTCTGAAATACATTTTATTTGTTTATATGTTTGTAAACAACAATTTTATAATTTGACAATGCTAATACATAACTTCATACACACAAGTAACTTCCGCAAAAGGAATCTCAACATACAACAGAAGTTACACAACTTAATGAACACAGTTCATTGATAAAGGAGCAAGTTTTCCGAAACTTGTATGAAAAATTAAAAAAAACTTTAAATAACCAATTATTTTATGCTTGACCTACAAAACGTCAAACAAAACTCCGCAGAAATTATATATATATATATATATATATATATATATATATATATATATATACATATATATAAGTGTTTTAGATAGTTTCTTAGCCATTTAAATATAACAATAGATAAATTATAGGAGTTTTTCGGCTTTTATATGAAATATTTACAAATATTAAATTAGAATGTATGTAATTGCAGAGTAAATCCCCACTTACTCTGCAATTACATACATTCTAATTTAATATTTGTAAATGTTTCATATAATAGCCGAAAAACTCCAATAATTTATCTATTGTTATATATATATATATATATATATATATATATATATATATATATATATATATATAAATATATATATGTATACAAGTTGACTCGGAATGTATGCAACAAATATTATATACTGCTTCCTAGGGTTATTATGATCATAAAAGGGCATATGAACGTATCTCTTAAACGACTTAGTTTTAAAGTTAAGGGATTTTTAATAATAAATTAAAAATTCATTCAATAAAACGTGCTAATACAACAAAATTAACTTATAAAAATTGTTGGAATTGAACGCCTTTAACTGCAATGCAAACTTCTATCCTCCGTTGCATTGATTGGTAAGTGCGTTCAAGAATACCAGGGGTGTTTCGAATTCTCTTAAATGCTGCAACATTACAATTTCACAGTTCATCAACATCGTCAATAGGAGTGGCATAAACTAGTGATTTAAGGTGAAAAAAATCTAGAGAATTTAAGTCTGGAGCTAGCGGAAGCCACGACTGTGGACCTCCTAGCCCTCTCCACCGATTTGGATTCACCCCGTCCAAAAGCTCACGAACAACTAAACTGAAATATTCTGGAGCACCATCATGCAGAAAATACATTAGTAATCTTAATTATAACGGGACTTCTTCTAACAGTATTGGTAGCTCCTCTTCAAGAAAGCGGTATTATTCTCCATTTAACCACATCGGCAAATAATATTGACTTATGAAGTGATCTTCAACAATTCCCGCACACACGCTAACAGAAAATCGATGTTGATGACGGGTTTTCAACGTCTTGTGTGAGTTTTCTTCGGCCCATGTGTGATTATTATGAAAATTAATAATAACATGTCTGGAGAAATAAGACTCATCGATGTAGAATACTGAGCCAAAAACTGAGGATTTAGTTCGGATTTCTGTTGTATCCATTGGCAAAAAGTCAATCTTTGCGGGAAATCTGCTGGTACATGTACCCGTTGTATGTGATATGGTTACAACAGGTGCTTGTTCAATATCCTCTAAACTGTGGGCTGACTTATGTGTAAGGTAGAGGAACTTATTCTGGTGCTTGTAGTAGGATGTTCCTCAGTTTCATTTAGAAAAATGTCTTCCGCTTGTGGAGTTCTAACTGTACACGAGTGCCCTCTATTAGCCTTATGTATCTTAAACAGCCCCTTTCACTAAGGCGTTGGTGACGAATGTCTAATGATGACAATATAATGTGCAACTTAGCTAAATGGCAAAGCAAGGTATTATAAATTTATGGTTAAATAACATGTGTGAATAATTGTGGTTATGTTTACCAGTTGTTATTTTGGAAGCCAAGACTGTTATAATATAAATACATTAATAATGTTAAATGGTAAGTACTATAGGAATTTCACTAGAAAATATTTTTTACGTTAAATTAATCAAAATAGTTATACTTTCAAAGCAATATCAAGATATATTAGGTAAATTTTGAATTAATAATAAAGAGTTATTTGTTATGCTTTTACAAGATAATAAATGAACCTGTGATTTGTAGAAAAAGGCAGCAATATGTCGGACTGGGCTGGACTACGGAAAATCAGGGTAGTCGGCCAAACAGGATCGGAGAAGATATTCTTGGATGGTTCCGGTATTTCTCTGTACGGTTCAATGAGGGATATGGTACAATGGAATAATGCAGGTACGTAAAAGTTTATACGTTCAGTAGCTTCGATGTTCAGCGTCCCACACCAAAAGATGCTATCGTAGTTTTCTTGCCGGTGACCGATTTTATTCGAGTAAAAATTGTGTTAAACGTTGCGTTAGTATAATGGGCACCTTTTGTAAATATTTTTTAATTTGTATCACTGATATTTCAGTAATTAACAAATTTTAAAAAACGGAGAACTATATTTTCGATGCAACGCTATGCAAATTCTGATAGTTACGCTCACTTTAATTTATTTTTACCAAAGCTTTATTAGAAAGCAAAGGTTATCTTGATCTATATTTTTTACAATCAGTTATATTAATTAAATTATAAATATAATAATGATTTTGATAGAAAGATAAAATTAATATATGAATTTACAGGTATATATGAATCGCTTTTAGATGTTAGGTTAAGTTACAAGTTTGAGTAGAAATATAACCCGTTCGCGGTTTTTTTGAAAAGTGGGCGTGCTCAATTAGTATCGATATAAAATTCAAATGTAAATAAATTAAATATCTTTTTTAATTTCGCGTAATTAACTTGAATGACAAAAATGAAAATTAAAAATATAAAAAGTAAATTTTGAAATAAATATAATTTATAAAATAAATTAAATATCTTTTTTAATTTCGCGTAATTAACTTGAATGACAAAAATGAAAATTAAAAATATAAAAAGTAAATTTTGAAATAAATATAATTTAATCTGCAATATACAAAGTTTTCGTGATATTAATTTATTAACATTTCGACACTAATTTCACAAGTTATGTCCACCAAATGCAGTTATGCAATAGGGGGTTTCCCTTATATTAATTTCTTATATATATATATATATATATATATATATATATATATATATATATAGGTTGTCTTACGAAAAACACACTACGCTATAAGTCTGCCATTTATAATCCGATTTCAGAAATTCAAAAACCGCACGAGACAGGTGTACAAATATTACTAAACAGTATAATCTTTAATTTTTTTTTTTGTCAAGCGATATTTTTTTTTAAATAGCAACACATATTTTCTTTTTATTCGTTTGGTGGGTTTTTTTGGAATGGAATGGTGTGCGTTAACTTCTTGTAAAATATTCTTGGAAAATAATTTAATTTTTTTAAATAAAGTTAAAGTGTGCCCTGGAATACAAAGCAATGGAAAATTTTATTAACATCTAAAATAAAACATCGTAACAAATTATAATTATTATAAATATTGCTCAAAATTCCTCCCACTTTGCTGAATATAAAGCTGACACCTTCTAGTTACTCCATATGTTGCATTCAAGATCAAAACAGGAGGTATCTCTCGACAAGTATGAATAATTCTCTCTCTTAAAACATGCTCGTTCTCAGGGGATGTTAAATAGACACGGTCTCCATAGCCAAAAATCGAGCGGCGTAAGATCAGGTGAACGCACAGGCCACCGAACTGGCCCGTATGTCTCTATCCATTTTTGGAATTTTTGGCAAATTTACCATTCAACGAGTCAACATTTATTCTAGCATTATGTAGCGTAGCGCATCCTGCTGGAAAAACACTCTATTTGATTCTGCAAGAGGTAATTTTTCCAAGAAATTGACCAAATTTTTAATTAGTAGTTGGTGATACATTCCCTGAATTAGGGTACCATCAATGAAAAAGGGTCCAATCAATCTGTCACCCAAAATACCACAACACACATTTACGGTGAATCTATGTTGTCGATTGCTTTCAACAATAACTCTTGGATTTTGTTGACTCCAATAGCGGTGAATACGTCTGTTGAAAACACCATTATTGCTAAAAGTGCACTCATCGGACCAAATCACATTCCTATGGAACAGCCCATTCTGACCTAACATGTTTAAAAAGTAAACACAAAGTTGTTGTCGTCTATTTTCATGGTTTTCATATAACGCTTGTACTTCTTGTGGGATGTACGGTTTAAATGTGTGCTTTTTTAAGATTTTATGAACAGTGTCCTTTGACGTGCCATGTTCTTGGATTTCTTGAACACTAAGAACGGCATCTAACTCAGCACTTTCACGAAATTGGCGTCTCTCTTTCTTAGGTTCCTTATAAGCACCGTGATTTCTTAAATTTTCTTCAATTCTTCTAAATTTCTGACGGTTAGGAGCTTCTCTATCGGGAATGGGAACTGCGTAAATGAGCATTGCTTTACCAGAATTTTTGTGACACTCGAAAAACACTTGGATCATATCAGTTAATTCATTGTTATTCATAATTAAATAATCATATGATCACAAAATAATAACAAAACTCTAAGAAATAATACAAACAAGATGACAACAAGTTGACAAATATTAAATGACAGTCACTGGATTCCTAGGTAAACTTGAAAATGTTAGAAAAAACAAAATTATTTATCAAAAACATTTTATAAAATGAAGTTAAAACACACCATTTGCATTTAGAAAAAAAGTCTCTACCAAACGAATATCATGTGTTTCTATTTAAAAAGACTATCGCTCGACAAAAATAACATTAATAAAATAAAAGATTATATATACTCTTTTGTAGTATTTATGCACCTGTCTCGTGCGGTATTTGAATATCGGATTATAAATGGCAGACTTATAGCGTGGTGCCTTTTTCGTAAGACCTGTATATATGTATATAATTCGATTTTTTAACCTATTAGGCGCCGTTGATGCGAAAACGCAACATTATATAAATGATTTTTTTTTATTGGTTTCATATAATATTTTGAAAATTTGCTTATATGGTTTTTATTAAGGAAGGTTTTAAGATGCCAATTTATATTTTTCTATTAACAAATATTCGTTACTATTGATTTTACAAATTTTTGAAGATAGCCAATTTCAGTGATGCGAACATGCTACCTTATTTTTTTTTATAAAATAATAATCTTTTTTACTAAATGTATTTTTTTATAAGTATTATATAGATAATAAGTGTTGTTTTCACCTACATGAAAAAGAAAATATGAATATATATTTAAATAATAGTTACATTTGTTTAAACTTAATGTTGCGTTTTCGCATCAACGGCGCAATACACGATATAAACTTTTCATGTTGGGGCGTGGCGTGCAAGCACAGCGCATGTGCTGTAACTTTGCTAGTCACGGCGTGGCTGTACAAATATCATTTTCGTTTTGAAAACATCATTAGTTACACATCGGTCTAATATTATTGTTATCGTGATATTGTGAATATAAGTGGTAATAAAATGAAGTGGAAGGATAGTTATGAGCGCAAAAGGGCTCTTACTATCGAAGAATTGGAAGCGGCGTTGGAAGATATTGGATCGGAAGATGAAGTTGATGCTGTAATTATTCCCCCTGGCGTGGATGAACTAACGGATAAGGAAGAAATTGATGAAAATTTATTTTTATAACACAAAATATACTTTTTGTAGATGATGCTTTGCCCCAAGACGTAGCAGGAACATTTGAAATACTGACCGCGGGAATAATTTTGAAGAGGACAGTAATGCACCCAGTACTTCAAAAAAACGGAAATCCATATCTTATAAAGCAAAGTGGAGAAAAACACATCCTAATTATAATAATTCGCCTATATTCCAAGAACATATACTAAAACATTTTATAAAAGAAACACTTCGTCATACATCACCATTAGAAGTTTTCTTTTATTATTTTGACAACGAGGTGTTTGAAATGATTTTAAAATTCTCTCTAAAGTACGCCCAAGATAACAATCGACACGATTTTACTATGGAAATCTCGGATATAAAAAAGTTTATTGGTATTATGATATTATCTGGTTACCATACATTACCTCAGTTAGATATGTATTGGAGTAGAGACGAAGATAAAGGAATCCAATTAGTAAAAGACTACATGACACGGAACAGGTTTCGCAATATTAAAAAAAAATTACATCCTTCTGACAATGGAAAACTTGATAAGGAAGAGAAATTTTCCAAATTACGGCCATTATTTGATGTGATTAACAGAAAGAATCTACAGTTTGGTGTATTTTCTCATAATCTTTCGGTTGATGAAGAGATGGTTCCGTATTTTGGCAGGCACTCATGCAAAATGTTTATAAAGGGAAAACCAGTGCGTTTTGGCTTTAAACTATGGTGGCTTTGTTCGGAAGGCGTTTATTTATTTCAATTTATCCCATATGCAGGAGCACGTGAGAATAAAAGCGACATGGGTCTTGGAGCAGATGTTGTTATAAGTTTACTGAAAGTTTTAGATAATCCTAATCATCATAGAATTTTCTTTGATAATTTCTTCTCCTCATTCAAATTATTTCAGTATCTAACAGAGGAAAATATATGTGCTACTGGCACAGTTCGAGATAATAGAACCGAGAGATGTCCTTTAGATATACCAAAAGACATGAAAAAAAAGGACAGGGGTTCAATTGATTACAGATGTGATTTAAATTCTAACATTTGCGTAGTAAGATGGAACGATAATAATATCGTAACCATGATGTCTAACCATCTAACAGTAAATCCAATCCACCAGGTCAAACGGTACGATAGAAAATTAAGGAAGGAAGTAAGTGTTCCCCAACCATTTCTAATAAAAGAATATAATAAGAACATGGGAGGTGTTGACCTACACGATAATGGCATAGCTAATTATCGGATAAGAGTACGGGGAAAAAAGTGGTGGTGGTCCCTATTTATAAATACCATTGACAGCATCATTGTCAACGCTTGGAAAATTTATAATTTAGCAAATGACACTAAAATGTCGCAGTTGGAGTTTCGGTCGTATCTTGCAATGGCACTGATAAAAACTGAGCAAGCTAGCGCATCTGTAAATACTGGAGATGAGCAAGGATCGGTTTCATTTTACAAAGGACGAGGCCGACCATCAAAATCAGAGCTTCTAGACGAGATGAGAACAGACACAGTTGGTCACGTCATTATTCGTCATCCCGAAAAATCAAGAAAAAGGTGCATAAAATGTCATAGCCAGACAGTATATATGTGTCAAAAATGTAACGTTCACTTACATACTGCTTGTTTTGAAACTTTTCATAATATGTAATTACCATATTTTAATGTTATTTATAGTTGTTAACTAAAGAATATAACTATTTTTGTATCTATTTGCAAATAAACGCATAATATTTAAAAGTTATTTTGTTACATTTACTAACAGATTCCGCCGTTGATGCGAAAACGCAACATTATTTTTTTCAAAAACTATGGGAAAATTTGAAAAATTTTTTTTTTAATTCAATTTTGTCCAAACTGTTGCTTGTTAAACTAGTTTTACCTAAAATTAATATAAAATAACTGGTAGTTTATAGCGCGGCGCTTAATGGGTTAATTCAGCATTTTTATTTTATTCTTAGATATTTCTTTTTTTTAATAACTCGTATCTACCGTAGGCAGTGTATATATACATAGGCATGATTTCAAGAGCTACTCAGTTAACATTTAGCCAATAATAAGTTTACTTTCTCTGCACTTAAACCGACGCATGTTCGTGACAAATGGGAAAACCGGCACTGATTAAGTGTCTTCCAATATTACCTTCAGAACCCTCCAGCAATCACACACTAAATCTATCCATTCAAGAAGACTTTATATAAATGTTAAGGGAGCGGTCGATGGCGCGCGTGTATGCGTGCTTTTGGGGAAAAGATTAGATTTCAGCGAGTAACTATAAGAGCACAGAAGACGGTACTTGAAACGAAATTTAATTTCGCATGTGTTCACAGCGACCGTATTTATATCCTTTTATGTAAACTTGTTTTCTTTTGTAGAACATTGTGTTACCCACTTAACTTTTAATATTACTTTCTTGCGGGGACCCTTTCTTATAAAACGCTATTTGAAATTTCAATACTAAGATGCCTCTTAAATTGCTTGTGCACAACCGAAAAAATCACATAGGACCACCAGAAATATTGCAGATGCACAATGCATTTTCTTCTACGTAAGGTTCGTATGAGCTTGTACTACATTGGGTTATTCTGTGATTTAAAAAATTTGGATTCTAGCATCTGTTTTATGTGGCAAGGCAAAAGACTTTCTTGTCTCACGAGATTTTTGAAAAAATAATCGCAAGAAACGATTCTATCCATCTCGTGACTCCCATGAGAAGTAGCTTAAATCTTTTGGAGAATAGAATCCGACTGATATAAACTTTATGCAGTGTATTGTATTTTTAAATTATAAAAAACATACTCCCTCTATATACTTTTGAGTTGTGGCTAATTTGATTACCCTATTAAAAAATAGAGAGGTTGCTATTTGAATTAACTTTCTTAGGAGGCTAGTTATGATTACGATATTAATACGTATTTCTATTAAAACAAGTATGCAACTGTTACGGTATCCTAATTTTGTATCATATTGACTGAGCCTCAAAGAAAGTTTTCAGAGTAAGCCATGGATTTAATCAGTTGCTAAGTGACATTCATTAAGCTAACCTAATATTTATGACTACGGAAAAATTGAATTTAAGGGAAAACATTGTTATTTGAAAGTTTTGGTTGATGGAATGTGTAAATTATAATAATTTATTATAAAAAAATTTAGTTTTTTTTTTAGTTCTGTCTGTTTTAAAATGAAAAAAAAAACGAAAAATAAAACTTGAAAACTAGCATCTAAAACCAAATCAGATTAAACAACATTATGTATGTAAAATCTCTTAATTTTCAGAATAAAGATGAATTGATAAATTGATGTAAGCACAGCAATTTATTAATAAACAGGCAAGTATGACATTGAGCCAGTCATTAACTTCTTCTATTAACACAAATGTGTTGGTTCTGATAAGAAACGTTTTTATTCTACCATTTACATACATCTTCCGAAAATTTTTTCTTTCGGCCAATAATTTCAGATATAATTTCCATAAAGCAAATTACACTTCTTTATACAGTAATTTAATTAATATTGATCGGAATTTTCTGACACATTATTCTGACATCAACTTAGCCCTCGATGCTTTTTACAATACGTTATACGCTGTTTATACGCTGTATTGAATCTATATGTGCCTCGTAGGGTCCAATCTGGATCTCTTACCCGCCTTGGTTTTCATCTGAATTAATCTCTATTCTCAAAAATAAGAACTTCTATCACAAAAAGTGGATTAAAACTCGAAATATTGACTTCTACAATGAATTCAAACGTCTTCGTACTATAGCAAAGGTGAAAATTTAGGATAATTATACATCTTAGCTTTCTGCAATGGGACTTTAATCAAAACAACCCCTTCTAATCTCTGGAGTTTTCTTCGCAATACACAGCGCTGCAGCAGGATACCTTGTCACTTCATGACAGTAATGGTAATGCTTTTTCGGATCCCAGTACTATTGTAGATGCCTTCGCGGATGCGTCTTCTACTGTGCCAACCTCCTTGTCGGGGTTCACTTGTGATGTATCGGACTACCGTTCCCTACCCTTTTCCTTTTCGTTGACCTCCGAAGATGAGTTAATCGATGTAATGACTAGTTTTCCTAACAAATACACTACTGGAGATGATTCCTTACCGAGTTTTTTAATACATGACTGTAGATTTGTCCTGGCATATCCTCTGAAATTACTTATTAATCTATCTATAACAACTAATATCTTTTCTGATCGGTGGAAGAACACAAGAATTATCCCTGTGCATAAGAAAGGAGATCGTGCGTTGATTAATAATTACAGGCCCATCTCTATTATTTTTAACTTCGCCAAACTATATGAGAAGGTATTATACACCAGGCTATTTAGTGGCACGCGCTCTCATATCTCACCGAACCAGCATGGTTTGTCACGGGTAGATCTACTGCCACCAATTTGGCCTCGATTGTTCAGCATATAGGTGTGGTTTTGGATGGCAGAGGTCAGGCTGATGTAATTTATACTGACCTATTCAAGGCTTTCGATTCAATTGATCATGAAATTTTACTTCATTAGTTGGGCTCTTTTGGTCTCGTTCCAACTTCTATCAGTCTTCTTCGGTCTTATCTATTTCACAGAAAATGCTACGTGACCTATAATGTGTTCTGCTCTAATAATTTTGTTCTTTCTTCTGGCGTTCCTCAGGGATCAAATTTGGGTCCTCTGCTATTTGTTTTGTTTATGAATGATCTCCTTTTCCAAGTAGTTTCCCATTCTCGCCTATGCAGATGATATAAAAATATATTCTGTGATTTCCACAACTGGCGCTATCGTTAAACTACAACAAAATCTGGACGTATTAGTTGCATGGTGTGATCGTTTCAAACCTAAATTAAATATCGACAAAGCTGCGTGGTCACTTATACTCCTTCTGCTGCGCCTCACGAGTGTTCTTATTTTATTAAAAACAATATCTTAACCAGTAAAACTTAAATAAAGGATCTCGGAGTCTTATTTGACTCTAATCTTACGTTCAGATCCCATATAATCCATATGTCTTCCGATGTCTACAAAAGTTTGGGATTTATTATGCGTATATCAAAATACTTTAAAGACATCACTTGCCTTAAATCACTGTACCATTGCTTATGTTTTGAGCAAAATGGGATACGCCTCATTAATTTGGTATCCCATTTATGCTTGCGATTCCATTCCTTTGGACCGTGTTCACCGTAAGTTTTTGAAGTACCTCACTTTCAAGACTGATGGTATCTACCCGGAACGTGGTGTATCCCAGGATTATTTGCTTTTGCGTCATGGCATGTCATCACTAAGCGTAAGAAGAGATAATATTTGTAGGAAATTCCTTATTAAACTGATGGAAAACATTATTCACTGCCCGTTCATATTGGAGCAAATGTCGTTTTTGGTTCCTCGTATGAACTCTACAAACGAAGTTACATTTATGGTTCCCTTCGCGAAGACAAACGTCTTAAAACGGAGTCCTACCTATATTCTCTCCAACGTGGCCAATAGAATGCAGGATGATCTATAATTATAATGTACCTTGTAATTAGGCCTAGCCTGTTGGGTATTAAAGTATATTATTATTATTATTGGAGAAATTAGTCTTTGTCATCTGTGAAGTAATCCATTGGAGTTTGCCGTGTGGGATTTTGATGATCGGTTTACCTTATTTTTTGCATCAAATGAAGAACAAAATACATTCTATTACGTAACAATATTCTTTAAATAAGGAGCGTAATATTGCCACCACGTTCATTTCTACAGCATAAAGTTCTTCGGTTAACAGAGTCAATAACGTTTTCTAGGATCCAAGGTGACTTATTAATTTTTACTATCTTTTTAGTAGCCCTTTGTTACAGGTCATTAAGATCCTAAACAGGTGTTACAATAGAATTTTTTAAGTACGGCCATAAAAAGAAACCGCACGGTGTTAAATGGCAGAAGCGCGGCGGCCAAATTGTGTTTGTATTTAAATTTCCAAAAATTTTTTTCAGAAAAACAATGTTTCCATTGGTAGTATGAACACGAGCTCCATCTTCTTCAAATTAGTTTTCTTGCAATTCATCATCGTGTTACACATTCACCAATGGTATCAAGATTTCCAATCTGTAACGCGCAGCTTTAATTTTCCTAAAAGGTGCAAGCATTTTTTGGCTACTATTTCAAATTTTGTATTTTTAATCGACATACCTTCAAAAAATATAGGTCCGATAACTCTTCTCTGACAAACAGCTGCTCAAACTCAAATTATCTGTGGATGTAGTGGTGCTTCCACAACAAAGTGCGGATTATTTGCGCTCTACGTCCTCATGTTTTGAGAATTTACGTAGCCCGAGAGATGAAACCAGGATTCATCAGTAAATGTAACCTCTTCAATGCCTCCTCCATCATTAACAACAAAATGATCAATTAAATTTTTCACAAAATTCCTGTCGTTTCGATCTGTACAGAGGAAATATTTCATGGGTCGCTTGGGTGTACGAAGGGGTATTGATATGTATTTAAGCTAGATCGGTTCCGTGCATAAATATTGCTAGACCATAGCAACGAAAAATATCATAATAGAAGTGTCAGTGTAAAGTATCATGTCAAAAAGTCAAACCAAAGTTGCGCAATAAAATTTCAAAAACAGAATGTCGATCGAAATTGTGAAAATCGAAAAATTGGAGTATCGGGCCATCAACAAGTACCTGTATTTGATGGTGTTAAGAGGTAAGCAGATTTGGAAAGATACGCTTAATACCCTTGGCGATCAATATCCTTCGTATGCGACCGTGAAAAATTGTATTGCAAGCTTCAAAAGGGGTAAATTTTCCATTTGAGATGAACACCGATCGGGAAGGCCTGTTTCTGTGTCCGTCCACGAAAATGTTGATGCAGTTCATGACATGATTTTGTCAGACCGTCGAATTGGGCTAAAACGAATATTTGAGGCACTTAAAATTTCATATGAACGTGTCCATCATATAGTTCACATCGATTTGGACATGAGAAAAATTTCTCCAAAGTGAATCCCAAAATGTCTGAATGTTGACCAGATGTGTGCAACTGTGCTCGGTTTGAAAGTAATGCAGACTTTTTAAGGCGTATTGTTACTATGGATGAAACTTGGGTACATTTATACGACCCAGGAACAAAGCAACAATCGATGGAATGGAGACACTCTGGTTTTCCAAGGCCTAAGAAGTTTCGCGTTCAAAAATCTGCTGGAAAAGTTCTTGCTAAAGTTTTTTGGGATTGCCATGGAGTAATCATGATTTATTATTTAGGTAAGGGTAGAACAATAACTGGAAATTATTATTCGACGTTCCTGACCACCTTACGGGAAAAAATTATTGAGAGAAGACGCGGAAAGTTATGCAAAGGTGCCCCAGCACACAAATCGCATGTTGCCATGCAAACAATTCATGATTGAAGATTCGAATTACTCGAGCACTCGCCTTATTCACCAGATCTGGCTCCGTTCTGTCCTCTACTGAAAAAAAGTGTAAAAGGTCGTTAATTTTCTTTCAACGAAGAAGTGATAGAAGCTGTTGAGGCCTGGTTTGCAGAGAAAGATAAAGATTTCGTTTTGAAAAGTCTAGAAGCGTTGCTGGATCGCTGTATTAAGTGTATTAATTAATTAGAAGAGTATGTTGAATAACAAAATATTTTAACGTACAAATTTTGTTTGCTTCTATAGTAGGCTAAGAATTTTTCCATACATCCTCGTAAATGTAGGTCACGCTTAAGAATACGTCTGAAAGTGCTATAAGAAAGATCTAATTCTTGGTGTGAATGTCGCACAGGAAGTTGAGCATATTCTTCTACTAATTGCTTTACAGCTTCAACATTTTCCTCCTTTCTAACTATTGGCCCACTACTACCCTTTTTGCGATCCTCGTTTCCTGTTTCCCTAAATAATTACAAAAAACGTTGAATGCATACGGAAAACTGATCATATGGGCTAACAATATTTGTAAATTCTTCTAAAAAATCCTGATGAGCATGCCTGATGGAATAAACCCATTCGCCATTAATTTTACTACCATTTTTAAAATAAATTTCAAAAATGCACCGTTTCTGTTATCCGTTAAATACCAAATCCATTATTAAATAGCTAATAAATTGGAAAGATAGCTTCTAACTTGTAAATTTGACTTCTGATTATTTGCAAATGACACTTCGTCAATTCTCTAAGCTCAGACGTAACTTCTTCCAAGTGTCGAACTAATTTTGATGGCTTCATGCTTTCATCGGAGAGAATTTGAAAGCAAGCATCGCACTCTGGCTTTGCATCCAATTAGGTAAAACGATCATTTAAATAACTGTCATTGTACAACCTCATCTTTCTACCAACCGATTCACTGAATGTAGATGGCTCACTTAGTTTTTTCACAAATTTATCCATTTCGCACAATAAATTAAAAAAACGATTCAGTTTGACGATTGAGCGAATATTAATAAAAGCTGCAGACGCACGCTTCGCATTCAAAACTGAAGTTGAGCAATCGCAAGCGCCCCTTTAATCCTGGTGACAGCATGACTCGTTCAACCATCCACATGCATGTTCAAACATGCTCCCACAGTGAGTATTATAGAAAGAGACAAAATCACAAAGAGAACGTAGTACACATCAAGTTGGAAAAAAATAAATAATAATAATAATAATTGCAATATATCGCCAAACATATTATACCATCCAATTATAGGACATCGCAAATTACATGTTACTAATAAAAATTATACCTAAACTAACAAGATATATTCAATCTAAGGATGTAATATAGGATATGGTGTAAGTACCAATAGCAGCTAATGAAATCTTAAAGAATTGATGAAGTTTCGCTTAAAACTAACGATGTATTACAAAATACAAAATAATATAAAATACAATAACAAAATCATTCGTAGTGATGGTTGGTAGTACATTCTCTTAGTAGCCAATGAATCAAAATGAATATCAAGAGAAGTATTAGAATAAGTAGAGAACGGACACGCTTACCACCCAGTGAAGTACTGGCGAAAGGCTGTATTTCTAAAATATTTAATTTTATTTATATAATTGGAAAACGAACAGGTGGTGATCTATAAAATTACGAAATACATATTTATTTGTTGAAAAGTTGTATTTATAAAGTTTTTAATTTTATTTATATAATTGGAAAACAAACGGGTGGTGATCTATAAAATTACGAAATACATATGTATTTGTTGAAAAGTTGTATTTTTAAAGTTTTTAATTTTATTTGTGTAATTGGAACATTTTTATTTGTTCATTTTGTCGTTCAAGTTGAGTAAAGGAGTATTAATATTGACTAGCAATAGTTTCTCAAGGGTTTCTTCTGTCAATTTTGTTCTCTTTGAATTAAGTACATCCTTATAAATAGAAAACGTCCTTTCTACATCGCAACTGGTTCTAGGTACATACTGGAAATATTCTTTTATTTCTTCATATTTATCCGTTAGATTTTGTGGAATTGTCTCCATACATAATTGCTGCAATGTAATTAAATCTGGATTTCTATTAAGAATTGCTTCCAACTTTTGCCGAAGGCCACATCCGAAGTAACTTGGAATACTTCAAATTATTATCAGCCACATCTAATGTGGTTAATCCGTCTTTTAATTTGAGATTTCGATTTTCAAAATAAGTGATTAGTTTTGGCAATTTTCCAAAGTGTTCGTGAAGAAAGTACAACTGATTTTTTAAATTTGGGATTTGTGTGAGCTCCATGCACTCACCAATACTTCTAGCATCCTCCTTTAGCAGTTTTACGAAATGTTTTAGACTATCGAAATTCTCAGCCTAATAACTAGTAGCTTCCAGCCATGTGCCCCATCTAGTTATTACTGGAATGGGAGGCAGTGACAGAGATGGAAATTTTCTGAAAAGAGCTACTCTCAATGGTGCTTTTCTGAAAACTTTTTAAAAGCTGATACAATGAAGCATTTTTGCATGTTCTCCTTAATGGTTTCAGCAACTGTTTCCGCATCAACTCTATTTATAACACTTGTTGCTATTACATATGAGTTATAGGGAATAGTTGGATGTAGTACACCAGCGACGACATTTACCACACAGCGTCCTAACATATCCACCGTTTCGTCGGCGCTTATCCATATGTATTGATTTAAAAGATGGCTTCTAATGCATTCTACTGTTCTCGTATAGCACCTAGAAACATAATATTTGCGTAAAGTTGATTCATCAGGAACATCTCGACCAGTATATTTTTTTAGAAATATTTTTAAAGTGGGATTGCTAAGTTTATTTAATGGAATATTAGCTGCCATAAAAGTTTTACAGAGTTCAGATGTGTTTGCGATCCTAAGTGACGAATTTTTGACGATATTTTATGGATTTTGTAATAAATTTCGGAATCACTGACAATGGACATACAATCAGTATGACCGTCAATCCAACTCGCCATTGTTTTACAATGCCGTTCTCAACATTCTTCCATATCATGTCTGAAAAAGTAACTTAAACAATGCTCTAGAGTCTAGATCTAAATAAATGAAAACTAAAAATGTGTGCGTAAGTTATTGAAACTGAACGAAATTCAATGCACACTCTTACGTCGAAATAATTGGTAGAAATAGATTCAATCAAATTATATTAAACAGGATCTATCACAAAAATTACGATGTAATTAACAGTTAAAACTATGAAAACAAGAAACTTACTCACAGCACTTTATTTATCTTACGAAATATAAACTAATAAATAAAATACATTATAAAAACCCCGCTTCTATCTACGCTCATGAAAACACTTTAAAAAGCACTACATTCTCGGAATACAATAGCTGGCTTGTCCATTGTTATCGCGGCGAGACCAGGTGTCCGAGTAAGTCAAACAAATACTTCATTGAATTACGCCGGGATGTACTGAGCGACGTTATACACAATTCCAATTGCCGATTGCGTTTTATGGAAATTGCGTCCGTTCTCTAATAATAAGTACAGATTTTGTAGAGAGGTGATTTAAACATCATATTAGTATTGGGTTCATTGCAGTAAAACACCATCGTTGATCTGGAACCCAGACGACGCACTATAAAGCTAAGTTGTTCTCAGAGTATTGGCGAGTCCAACTGATGGTTAACTAGGACATATGCAAATTTTATACTTGCAGCATTACGACGAAGTTCCTGAGAATCAACTTTATATAAATTGAGTAACACACTATGGCTAAAATTCTGAACGGGATACTCAGAATTGTCTTTAAAGTATAAATATTTCAAGAAACATCTTTATAGTTGTTCAATCGCACTAATATTACGATTGTGGTTGGGTGACAATATTAGTGACGCGTATTCCAGCTTAAAGCGCACAAATGAAAAATACAATGGTAAGACAGAGCTTGAAGATATAAAGTTACGTGTAGTTCTTACAATGAAGCCTAACATACGTAAAGACGAAGCAGTCACGGTGTTGATATGTTCAGTAAATGTAAGTTGAGAATCAAAGATTATGCCCAAATATCTCATTGATTGTATACGTTGAATAACTGCTTTGTCATATGTGTAGTTATAAGTAATATTATTAATTTTACGTGAGAAGCTTACACATCTACACTTAGCGACGTTCATAGTTAATTTGTTCGTGGAACACCAGATCTGTATTATCTCAATCTGATTTTGAAGCGATATGCAATCGTCGATGGTGTTGATTGTAGAATATAATTTTAAATCGTCTGCAAAAAGCAACCTTGGACAATTCAGCCCAAGACCCTAGTCGTTAATGAATAAGAGAAACAATAAAGGACCTAAGTTAGTTCCCTGGGGAACACCTAAAGACGAAAAAAAAACTATTGGAAACATGAGCCTTATAAGTCACATAATTATTACTATTGGTAAGGTATGATTTTAAGAATGTAACCAGTGACAGGGAAAAGCCAAAAGCATAGAGTTTAATTAAGAGTAGATAATGATCAATGTGGTCGAAAGCTTTTGTCATATCGGTGTAAATAACGTCGATTTGTTTATTATTATCAAGTTTCTCGGATATATATTGGGTAATGCAAGGTTGGTAACAGAGAATTGCCCAGCCATGAAACCATGTTGATCATGAGATATTAAACTTTGAATCTGAGCATAAAAGATCTTATACAGACAAGATTCAAATACTTTGGCTACGTTGTTAAAAATAGCTATAGGTCTATAGTTCTCAACAGAGTGACGATGACGTTTCTTGTAAACAGGAGTAAGTAGCAAATTTCCAGATATCGGAGAAAGCACAAGTCTTCAGCGATAAGTTGAATAAGCAGCTTAGCGGGTTATAAAAGCAGCAGCACAGTCCCTTAAGATAAATGAAGGAATGATATTATAACCAACAGTCAAATTCACTTTTAATTTCTTGAGAGCTTAAATACCTCGGTTTCAGATACAGATCATTAATTAATGAATTGCACGGCAAAAGAGAAGATGTTGAAGGCAATGTTGAAGGTGAAGTTGGAATATTAGTAGATTGGAAATATTAATGAAAGCCATTAACTATTGATAATGGATCAACCAACGTATTACCATCTGCACTCACAATTGAGTTCGAAATATCTACATTATTCCTTCTGGAACGTATATACTGCCAAAACTGACGCGCGTCGGTCTTGATATTATTCTCTTTGTTTGAGATATAATCGTTGAATAATTGCCGTATTAAAGTTGTATTACATTTCTTATACTGTCGGTATTTTCTGAATGTATAAAATTAGTGCAAAGCGATTTTTATTGTTTCAGTTGTAAAGGGAAAGTTAATATAAAATTCAATATCATAAACTGGTACTAATTGAATTATCAGGCACTGTAATTACTTTACATTACAACAGTCCTTTTGAATACGCTAATGAATAACAAACATGTTTTATTATTCTGAGAATACTAGACACGACCGCATTTGCGTACAAATTCGTGTTGTCTATCTCATTGTACACAAAAAGCTTTGATATCATACATGATTGTAACAATTTGTTTCAATATAAATATGTTTATTCAAATTAAAAATTAAATTAAAATATTTTGCATCTATGTACGTAAGAAATATAAAATTATTTATAATTCAAATAACTCGATGAAAGTAAAGGTTAAATATTTCCTATAAACGTCCAAAATTTAAGAATGTAACTGTCAGTTGTAATAATATTGATTAAATTCAAGACACAATTATTTCTTGTTTTTAAGTATGCAAGACTATGTAGGTTTTTACTTTAATTTTAATAACGAAAGCTCTTCGGATGAAAAGAGCCCTTCTGAATGTATGTACGTGCAGAAGAGGAACATATTCCTACTAAATATGCGCTGTTACAATTACCGTATAATATTTACACACAAATGATTATACATCACATTACAAGACATTGAATTTTATTAGATGATGTTATTTCTTATCGAACAAATATTTAGTTGCTTGAATACTGTTTTCCTAAATTATCGTTTCAAGCTAGATTCATAAATTTGCTTTTAAATTATTAAATTTTTTTGATATTTATTCTTATTATATGTTTTTTTTCTCTACAGACAATTTAAGCATCGCGATTACTAGTTCTTTGAATGTATTGAATGCGTGATTTTGTCAAAATTACTGACGTACTAATTTATTTCACAACATTAGTAACTAGCTGAGCCTCTTCAATTCAAGGGATGCCTTCATATCATTTTAAAACCTATATCCCTTATACTTATTAATCATTTACAATCCCAAGAGGAGAAAACAAAATTAGTTCTGATTTACGCAAGAAATATATAAATATATATATAAATTCCTTTGCCTAAATTCATCACGAATGGAGCTATTCCATTGAAGCCAATCTAAACTTAAATTTATGAATTCCAATTTATGACAAGACAAACACCTTCATGAAATTCATTATCATTATATTATTTCTTCTATATTTAAAAATATCTATACCTTCATCACGGACTTAATAACAAATGCTTACGATACTGTGATACTGACTTTTTTCTGATCTTATCCCCAAAGTAAACTTGTAAATTTAGACTCTAGGCATTTGTTCTCTCAGCTAGTGCCCAAATTTTTATGTCGTATCTATTGGGTTTACCTTTCAGGTAACCCCGGAAAGAACATCGGCCTATAAAAGAGAGAAGCTGTTCATTTACTGTCAAGTTATTATTGGGAGATAGGATTTTTTGCAGTTTTCTGGAAATCTGTTGAAGACATCACTTATTGGCGCTAATTTATCAGTTTCTTTTCTGCGAGCTCTAGTTTGGTAATAATTAAACCTTAGAAACGCAGACAATAATTGAAAACGTGCTCGTGACAGAGTAGCCGGGAAAATTGGGCGAGCATATGCTCTGTTAAAGCACCAAAGTGATTTTAGTGATTTCTTATTGGATCACAAAGCACCCATAATCAACAATAAACCGATATAGACTTTCATTTCGACAGAATTAATAGGTTTCCATACACGTTGTTTTTCTGGATATATTCCATAAACCATTTATTTAAACGTCTCCTATAAGTACTCAAAATATTTTAATTTTTAGTAACATACCTGTTCAGCTTTTTTGTTTGTTTCTCTGACAATAATATCGATAATTTCGTCAGTAAAAAATACACAAAATTCCTCTTCCTCTGTTTCAAAATTCGTAAGGCCGGGTGCATTATTTAAAATATTATTTCAGTTTCTTCGATGAGGACGAAATGGAGTTTTTGTCTATTTTGTATTATCTTTCGAAGTGTATAAAGGAACATCCTCTTCATTTGTGTCATTTCATTCGGAAACATCTTCAGCAACATCATTATCCTGAAGATTACCTTCTTCATTTGTATCCTTTCCTTCGGAAACGTCTTCAATAACATCATTATCCTGAAGATTTTTATGACATAGATCTCATCAGTTAATTCTGGTTCAGGGTCGCTCTCATTTTCTTTTTCTTCCGCTAACCTCAAAATATTGTCAAAATCAGAATCATCATATTTATCCTGTTAGACTAACAACTGAAGAATTCAATTCCAATTCTTCAGTTGTTAGTCTGACAGGATTTCGCGGTTTAGTAGGCATTGTGTGTGCAACACGACACCGATAAAGGAATAAAACACTACATTGTGCATGCGCAGATTGTTAAAACGTTGTCGGCACAGGGATAAAAATAATTACAAGAAATACCATGTGGGGTATATTTGTACACCAGTTCACTAAATTATATTTAGTAATTTCATTTACAAATTATTTACTAATATTGAACTATTATTCAATTTAAGACATGTTTATACACAATAAAAAGACAACAAGAAGACCAAAGTAAAATTATTTTCATTGTTGTCAGCAAAAATCTGCCCATGGGGTACATTTGTACCCCGTACGATACCAGGAAGGTTAATTATCCAGGTTAGAATTATCACAATTATATATAATTTGAATTTTGGCCAAACATTTAGAGGTATTTTCTGAAAACATTTTTTTTAACGTTAACAGTATTTATTTATTTGAATTTTAACTTTTTGCCTTTCAAATACAAATGTTTATTCAAGAAAATATTACAATTTATGATTACTCCACAAAATATAGAACTGATAACTGCTATCCTATAGACCGCTTGACCTTAAAAGAAAGTGAACTTTGACAGAACTTTATAAAATATCAGAATATACAAATTCGATTTCACCACATTAATACAGGAGGGGATTCCTTTAATTCACCTCCCATCGATGTCCTAGCATTTCTAATTCTTCTCGAAAAAAAGATTGTTCAACCTCTGCAAACCACTGATCTACCGCACATAGCACATGATTATCTGACGAAAATCGTTTACCACGCAAGTGTTCGTTAAGTTTTGGAAACAATCGGTAATCTCTGGAAGTCAAATCGGGCGAATATGGCAGATGCTCAACTGATCCGAAGCCTGCTTGAGCTATTGCAGATGTTGCAATAGCGGACCTGTGGCTGGGTGCGTTATCCTGATGCAAGAGAACACCTTTGCGCAACTTTCCCCAACGTTTTCCTTTTATCGAGTCACGTAATTTTGGAATTAAATTGGCAGAATAAGCACCTGTACATGTGGCCCCCTCCAGCAGGAAATCTACTATAATTACGTCATCAGCATCCCAAAATACGGATAACATGATATTCCCTGCTGAAGGTTGCATCTTGAACTATTTCAGCGTTAGTGTACCTCGATGTATTAATTCATTACTCTGTATTTTGGTCTCTACATCATAATGATGGATCAAGGCCTGATCCACTGTGACTAATTTTGCAAGAAAATTTTCTTTCTAGTGTATATATCCCGTTAAAAGACGACTGCAATTGTCTTTTCGAGTTTGCTTATATGCTTCTGTTAACATTCGCGGTACCCATCTTGCAGACAATCTTTTCATGTTCTATTCGGCTGTAATTATATTATATACCACATAGGATGAGAGACCAGTATCTTCATATATTTGTCTAGTAGTCACACGTCAATCTAGTAGCACGAGATCATGGACCTTTTTAACAGTTTCGTGGGTAGGGACGGTTGTCCATACACGACTGTCTATCACATTTAAACTCACGATACCATCTTTAAGTTATGTCATATGATACTGCAGATTCCCCTAATGGATCCACCAAATCTTGATGAATTTGAGTTGGGGTCATTTGTTTTAAACGTAAGTATGTAATCACCGCTCGTTGCTTGACACGATTCATTTTGATACTGATACGTCGCTCTCTCTACCTCGGGCGTCTACTGTAGGTACGCTTTAACAGGTTCGAAGTTGTAAGTTTCTTGTATTAGCATACACATAGCAGGTTACAATGCGACGTGAAGATAAATAATTGTTTTGGTTTAGAAATGGGTCAAAAGCGGAGCAAAAGCTTCTGCCTTCATATATGCTGTATTGTTTTTTTTAAATATATTATGATAGATCACACACAATGCCCACGCTGTACCAAAACTCAATCTAGTATTATATTTAATATCACTTTAGAACTGCTTTTTTATTATTAAATTTTTTAATGAAAACGTCTTTTGACAGCTCTCTAATTTATTTTCTCTCCAGGTTAGATATCTAATATCGTAAAAAATGGCGCTATTAAAGTGCGTTAAATTAATTAAATTTTGAAATATATTTCTAACTAAATAAATAAATAATAAATTTTACAAATTTAAGAACTACCACATTATATCCCCACAACTAAAAGAAATTGATGATAGTAAAAAATTTGTTTTTGTTTCTATTCCATAACATTCTTAAGCTAATTAACTGTGAGTACTTTCGATACAGTATATCATAATAGGTTCAATATTAATAGTGCACATAAATAATTATGAATATCTTATATATCAAATATTTTATGAATATAAATATCTCCAGTGCTAAACCTTTAACATTAAATACTAACAACTTATTTAATACTTCAATATATTTAAAATAGTAAAAAGAAATATGTTTTCTTTCAAATGTGATCTTGTTATAATAGGCATTTTGTATTAATTTTGTTGTGTTTGTACAAAATCACTAGAACATTCACGTGGCCCCACGTTGGGTGCCAATAATGTTATTGATCACGCCCCACGTTGGGCGCCAATAATGTTATAGGTCACACACAATGCCCACGCTGTACCAGAACTCAATTTAGTATTATATTTAATATTACTTTAGAACTGTTTTTTTATTATTAAATTTTTTTAATGAAAACGTCTTTTTGACAGTTCATTAATTTATTTTCTCTCCAGGTTAGTTATCTAATATCGTAAAAGATGTCACTATTAAATTGCGTTAAATTAAATATATTTTGAAATATGTTTCTAATTAAATAAATAATGATTGATTAAATTTTACAAATTTAAGAACTACCACAATATGTATATAATTTATGATATTTGCATTGTTTTGTATGATAGATTGCAGGAAAGTTATTATTATAATTCTCTCTGTAAAGATATGCAAATTGGGATACTATTCATTACACCCATGAGGACTAATTTTGTTTAAGTAAGCTTTGTCGGGAATGTTGATTATGGCACCTCCAACACTTAGTCTTGAACTTAGAACTTTCGCTAAAATTCGATCTGTTATTCACTGGGTTTAATAGAATACAGAGCAGAAATTCGCAACTCAGTAAGTTAGCTATGCTGTCTTTCATTATTTAATCATTTTTTAATGTTTTGCTCCTACTTACTTTTATATACGTGTTTTGTGATCATTTGGATTTTTTCTCAAGACCATCGGTGACATTAACAATGCTCGACTTGAAGAATTAGGTTTTATTTTAGACTGTTTATTAACGTCTAATTTATATAATAAAAGATTAATTGATATTCGTAGCAAAAATACCAAGTTTCTGGTCTAACTATTACAAAATAACAATATGAAGCTAGTCCTTTTACAAATAATCCATAATATCTGCTTGTACTTGGTAGTCGTCTTGAAAGCGATTCCTCCAGAAGGGAAAGTAATCATAAAGAGTCAAGTCTAAGCTATAAATGTGATGGTTTATTACTATAAACGCACTCGTGAATTACTTAATCTTCTTCAAGAACAGTGGTAAAGACCAGTTCATTATCGAGTAAAAAAAATAAATAAAATTAATGATATATCTGATAGTAGTGTTTCTTTCTATGATAAAAGTTCTATGACAATTCTAAACGCTGGTTGGCAGAGTATCGTCAGTCGATAAAGGTGATTTAGTGTTTTCTAAAAGAGTTCAGCAGCTTGCAGCCATCACTTTTCTTTAGAAGATCATAGTAAAGAGCCCTTTCTAGCCATTTCCTTTAATCTCATTTAAAACGTTCTTTACAGCATTTTTATTCATTTCAACGATGACAAATATGAACATAAGCTATCGACTCAACGTTATTTTTGTATGATTGATCAAATTCTCTTCAACAATGAAGCGCTAATTTAATATATGGCCAGATAATCAAAAAACAGGCGTTGAAACTAATTTTGTTGTTTTCAAACATCAATCATTAAAGACGAAATACTTAGTAAGTTACAAAGATTCGCGTGTGCGTGTTTCTGCTCCATTTCAAAACCTTTGTGCTCATTCTTTTATTGGGGAATGCGAAGGAAGGCTATTCCTACATACATTGTCTAAATGTACGTGTGTTTATTAAAACCCGCCGAACGATGGTCTATTTTTAATACTTGCGACATTATGCTAGCCATTCTAATTGTATTTACACTACTAATAGTAATACAGCCCAAACTGTTTACTCCAATCTGTTAATATCTTGCACAGTATAGTGCAACAACATAATATTGTATAATCAGTAAATGGCGCCTATTTTTTTTTTGAAGAGATTGAGGCTCAGCCTGAAACAAACTGTCAGTTGCTTCATGGTGAAGCTTTAACTTTTATTCATTAAAAAATTATTTAAATTTCTATATTTTATTTATGAGAAAGTATTTTTTTCACTATAGATTATTCTATTAAATCTCAAAAAATCAAGGATTTGTTACTCGAACATTAATATTAGGTAACGTACGATGTTCTAAAAATTTTTAATAAAATATTAATGAGAACATTACTATTAACGTCGAATAAACAGACAAATGATTCACGAATTATATATTATTATACCTCTTACATTTTTGTGTACTTAATATTTTTGTACTAAATAAAATATTGACGGAAATAAAAGATAGAAATAATGGACGTATGTATATGTGTATATATATATATATATATATATATATATATATATATATATATATATATATATATATAGATAGTTATTTCGTGACCTTTGTATATTATGGTAAATTCAATTTGTTGGCGATTTAAGGGCTGGTTTTACTTGAAAATGTATATATTTAAAAGAATCCTACATGTTTCGGCAAATGATGCCTTTTTCAAGGAATATAAAATATAAATCTATATTCCTTGAAGAAGGCATCATTATAAAATCAAATCAATATAAAATATAAATCATATTTATATTTTATATTCCTTGAAAAAGGCATCATTTGCCGATATATGTAGGATTGTTTTATATATATACATTTTGAAGTAAAACCAGACTTTAAATCGCCAACAAATTCAATTTACCATAACATACAAAGGTCAAGAAATAATATATATATATTAATATGGAACGCTGAAGGCTGAATAATAAATATACATGCAAAATTTTATAGTAGGGATAATTCCCGCTGTAATTATTTTAAATTAGTAGTGTCGTCTAAATAAATGGCGTCATTTATTATTAATCAATTAAGTTTAAATATCTTTGGAAATACAAGATATCGGAGTAAAATGACTTATGCAAATGAAAAGATAAAAATAAACAAATGTGAGAATGAATTTAAAACAATTAAATACGCGAAATCAACTTTATTGATATTACATATGAAGAATTCAGTTTCAATATTTTTTTATTATTCTAAAGATTACATATATACCTTAAAATTCTATCTTTTGCTAACTGAGGCATTCTTAGGTGTAGGCTTGACCTACATCAATATATATATATATACATATATATATATATATATATATATATATATATATATATATATATATATATTATTATGAAATCTTAATTAAGAAGGTACTAAGTTGGATTTAATCTTAATGAACTGTTTTGTATATGAATTGTGAATAATGTATATATGTCAAATGTCAAAAATATATAAAAAAAATTATAACATTAGATTGTCAATTGTGAAAGGCAGAATTATAATAAGAATTGTGTCAGAAAAAAAGGTCAGTAGCTGAGATTTTTGAAAGAATAATAGAGGGATGAAGAGATTTTTTAATTGTGATTGCCACGAAACGTCAAAAATTGTAAAAAGGTAACATAGAATTAAAAAGACTATAATTGGATGGAATAATCTTTAAAAACTAGAACCAGATATTTCTTTTAAATTAAAGTTGATTGTAAATGTAATAAAAATATAATAAGGAATATTAAATGACCTAATATTAAATGGTTTGGCTAGAATTCTATTTAGAAAAGGAATTATAAAGGATTGTTAAAAATCTTAAATAAGTAAAGAAAACATTAAGAAGCTAATTTGAATCAATATAGGATCAACATCTTACATTAAATTGAAGAACTAACAGAAGAATAAATACAAATAAGGAAGAAATTGAATAAATAAAAACAATATCTGAATTAATTACTGAAGCAAGAAAGAGGAACAGAGGAAGTATAAACAGGTTGTATCTAGTTTTTAAGTAATTATGTTTAATAAGGCAGTTCATTTTGTTATTATTTTCTTTTTATTTTAAATATAATACATTAGTTACATTTAAACAAAATCTGTAGCTACTGTCTTTTTGCATAGATTAAGATATTAAATTTCTAAAAGGAAGAACTACAGACCCTGAATTGAATATATATTTATTTAATAAAATTTGTAAATCTATTCATAATATATTTGACGTCGCAACGTGGGGCAACTGCTGTTTGCATTTACATTCATATTTAATTTCCTTGAAAATATCGTTTATTTCCCACTAATCGAATATCAATGGAATTAATAATATTTCGGCAACACATAAATATTATCAGTTATATTGGAATTTAAATATAAAGATAATTAATATAACAATTTGAATGAAATGGATAAATAAACAATAATATAAATTTAGAAAACGTACTGAAATTAATAATCTAATATACCTAACATTATTTTATTCGGCGTATGTATGGAAGTCTACCAAAAGTTAAAAGTAATATATATTTACACATTAAACCCCTAACGTTAGAATTACGATGTTAATCTGTGTTGATGTCTCTTTTAGTTGTAAACTAAAACTGTGTAGGAGTCGAACCTTAAAAAGATGTAAGACTAATAGTAAATGTAATATAGAATATAAATAACTTGAAATAAATATGGAAAGTTATAAATAAGTAACTGTAAATATTAAAATATACTTTGTGTTATGGTTATGATACATAACAAGCAAGAATTCTGAAATAGAATATTTAAAATGGCTTGTGCGTGTGAATTGTTGCATGGAGTATCAAAATATATCTATCTATCTATATATATATATATATATATATATATATATATATATATATATATATATATATATATATATATATATATATATATATATATATACAGATAGATAGATATATTTTGATACTATGGCAAATAGCAAGAAAGGGCTCTTTATTATGATCTTCTAAAGAAAAGTGATGGTTGCAAGCTGCTAAACTCTTTTCAAAAACACTAAAACACCTTTATTTATCGACTTAAGATACTCTGCTATATTGAAATTATTTAAATATAAAGATAATTAATATAGCAATTTGAATGAAATGGATAAATAAACAATAATATAAGTTTAGAAAACGTACTGAAATTAATAATCTAATATAACCAACATTATTTTATTCGGCGTTTGTATAGACGTCTACCAAAACTTAAAAGTAATATATATTTACACATTAAACCCTTTACATTAGAATTACAGTGTTAATCTCTGTTGATGTATATTTTAGTTGTAAAGTAAAACTGTGTAGGAGCAGAACCATAAATAGATGTAAGACTAATAGTAAATCTAATATGGAATATAAATAACTTCAAATAAATATAGAAAGTTACGAATAAGTACCTATAAATATTAAAATATACAATGTGTTATGATATATAACAAGCAAGAATTCTGAAATAGAATATTTAAAATAGCTTGTTCAGAAGGTGAGGGAGTGAATTGTTGCATGGGGTATCAAAATATATCTATCTATCTGTATATATATATATATATATATATATATATATATATATATATATGTATGTATATATATATAATATTTTCGTGACCTTGGTATGATATAGTAAACTTAATAAGTCGGCGATTAAAGGTCTGGTTTATTACTTCAAAATATATATATTTAAAACAACCCTACATGTTTCGGCAATGATGCCTTTGTCAAGGATATAAAAAATATAAATTTATATTTTTTACATAGACACTTTAGAACAGATTTTTTTTAGTTCAGGCTTATTTTCGAAGTGGTAATAAAATGGTTTATGGGTTTATTCAGTCAAGATTGCATGGTAGAATTTAAAGTTGAGTTCCACATTTTGTAATAGATTATATACAATTTAAGAATACTTTGGATAGAACTTTAAAACTTTTTTCTGAAACTGGTAGTCTCTTAAGTAAATCAGGCAGCGGAGCAGTTAAGAAACGTACACCTCAAGTTATCAATCGTGTTGAAGAAATAATGGAAAATGAACCAAAAACATTCGATCGATATTTGAGTCAACAAATTAACGTTTCTGTTGGTACAACTCACAAGTTATTAAAAAAAGTTATGCAACTTTCTCGATACCGTGTCACAGCAGTACAAGAATTGTTAGAAATTGATTACCCACGTAGACTACAGTTTTGTAATTGGTTTGTAAATATGAACAATAATGGAGAACTTTCGCAAAGAGTCATCTTTACTGACGAAGCATGGTTTTATAAAACGGGATACCTAAATTCACAAAATACAAGAATTTGAAGTAGTGAAAATCCACATGTAATTAATGAACAATCGCTACATCCAGAGAAAATTGGTGTTTGGGCAGCGATAAGCCAAAAGCGAATCATTGGACCAATATTTTTTCAGGGAACGTTAAATGCTCAAAGGTACCGTACGGAAATTTTACAACCATTTGTCAATCAGTTGCATTATGATGAACTTCAAAATGCATATTTCCAACAAGACGGAGCACCTTGTCACCGTACTGCAGAATCTTTGGATTATTTAAGAGAATTTTTTGATGAGCGTATAATTAGTCGAAATACTGACATTGCCTGGCCTACACGTTCATGCGATTTAACACCTTGCTACTTCTTTTTGTGCCCTTATCTAAAATATAACATATTTCGAACACCTATATTGAATTTGAATGATATGCTACAGAGAATCAAACAGAAATGCATGGAAATTAATAACAATACAGTAATGTTGCAGAATATCATCAGAAATTTTGAACGGAGGATTTTAAAGTGCATTGATCTTGAAGGACAACATTTTCAACATTAGTTATAGTTTTCAATAAATACCTATTATTTGTTATTTATTTGTATATATGAAACTGTAAAAATATACGACTTCGTAGGTTAAGTAGTAAATTTTAATTTACCACATACTTCAAAATGTTTTCAGTAAATCACATGCTACTAGATTGGCTTTTCAAATGATATATGTATGTATGTATATGTATGTATAAAACTGTCAAAATATACGACTTCGTACGTTAAGTAGTAAATTTTAATCTACGACATACTTCAAAATGTTCTCAGTAAATCACATGCTACTAGATTAATTTTACAAATGAACACTTGTATACAGAAGTAATTATTTCGTGACCTTTGCATGTTATGGTAAATTCAATTTCTTGGCGATTTAAGGTCTGGTTTTACTTCAAAATATATATATTTAAAACAACCCTACATGTTTCAGCAAATGATGCCTTTATCAAGGAATATAAAATATAAATTTATATTTTATATTCCTTAAATTTCATTAAATCATTAAATTAATTATTTTATTATAATTAAATGCATTAAATTTATTATCTTCTTTTATGAAATATTAATTGAATAAGTATGAATTATCTTATTTTTTTATATCTAATTAACAATATTTAACATAACTTCTTACAAACTATGTAACCTGCTGTTTTAACCCCTTACCGCATACTGTGCCAAATATGGCACACGTTAAAATAATTGTTTTTTCTAAGTCTACACATATTTTAAGCTGCTAATGCAATCTGTTCCAAATTCGGCACGCTCGCTTCTTTATGTTCACCAATAAAGAGCGCTATCTGGCGCATGTTTTGAAAGTTGCGTTAGTTGACGTTTGACCACTACAGCTGGCTATTCGTTTCTATTATTTACAAATTTTGCAAGTTCATAATAATTTGAAATAGCAAGATATAGTGAAGATAAAAATATCTGGCTACTGGTAAGTGCCTATATTTACTTTTTACATAAAAGAAATAAGCTTAGTAACCACAGGTAGAAGTCACGTGTGCGTTGTTTACTTGTGCTATATTTGGCACAGTTTGCAGTAAAGAGTTGCTAAGGATGATTTTTTTTGTAGATGGATACAAAACGGTTTTATGGTCGACAATCCAATCAAATTCCAGATTTAGTTGACAGCGAAGACGAAAGTTTATCGGATGACGATGATTATCGAAATATGGCAAAGTTTTCCAAAGTTTTAGTCGACGAATTTAGCAATGGGTGTTCCTATGAAAATGTAGATGACATTATTGAGGAAACTGATCATTTCGATAGTGAAGATGACGTTCCACTTTCTACCTTAGTTGTAGCAAGTAGAAAAACAAAAAAAACCAAATATCACTTAGACTGGCAAGATAAACATTTGAATATTGTGGAACAAGACAGCACGTTCAAAGGATCTGAGTCCTTACCAGAGGAAATTTTGAATTTTGATACTATTTATCACTTTTTCAAATTCTTCTTTACCGATGATATACTTACATACATAACTGAACAAACTAATTTATTTGGTGTTCAATGCAGACCAGACAAACCACCAAATATATCAAAAGAGGAGATAAATGTGTTTATTGGTATTTGTATATATATGTCTGTAGTGCATTTACCCTCAACTAGAAGCTACTGGAATAGTTCGCTAAATATTCCAGCAATATCTCAAGCAATGACTTGTAACAGGTTTGAAGAAATAAAGCGCTTTCTTCATTTCAATGACAATGTAAATCAAAAGAAACACGGAGAGGCTGGTTATGACAAGCTATTCAAAATTCGCCCTTTTCTAGATAAAATCCGAGAAAAATATTTACTTGTTCCAAAAGAAGAACACCTTGCTATCGATGAACAAATTATTCCCACCAAAGCAAAATCTACTTTGAAGCAATACAATCCTAAAAAGCCTCACAAATGGGGATATAAAGTTTTCGTACTTAGTGGCGTATCCGGCTTCAGCTATGATTTTGATTTTTTTTCTGGGCCAACCGAGTTGCTACCTCATCAACCAGATTTAGGAGCAAGCAGTAATGTTGTAGTAAAACTAACTGCTTCACTTCCAAGACATCAAAATTATAAAGTATTTTTTGATAATTGGTTTACCAGCATACCATTATTGATCTATCTAAAAAAAGAAGGCATTTTGCCTCTTGGTACTGTTCGGAAAAACCGTGTACCAGATTGTGAGTTTCCTAAAGAAGCTGAAATGAGAAAAAAGGGTAGAGGTACAATTATAGAAAAAGTCGCAAAAGTTGACGATGTTGATATATCTGTAGTTTCTTGGTTTGACAATAAAATAGTCACCACGGTCTCAACGTATGTCGGTAGCCAACCAGTTTCAAAAGTACAGAGGTTTTGTCGAAAGGAAAAAAAGTATATTGAAATTCCACGTCCCAAATGTATACAGATATACAATAGCTATATGGGTGGTGTTGATCTCTTGGATTCCATGTTAGGGTACCACAGGATCCTTATAAGATCAAAAAATTTTATCTCCGGATTTTTTTTCATTTCATAGACATGCTATGTTGCAATAGTTGGATTTTGTGGAGAAGAATTATTGGTTGCAAAAGTCCTGGAGATACTTGTGATATGTACTTGCCTTTGTCTGAATTCAAGTTAGGACTGGCAGAAATTCTCACCAGATCTAGTGTCACATCTAAGAAGCGTGGGAGACCAAGCCATTCTTTACAGCCACAGTTGGAACTAAAGAAGAAAAAATATCCATTTTCGCCGATACCGGCTCAAGAGATCCGTACAGATAACATGGGTCATTTTCCACTTTGGCACAATGAGCGCCAACGATGCAAGTACCCCGAATGTAAAGGAAAATCACAAGTGTCTTGTGATAAATGTAACGTGACATTATGCCTGAACAAAGACAGAAACTGTTTTCGACGTTTCCATTTAGAGTAGCTGTAGCATTCCAAATCTTATAAATATATTTTGAATATAAAACTATCAAATCTAGTTTTTTTTTAACTACAAATTGTGATAAATTTGGCACGTGTCAGTATTTTGACAGTTTTTGACAAAAAAAATTATTATAAATTTTTTTGATTAATTTTCCTGCATTAAGATTTGTTTAAACTACTATGTACAAAAAAGTTATCAACAACCAAAAAATCATGCGGTAAGGGGTTAATAATGTTTCTGTGACTTGGCTCTAAACAATTTGTTGAAATAATTTCAAAAACGTCAACTTTCAAATATCTCAATCTTGTTTAACTTCTTTTAAAAAATTTGTGTCCTATATGTTCTCTTTTCTTCAATCATATCTTGAATGAATACAATAATGTTGCATTCTCTTTAATATTTCAGCTTCTTTTCTTGTGCTCTTTTATATTTAGATTTTATATAATTTTATTTTAAAGTTCTTTCGATAACTATTTCTCTATTCCTGATTCCTATTATTTTTAATTCTCTTTACACTTGTTATTACATTACTTTTACCAATACTATTCTTATTCCACTTACAATTTTTCGATAGACAATTTATTACAAATACATATTCAACATTAATACACGCAAACTTATTAATGACATTTACTTTCTTTTTATCATTTAATACAATTAATAATTCCAATAGTAGGTTTTATACGCCCTTTACATAATTATTACTTTTTGTTTCAATTTTTTTTCGTTGCTATCACAAATCAATAATTTTCCCTCCCTCTTTCTTTCTTTAAAAACTCAGCTACTTGTTTAATACTTTCTCAAATATCTATCATTAATATTTTCAATTTTCAAATATGACAAATGTATGTCATATTTTTTTTTAATAATATCTCCCTGGCATTTACATATAACCTATATACATTATTTTAAGTTTTCGTATAAGACAATTCAGTCAAGATTAAGTCAAAGTTATTTTCCCTTTTATAATTAAGATTTTTCATAACAATATATTAATAATATTGTTTTAAGAATATTCAAAACTGTTATGCTTTCTATATACCCATATTACCTCTGATCTCTTATTACAAGTGATTTGTTTTTAAAACGCATTGTTACTGAATATAAATATTTAGTAAACCCTGTAAACACATAAAGAGGCTGTGTAGGGCTATTGTCTATCCAATATCTTCTATATTTATCTAGAATAATGAACGGCCCATATGTAGGATCAGGATAGATTAAGAAGGGAGGGATGAGTAGTATGATTGTTGTGGAATTTACCTACATTATTACCTCTTGGAAATTTACCTACGAGGGTATATCAGATATAAACGAGACTGATTTTTTAATGACCCGTACAAAAGTTTTTTGAATCGGCGAAGTAGGTGGCTATGTAGACAAAGCACTTAGGGTGGGGAGAGCAACGTCTGAAATTCCGTCGAGACCGTTCAGTAGTGCAGTGACCATGAGTGAGCAAGCAGTGCACGTTTCCGTGGAGCAGCGGATAATTATTAAGTTTTTGACCAATGAGGGGGTGAATCCAACAGACATTTTACGCAGATTGCACGCACAGTTCGGGGAGAACACCCTTTCACGACCTCGCGTGTTTGCATGGCATAAACAATTTTCTGGAGGCCGGGAGAAAGTTAAAAACCAGAGCCACGTTCGACGCCCACGGACGAGCGTTACCGAAGCCAACATTGAGGCTTGATTTTCTTCATGATCGCCGCACAATTAATGCCCAATATTATTGCGACGTTTTGGATTCCGAAAAATTGTCTTTACGACGAAAAAAGAAAGACGCAATCCGTTAAAAATGTCATTCTCCTTCACGACAACGCCAGACCACATTCGGCAAACATTACGAGGCAGAAAGTGGAACAATTCGGCTGGGAAATCTTGGAACATTCTGCTTACAGTCCAGACTTGTCACCCTGTGACTACCATTTGTTTTGACCTCTAAAGGAAGCTCTTGGAGGCCAGCGTTTCGACAGCGACCAAGCGGTAGAAACATTTGTGCTCCAGTGGCTGTGTGACCTGCCTAAAAGTTTTTACGATAACGGAATTAAAAAGCTTCCAATCCGTTGGGAAAAATGTATTGCGCGGGCGGGAGATTATGTAGAAAAATAGTACATTTGTATTAACCTTGTTCAATAAAGCATTAATAGTTTAAAAAAATCAGTCTCGTTTGTATCTGATATACCCTCGTATGTACGTATTAATAGGGTGTCATAAATATTTTTAATGTATTTCAATCTGATTCATAAGATTTTTATGGTACATACATACATTTGGAAATCGTGACCCTATTATGTATATTAAATTGAACAATGGGTGATCATATTAGGGTCTATGAAATACGTTCACTAATTACCCTAGGTAATGAAGAAACTGTCTAAGTGTATAAAGCAGGCAATAAACAGATTACTAAATGTTTGATTCTTGGAATCTAAGGAAAATATTATGGTTTACACTTGAAAATAAACGTTGAATATTTAAAAAATTTATACTTTAATTTTTTTATGTTAAATTAACTTATGTCTAACATATGTAAATACATATATACAATATAAGAAAATTCATTTTCTGACGAAACAGCAGTAACGTTTCTAGATTCTGCAGACGCACCAAACACTCTTTGCAGACGTTCAATAATTTCTGATGTTTTCACACCCTCTTTCCACAAAAAGAATTTGGTCTTTGAGATTTAGCCGCGTCTTCCATGGTTACACAAACAGTGCTATGAAAATGCGTCTATATTGGTCGAACACTTGAATCAGACTGAGCGATATTGCACTCGATAGCTGCATAAACATGTCAAGACTTGTCTATCATCAATAGCATTGCCTATAAGTTCTGCGTGATTTAATTAGAGCTCAATTACCAAAACTTTGGAAACATCCCTCGTATATAAAGTTAAGCAAAAGGAATTTAAGATAAATGTTACAGAAAACATGTTACATATTTTAGCATTTGTTATAAGTCTCAAGAAAACAGGAATATACGTGCATAGGTGACTTACAAAGAGAACTTAACTTAAATGATGGACAGAAAATTAAACATTGCGACACTTACAAATATCTGGGACGCCATGTGTTCTTGGTCCTTGTCCACGGTACCTTGGATGAAGTCAGACGATATATATCTAATAGTATTTTCTGGGACGAAAAGATCTCCAAAAACAATAAGATCCTAATATACAAAACAATTGTTAAGAGTTTAGCAACTTATAGCTCTGAAGTCTGACCACTTGAAGATAAAACAGTAAAAGCTTTACTGGTAACGGAAATGGACTTCTGGACAAAAGGTGGAGGTAGATCTAGAAGGGCACCGAGTCCGAAATGAGAGTATAATGGGGGTCAGTGTATCCATAGTAGACGACATCAGAACGAAACAACTTCAATGGTATAAACATGTACAACAAATTATGAAATAGACCCTACGAGGAAAGCATAGGAAAGGGAGATCTAGAAGAAGTTGGAGGGAAGACATCGACAAGGAGATAAGAGTTTCTAAAATATTTAAACGAGTGATTTACAGTCGAATTCTACCATATGTCGAGAAACTTGAATTATTAAGAAAAATCAATTTGGCTTCTTACCTCGGATTTCATGTAAGGATATATTAAATGTTCTGAATAGTATTGTAGAGACAATTGAGCAAAAGAATAGAGTTGCTGCTATTAGTCATCTTATTTTGCTTCAAAAATTTGAGCTTTACTGTTTCAGGAGAGTAGCTTTAGTGATGCAGCAGACTATATGCACATATTACTAACCATGGTGCAGCGCAGAGAGACAGCTTGTCTCTACAAGGCCCATCTTGTGCGTCGTACCTCAAGGTTCAATTCTGGGACCTCTTTTTTATTTATTTTATGTTAACCACCTTTAATTTTTTATTAAGGCTCCTACATATCAGTAGGCTGTTAATAGCACATGTTTGTTCTAGGGTGGTTGCTTGGTGGATATTTATTTTCTCAGTAATGCAGTTATAATTAGGATAATTGGCTGATGTGCAGAAAGTGACTGAATAAATAAAAAAGTAATATGCTTGTTTCTTTTTCTGCGAGCTATTGATGTATCCTTGTACCTCAAATTAAATGGAAAATTTTTAAAACAAAAAAAAAATGTTAAGTTCTTGGTTGTTATTTTTATCCTCTCTTGAGGTCGAATAAGCACTTGTTTATTCTATCAAATAAACTAAATCAGCTCATTTTTGCTGTGTTCGTTACTCGTAAATCTGTCGATTTGGATAGACTAAGATCATTTTACCATGGGTGTGTTCAATTAAAGCTATTTATCGCCATAATATATTATGGCTCTTCTCGCTCGTTTGAGAGAACTTTTATATTGCAGAAGAGATTTATAATATGTATTGTTGTTCTTCTTTCTGCTCCATGTAAGCTTTTCTTTAATGAGTTAAACATTTTAACATTACTGTGATTTAATATATATCACTTACTTATATTTAAAAAAATAAAGAAATATAAATCAAGTCATCTCAAGAGCAATGCTCACACGTCACGATGATACTTAACCAAACCATAAACACAATTTAACAATAACGGAAAACGGACCTTAATAGAACGTGAAAAACAAATATGTATTAAAGAGTGTTGTGTATTTTAAACTGTTAAGACGCGAAGACCATAATTTATTAATAAAGACAGATCTCATAATAATTATTATCTCTTATTAAGACAAATTTTATATTTTTAGAACATTTAACACTCCTTATTTCGCTTTACTGGAAAACATACGGCCCTCAACTCTAGTAGCCTGAGACGCATACATGGCATTATGTATATATGTTATATTTTAAAATATTATTTCTTTAATTAAATAAACGTCTTACACCATTTGTTAATTTCTTTGTCTAAAACATAAAACGTATGCTATAGATATATTATTAAACATATTTCCTCATACAGATTAATTTAATTTGCACACACAAATTTTTTGCTCTTCATCAGGCTATAGAAAAAAATTAAATTGCGAAAATAATCTCATAAATGGAATTATGAATTTTTGCGGAATTTAAATTTGTTCGACCCTAATTAAGAGTAAAACTTTTACACATGAAACATTTTGTGATTAAACGAAAACAGGTGAAAACCGCTTTACGTATGCCTATATTACTGTGTTTTTCCCACGTTCACAATATTTTACCTTTTAAAAATATGTGATTGGAAAAACTTCTAGATATATAAATATTTATACCTATGCATAATTATAAGCAGTTTTAGGATTATGGTAAATTTTGAGTTATTTAACGTGTATGATCATGTTCCCATATACACAGTGCATAAGTAGATGTCTAGTGTGTTTCGCGATCTTGTGTGTTAGCTTCACTGTGTTCATGTTCTACACTGTTATTTCTTCTTTCTGAAGATGACAACTTAGTAGTTGAAAGATGTATGTAAGGTACGAATATTAATGTTGTAGGGAGTTATACCTTTTTTAAGATATAGAATAAAAGAAGAATACGTTTTAGGTTAGGAGAGTAAGTAGGTATTTACGAGGTGTAGCGATATTTTTTCCTTGCAGAAATTATTAAGTAAAATTATATGGCTTTAAGCATTTATTGCTCCACAATAGTCTCCCTCGAGTGTGATTACTAGAGTGGACCAATTCGGAGCGAAAGCAGAGGCGTGACTTTCAAACTTAATTAAAATACACTCATTTCTTGCGTCTTCTATCGAACATAGCTGTGCAACATTATTAAATACACAGAATATACTTTCCTGCTGCTATTATACGTGTACACACGATGACCGTGAACAACATACTAAGTAATCGTGAACCAATTCGTTAGTCACGCCTCTGCTTTCACTCCGGATTGGTCCACTCTAGTGATTACACTTGCTCCTGCGGTTCTCCCATTTTTGGAAGCATCGTCGAAAATCATCTTAAGTTAACTTCTTCAGGAATTTTCATATTGGGAAACAAGAAAAAGTCAGAAGGAGGCAGATCTGGGCTATAGGAGGGCGGGTTTGGAGAGCACTAGAATCATTTTTTTCGCTAACAATTGCTGCGCGAACGCAGTGTGGACAGGAGCGTTGTTATGATGCAGAATCCATCAATCTTTGGCCAAGTCTGGTCACACTCGAGCAACTCTGGCACACAAACGCTGCAGGACATTATGATAGAAGGCACTGTTGACAGTTCTACGCAGTGGCACAAACTACCTGTGCATCACGCTCTTATAAATATAAATAACAAATGTATTTATTTGAAACCGTGATACTTTGGCATTTGTCGGACGCTTTCCTCCCTCTTATCTGCGCTTACTCTGTTTGTTTCCGAATTTTGGATGCGTTTAACGACATCCTAGCAAATCGATAAACACAACCCTTTTATTCTGCTGTGAGAGTCTTCGGAACGAGTTTCGACCGCAACTTCCGCGTCTTCAAATCTTTGGGTAACGTTTCCTTATTTATGCCTAATGAAAAATTCGTGAAAGTCACATCTATTAAAGAACGTGTGAATGCATTTCGTTCTTATTAGAACTCCTCAGCACACGATATGCTGGAAACGGACATGGCTACCATTTCTATACTGCGTGTATATACGTAACATGTTGAACAGTAAATGAGAATTACTGCCTATGTGCCTATAATACATTGTGATATTTTAGCTTTCAGGGATGATCTAAAAATATTTTCTAAAACATCTGCCTCGTATTGTGTCAAATTTCAGAATTTTATTTATATTACTAGTAATGGGCTCAAGGAGATTATGATTTAGGAGCAGAAAAACCTATTACTTAATTTTATGGGATTCTGAGACTTCACATTACTAGACAATCTGAAATAATGGATCAATGACACCAAGGTCGTTAAACACATTAACCTTAGATAAAGTTTTTTATCAATATTTTATAATGAGGAAAATTGCATTTTTTCTAGTACAGATAACGATCTGACATTTATTGATATTTAATTTCAAGCTATTATTTCAACACCACTAATATCTTTATTTCATCAGCATAAGCCAATCCAGGACATTCAAGAGCACTTATTATATAGAATTTAGAAACAGTATAAACATATTCGCTTCGTTTATTGTTTTCTAGAAAAAGTAAATATGAATAAGTTGGAAAATACAGTAAAAATATAAAAATAAAATAAAATATTTCAGTATGTCCAATATTAAGAAGAACCTATTTCGTACGGAAGGAAACTCAATACCTAATGAAAATATCGAACTTCGGTACAGAAAATAATAAAATTAGGAAGTTAATATAAAGGGAGGAATTCCGAACAGCGGCTACGTTTAACAGAAAAAATTAAATTAGCATTCTAATTAGGAGAAAGTGGAACATCCCACAAAAAAAAACCAACGAACGGATTTTCTGACAGTGCAAGTTACCACATCGACACCACCCCTCGTCAGTGAAACAACACGAAAAGTTCGATGCGACCAATGCCACTTCACACATTCGATAATAAAAATTTCATATTCTGACGCAGTTCTCATTTGAAATTCCCAATTCCATTAGAACGTAATGTAATTACGATCCCATTAAGGGGGCTTTAAAAACTGTCGTTTATGGAGACGATAAGTAATGGTTTTGGAATTCTCGCGGATTTCCTGCGGCGGCCGACAGAAAGGTGCTGATGATTTATTTTGGCTGGCGCCGGTGATCCAACGCTTAAAGTAGTTTCAAGTTGGGATTAACGTCGGGCGTTTTTCGGCACTCTTTAGAATTTTATATAAAGGGTCTATTTACGAAACTATTTTTTCATGAATCTGTTTGTTCATTTCCCCATGATAATTCATTCGGTTTTTAGAATCATTTTTCTATTAGATGGACAAGCCTAATGAAACGAACGATGCACGTTTGCCCTTTCAATGGAGAAGGATCTTGAAGCCAAAGAAAAATAGTTCTTTAGAAACATTCGTTTTGTGGAAAATAATTGTATTTGGCTTTTGGTAACTTAATAAAAAACTTCTGTTTTTCAAATAAACGAAATATTTCCTAGAGCCTCTTTTTGACTTTAGTAAAAGTGATTTACGTAACCAGTAGTATTTTGGAAGCGAAAATCTGCGGGTTATCACTACAAAAAATCTATGATTTTTAGAAGAAAGAACTTTTATCAGACAGGCTGATAGTAAGTTTATATTCTCAAATGCATAATTGTCATTGTATTTAGAACATTATCATTTTTAATGTATTCATTATTTTAGATAGTGTAAAGTATTTGTCTTTCTTTCCAGGTTCTTAAATAGAACTAACGGTAAATTAAACATACACTATATTAACAATAAAAACAGAATACACTAAATAACAACTTAAAACTAATAAGAATTATTTATTTATTTGTATATCACAAGACGACATTTATTTGTTTAATGAAATAAATGCCTCTGGAGTGCTAATTATATCTACGAGAAAATCTTCTCGCATATTCGATGTTCCCGATGCATCGACATCTTTCGAGACGGTGCCAGGCCTGACGCATCGTCAGATGACTCATCACAATAGCAATGATTATTGGAGTTGCCGGTGCTTGTCAAAAATTAGAACTGGCATAGATGCGTACTCCAGGTGTTATAGATGAATTTTTTTTTTATTAAATTACTATTCCAAACACAAAATCAAATATTATACGGGAATTTGTGGTGACAAATACAATAACCTGTAACTTTTTAAATAAGAGGTCAAGGAAAATCAAATTTGGTATACTTTAACGGCATGTATTTAACTAAAGAAAATAACAAAGACGATGTTACAACTCTTAGTTACTTCTGAGGTACACTTAAAAATGTAAATTAATAACTCAAAACAAAATGAAAATGGCTGTCATAGTATTGATGAGAGTAGGGTTTTCTGTTGATTGGTGAGGTTTAATACCGTGTATGTCCTTCACGAGCACGAATCACTTCCTCACACCTGCGTGGAATGCTTCGCACTAGTCTGTGAAGAGATTCTTGGGATATACCTTCCCATTCCTCACTCAGAGCTTGTATCAGTTCCTGTATGATATTGGTTTCGTAACAATTAACAGATGTCACGAAAGAACAAAAACATTTGTTAATAACTTTTAACCATTGTCGACGTGGGTAGATGAATACCACCTGTTGGGTTTATAATTATGATCCCGAAAACAAGCGCAAATCAATGGAATATCGTCGTCCTGATTCTCTACGTGTACGAAAATTCAAAAGAGTTCTATCAGCGCAGAAAGTCATGCTCACCATTTTCTGGGATGCAAAGAGAGTTACTCATACCGAATATCTGTCCAAGGGATCAACAATTAATTCAAGAAGCTACTACATGGTCATTATGTGGGAAAATAATTATGTACATTGATAGTATAATAAATTTATTCCATCCTCCATCCGTCTGGTTTCATTATTTTGTCTTTTCTTATTCTTATTTTATGGACTTTTAGACTTTATACGAGGAATAAGCTGAAATTATTTAGAATAAAAAGCACGGTTAGTATTTTCTAGGATTTAATTTTAAATATGCCCAAAGTAATTCCCTTCGGCAATGATACACTTCACCATTCTTTTTTTCTACTGTTTAAAAGCTTCCTTTCCTCTTTCGGAGTACCTTCAAAATAAGTGTGAACTGCAGCATCAATCTCTTCTTCAGGCCATCTACCCGGCAAATTGCGTTTAAGTCCAAAAAATAGCGAAAATTATTGCTAAATCAGGTGAGTACGGCGGATGTTCTATTGCTTTTATATATTTTCCAGACAAAAACAGGAGAGTTAAGACTGCCGAATTATTATGGTAGAGGATAATTCCCTTGTCTCTACTGAACACTTCAAGCATACATTTTTCAGTGTACCACTTAACATTAACTATCTTTTGTCCATCTAACTTAACCGCATTTACTAAACTCCTACTTCTGAAGAATACCGCATGCACAACCTTTTTTATAGGTCGCTGCTTCTTAATCATTGTAAGAGTTTCCTCATCTTCGTGAATCCACACACGACTCCCTTAGCGAAATATAAGTTTCGTCACCTGTCACTATTTTGAAAGGAATTTGGTGCCCGCCATTATTTAAGAAATTTAAAGTTTTATTTCAAATTCTTACACGCTCTGCTTTTTGTAAGTCAGAGTTGATGCGGTACAAAACGACTTACCACTTCTTTTTAATACAAGTGATCGTGTATGATTGTTTTAACTGCTGAGGAGGACGCCCTGCTCGTTTTTGACGCTGCAAAGAATTCGCTTCGCGTTCAAATTCCTTGTATTGTTACGCCTTTATTTCCCTTCTAAAATTTTCTTAATAGTTTTCATTATTTATTGGTGAGTTCCGGCATATTATATATTAAATACGTTTTTCGGACACTTTGGAACAACATCCCCGCTTCTAACGTTTTACACGCGGGTGAGATTGAGAGAGTGGCCGACAGCCTTTTGTAGTGTAAGGTCGTTTAAAAAGTTACAAAAGTACATCTCCGTAACGGAAGTTAAATCACGCTTCTTCGACTTATAGAATTTCACGTTTAATTACGGATCAGATCAAAAGTTAGTGAATATTTGAGAACAGCCAATTTTGTCGCTTGCGACTCAATAGAAGGTTGGAGAAAATTATCAACCGACTTTGGGTTTTTTCTGCTTGGCGTTCTTCGACGTCGTTTCGGAAAAAAAAATTAACTTCGCAGAAGACACCACGCATACTTCCGCTTCTGTATCCAGGGCAATTCATGGTCATCTAATCCACCGAACAGCGATACACCGGAAGGCATTAATTACCATCTCAGATCTCATACGAAAAGGGAAAGAAAGGATACAAATAACTGGTATTATTAATTTTTTTTTTTTTGTAATCTAAATTTCCTTTAATAATTTATATATATATTGCTATCATATCTTGTAATCAATTTAATTTCTAGAGCATAACTTAAATATTAAGGGTTTGTAATAATTTTGTACTCATTCGATTTTTTACTGTCGTAATTTATATATCATTTTTGGGCGTACTAAGATATCTGATTAGTCTTGTTAATGCCAAATTATTAATTCATCGACTTGAAATTAAAATCTAAATTTTTAAAACATATATAGTTATCGATAAATTTTATAGATTTATCGTCTACAGCCACGATCCTGTTTTGTGCCACCAGATGTACTGATTTTTCACAAGTGTACATGCAGGTGTTCGATAGACGCCTTTTTGTAAAATAATAATTTTTGATTTTAAGATTTAAGTCATTAGCATTTTCGTACCTGTTTTTTTTCTTCCAAAATATATTTACCGCATTGTTACACTTTATTTTTCCGATACTTAGTTGTGGTTTTTGGATAGGCATTTTTATAAGTTTGACGCTGGATTATACATTCGTACGCATACAGGATTAAATTTTAATATTCAAAATATATGTTCATATTTTATTTAAATTCATTTTTGCATATATTAGTATTTTCATTCAGTTCTTTTATAATATACAAATATTTTTTTTGGTTAGTGAATATACGAATTATTAGTTTCCAAGTATTTGCGTTGCCTTTGGCACTTCCCTTAGCAACTTTTTTACAGGTATCCTGTCCAGCTTTCTAGTATAGTACGTAGGTACATAGTAAGGTTATGTCTACCGCGTGTTTGAGTAGTTGTATGCGCACGTGCCTAAGATCGCGCAATCTCTTTTCTCAGTTTTCAGACTGAGTTTCTGTAAGCAAAACTGAGTGGCGCTACCTTCCATCTTTTATTTTAGTCACCCACACCCATCCCCACTGGCTAACCGCATACCTAATAAATAGAAGGTCCGATACGTGTGCGATACAACTGCGGGTATTGTTTTGAATTTTGTCCATCGTCAGACGCCATTGCTGCGCCTGCATCGCGATAAGGTAGCTATACCATCAGTAAATCGTAGCCAAGGAAGGTGCTTGTTTACTAAAATTTGAATCTAAGCTCTCTCTGTACTCATAAACGCTTAAACCTCTTTTAAAACCATAATAAATTATGATTCGAAAGTGCTCTTGAACTTCAACAACAAAACTTCTAATAACAGATAAAGAGTTGCTCTAAATAAACTCTGTATGATTGTTTTTCATTATTAGATTTTCTTATTCTCAATCAATTTAGCTTATTTCTTGTATGCCTTCGGCAAAATTCCGAACACACTTAGGAAAACTAATTTACAAAAAGTTATCATATTATCAGTAACTGCTAATATCGCCTAATCCCTTTCACACTAAAACACTGAATCTATTGTCACACGTAAAGAAGATTAAACCTCTCATGCTAAATAGTTTCTTTTCTGTGGTTCCTAATGATATGGTATGCAATGGAAATATCCGTTTCGCAAATTTTAGAAGAAAGTAGTAAAAACCCCTCATTTAAAATTTATTTCTCATATTAATTTATTGAAAATTAAGAAAATATGCATTCGTACACTTAACCCTAGCTTATGGGATATTCTTAAAATTTACGACACTTCGCTTACTTCGTAGTTTTCTGGCTATTTTCAGTTAACGTATCTGCCAGCCGGTCTCAGTACCTTCCAAGTTAGTCTTTGTGCGAACTGCAGTTCAGCAAGCGGGTACTGCAGTTCACTGCACTGCAGTTCAGGATGATCTTATTTCGTTGTTCGTCATTTCGGTAAAGCGCCGTATATTTTACGAATCTCCAGCGTTCCAGTACTACATTCTGCAAACAGAACGTGTTTGGATGTTTTGAGTTTTAATTCGCAAAAGGATAATTTTTATTCTACAGTTCACATGCAACAATTATTACCTTTTATATTTTGCAATAGAAAATCACATTTCCAGATAGATGGCTTTGTAGGGATCACTCCGGTTTCCGGTGGTGATGCTTCAACCCCAGTTATTAGAATGACGACCCCGATGTTGCTTCACGGTGCACAGGTTGTAAGACTGTATACACTTTACATTTTAAATTTTCGGTGACTTTAAATAAATAAATGAACTTTCATAAAAATGTATTTATTTACACTAATAATACATTCACTTTTGGACCTACGACGAATTATACTCACATAAAACTGCTGTTGAGACTGGTATTTCTTGTTAAGGTATGACTTTTAACTTGATGTTATCTTGTTGTTAATATTATACTCTATCTGAGGATGTTTTCTCTTGTTATGATGTTAAGTATAAGACTATTGTGTTAAAACTGCATTATATGTAGGTAAAAATCTATCTCTGTCCCAACGAACTATAACATAATTAAATGCGGGTATTGGTTGATGTCATAATTGAGAAAATTCCTATGTGATCAATTCTTCGTAATCGTACCTATTAGCAACAATACCAAGGTTTACAATAGGGTTTTAACTGGTCTAATCTTAGAATATAATTATTAATTAATTAAGTTTTGGTTGTAAATCTAAGTGTACAGCTGAGAATAAATTCCATTGTTTAGTAATAGAATTTATTCTATGTAATGAACAAGCGGTCTACTGTATAAAGTAATAAATAAATTCTAGAGCAATCTAGAGAAAGTTTTACAATTTGAATGTGAGAGTAAAGTTATGTTTATGCAGGGGTTTAATTCCTAAAATAAATTTTGAATATTTCTAAACTTGGAAATGTTAAGATTCTATCGCCCAGATTTACTTAATGAATAATAAATAATAAATTAAAATATTATGAAAGGATATTAAATTATCCTCAATAAACCTCAAATAGAACATTACCAGAAAAGCAATTTCAAAGAATTATGAAATTATGAACTGAGAAGTAAGTGATCCAGAACCTTTCGATGGTAGTGACAGGGGCGGGGGAGAATAACCTTTACGGTAAATTAGTGTTATATTTCAAAATAGATTGATGAAGGTGTTTCTTCTATTGGGCACAATTACTTACTTTTCGAACTTAATACTGAAATAAATAGAAAAGACGGTTTATTCGAAGAAAATATTTCTTTAGCTGTATTTCATAAAAATTATGTGATATGTCCAAAATAAATAAGCTAGAAAAGCGAAAACTGTCAAAAGTGGTCAACTTAACTACCTCTGCGTTCTAAGAGAACGATGTGCTCGAAATATTATTCAATTTATAGGCCGCACTAGAACAGCATCAAAGAAATGTGTTGAAATTGTTGATTACTTCTTCCATTTCTTTCCCCAGAACATCCTAGATATACGAGAACCATTCGTAAAGTAAGTTCCGTTTCCGCCTAGTAAGCAGAAGAGTGGGGATATCGATGCCATCGCAATGCTGCGGTGTAGTCTGGTTCAGTATAAGTCTGGCAGTGCTAGTGAGAGAATTTTGGTCGTTTAAAATTACTGCTGCTATTGAAAATCCCGCGGACTGTGAATCGCGTACTTCTATCCAATTTTTGTGCAAAGAAGACGAAGGCTCCTGAGATTCATCGTGAACTTTGTTTTGTTTATGGTGAAATTATTATTAGTGACAACATGGTTAGAAGACGATGTCGTATCTTTCGAGAAGGACGAACTAATGCTCATGATGAAGAACGGAATGGAAGACCAACTGTTGTGACGAACGAAATTGCGGGTGATATCAAGTAAAAATTTCGTGAAAATCGATGATTTACAATCACAGAACTGAGTGCCTTTTTCCTCAAATTTCACGTACAGTTCTATAGGAGGTTCTATAAGTTGCCACAAATTTGGTACACGTTGGGTGCCAAAACTCCTTACTGAAGACCATAGATCAAAGAAAATAGGATCGACACAATGTTTTCTGACACATTACTATGTTGAAGGTGAAGATTTCCTCAGGCATATCATAACACGATATGAGACTTGAATCGCTCTTGAATGTCTACCTTGAGACGAAGAGAGGGTTAATGCGTTGGGGTCGCTCTAACTCGCTCAACTTTTTCTGCGAGAAATAATCATGGTCACTCTTGTTTGGGACAATCAAGGCGTCCTCCTTCTTGTAGACTTTATGGTAGCAGTTAACAGTTTGAGAGCGATTAAGAGCAGCAGGATTGTTTTACAGCATGGCTTAATTAACAAGCGGCAGAGTTCTATGAAAAGGGCATTAAAAAGCTGGTTCATGACTATGATAAATGTGTCAATTTTAATGGCAACTATGTAGAAAAATAGCTGAAAGTAGTAGCTGGAAGAGGTAGGCGACGCCCTACCTCTTTCAGGTTGTTGGCTGGGTTCGGATAACCTTGCAGGCGTTTGCTAAGCATGTCCCGGAAATGCTCTATTGGATCGAGGTGTGAATTTCTTGCTGGCTAATCTATGGTGTCGTTTTCAACCTCCTCAAGATAATTTTTTACAATTAATTTCAGTTCATACGAGCTGCCAAAGAAATGCCTCCCCACACCATTACAAATACTCCACCAAATAATGTGGTATTCAGAATGTTGTATTGAACATAAAGTTCATTTGGTCATCTATACACACGAACACGCCTATCACAGTTATAAAGACAAAATATCGACTTGAATGTAAAGAGAACTCATCGCCAGTCATCCTGCAACCAATTAACATTATTCTTACCAAAAATTCAAGCTAAGTCTCTGATGTTTCACGGACAAGGCTAGACCTTGGGCTGGCACACGATATACCAAATTAGCTTCTCTTAGACGTTTATGAAATGTTTCTATGCTAATTCGAGTTCCATGAACTCCTGGTAGTTGAGATTGCAAGCTCCTGCTTGTAACGAATCAATAAATATATAAATACATATAATAATGGTTTTAGCGCGATTTAGTTATTTGATGTTCAATAATATGTGTGGTGCACAAAATAATACGCACTAGTAGTTATGGTAAAATAAAGGGCGCCAGCAGTTAGTTAAAGGTTAAATAAGAAAGAATGTATGACTTGGATTTTGTGTCTTCGAAATATGAGAGGTGTGGCAGGGAATGTAAGAGATTATAATTACAAGAAAATGTAATTTAAACTATTAATGGAGCAGAAATATGTATACATAATTTAATTGACCTGATTGTTATCATACACCTTTGACAGAATTGCAAATGAGGTACAAAGAACCAGCGGGTTACTTTTTTAATTTAAATCACTTTCGAGAACACATAAATTACGGCTACTGCCGTGTTAAATGACTGGTGATAATAGCGAGGGCCAGTCAGGTGGGAAGAAATTAGAATATTTCTTCACAGTGAAACTTTTCGGTCGTAAATGCTATGTTTTCATAAAATTCGACCACGTGAATAATCGCGGTTAAAATTTATGTATATTCCTCGAAATTTGTATATAATGGTTTCAGACATCATTTACTACAAGTTATTTGAATTTTAAAACTTTCGAAAATTTTTTTAATTCGAATGAAATTTGAATTTATGAACTATTTATGTACTGGTTGCTGTTGAAAAATATGCACATAAAAATACTGAGTATTTATACTGAGAACGTTAAAAAATTAAGAATACGCTAACTTGTTTCAAATGCGTTAGTTAACTAATCGACTACTAACAGTAGATTAAAAATCAAAAAGGAAGCTTATTTATCGTTGCTCTTCCGGTGTTCCTCAGGGCTCGAACCTTGGTCTGCTATTGTTTAATGTTTATATTAATGATCTTCTATCAGTGCTTAATTATTGCTTCCTTGCCTGCGCCGACAACCTAAAAATCTTCAGGAAAATATCTTATACCTCTTATTGTGCAGTTTTGTAAACGGACTTAAACACTACCTACCAATGGTATAACGAAAACAAGATAAAGATCAGTATAAATAAATTACATTTACTCCTTGTATAAGTATATATCAATTTCACTTGATCAAGTTCACTTCAATATCTCACGACAATCACCAATTAAAGACCTGACTGGTTTGTTTGATCAACGCTTGCCGCTTTACGCACTCTGAGTTTTGTTAATTCGGTATTATTTGCTACCCTTATTATGGTTGCCAGAATTTACTGATTTAGAGAGTGCAGCGAAGGTTCTTGAGAAATATTTAACCTATAAATTATCTGGCAATTGTTCTGCTAGGGGGGGTTGATTATGAAAAATTTTTGCGAGAATACAATCTTACTTCACTTTCTGTACGCAGAGATAGCGAGTGCTCATTTTGTGATTAAGCTAGTCAACAATCCGCACTTACTCTCTGCTGTTGTCATTATGGTACCAAAGTATGCCACGAGATCAATTGAAATATTCGGCAAAGCCAGAACTGGAACTAACGTCTTTCCAAAGTACTAATTGCTAGGGACCGGACACAAGAGGCCAAAAATTACGATGGATCATATAAATAGTTTATAACATCGCAGTACAACCCGCAGTTATTGAATAGCACTATTCATTCGGTTAATCGCACATCTGTTTTTTGTCGCAGAATTCTGACTAACTACTTCAATATTATACTTAAATCCCTTTCTTCATGGGCGTAGATAAAAGCGATAGGAGTTTTTATAATTTGCTTTAGTTCTTAGTTTATATTTCGTAAGATAAATAAAGTACGGTGGTTAGATTCTTTTGTTCATTGTTTTAACTGTTCATTACATATATACGTAAGTGTTCGTTAAGTTTCAATAACTTACACATACATTTTTAATTTTCATTTATTTAGATCTTGAACATTGTTTAAATTACTTTTTCAGATATTATATGGAACAACATCCAGAATGGCATCATGAAATAATAGCGAGTTGGATTAAGGGTCAAAATGAAGACAGAGCGTGAAAGGACTGTCTTAATAATTTCTGGTTGATAGCAAGGTAGTTCTGTTTGGTTGAATGTATCTCTTCTCCAGCAGGGGCGTACCGACGATCCTATAGAAAGGTGAAATACGTATCTGCGTCTCTGGAGAGGAGATACATTCACAAATATATAACTTGTATTGTGTTCTTCACACCCCATTTTTAATATTTTATATTATTAAAAATACTTTTGTATTAACAAGTCCACTTTCAAAACATAAAAATATATTGGTCGAAATGTTCCTGATGAATCCACCTTAAGCAAATATTATGTTTCTAAGTGCTACACGAAAACAGTAGAATGCATTAGAGGCCATCTTTCAAATCAGTACCTATGGATAAGTGCCGACGAAGCTGTCAATGTATTAGGATGCTGTGCGGTAAATGTTGTAGCTGGTGTACTACATCCAACTATTCCATATAACGCATATCTAATAGCAACAAAAGTTATAAATACAGTTCATGCGGTAGCTAAAACCATTTACGAGAATATGTACCAAATGCTTCATTCGGATGACAGGTACAAAGAAAAAATTCTTTTATTTGTCAGTGACAGTGCTGCATATATGTTAAAAACAGGCAGACTATTAAAGGATACATATCCTAATATGCTGCACATTACTCGTGTAGCACATGCTCTCAATAGAATCTGTGAATATATCAGACACATCTTTCCGGAAGTTGATAGAATTGTATCCGCCTTTAAAATAGTTTCCAGAAAAGCACCATTAAGTTTTTCTTTACAGGGAAAACTTCAATCATTGTCACTGCCTTCCTCTCCAACAGTAATAACTAGATGGGGATCATGATTGGAAGCTACTAGTTTCTACCGTATGTCCCCGGATTGAGTTTACAAGAGGAAAAAAAATTTATTTTTGATTTTACAAAAAAGTGCTAAAGGAATAAAATTTTTTGCTTAATTTCAAATAACCAAATCTGTAATTAGAATTACGAAACTGTCAAACCCCTATTTAGAATTACAAATTTTTATTTTTTATTTTCAATCACAACAATAAAAAAATAATTAGGCTAGAAACAATAATGTTTAAAACTATTCTATTAATTCGCCACCCCTTTCAGCACACAATTCGACTCTAAGCTGCAGTTCCTTGTAACTGTTGCGAATTTCTTCAAGCGTCAAGGATGCAACACCATCTCTAATGCGATTTTTTAATACATCCACATTGTTAGGCAAGTTGTCCATGTAGACTAGTTGCTTTAACCGTCCCCACAAATAAAAATCTAAAATAGTTAAGTCAGGGCTTCTTGGAGGCCACAAAACAGGACCATTTCAGCCAATCCAATTATTTTCGAATTTTTGATTGAGGCAGGCAGCTACGATGCGCGAACGGTGGGCCGGACAACCATCCCGTTGAAAATACATCCTCTGCCGATAAGCAAGTGGGAGTTCACTTAAACCATCCCAGAAAAAAATGCTCAACATTTCCAAATAATTATGCTGATTTACATTAGCATCAAAAAAATATGGCCCTATTATTCCATGATAAGAAACAGCACACCACACGTTTACCTTAACAAAGTATTGACGTTTTGATGCAATTCTAAAGTGAGGATTAGTATCACTCCAATAACGAACATGTTGTGACGAAACGGTACCATTGCTAGAAAAAGTTGCTTCATCGGAAAATACAATGCTTTTGTGAAAATTTTGGTTCTCCATTATTTCATCTCCCATCCACATGCAAAAATAAAGACGCTTCTCATCATCTCCCGGTTCTAACGTATGATTAAAAATCGGTTTATAGGGGTATAATTTACGTTCCTTCAAAACTCCTTCAGTTGAAGCGCCCGTCTCCGCAATGAAAGTTTAGGATTATCTTGCACCGAATACAAAACTAAAACTGTAGTAGCATCATCTTCATCACGTACTATTTTCTTTTTCTTTAAATTCAGAACAGAACCAGTTTCCAAAAATTTTTTCACCAACTTCCTTATACCCATACGGGAAACAGTTACTTCGGGAAATTTTGTTTTAAATTCTTCAGCAATACGACGATAGCTCTTTTCCCCAATACCGTAACATTGTATTAAATATATTTTTTGTGATAACGTTAACATTTTCACCAAAACTTACAGAATTACAGTTTGAAGTTATTTTTGACAAATAAATTAGTGTATGACATTTTCAAGTCGAAGGCTTCTACCATTAAAAAATAATAGATGTACTGCGATGAAAAAAATTAAAAAAAAATTTTTTAGAACATAGATAAGTGGTACTGAAATTCTAATTACAGATTTGGTCATTTAAAATTAAGCAAAACATTTTATTCCTTCAGCACTTTTTGGTAAAATTAAAAATTAAAATTTTTTTCCTCTTGTAAACTCAATCCGGGGACATACGGTATATGGAGAATTTCGATGGTTTACAAAATTTCGTTACATGTTTCAATGGCGATGCTCGAGGTGTTTCTGAGTGCAAGGAACTAATAAAAATGCCAAATTTAAAAAATCTGTTGTACTTTCTTCAGGAACGCTTTGCAAATTTGCCAAAAGTAATCACTTATCTTGAAAATTAAAATCTCAAATTAAATCATGGATTAACCACATTAGATGTGGCTATTAATAAGTTGAAAAATATTCCAAGTGACTTCGGATGTGGCCTTCGGCAAAAGTTAGACGCAGTTTTTAATGGAAATCCAGATTTAATAACATTTCGGCAATTGTGTATGGTGACAATACCTCAAAATCTAACTGCTAAATACACTGAAATAAAGTAATATTTCCAGTATGCACCTATAACCAGCTGCGATGTAGAGAGGACGTTTTCTATCTACAGGGATGTATTTCATTCAAAGAGAACAAATTTTACGGAAGGTATTGCTAGTTAATATTAATACTCGTTTACTCAAAATGAACAAATAAAAATATATTTCGTATTTTATAGATCACCACCCGTTTGTTTTCCAATTATATAAATAAAATTGAAAACCCTTTAAAAATACAAATTTTCAATACTACGCCCGTGGGTGATGAGTCATGGGCCTCTCAGATTCGGTCTCTACTAATTACGCATTTGACTAAAAATACTAACATAAATTTCCCTGATCCGCTTTATCCTTTCGCTACGATTTAACCATTTAACATAGGTTAAGTAAATAATCCATGTTACGCATTTTACTAAAAATACTAACATAAATTTCCCTGATCCGCTTTATCCTTTCGCTACGATTTAACCATTTAACATAGGCTAAGTAAATAATCCATGTTTACATCTATTGACAATTTAGAAACTTGTAGTTAGTATTTCTTATGATTTTCTTTATTTAAGGAGTTATTTTTACTTTAAGCAGCTTGCGGATTATAATTTAATTCTGTTTTTGACACTCTACTTTATTATTGTATTGTCCTCTTAAAGGAAGGATCTGTTGGAGAATAATGACAATTATTATTATTATTATCATTATTATTAAACAAGGGTTTGTTAACAAAAGGCAATCGACAATAAATTATAGAGGTTGTACAACATATAAATTCAAATTGGTCCCTCTAAACAAAAAGTTTTACTACATTTTGTTTCCTGAATGGCGCTTTTCATGTAAATTAGTACAATATATATAAATACATACGCACATGTATACCGATAGGACCAGCTCGGAACGGGCCATAGTCAGCAATGAGTGGCAACAGCGAATCCCCTCTACGCGCAGCATATTCAATTGCAGCACATTGCAGATAATAATTTACTAAGATTTAAACCGCACAAGGATATAGTCGTTTGCATATTCGTTCTGTATACGTAATTTGCCCATTTGTTTCAGACATAATAAGGTCCAATTTATTATTATTATTGTATTCTTTGCTGCTACGGAAAAGCAATTTTAAGCAATAAAAAAACAATAACGTTTTCTAAAAGATAAAAGTAAAAAAATCAATAATTCTGCAAAATAAATTTAAATTTTAAGAAAGTCACTCAATATAGGATTCAAAAATACCAATCAATCGTCGAATGCGAAGGAATAGGCCGATTTACGTACTCTACAGCAAATAAATCAGCGGTTGTTCGACAGGAATTGCCGGCAAGATACCACGAAACTATTTGTACCTTCTCTGCGGTTGTATACACTGACATGATAACTACCTTTACGTATGCACAGCTAAATACGAATGACGGGCAATCTGTTGCGCTCGACCATCGGACGAAGAGTGGCAACGTACACATGTTCCCACATCGCATTACGTTCCATACGTATATTGTTGCCTATGGCCCGTAGCGGGCTGGACCTATCGGTATGTATAAAAATATATAATATCTTAAAACACTTAGTTGTCCTTCAATTTATAACACAAACATTCTTTAGTATTTGTAAAAATAATTAAATATACACCGTGTTAGGGAATTCTTTAGCCAAAATTAAAGGGCAGATTATTCATAAAATGTTCTGAAAAAAAGCTTATTATCGCTTTTCTTCTAGTCGTATTGTTTTCGAGAAACAGCATGTACAAGATAGACTCCAAAAATTTAGGCCACTACTAATACAATCTCCTTTTTTTTATCAAGTGACGTGTTTCTTAAATATTTAACATGTTACTTAGCAATATTAAAAAAATAAAACATTATGTCAAATTGACAGTCATTCTGCTCAATTTAAAATGGTTCAATATTTCATTCAAGATTACGCTGTCATGCACTTTGTGTATGGTGAAAGTGGTGAAAATGCCAGGGATGCAGTTAGTAGATACGCAGAACGGTATCCTCATCGTAGAATACCTAAAAAAAATACTTTCATAGCGGTGCACCAAAGACTTCGGGAAACAAATTCGGTAGTACCAAAAAACCAAGTAGTGGGGGAGTGTTGAAGAAAATATTCTTCAAACTGTTGAAGTAGATCCTTCAATCAACACTAGAGAGCTGGCTCGCCAAGTTGGAGTTAGTCACTGGACAGTAAGGAGGACTCTTAAAGAATCTCTTTGGTATTCTTATAATTTCGAAAGAGTTCAAAGTTTGAACAGGGACGATTTTGTCGTTAGACGTCGATTTTGCAATTAGCTGTTAAAACCCTCTGTTTTCGGAACAAATTTTAATGACCGACGAATGTTGTTTTACTAAAGTTGGAATTCTTAATTCACACAACAGGCATGTCTGGGCAGATATCCTCATGCAATAATTGAACAAAATTTTCAACGTCGATTTTCTATCAATGTGTAGGCTGGAATAATTAGCACCCGACTTATAGGCCCACATGTTTTATCAAATCGTTTAAATGGAGAGAGGTATTTAGATTTTTACAAGAAGTATTACCAGGATTACTACAAGAATTATCTTTGGAATTACGTAGAATAATGTGGTTCATGCATGATGGGGCCTCTGCACATTTTACTCTGCAAATCAGAAACTTTTAAATGAAATACAGTGAACCGCGGATTGATCGAGGTTGACCACATGCTTGGCCACCTCGATCACCTGATCTTAACAGCTGTGATTACTATCTTTGGGGCTACATGAAATCACTGGTCTGCAAGACTTCTGTAGAAAATGTGGAAGATCTTGAAACTTTTGTTATAGCGGCTGCAGAATTTATAAGAAATAAGGAAAATGAACTAGCTCTAGTAAGTCGGTCACTAAACAGGCATGCTGAAGCTTGTCTTGAAGTAAATGGTGAAGATTTTCAACATTTCCTTTAGTTTTATGAATTTTACGTTGTTTTTATTTTATTAACTTAAGTTAACGTCATATTGACAGTGCTTAAAATGTCACAGATATCATAGGCATCTGTAACAAATAAACGTGTTGCCTATAAGTAGTTTTATTGTTTGTGTCTTGTCTTTATTAGTAACAAATATAACTATCCTTTTTCTCCAAAACGCTAAATATTTCACAAAAATGGAATATAACATTTTTGGCTACAGCATTCCATAACACCTTGTATAATGTGACCAAAACATTCAATAAAAATAAATACAAATTTTGTAAATCAATATACCTTAATATTTCAGTATACAAGAGCAAGCTTTCCAATTAGGTTTGAGAAAATATCTTGTATTGAAATTTTTAAATTAACTCTTGGGTCCCCAGATTCAAGTGGATATTTCCTTTGTGGTTACGACGTCGATGTCCTATATTTAACTACCCTCAACCATAGACGAGGGCATTATTTTGTAAACAAAAGCAGTGTCGATCTCTATCACAATGCTTTTGTCCGCGTACTTGCCCCCGAAGCTTCCTCTTTCTTCTAAATATGTGTCTGACAATAGAAATACAATTTTATTGGGTGGTTTAGTTAAAACAAAATAATATCATTACGTTTAGGTGCTGCGTGAAGGAATACAACATTTAAATTTATTAATGTGTACACTTAATTAACACGAATTTTTATTACATCTACAACCCACAAGATAACATTTGTTGCGCTAAAATATTTAAAATATCATCAGGAGGAATTTTTAGTTAATAGAAGTACACATTTTGGGATCTGAGATAAATATTTCTTTGGCTTTTGCAAAAATATCACCTATAAATATAGAATAAGTAGTTTTCCAGTTTAAAATCTAAATGTGCAAAGACTTGCATAAAAAGCATTCTTACGCAAACGCTAGTTGACTTGTATTTATTCCAACAATGAAAATAATTCAAGGTAGTGTAATGGTGTTGCAGCAAAGATCCAGGACGTATGTAGTATTCTCAAAGAAGGTTATTAAATAAAAGAAAATATAGAAACGTTGTCCATAAAGTTTTATTTAATATTTACATGAAGGAAGTGGATATTGAAATAATTGTAATCTTGTAAACAGCGATGTTTAAAGAATTAATAATTATTTAGAGAAGAGAGCTAAACGTCAAGGAAAATTAATATCAATAAAGGATTTCTTGAAAAATACTTTAAAATGATTTGTCACGCGATATAGTTTAGATGACCTTTTCATTAGCGAATTAAATGCGGTAATAAAATTATGTCAATTTATACGCGCTCGGTATAATTTAGTAATGTACAGAAAATGTTTAGTAATAAGTAAAGTGACTAATTAAGATATAATTGTATTACAAACGGGGGCTTGTGCTGGATATCGGGATGTGGATGTGCCGTGCCAATAATAATGAAATTATTCTAAGATAAATAAAATAATTAGTGGTGCTGGTGAAGTTTCTTCAATGGTCCAGGACGTGTGCGATGATTGTTAATTAATATATATATATATAACTTACTTACTAAATAAATAAAACACGTAAGCGTTGTCCTTAAAGTTTGTATTTATATTTACATAAGAAAGAAATGAAATTGATATATTTAAAAAGTAATTAAACAAAGTAATATATACACGAGGAGCGGTAATTAAGTAGGTAACTGAAAATTAACACAAAAATACTCTGAAACTAGCGTTTAATTGAGTAGTAAATCAAGGATTAATTGAATACGATTAATATAAAATAATCTCTGTATCGAACAATACAGAGTTACCTTTGATTTGCGGCGATGGGCGGCCACGTGGTGCGTCTTATACCTGGACAGATATGCAGAGCGATGTTTGGCCGGAGGAACAAGAAATTAATTAGTTTAATTAATATGGATTCGCTTAAAAGAATAATATATATAGAACAATACAGGACTACCTTTTAATTGCGGTGAGATGCAGGGGCACGTGGATCATGCCACCGGTACTTGACCAGTACGGCGGGCTATGTTGCACTTTCGAGCGTTCTAACGAGAAGATCGGACTGATAGTTTTGTATCGAAAGAACACTGGTTTTGAAAACGGTCTGTTTTATGACCTGTCGAAGAGAGGGGTCGATATCTTGAGTAATAATTAAATAAGAAGCGCGACCTGAAGATGTGTTCTATCGATGGCATAAATATTATTAAAATAACCTTTATGACATAAGCTTTTTAATGATATAAAACACAACATATAAAAGAAGATGTATATAATTCAATTAAAACAATTTAAAACGAAATGTATATAGAAAGAAATTCCACAGTAACGTTGTTGCCGGGTCAGGTAGAAAACGAAGGGTCTCGGTTGAGATATAACAAAAGACATGCTTTCTCTTTGGACACGAATAGACAGAAAAATGTCTAAGTTAAATATAATTTTAAATCGAGATATTCAAAGAAGAAATATATTAAAAAATAGATTAAAATATTTTTATGTGCTAAGCGTAACAATTGATATAGTAATCGCATGTAATTATTAACTTTATTAAAGTATACATTATTAAGTACTTAAGAGCTATGGAGTCGGCAGATAGATTTTTAAGAGAGTATCGTTTATGATCAGTATGATATATGATATAAAAGAAAGGCGTTTTCTTAAAAATATTAATAATATGCCACAAAGTATCTTACAAATTTCTTAACATTTATAAATTTGATCTATTTGTAAATAATACAATTTGATACAAAATTTTAAGAAATTCTCGATGGGGGAAAATTGTAATCAGGAGGGCAATTGCGATCATCTCATTTTGTAGATAGGTAGATAGAAATGAAACATAATTATGCCCGCCACCTGCCCTACAAATGCAAAAGTTTAAATAATAATATTGGCATTCGTGGCAGTTTTCTATAAAATATAATTGAAACAAACCCGAAAACGGTTGAAGTATTGTAAAATTGCGTTCTGCAAAATTTTTCTGGTAAATGGAATAAATGTCTATTTTTCAGTTCTATCTCTATTCACATGACTTCACTGATATCTAAAGAAAGTTTGGAGTCACTTTATTTTGAAATTTTTGCAACCAATTTTAGGTTATGACCTTTTTTTCTTACCTTTCGCTGACGCGTAATGGCGATTGGTTGATGGCAATTACACATCACAAAGCGCTATTGCCGAACTAACTTGATCTAGTTCAATGTTTTTGTTTACAGATGCCGCGACATACAGAAAGAACGACGAGAAAAGCAGCGTGGAGTGACGAAGCCATGAAATGCGCAACTAAAGATATAGCCCATACGAGCAATTGTTCGCTAAATGCCTAGGCAGATGACCAATCTTTACAGAAGCCTAAGAAGAAGAAATAAAGGCATACGTAATCAAGATGGCAGATTCATTATATTGAGTTTCCAGCAACAAACTGCGAAGTATAGCATATGAATCTGCGACGAGAAATGATACTAAGCACAACTCATATGGCCTTCAACTAGCAAGAAGTTGAATTATTTTACAATAATCTGACGAATTTAATGAAAATTTTTCAACGGCAAGAGCCTACAGTGTGAATAAAACAGATACTTCAGTACTGTTCATTAAACCGATCAAATTTAGGCAAAAAAAGTCGAAAAACAAGTTGGCGGAATAAGTGCAGAAGGTGGCTTAAATACAACCGTATGCTATGGGATTAGTGCTGCAGGGGCTTATATACCAGTTATGTTTATTTTTGCCAGACAGCGACTACCTGACATGCCAGTAGTTTAAAGTTATTACAATATTTTACTAAATTTGCTGTATTATCTATTGAGAATCAAATTCTGTTAATATTAGATAACCACTCTACACACATCTCATTATAATCTTATAACTTTAATAAACAAAATGGAATTTTGAAGTTATCACTACCGCCACATACTGTTTGCAGCCCCTAGATGTTGCTTTCTACTCATATAGACAAAACAACTGTCAGATTTAGTCCATCAAATCTAGTTTTTGAGGTACTCTACATCTCTTTAAGAAAAAAATCATCTTCTTTTTAATTCATGTACATTTCAGGTTGTAAGTACCAGTATCTTCGGCAAAGTCTCATAAAAAAAATAATATAGAGTAAGGTATTTAATTTACAAAGTAGATATATATAAATATGTATTTATGGCTTTTTGCAAATCGTAATATTTTCTTTGTGATTGCCGTCACCGATTGCCATTATCCGACGTGTGAATCAAGTATGTTCTCGGTTTGATTTTTTTTATGAATATAATTTTGTTTTAATAAAAAACTTTCTCAATTGTGTTATAGTATTTATTGTGGGCTAATAAATGAGCAGACCAATTTCCGTGCGTGCCATGTGCGCCGATGTGAGGATGATTGTATTGCATCAGAACTAATAAAAAGCATTCAGTATGTGTTTGGTACTTGCTTACACTGCATGTAAGTGTAAGCATACGTAATAAAATGTCGTCGACATATAAATTGAGAAAACGACCCTTGTCAGACGAAGTGAATAAGTTTATTATGGATTTCCCGGACTTAATATATGATGGCTCAAAAATTAAATGTTTAGTGTGCAATACACATCTAATGTGTTGATCAAAAACACATTGTAAAGAACACGTAAGCAGTTCGAAGGACAATAATAACAAAATTAATCGACAACAGTTTATACATGAACTATGTGTAACTATGATTGTGTGTACACTGCCGTTCACCTTGTTAAGTAATGATTCATTTATTTCATTTTGGAATAAATACGCGAATCAAACATTACCGAGCACGACAACGTTACGAAGGAATTTACCATCGGTGCGTAAACAGGTTGAAAATAAAATCAAAGCTGAACTGAAAAATAAAAACTGTGGTTATGGGTGGACGAAGCAGCTGACAGCAAAAAAAAAATCTGTAGTTAATGTGATGGCGCGTAATATGGAACCACATCAACAAACGTCTTCAATTTTATTAGCATTCAGACGACTAGAACAATGTAATGCCGAAAAAATTTCAGAGGTGCTATTAGATACTGCTATTAGATGTGTTCTGTAGGCCGGTCTCTTAGAAAATATTGTCCTAACTTGTTACATATTACTTGTAAACTCCATGCTCTACACCTTGTGGCAGAACAGGTTCGTAAATGTTATCCAGAGGTAGATGCTATAATATCGAGTAGAAAGGTAGTATTCCTGAAATCTCCAAAACGTATTCGGAAATTTCACGAATTGTGTCCCCATACCCCTGAGCCACTACAGCCGATTCTGACACGTTGGGGCACATGGTTACGGGCGGGGTTTTACTATCATGAACATTTAGAAAAAATTAAGGACGTGGTTTTATCATTCGATCCGAAAGAAAGTGCAGCTATCAATACAAGCCAGAAAAAAATTTTCAAGATGCCCAGATTAAAATGGATTTACAAAGTATTCGAGAGAATTACCTGGGACTAGAAGAAGCAATAAGAAACTTAGAAAATTCGTCGCTGTCGTTAGAGGAATCACTGCAAATCGTTAAAGATGTTCACCCACAATTGTGTGCAGATTTTAACACCTTAACACTTATTTGTGAGGGCACGCCTACAGATGCGTTAAGTTGCTTAACAAAGTTATATACACGAATTATGCGAATATAACATCACTAGATGTAGAACGCTCGTTTTCCGAATATAAACATATTTTTTCCTCACGGCGGACATGTTTTTCAGAAATAACCTTAGAAACGCACCTGATGTTGAAAATATACAATCGAGTTTCTCCAGTTTGTCAATCCTTGGAAGACGCTTAAAACGGTAAGTGTTTTTTTAAATCCTCCGTCGTGCACACAGTCACTGATTTCATGCATTTTCCATTTTATTTATAGATACATACAACGTACATAATATGTACTCTTCCTATTTTTCGTGTGTTTATGCATATTACTTTAATAGCAGAAAACCAAATGTATATTTAATTATTTCTGATAGAGTAAATGTCTCTACTTCTATACTTATATCGGTAACAAGCTCATGTTGCGCGCTATTCTATCGCATATTCTAATATTATACGAATTACACTCCCATAACGGCGCTCATGGCGCGCACGGAAATTGGTCAGCTCTACTAATAAATTAAATTTCTTTCAATCCATTATTTCATTCTTGAAGTCCCAAATAATTTTTTAAACTTAGGTGATTGCAATTCGCCATTTTACTCCTATATGCCTAGTGTAATACAATTTAAGTAAAGCACATATAATATAAAGAAAACACTAAAACCCAATTTGTTCTTTACTTTGCTAATTACTGTTTAATTCATCTATAGTTTATAATTTATTAATATTGATGTTTCAATATTATATACTGCTCCTCAATTTTACCTAAACATTAACTATTTCTATTAGGTTTTAACTTCTTTCTTAATTACTGCTGCTAATGTCAGATAACTTTACAACTCTTAATAATTCATTGCATGTGTACGCGACATACTTACGAACTTATCCCTAATTCCAACGTAGATTTATATGAAAAATTTCGTTCGTTCCTCAACCACTGATTCACTAACATGTACTTAAAAGTGCATTAACTTTTGACTTAATTACTTTAGTTAGCGGAAGAAAAAACTATTTTAATGGTTTTGTTTTATAACCGATTTTGTAACATTAAAATTGTAGTTAAATAGTTAGTAATTGCATATATTGCGCCAATTCAAAATCTAGGAGTTAAATCAAGTTTTAGATTAATGTGTATTTTGAGACTATTCGCATAGCTCCTTTAATGTTTAGTTTATCACATATTATAGTTTATGTATTTTTGGCAATAATATTGATATCAGACGCTAGTTGCTTGCTGTTTGCTTTCCCACGATGTAGAGTCGTATTGTTACTGATATTCGTATACTATGTATGTTTGATGAAGTGTAAAGTAAATAATGCTGCACCATCTTAGTAGTTTAAAGAAAATTGTTAATTAATTTATGCTGAATGTCAAAGTTTCAGGATATATAAGTAAAAAGCTGAAATGGAATATTACTAATAGAAAAACAACGAAATTTTCCTTAATATCTTATTTAATACAAACAAAGAAAATTAAGACTTGGATTATTTAAAAATTGATAAATGAGAATCTTCATAACGTGTGTTCATTTGAAAAGTCAATCTAGGTTACTTTGAAATTTTGATAGAAGAAGATGCAAATATATTAGTATGGGTTTGTTGTTCCGTAATCGTACGTCCAAATAACATTTGATAATGTCAATCACAAATATCAGTTAGTGCATAAAATAATCGTGAGTCGATTCTGGTTTAAATAAATTGCTTTTCAGTTTTAAAATGGCTTTCACTTTAGAACATAAAATTTTTTTAGTCCAGGCTTATTTTCGAAGTGGTAATAAAATTTATGGTTTATGGGTTTATTCAGTTCAAGATTGCATGGTAGAATTTAAAGTTGAGTTTCCACATTTTGTAATAGATTATATACAATTTAAGAATACTTCGGATAGAACTTTAAAACTTTTTTCTGAAACTGGTAGTCTCTTAATAAAATCAGGCAGCGGAGCAGTTAAGAAACGTACACCAATAGTTGTCAATCGTGTTGAAGAAATAATGGAAAATGAACCACAACCATCTGTTCGACATTTGAGTCAACAAATAAACCTTTCTGTTGGTACAACTCACAAGTTATTAAAAAAAGATATGCAACTTTATCCATACCGTGTCACAGCAGTACAAGAATTGTTAGAAATTGATTACCCACGTAGACTACAGTTTTGTAATTGGTTTGTAAATATGAACAATAATGGAGAACTTTCGCAAAGAGTCATCTTTACTGAGGAAGCATGGTTTTATAAAACGGGATACCTAAATTCACAGAATACAAGAATTTGGAGTAGTGAAATTCCACATGTAATTAATGAAGAATCGCTACATCCAGAGAAAATTGGTGTTTGGGCAGCGATAAGCCAAAGGCGAATCATTGGACCAATATTTTTTCAGGGAACGTTAAATGCTCAAAGGTACCGTACGGAAATTTTACAACCATTTGTCAATCAGTTGCATGATGATGAACTACAAAATACATATTTCCAACAAGACGGAGCACCTTGTCACTGTACTGCAGAATCTTTGGATTATTTAAGAGAATTTTTTGATGAACGTATAATGTCGAAATACTGAAATTGTCTGGCCTACACGTTCATGAGATTTAACACCTTGCGACTTCATTTTGTGGCCTTATCTAAAAAATAACATATTTCGAACACCTATATCGAATTTTAATGATAAGCTACGGAGAATCGAACAGAAATGCATGGAAATTAATAACAATTCAGTAATGTTGTAGACTATCATCAGAAATTTTGAACGGAGGATTTAGATCTTGAAGGACAACATTTTCAACATTTGTTATAGTTTTCAATAAATACCTATTATTTGTTACTTATTTGTATGTATGAAACTGTCAAAATATACGACTTCGTAGATTAAGTAGTAAATTTTAATTTACGACATACTTCAAAATGTTCTCAGTAAATCACATGCTACTAGATAGACTTTTCAAATGGACACTTGTTATATATTCGACCCAAAAGGAAAGCATGGAAATGGTTTTGGAGACAAAATGGAAGAAAACATTCACGAGAACAGTAAACTTCTATACAGAACATTGCCATCTCTCACAAAAGACAAAAAAAAATGTATGAAAACAAACCGAAAATTATTGACACCAGAGGAATAAATAATATATATGGCATGAGCATTTCAACTCAATATCAAATACAAACCGAGAACCAGATACTGATGTTAACAGACAATAAAAGGACAAAATAAAAAAGATATCTGAGAAACAGCAGAGCAGTTTGACTAGATAATACTAAAGCAAAAATTTCAAGGTACATAGTGGAACGAATGTGTGCGTAAAATAATCAATGCGTGGTTGTAGGAACAGTGCCGATATACAAAAAATGTAATAACAAAGACTGTTCTAATTACAGAGCGATTAATTTACTTATTGCGTGCAGCAAGGTTTAAGAAATTATCCTAGAACAAAGACCGCGAAAAGTAATAGTTATTGGTTAAACAGATAATTTAAATTGGAAAAAGCTTCCATGAAAAGTTCGGAGATGCTATTGTGGGAATGAGATATTTGCAGAATGTATACAACATTGATTCGTTTTCGCATTCGTTGTATGAAGATTATTTGGTTATTCTACCCACTAACGAGAAAAACTTGCAGCAAAAACCTTCCTAATTCGAAAAACAGTGTGAAAGTTTATATAAAGAAGATAAAAGCTACAGTTGGTAAAAAAAATCACATGGCAGTTGAATGTGGTATATTTACAGGAAAATATAAATACAAGACAATCAGAATGGTGAAGACATCTAATAAAAATGCACAATAATTGGAAAGTAAAGGTAATTTGGACGGCAAGAGACGATAAAACAGGGCGATCTACAAGTATTTGGAATCCGGAAATTGCGAAAATATTGGAAAAAGCAACAGAACTGGAGAACTATATGAACGTTGGGACAAGATAGAAAAGAGTAGAAGAAGTTTTTTCTCCATACCTCTACACCATTAATGGTTTACGAGGGTGGTTCGGCAACTACGTGCCTAACAAAGAAAAAGTTTTTTTTTTACAAAAAACATTTAATTTATCAGTATACTCTGCTGCTTGCCCAACACACTTGTTCAAACTATATTCCAAATTAGTAATGCCATTATTATCGGTCGATAAATCCAAGTCCTCGAAATCGCTATTTACAGCAGCGATTACCTCGGAATTGGACGAAAATCTCTTATCGCCGAGACATTTTTTCAGGTTTAGAAAAAGGATTATAATCGCTAGGAGCGAAATCTGGGGAATAGGGTGAATAAGGCACTAATTTAAATCCATACTCATAAATTTTTGCCACTGCAATCACAGACTTGTGGGGAGGTGCGTTATCCTGATGGAAAAGCAATTTCTTCTTTGCCTAACGAGGCCGTTTCTCGTTGATTTTGTCGCTTAATTATTGCAACAAACTGGCATAATACTCCCCATTTATTGTTTTCCCCTTTTTTGAGTAGTTGACCAAGATAATTCTATTAGAATTCCAAAAAATAGTGCCATATCCTAAACCGTTTTTGCCTTTTTTGTTACGGAGATCCTTTTTTTTGTCCATTGTTTGGATTTGTCTTTGGTTTCAGGATGTAATGATGGATTCAGGTTTTATCGATGTTAATAAAACAGCGTACAACGTCCTTCTAATTCCGGTGAAAACGTGCCAAAAGGTCACGAGGAACACTCAAAGGATTCAGTTTTTGTTCTGGTGTGAATAACCGCGCTACCCAACGCGCCGAATATTTTTGAATTTTCAATTCTTCAGTTAAAATTCTGGAGTTCTGGAAAAATGGAATTCTATTAGAATTCCAAAAAATAGTTGCCATAACCAAAACCGTGTTTGCCTTTTTGGTTACGGAGATCCTTTTTTTTGTCCATTGTTTCGATTTGTCTTTGGTTTCAGTATGTAATGATGGATTCAGGTTTTATCGATTTTAATAAATCAGCGTACAACGTCCTTCTAATTCCGGCGAAAACATGCCAAAAGGTCGCCAGAAACACTCAAAGGATTCAGTTTTTGTTCTGGTGTGAGTAACCGCGGTAACCAGTATTTTTTTCATTTTGAATTCTTCACAAATGAAACAGACATGCAATATACACATCTGTAACCGTACACATGGACAATACACATCGCATTTTCCAGCATTTACTTCTGCTTAAGGCAAGTGTTTGTGCCATTTACTATTAAGCGTCATCAGTTAAGCTAGTGAAGTAATTAAAGCGTAAATCGCCTATAAGGTATAGCAAATTTTGGTAGCACCATATAATATAGTGACATCTGACGGACGAAAGAGACTATGCCGAAAATGGCAACCCTTCCCTTGACCGGCTATGCCGGTACAGAAGAGAAGAAAATACGTACATATATAGGTGTAAGTCCATTAACACGATGCCAGATGGCTAGCTTAACTGATGACTCCTAATAGTAAATGGCAGAAACACTTGTCTTTATCAGAAGTAAATGCTGGAAAATACGAGGTGTATTGTCCATGTGTACAGTTACAGATGTGTATATTGCATGTCTGTTTCATTTGTAACAAATGCGTAATACGTGCTTAACGTATTGATATACTTAAAACTTTTTTGTATATTTACTGCCATCTGGCATCGTGTTAATGGACTTACACCTATATACGTATTTTCTTCTCTTCTGTACCGGCATAGCCGGTCAAGGGAAGGGTTGCCATTTTCGGCATAGTCTCTTTCGTCCGTCAGATGTCACTATATTATATGGTGCTACCTGATAGGACAAAATTTGCTATACCTTATAGACGATTTAAGCTTTAATTACTTCACTAGCTTAACTGATGACGCCTAATAGTAAATGGCAGAAACACTTGTCTTAAGCAGAAGTAAATGCTGGAAAATACGACGTGTATTGGCCATGTGTACAGTTACAGATGTGTATATTGCATGTCTGTTTCATTTATAACAAATGCGTAATACGTGCTTAACGTATTGATATACTTAAAACTTTTTTGTATGTTCAATTCTTCAGTTAAAATTCTGTACACACTGTCATTTCAGATGCCTACAATGTCAGCTATCTGGCGCACTTTTACTCGACGCCCATCCAAGATGACACGGCGGACATTTTCAATCATATGCGGAACAGTAAGAGTTTTTGGAAGTCCACTACGATGTTCGTCATTCGTGCTCATATGACCACCCGTTAAATTCGACAACTCAGTTCTTAACCATTGAAAATGTAATAATAATCTATAATATATAATAATCTAATAATGTTAAGTCTAGCTCCGCATTAATTCCGGTTGGTGTTAAGCCTTTCAAATTCACTTCTCTCAACCCAGTTTTTTTCATTATCACAAAATTACACGAGACGTTCCCTTGGTGTAACATAAAAACAGTCTAATTGATAGATCGCTTTGTACTGTCATAAGCCCGCTTTAGAAGATTTCTATTTTGCCAGAAAATTTACCAAAAAATTTGCCTGTAAGTTAGACAGCAAATTTCCTATGACATCTTATAATCTTATGTTTTACACTTGCATTATATTATTTGTTCAAATTACAGAGAAATCCTCGCGACAGTAATAATTTTAGATGAGCAGAACATGATGCGCAATCTATTGTATTTATTTTTATACACTTGCTTGATATTTCCACATAAACACAAACTCAAACATACCTTTAGGTGTCGCAATTATATTTATTTCATCCTATGTGACATTCTTTGATTTTCCGGACTCATTTCAGTCCGAAAAATGAAATTTTATAGCATTAAAATACTTTACCAGACCACAATTTTTACAAGATTTTTTCAAATTTATACACAAAAAAAATACATTAAATATTAATGTTAATATGTGTAATACAATTAGAATTCCCTCCAAATTGGGAAACAACACTTTTGCTTTGAATTGAGGAAGTCGTTGATATCTATCTTTTTTCCTGTTGCACCGGAATGATTTTTGTGACATTTAAAAAATAATTCCAAGTTTTTTCAAACGAAATTACTCACATGATGAAATAAAACGTTGTACGATATAGGTCCGGTGAAAGATTTTCCACAGTACTCGTTTCGAAATTCTTCATTCGGCTCCTTCGTCGCCTCGTCCAGAAACATCTCACTCGTAACTGTAAAAGCTTATTTGCCGGACTTATAACGTAAATAACTATGTACGGTTTACGTGTCTGTAAAATAGGATAATTATTAGTTTTCGAAATTTGATACAACGTGCGTTAGCGATGACATCAACTAATACTGTATTAGGACCTGTTGCAACAACATTAGCAACGACAATAATATCTCATGTTATTTAAAAAAACGCAGCAAGCGGAGATGAGATGTATGGATGAAGCCTTGAATCAACAGAAGATTACAGAATGAGGGAATTTTAAACATGCTAATCACCAAATTGATAGTAGAAGATCCCCTAATGTACAAAATTTTGTTACGTATGACAAATGAACAGTTTGCATAATTACTAATTACTAATAATAAACGAACTACTCTTGAAAGTGTTGTTGCCGAAAATGCCTATTCCTGTAAGCCTTGCTTCTCACATCGTATAAACAAGGATATTTTGTACTTTGTCAATCAACGTCGGCATTTGCTCCTGACTCCACGACATTTTTAGAAATTCAAAATCAATAATTTTTAACAAAATAAATACCAGATGACTATCAACTGATACAAGGGTTATGTTTGGCAGTCAATCGGTATCAAAATATGGCGACCTTCTTGCGCAGACGTCTCGTACGTCGTTTAGACATGGATTTAATAGAACTTTTTCTATAAAATTTCATGCAGCAAATTTTCCGGTAAATTAGACGTAAAATGTTTTACACGGTATCTATTTTTTGAAAGCATATTATATGGCAAATTTTCTGGTAAAATAGACATTGTCTAAAACGGGCTTTAATGAATGATTCTACAGAATAGTGTAGAAGATTCCTGCGAATTTGCGCCATCTCCGTGTTAGGCCACGTAGTTTCCGAACAATCCTCGTATAATTATGAATTATATACAGGGTGGGGCACATAAAATGTTACAGAGCAATAGCACTCAAACGATTAATCATATCGAAAAATGTTTCAGACAAAAGTTTCAGTGTTCGGGAAGGCGGTCATACTGGGCCACCCAGTTTTTTGATCGGTGTAGGCGTAGAAGCTACGTCAATGTCAACTCCAATTTTTTAAATGGAACCATGTATTTTCTGTTCAATAACATTATTACAGATTTTAAGATGAATTCAGCGACCTACAACACAAGGTCATTCTAGTCACGCAAAGTATGAAAATAGTCGAAAAATCGAAAAATATCGGAATAATCAGCATCAATGGATCCACTAACTTTGGTTTGGGTCTACCTACAGAAGATGCTCGAAGTGACTACCCTCCACTTGTAAGCAGTGGTTAATTCTCCGAGGAAATGACCGTCTAACGTTAGCCAACATTTGTGGTGTAATTTCGGTACATGCTCGGCGTATTCTTTCTCTCATGTCGTCAGGCGTGGTAGGTGCTTCCGCCATTACGTGTCCTTTGACAAAACCCCAGAAAAAGTAATCCATTAGTGTTAGATCTGGGGAACGAGGTGGCCAAGCAACAGTAGCGCCTCATCATATCCATTTTTCACCATAAATCTCACTCATCACTTGTCTTGCACATAGAGCATAATGGGATGGTGCACCGTCGTGTTGCATCCACATTTTTATGCGAAGTAGCAAGGGCACGTCTTCCAGTAATTCGGGCAGTACGTTTTGCAGAAAGTTTGCGTAAACTTGCCCACTTAAGTGACCTTCAAAAAAATGTGGACCAATGACGTGATCGCCGACAAAGCCGGCCCAACAATTAACGGACCACGGATGTTGATATCGTACAGTTCTCGTCCATCGAGGATTCGCATTTGCCCAGTAATGCATGTTATGTCTATTCACATTTGCCGTATTTGTGAAGTTAACTTCGTCAGAAAAAAGCACATGACTCAAAAATGAAACATCCGTGTCCATTTTTCGACGAATCCAGTTACAGAAATTGACGCGATTTTGGAAATCATTGCCGTACAAATCCTGATGCAGTGACATACAATACGGATGTAATTTGTGTCGATGTAATATTCTTAATGCAGATCGCCGACTAATTCCACTCTCTCTTTCCATTTGCCTGGTGCCCGCATGGGGATTTTGTGCAGTAAATGCTCAGATAGCAGCCGCATTTTCATCAACAATCGGTCGACGTTTGGCTCGTGTTTGTTTCATTGTACCGAAGCGACAGAAACGGTCAGCTAATCGCTTAAATGCCATGTGCGATTTTTGTTGTCTGTCCGGATAACGAGCCGCGTGCAACTGCTCAGCGTTTCTGTAATGTTTGCGGCATTGCCCCAGCACCATTAACATATCAAAATATTTTGGTAATCGTTCATTTTCGCGATCAGATGTACTCGCAATAGAAGGTAATGCGTGACTAACTGACAGCCGTATGCGTTGACAGTTGATGCTGATTATTCCGATATTTTTCGATTTTTCGACTATTTTCATACTTTGCGTGACTAGAATGACCTTGTGTTGTAGGTCGCTGAATTCGTCTTAAAATCTGTAATAATGTAATTGAAAAGAAAATACGTGGTTCCATTTAAAAAATTGGAGTTGACATTGACGTAGCTTCTACGCCTACACCGATCAAAAAACTGGGTGGCCCAGTATGACCGCCTTCCCGAACACTGAAACTTTTGTCTGAAACATTTTTGGATATGATTAATCGTTTGAGTGCTATTGCTCTGTAACACTTTATGTGCCCCACCCGGTATAACTAAATGTATTCAGGTAACAAATATTTAAAACAATACAACATGTAACACTCCCTGTAGTAATAATTTATATTGTATTCCATAATGGGATCACATTTTTTTGAAATGGCAAAATTCTTATTTTTACATTTTTATGGAAGCCCGCTTTATTTTCCAAATTTTGATCCCAAAAATGGTAGAATTGCATTTGTAGTAATCTGTCTTAACACGTTATCCAATTATTTTCAAAATTTTAAAGAAATGTCAATTTTTATCCCCAAAAAATGCAACTGGTATTCTATATTTGATCACTTCACCCTACATAGAAATATCTAAGCCTATATATTAATAAATTTGGATTGATTTTGGTCATCTTCATCACCTGCCTCTTCTGAAGCATAAATTATAAATACTCTAATCATAGAAAATAAAAAAAAAATATTTTTACGTATTTTTATATAATATTTTACTTTCTGAAGGATACTATCGTTGCTTTTATTATCATTATTGTCTCACCACATACATCGTTAATTTGAATTAGATTCTTATTTACTGAATCCACGGGTTATCGTCATTTATCTAAGTAGTAAATTTATTGGATTATCTGCAGGCTATGAGACAGCTGCAATAAGGAAGTTACCTCAGCATCTAAACACAAAGCATAAATTTCGTATGTGCAACTGTTCATACGTTTTTCGCTAAATCATTTCCTTCCCATCTGCGCCAATGTAATGAATTCGTTTTCAAGAGCATAATGTACGATTCCAGATATTAGAATTAAATTAAATTCGATAAATATAAGGTTGTGCTGGTGACGTCGTTATGTGTTATGTATAATATTTTATGTTATTGAGTAAAATAGACATTGTCTAAAACGGGCGTTAGAGAATGATTCTACAGAATAGTGAAGAAGATTCCTGCGAATTTGCGCCATCTCCGTGTTAGGCCACGTAGTTTCCGAACAATCCTCGTATAGTTATGGATTATATATAACTAAATGTATTCAGATAACAAATATTTAAAACAATAAAACATGTAACACTCCCTGTAGTAATAATTTATATTGTATTCCATAATGGGATCACATTTTTTTGAAATGGCAAAATTCTTATTTTTACGTTTTTATGGAAACCCGCTTTATTTTCCAAATTTTGATTCCAAAAATTCTAGAATTGCATTTGTAGTAATCTGTCTTAACACGTTATCCAATTATTTTCAAAATTTTAAAGAAACGTAAATTTTTATCGCAAAAAAATGCAACTGGTATTTTATATTTGATCACTTCACCCTACATAAAAATATCTAAGTCTATGTGTTAATAAATTTGGATTCATTTTGGTCATCTTCAACACCTACCTCTTCTGAAGCATAAATTATAAATACTCTAATCATAGAGAAAATAAAAAAAAATATTTTTACGTATTTTTATATAATATTCTATTTTCTGAAGCATACTAACATTGTTTTTATTATCATTATTGTCTCACCACATACATCGTTAGTTTGAATTAGATTCTTATTACTGAATCCACGGGTTATCGTCATCTATCTAAGTAGTAAATTTATTGGATTATCTGCAGGCTATGAGGCAGCTGCAATAAGGAAGTTACCTCAGCATCTAACCACAAAGCATAAATTTCGTATGTGCAACTGTTCATACGTTCTTCGCTAAATCATTTCCTTCCCATCTGCGCCAATGTAATGAATTTGTTTTCAAGAGCATAATGTACGATTCCAGATATTAAAATTAAATTAAATTCGATAAATATAAGGTTGTGCTGGTGACGTCGTTATGTGTTATGTATAATATTTTAAGTTATTGAGTTTATGCAAAAACGAATATAAGAAGCCTTTAAATTAATGAACGGCGCGCAACCTAGTTTATATTTAGAATAACGCAAGTTAGAAATTAAAAAGAAAATCAGATTAAATACAGTTTTGTTATCTGATTTGCATATATTCTAGTACTATGCGAATTTCGAATTCATTTATTCAACATGCATGTTTAGGCCTTTTGGTAACTGTGCTATTATGTGCTCCTAAGCACTTTCGGTATTTAAGACTTTAGTAATTTATTTTAAAATAATTTATATGTATGAGATTGTTTTTTTCAAATTTTATTTGGATTTCTTTTAATTAATTAATACTTCTTTGCAACTATGAAAACAAACATCATAAATACATCCAAATACAAAAAAAAATTTAATAACTTAAAATATTATTAAAAGCTGGTGTGAAGAACACAAATACAAGTTCAATATTAATATTTTTTGTGAACGTGTCCGAACATATCCCTCTCCAGAGACGCTGATACGTATTTCATCTTCCTACAGATTCATCAGTACGCCCCTGCAGGAGAAAGGATATCTTCCGACACATTCATAAAAAAAAACGATTTCGTTATCTCACAAAAATTATTAAATTAATTAAAAGCGTTTCCAGAGGTGGGACTGCCTCATCTCTAGAAACTGTATTTTGTTTGTGTCTGCACTTATACTTACGGATTAACCGCATGTGTAATGTAACAGAATAATTGTAACATACAGAAGTGGATAAAACTCCACCAGTTTTGTATAATACAAAAGTACTTTTAATAAAACCTCCAGCAGGGGCTTAATGATGAATCTGTAAGAAGATGAAATACGTATGTGCGTCTCTGGGGAGAGCTATGTTCGGACACGTTCACGAAAAAGTATTAATATTGAACTTGTATTTGTCTTCTTCACACCAGATTTTCAATAATATTTTATATTATTAAAAATTCTTTTGTATTACACAAAACTCGTGGGATTTTACCCACTCATGTACGTTTTAATTATTCTGCTACATTACACATGCGGTTAATCCGTAAATATGAGTGAAGACACAAACAAAATACAGTTTCTAGAGATGAGGCAGTGCCAACTCTGGAAACGCTTCGTTAGTTCTGCATTAGTTATGCAGACAAAGCAAGTACTTCGGCCGTCTGACAATATGCAGCGCTGTATGTAGTTCTACACTCTGTCTTAATCATTTCTATGAGATAGCGAAGTCGTTCTTTTTTATGAAAGTGTCTCAAGATATACTTTCTCCAGCAGGGGTGTACTGATAAATCTGTAGAAAAATGAAATACGTATCTGCGGTGTAATGGCTCATATTTTTTAGAAAATAAAACGTTAATGTATATGCCAGTTGTCTACTGTATATATTAAAAGCAATTTCATTTCTTTATATTTAAATTCTCGCTTGGTTAAAATTTTATCTAATAAGGCATTCTGCATTAAAACGGGTTCTTCCCCGGACGCACATTCAATAACGAAAACAGTATCTCAGTATGAGATCACTTCTCTTTGTCCGGTTTATTAATATGTAACGCATACTTCCCCATATATATGTATATATAAATGAGAGTCAACATATATTTAATATAAGGATATGCTTTGTCAGCAATAACACATTTTGTAATATTAACTGTATTATGTATGGGGCCCAATGAAGGAGAATACCTATATAGAAGATATTCTGGAAACATTCTCTCGCATGAAAGGGGAAGGAGGAAGAAATAGAACAGCAGAAAGTATCAGTCAATCAAGCCCTGCGAGCAATAGCGGACGGCTGATTTACTTAGGTCTAGTACGACGTAAATAAAAAACGTCGGACCTAACAAGACTAAAAAAGTCCCACGCAAGAGAAGCCTGCAAAATACGCTAGTTTTTATAGCACTCGCAAAGGGTGAATCAAGACTGTAATAAAGGCACCTATGCGCGCTTTGAATCATTTGGATTACAACAAAAATCCTTGTAGTGCAAAGTTAATGTGCGTTTGTTTTGTGAAACTCCTCTGAGCTCCGGTATTACCACAAGGTAGGAAGTTTATGTCCTTAAGTCTATCGATAGCAAAAGATAAACATACTGATATCAGAAAGAAAGGCCTAGACATTTTAGTAAAAGAATCAAACGAACTTTATAAAAAACATTTGCAAGGTATAGCAATACCATATTCATATTTAGTTATCTGTACCCTATTCAATTGATGTAAAAGTCCCTATGTGTTAATTTCAATATATATATGCTTTATATGTAATCTGATATTTTATTAATTACTTACCCATATATTTATAGATACATTTACAAAGCCGATATTTACCTATGTAAATATTCTTATAATAAATATAGACATAGTGCTCTATTTATTGCTATAATACAGGGGATACATACACACACCTTTCGTATAACGAACGACCTGAGATTATTAGTATAATTCAAGCGTCCCATTGCAAGAGTTAGTGAATCACCGGGCATATACTTAATTAACTTTATACCGACAGGAACGGTTATTTTCCTGTGGCGTCCAACATAATCAGCAAAGTAATCATTTTAAATAAATGATAAACTGCATATCTATCTCTCATATTACTTCTTTAACTCTTAAAGTAACTTGCAAATTGATATCCCCATTCATTATTATTATTTGCAAAGGATTAAAAAATAGCCAAACGTTACAGCGGCTCTGGGGAGGGATATGTTCGGACACGTTCACAAAAAATATTAATATTGAACTTGTTTTTGTGTGGTTCACACCAGATTTTTAATAATATTTTATATTATTAAAAATACTTTTGTATTATATAAAACTGGTGGGGTTTTACCCATCCGTGTATGTTTCAATTATTTTGAGACATCTAAATCACTGTTTACTAACAGATCCATTATTAACAATACTTTATCAACGACCCGCGTATGCAAATTTTTAGTACGGAAAAATTGAAGTTAGTTTGCCCGGTTTGTTGCACATCCTCTAGAGAATCTGCGCGTGTATTGTTCGGTGTTTGGAAAATAAGAAGTGGTAGAAATCGTTGTCCTCGAGTGATTTTTCACTTTTGCTTTACGTTTCACTTAACTTACACGTGTTCAATAGACAAGGTCTTTTATTGTGATTTTGGAGTTCCGTTGATGATATTTCTGAGATTTAGTCACACATTGGGGTGGATGTGACCCTGATCTTGACGCCTTATTACGATATGAACTTTTGCTGGCTTATTTACAGGTCGACTGAAAGAAATTCAAGAAAAACTGATTGGTAAGACACGTCCTCTTTTATCTTTACCCTTTCTTATATGATATTCCTCTCTCCAATTCTGGTGGTATCTTTTTCATTAGATTGTTAAGGATTTGGGGTTATTATTTATTCAAAAACCGCCCCGGTATTGAAAGATTAAACCAGCCCCTGGAGATACACGACCACGTGCTATCCAACTTGACCGAGAAATCGCCATATGTACTGTCACGAAGTATTGAAATTTCCCAGATGAAAGTTAAGTGTTATTTGATTTCAGTGTCTCGGAAAAATATAATTCATTAAATCAATTGCTAACTACTGATACAAGAATTAAGAAGTTGCCTTCTGCTGCTGCCATTTTATACAGCATTTCTTTTCTTCGATGTAACGGCGGATGAAATTAATTTTGTCGATTATTTAATTAAACTTATTATATTGCTTAGATTTTCATTTCGCTGCATGTTAAATTAAGTTTATTATATTGCTTTTATTACTATGTGCCAATCAGTTAATTAATTTTGTTATATTGCACTAATCCTCATTTGCTCAATCGTTTCAATTAATTTTATTACGTTGCTATAGTTATCAATTGCCCAATATTGAATTATTTTTTCATATTGCTGCCCAGATAACATCATATACTGTGTGCACTTTTAACTTATAATATCTAGTATTAGGTATACAATTAATATCTAAATTTCCGTTTACACTTGTCAACTACTCTTTTTCCCTTTAAAATAAGTCTTAAAAAATTTAAATTTAATTTTATTGTATCTACCCCTTCATTTTCTTTCTCTGTTATTTTTTTGTTTGAGTGCTAAAACCTAAACTTATTATTAAGACTGTATTGTTACAAGTTTTATTGTCTTTATTTTGTCGTAAGCAATTATGAATAGACTTCCGGCAACTAAATTAATTTTAGTTGCTAGTACGCAATGTCTTAATTGCATAGGTGTAAATTCTAATTGTACAGCTATTTTTTTTTTGTTATTATCCCTTCTTAGACGAGAGCAGTTATAGTTACCTTTATTTATATTTTATAAATGTTTAAATAAGTTTCTGACATATTTTATACATTGTTATATACAGGGTTTGCTCTTTTAATTGTTTTGAGTACCGTTATCTTATTTTTGTGAATAATATACAGGGTTTACTCACAAATATTTAATCAGCGAATTGTAGATCAGAGTAATACATTATATTTAAATCCATTACTTTTATGTGTACAGAAAATGGAATTTTGATTATACTTGCAGTTAAATAAGATATTTATTATGATATCTTTTTACTGATTATTTTCCAAGGTTACCAACTTAAATATCGCTTTTGCTAACCTGTCCTTCTTATTAGTACTTATTTGGTTTTCGACCACAGAAAAAAGTTAAACAGTGTTTTAACGTATTGAGGACAAAATTTTTCACTTCTACACATGCTCTATTGTGAAGCAAATGAAATAAATTAACATTTAAGTTTTAAGTTCTCTATTTCCATATGCTGCCCAAATTTTGATTTATGAATATTTAGTGTGTCAAATATACCTTACAAAAATTTTAATAATGCAGCCGCAAAATTAGCAAATTATAGACGCCATATTAATATTACAATAGTATTATTTATTTTAATATTTAGGGTACTAATCAATATTTAAATTTTCACTATTAAAGTGTATTTACGTATTCTCTAGTTCTTAATTCTTCTCTTTCATTCTTTATGTTCTTCAAAGATCGTGAAGAATACAATACATGATGCAATCTGACAGAATAATTTTAATTATCACTTTTAAATTTTGCACAGAAAATAAATCGCAAAAATTAAATTTCCTTGAAGGCATGGAAATTTTGAAATATAAAAATACAGACCTGGTTCTCAATAATCATATGGATATCGGCAATTCTCTTTTATTAGGCCTATTTTATTTTACTTATTTTACTGATTCTTTATTTATTTTGGTTTTCCCGTTTTTATGTTTGTACTCGGTAAACTTTTGTCACTTTCTGCAATAAAATTTACATCTTGAATATAGAGTGCATATTATTGAACCATCCTTCAGAGTATAATTATGTTTTCATAACAATAATTCATTTAAGTTTGAACTTGTCAACATTATTTAGGTGTAGTTTAGCAATACGACCCCAGTCGAGGCAGACACTATGTGTCGAAACAATTGTAGTGGGGCTAAGAAATAAGTAATTAAACTTCTAGTTTCAAAAATTATTTTATTGTAAATACCACTACAATATTGTTTCGCCATACAATGACTTCATCAGGTGGATGAAATACTGAATATGTACAAAACAAGTTGGAATATTTATGAGAAAATTCTTGGGGAAATGGTGGTGGAAATTTTTTTACAATCTTAAATTTAATAGAGGGGAGTTGTTTAAATCTAATTGGTCATTTAAAGCTACTCCTAAACTATTGTATCTATTAATTTCTAAGTTTTCTAACAGGTTAAGTATTTTACTTTTTTCTTGAATGTGTCAATTTTTAAATCTATATTAAATCTATGATTGATATCTATACAATGACTTGTGAAAGTTGAATCTGTTTTCTTTTCTTTATGGCTTCTCTCGTGTTCTTTCATCCTAATTTTGAATGTCGTCCCGGTTTGTCCTATGTACACCTTATTACAATCTTCGCATGTTAACTTATATTCACCAGAATTTGATTATTTGTCTATTTTATCTTTGTTGTTTTTAATAATGTTCTGTATAGTATTGTCTGTTTTAAATGATATATGTTCGTTATTAAGTTTTTTAATGAAAGTACCAATTTTTTCCGAAACTTTTCCTAAGTAAGTGATTGAATTATAGGAATTAATTATCTTGTATTTTAATTTTGGATAAATTAAGCAAAGGGTTTTAGATTTTTTTTGGCTATTTAGGATGTTATTGACAATATTTATAGAGTAACCATTGTTTAATGCTATTGTGTATATTCTGTTTAGTTCAAGGTCGAAATTACTTTTACTCATAGGTACATGAATTAATCTATATACCATTGATTGGTATGCTGATAATTTTTGTGTTATAGGATGAAAAGAATTAACGTGTATTGTGGTATCTGTATGTGTTGGTTTATGGTATATAGCGAACTCGTGTTTATTAGTTTTGTGTGATATGGTTAAATCTAGAAAATTAATGCTTTTATTTATTTCTGTTTCTATAGTAAAATTTATTTTGGGGTGATTAGTGTTGATATAATTATATAAAGTTTTTAATTGTATATCTGAACCGTTAAAGAAAATTAATATGTCATCAACATACCTAAACCAATATACACAATTACCAAACAAGGGATGTGTGCTAATTATAGTTTCTAAATTATTAATGAAAATTTCCGGTAATATTCTAGATTTAACCATATTACACAAAACTAATACACACGAGTTCCCTATATACCATAAACCAACACATACAGATACCACAATACACGCTAATTCTTTTCATCCTATAGCACACAAATTATCAGCATACCAATCAATGGTATATAGATTAATTCTTAGACCTTGAACTAAATAGAATATACACAATAGCATTAAACAATGGTTTCTCTATAAATATTGTCAATAACATCCTAAATAGCCAACAAAAATCTAAAACCCTTTCCTTAGTTTATCCAAAATTAAAATACAAGATAATTAATTCCTATAATTCAATCACTTACTTAGGAAAAATTTCGGAAAAAATTGGTACTTTCATTAAAAAACTTAATAACGAACATATATCATTTAAAACAGACAATACTATACAGAACATTATTAAAAACAACAAAGATAAAATAGACAAAGAACCAAACTCTGGTGTATATAAGTTAACATGCGAAGATTGTAATAAGGTATACATAGAACAAACGGGGAGGACATTCAAAATTAGGATGAAAGAACACGCGAGAAGCCATAAAAAAAAGAAAACAGATTCAACTTTCGCAAGTCATTGTATAGATATCAATCATAGATTTAATATAGATTTAAAAATTTTACACATTCAAGAAAAAAGTAAAAAACTTAACCTGTTAGAAAACTTAGAAATTAATAGATACAATAGTTTAGGAGTAGCTTTAAATGACCAATTAGATTTAAACAACTCCCCTCTATTAAATTTAAGGTTGTAAAAATTTTTCCACCACCATTTCCCCAATAATTTTCTCATAAATATTCAAACTTGTTTTGAACATATTCAGTATTTCATCTACCTAATGAAGCCATTGTATGGCGACACAATATTGTAGTGGTATTTACAATAAAAGAATTTTTGAGACTAGAAGTTTAATTACTTATGTCTTAGCGTTATAATGAAGTTTCAACAAGTATCTCCTTCGTCAATTAACTATTTAATTGTAATGGGATTTTACCTCAATAAAGTGGAAATTACATAATATTGATTTTTCATTTTTATTTCATTGATTATGAATTTCCGTCGAGTAAAGGCTACTTCGATTCAAAACATTATCGTATATTTTAAATACTCTTCCATTTTTACTCATATTTTTAAACCAGCCTTTTTAGGATTCGGATGTAGTCATGTATGAAGCTTCTGAATTCGTTTGGTATTTATAACTTCGAATTGAA